>OX393549.1:29366332-30566332 GCA_947650365.1 Chamaelirium japonicum
ACGCTGCATTTTATCATTCCTCTCTCTCTCTCTCTCTCGATATATATATATATATATATATATATATATATATACAGAGAGAGAGAGAGAGAGGACCGATCCAGTGAGAAACCTCTTATTTGCAAAACCTTGAGGTTTCATAATTTGATGAAACTTGGTAGGCATGCTAATTATGCCATGTTTATCATCCTCACAAAATTTTATCAAATTCTAAAACCTCTAGGGGCATCAAATTTGATAATCATATTAACGGTTTTTATGAACGGTTAGTAAGTCTTCTAACATTTGATGCTACTAGAGGTTTTAGAATTTGATGAAATTTTGTGAGGATGATCAACATGGCATAGGTAGTATGCCTACCACGTTTCATCAAATTCTGAAACCTCTAGGTTAGTTTCGCACAAGGTTTCGCATATAAGAGGTTTATCACTGGATAGGCCCTCTCTCTCTCTCTCTCTCTCTATATATATATATATATATATATATATATATATATATATATATATATATATATATATATAGAGAGAGAGAGAGGGAGAGAGAGAGAGAGAGAGAAATGCTATAATGCGGCATGAGGTAAGTGCAGCACCGCACCGCAGCTGTCTGATGCACCCCTACGTGCATCAGACAGCTATTGTGCGATGTTGCACGTACCGCATGCCGCATTATTGCATGCCCATATATATATATATATATATATATATATATATATATATATATATATATATATATATATATATATATATATATATATATATATATATATATATATATATATATATATATAATATATATATAGAGAGAGAGAGAGAGAGAGAGAGAATGAGAGAGAGAATGAGAGAAATGCTATAGTGCGGCATGCGATAAGTGCGGCAACGCACCGCTCACATGCACGCAGCACATGCATCAGACGCCTGCAGTGCGGTGCCGCACTTACCGCATGCCGCAGTATATATATATATATATATATATATATATATATATATATATATATATATATATATATATATATATATGTATATATATATATATATATATATATATATATATGTATATATATATATATATATATATATATATGTATATATATATATATGTATATATATGTATATATATATATGTATATATATATATATATATATATATATATATATATATATGTATATATATATATATATAGGAGGATGCTTAGGTGCGGTCCGCGTCCGTAGCTGTCCGATGCACCCGCCGTGTGCATCAGATGCACAGAGTGGTGCATCGGACGGCTGCGAAACGCGGACTGCACGAACCGCAGACCGTACCTAAGCATCGCCCTATATATATATATATATATATATATATATATATATATATATATATATATATATATATATATATATATATATATATATATATATATATATATATATATATTATATATATATATATATATATATATATATATATATATATATATATATATATATATATATATATAGGGGCATGTTAGGATGCGGCGTACGGTACGTGCGGTGTCGCACTACAGCCATCTGATGCATCGCTGCGTGCATCGCACACACAAAGCGGGTGCATCAGACGGCTGCGGTGTGACACCGCACACACCGCACAGCGCATTTTATCATTCCTATATATATATATATATATATATATATATATATATATATATATATATACTATATATATATATATATATATATATATATATATATATATATATATATATATATATATATTTATATATATATATGGGCAGGGGTACCCTTACTAATGAAATCTTACTAATGGAAGTTACAAATCACCTTTTACCTAACCTAGAGATTTCAAAATTTGATGAAAACTTGGTGGGGATGCTCTCTATGGCAAATTGATCATCCTCACCAAAAATCAACAAATTCTATAACCTCTAGGGGCATCAAATATTAGAAGTTTTATCGACCGTTTATTTTAACCATTAATTTGAATAACATATTTGATGCCCCTAGAGGTTATAGAATTTGATGATTTTTGGTGAGGATGATCAACTTGCCATAGAGAGCATCCAAACCAAGTTTCATCAAATTCTGAAACATTTAGGTTAGGTAAAAGGTGATTTGTAACTTCATTAGTAAGAGTATACCTCCCTTATACCTAACCTAGAGATTTCAAAATTTGATGAAACTTGGTGGGGATGCTCTCTATGGCAAATTGATCATCCTCACCAAAAATCAACAAATTCTATAACCTCTAGGGGCATCAAATATTAGAAGTTTTATCGACCGTTTATTTTAACCATTAATTTGAATAACATATTTGATGCCCCTAGAGGTTATAGAATTTGATGATTTTTGGTGAGGATGATCAACTTGCCATAGAGAGCATTCAAACCAAGTTTCATCAAATTCTGAAACATTTAGGTTAGGTAAAAGGTGATTTGTAACTTCATTAGTAAGAGTATACCTCCCTTATATATATATATATATATATATATATATATATATATATATATATATATATATATATATATATATATATATATATATATATATATATATATATATATATATATATATATATATATATATATATATATATATATATATATATATATATATATATATATATATATATATATATATATACACACATATATATATATATATACATATATATATATGAATGATAAAATATGGCGTGCGGTGTCACACCGCAGCCGTCTGATGCCCCTGCTTCGTGTGTGCGATGCACGCAGCGGTGCATCAGATGGCTGCGGTGCGACACCGCTCGCACCGCACGCTGCATCCTAACACACCCCTATACACGCCCCTATATATATATATATATATATATATATATATATATATATATATATATATATATATATATATATATATATATATATATATATATATATATATATATAGAGAGAGAGAGAGAGAGAGAGAGAGAGCGAGAGAGAGAGAGAGAGAGAGAGAGAGAGAGAGAAAACGGGATATGGGCTAACAACTTAATTCTCCATTTGAGCTGTCGCTGTCAGCCGTCCGATTCTTATCCAGTGAAGGGCTCAGATTGGATATGTTGCCCCTTTGATGAGAGAGAGAGAGAGAGAAACCCAACTCGATGTCCATGACCTCTCTTTTTCTCTGGTTCGCTGTGAGAGAAGACCACCGCCACCCTCATCCTCTCTCTCTCTCTTGTCCTCTCCAGCTCCGGCCACCGGCAGCCCCCGACCACCGGCCCCTCTGGATCCGGCCACCGTCAGCCCCCGACCACTGGCCCCCTCCGGATCCAGCCACCGACAGCCCCCGACCACCGGCACCCTCATCATCTCTCTCTTTTTCTGGTTCCGGCCACCGGCAGCCCCCAACCACTTGCTCCCTCCGGCTCCGGCCATCGGCAGCAGCAGCCCCAACCCCAGTCCCCTCCGGCACCCCTTACCCCCCCCTCCGGCTTGGATATATAAAAGTATGATGCCCCTTTGAGATATAAAATTCCTGCGCCTTTAGAAATCGATCGAGATCTCCTTGACCTCCAGCTGCGAATCTCATCCTCGACGGCTCCGACGGTGCCCTCACCCTCGCGCTCAACCTCTACCGGCCCCCTCATATCTCTCTTCCTCTGGTTCGTTAAACCCCCGACCACCGGCGACGTCCTCATCGATCCGCACAAATTTCTCCCTGACTTACAGCCGGCCAGAGATTCGTGCTCATCCCCGACAGCTCCGGCGGCGCCCAAACCCTCGCGCTCAACCTCCACCGGTGCCCTCACCCTTGCTGCCTTCATCCCCACACGACCACGAAACCCAGGATCTTGCTGCCTTGCAGCCTCCTCTCTCTCTCTCTCTCTTTCTCTATCTCTCACCCCCTCTGGCTCCGACGGCGCCCTCACCCTCACGCTCAACTATCTCTCTCTCCCTCTCCCTCTCTCCCGTCCCCTCCAGCAGTGTAACCCCTTCGGTAGTACCCCCTGACTCCGGTCCCCCTTTCACTCCGGCCGACCATTGCTGAGAGAGAGATACCCAAGATCAGCAGAGGATGGGTTCGATTCATCGCCTAGGCTGCGTTCATCGTAGAGAGGGATCCCCTTCCATTACCCATCTCTGACGCTGCGATCTCCCGTTGCCGGGGCTGGGATCTCCCTTCCTGACCACCAACGGATCTCCCCTCCTGGATCTTCGATCTGAAACCTTAGCCGGGGCTGTCAGTCCTCCCAGATCTGAAATCGACCCTTCTCTTCAACCAGGTGAGCTCTGTCTCTCTCTCTCTCTCTCTCTCTCTCTCTCTTCAACCAGGCCTGTATCAATTTCTTATTGCCCAAAAAGAATAGCCCAATAAAATCTCACCAGAAACCCAGAAGCCCATTCGCGTCCACGCGGCTCGCGAGCCGCGGACCACGAACCCAGGCCCGGCCCGGCAAGGCGCGTGCATGCCCGTGTGGTATGTGAGGCCTTAGGCCCATGTGAGCTTTACCATCCTCTAGGATGGACCACCCTTATAAACAAGCTAGTGCCTCTTCCCCTTATCGATATGGGACTAAATTTAGGAAGACATAGTAAAAGAATGTTTAAGGCCAAGGTTTGATCCCTTGACCTTTACCAAAAAAGGAATCCCTCTATAAAATTGACCTTGTTAGCCACTTGGCTGACTTGTTTTATTTGTTAAGAGGAGTAGGTAATTAAGTTTTATATTATATCCAACAAATGCTAGTCATCCCTTCATCATAAATGCTAGTCCTCCCTTCTAAAATGGTGCCATGTGGCACATTTCAACCTTTTTTTTTTAGGGGGTGGATACGGGATCACAATCAAAGTAGTAGAACTTCATCAACACCTTCTCAACATAGTGAGCTTGAGACATCTTAATGCCTCTGCCCTCTCTGGTGATCTTGGTGTTAAGGATTATCTCTGCCTCTCCTAAATCCTTCATATCAAAGTTCTGGGATAGAAATTCTTTGACATCGTTAATGATGTCCATGCAGGTACCTGAGTATATCATCGACATACAAGCATAAGATAACTATGTTGCCATCAGCGGCTCCATAGTAAACACATTCGTCGGTTTTGTATATAACAAAACCATACGAAAGGACTACCTGGTCAAACTTCTCGTGCCATTGTTTGGGAGCTTGCTTAAGCCCATACAATGACCTAACGAGTTTACACACCATGTGCTCCTGACCAGGAACTACAAAACCCTCAGGTTGATCCATATAGATCTCCTCTTCTAAATCTCTATTCATGAAAGCAGTTTTAACATCTATCTGGTGGATGTATAATCCATGAACAGAGGCTAGGGCAATAAGAATCCTAATCGTGGTTATCCTTGCTACGGGAGCATATACGTTGAAGAAATATATACCGGGTTTTTGAGTAAAACCCTTAGCAACTAAACGGGCCGTAAACTTCTTTACCGATCCATCGGGTCATAGTTTCTTTTTGAAAGCCCATTTAGACCGAATGGTTCTAGCGCCTGGGGGTAGATCGGTCAACTCCTAAGTCTAGTTCTGGATAATGGATTGTATCTCATTATTCACTGCTTCTTTCAAGTAGGGTGAATCCCAAGATTTCATTGCTTATTCAAAGGAGGTTGGAGTGTCCTCTATGAGAAATACGTAGAAGTCATCTCCAAAATCCTTCTCCTTCCTAATCCTAGTACTTCTCCTAGAATGTGGTTCTGACTCGTTCTCTACAGGGGTGTCATCCTCAAAAGGATTAGCCCTACTAGAACTAGCGCCTGCATCATAGTACGGCTGACTTACGGGTGCATCTATCCTAGTCCTAAAGGGAAATACATCCTCAAAGTAGGTTGCATCCCTGGACTCGATAACGATATTGGTCGATATCCCATCGATATCAAATCGAACGACTAGGAATCTATTGGCATTACTATTAGTGGCATAACCTAAGAAAACGACATCTACGGTCTTGGGTCCTATCTTCTCTCTTCTGAAGTTAGGTACCTTAACTTTAGCCAGGCACCCCCACACTCTAAGATGACTCAAGTTTGGCTTCCTATTCTTCCAAATTTCATAGGGTGTGAGGTTGCTAGACTTGAGGGGAATCCTATTAAGGATGTAGCAAGCTGTTACCAGTGCTTTTACCCATAAGTTCTCTGCTGCGCCTGAGCTAATCAACATAGAGTTGGTTATATCTAACAAGGTTCTGTTTTTTCTTTCAGGAACCCCGTTTGATTGGGGACTGTAGGGAGCAGTCACTTGATGGATAATTCCATACTCTTCACAACAATCGGTTAATTTGTTTGAGGTGTATTCTCCACCTCGATCGGACCTAAGGATCTTAAAGGATCTTTGAAATTGGTTTTCTATCTCAGTAATGTAAACCCAAACTTACTAATGACCTCATCCTTAGTTTTAATAAGGTAGGCATAACAGTATTTTGAGAGATCGTCAATAAAGGTAACGAAATACATATTGCCGCCTCTAGTTAATCTACCCGAATCACATACATCGCTATGAATCAATTCAAGGAACTCGAAGTCTCTATCAACAGATCTAAACGGTTGCCTAGGTTGTTTCGCTTCTACACACACCTCGTATTTACGGGAAGGAATGTCGCTTTTAGGGATTAGGTTTAGGTTCATTATTCACTTAATAGAATGAAAGTTTGCATGACCCTGTCTATAATGCCAAGTAGAGGAGGACTCAATATTCATTACAATAAAATCGTCTGTACAAGAGGGAGTCATGACATTAAGCTGAAACAATCCATTACATAAATATCCTTTTCCTACAAAATGCACACCTCTGGTAATTACAACTTTGCTGGCTTCAAAAACAAGCTTGTAGCCATGCAAGACTAAAAGAGAGCCACTAATGAGGTTGTGTCTAATATCAGATACAAAATGAACATCATGCAACATGACAGTGTTTTCGGACGTCAGATGGAGATCCACACGACCAGTCCCAAGCACGTTCACTAAAGAACTGTTCCCCATGGTCACAGCTCCTCCACACGATTCCTAAAATGTAGAGAACCAGAAGCAATCAGAACAAACGTGAATGCTCGCTCCAGTGTCAATCCACCAATCACAAGAATTATAGGCCATATTAACTTGAGGGAAGTTAACAGACCTGAATCCATCAGAAGCCGTCCCACCAGTCATCATGTTGACCTAGGGACGAGGAGCAGAGGTGGGAGGTCTGGTCTTCCTCTTATTTGGAGGACCGGTATGCTTGTGGTAGCAATCTCTCGCCAAGTGTCCCATGCGCCCACACACGAAGCATCGACGGACACCATTGTCCTCTTTCTTGTTGAAGTTGCCTTAGAAAGGCTTCTTCTTCTTGAACCTCTTGTTTTGATGGGGTTTGGGTTATGGGGTTGGTTTCTCTTTTGGAACTTGGGCTTCTTGGGGTTCTCAACAAGGTTGATCTTAGGTTTGGGCTCACTAGTGGGCTTGTCCCTAAGGCGCTGTTGCTCTTCAATCCTAAGAGAAGTGAGGACATAAGTGAGGGTAAGATCTCCTTGGGTGTGGCTAAGGATCCTACCAAACTCTACCCAAGAAGAAGGGAGCTTCTCAATCAATGAGGCCACTAGGAATGACTCACTAAGATCGGTTCCATCGGTCTTAAGGTCGGCTACTAGATTTTTAAATTCATGGATTCGCTCATTCATGGGCTTTGTATCCACAAATTTGAACTTGTGGAAATCTGCGGCTTTGAATCTCTTCAAGCCCACATCATCTGTACCGTACTTGCTCTCTAGGGTGACCCAAAGTTCAATGGCACTCTTGGCGATGTAGTGGATGTCATATAAACGATCCGACAACACGTTAAGAATGCGGTGTAGGCAATGGAAGTCTATATAAAATTGAACAGAGGCTAGGGCAATAAGAAATTGACTTCCATTGCCTACACCGCATTCTTAGCGTGTTGTCGGATCGTCTATATGACATCCACTACACCGCCAAGAGTGCCATTGAACTTTGGGTCACCCTAGAGAGCAAGTACGGTACGGATAATGCGGGCTTGAAGAGATTCAAAGTCGCAGATTTCCACAAGTTCAAATTTGTGGATACAAAGCCCATGAATGAGCAAATCCATGAACTTGAAAATTTAGTAGCTGACCTTAAGACCGATGGAACCGATCTTAGTGAGTCATTCCTAGTGGCCTCATTGATTGAGAAGCTCCCTTCTTCTTGGGTAGAGTTTGGTAGGATCCTTAGCCACACCCAAGGAGATCTTACCCTCTCTCATATCCTCACTTCTCTTAAGATCGAAGAGCAACACCGCCTTAGGGACAAGCCCACTAGTGAGCCCAAACCTAAGATCAACCTTGTTGAGAACCCCAAAAAGCCCAAGTTCCAAAAGAGAAACCAACCCCATAACCCAAAACCCCATCAGAACAAGAGGTTCAAGAAGAAGAAGCCTTTCCAAGGCAACTTCAATAAGAAGGAGGACGATGGTGTCCGCCGATGCTTCGTGTGTGGGCGCACGGGACACATGGCGAAAGATTGCTACCACAAGCATACCAATCCTCCAAATCAGAGGAAGATCGGACCTCCCACCTCTGCTTCTTGTCCCCAGGCCAATATGATGACTGGTAGGACAGCTTCTGAAGGATTCAGGTCTGTTAACTTTTCTCAAGTTAATATGGCCTATAATTCCTGTGATTGGTGGATTGATACCGAAGCGAGCATTCACGTTTGTTCTGATCGCTCCTGGTTCTCTACATTTCAGGAATCGTGTGGAGGAGTTGTGACCATGGGGAATTGTTCTTCAGCGAATGTGCTTGGGACCAGTCGTGTGGATCTCCATCTGACGTCCGGAAACACCGTCACGTTGCACGATGTTTATTTTGTACCTGATATTAGACACAACCTCATTAGTGGCTCCCTTTTAGTTTTGCATAGCTACAAGCTTGTTTTTGAAGCTAGCAAAGTTGTAATTACCAGAGGTGTGCATTTTGTAGGAAAAGGATATTTACGTAATGGATTGTTTCAGCTTAATATCATGACTCCCTCTTGTACAGACGATTCTATTGTAATGAATATTGAGTCCTCCTCTACTTGGCATCATAGCTTGGGTTATGCAAACTTTCATTCTATTAAGCGACTAATGAACCTGAACCTAATCTCTAAAAGTGACATTCCTTCCCGTAAATGCGAGGTGTGTGTAGAAGCGAAACAACCTAGGCAACCATTTAGATATGTTGATAGAGACTCCGAGTTTCTTGAATTGATTCATAGCGATGTATGTGATTCGAGTAGATTAACTAGAGGCGGCAACAGGTATTTCGTTACCTTTATTGATGATCTCTCAAAATACTGTTATGTCTACCTTATTAAAACTAAGAATGAGGTCATTAGTAAGTTTAGGATTTACATAACTGAGATAGAAAATCAATTTCAAAGATCCTATAAGATCCTTAGGTCCGATCGAGGTGGAGAATACACCTCAAACAAATTAACCGATTGTTGTGAAGAGTATGGAATTATCCATCAAGTAACTGCTCCCTATAGTCCCCAATCAAACGGGGTTGCTGAAAGGAAAAACAGAACCTTGTTAGATATGACCAACTCTATGTTGATTAGCTCAGGCACAACAGAGAACGTATGGAGAGAAGCGCTGGTAACAGCTGGCTACATCCTTAATAGGATTCCCCTCAAGTCTAGCAACCTCACACCCTATGAAATTTGGAAGAATAGGAAGCCAAACTTGAGTTATCTTAGAGTATGGGGGTGCCTGGCTAAAGTTAAGGTCCCTAACTTCAGAAGAAAGAAGTTAGGACCCAAGACCGTAGACGCCGTTTTCTTAGGTTATGCCACTAATAGAAATGCCAATAGATTCCTAGTCGTTCGATCTGATATCGATGGGATATCGACCAATATCGTTATCGAGTCCAGGGACACAACCTACTTTGAGGATGTATTTCCCTTTTGGACTAGGATAGATGCACCCGTAAGTCAGTCGCACTATGATGCAGGCTCTAGTTCTAGTGGGGCTAATCCTTTTGAGGATGACACCCCTGTAGAGAACGAGTCAGAGCCACAGCCTAGGAGAAGTACTAGGATTAGGAAGGAGAAGGATTTTGGAGATGACTTCTACTTATTCCTCGTAGAGGACACTCCAACCTCCTTTGAAGAAGCAATGAAATCTTGGGATTCACCCTTCTGGAAAGAAGCAGTGAATAATGAGATACAATCCATTATCCAGAACCAGACTTAGGAGTTGATCGATCTACCCCCAAGCGCTAGAACCATTGGGTCTAAATGGGTTTTCAAAAAGAAACTACGACCCGATGGATCGGTAGAGAAGTTTAAGGCCCATTTAGATGCTAAGGGTTTTACTCAAAAACCCGGTATAGATTTCTTTGACTTATATGCTCCTGTAGCAAGGATAACCACGATTAGGATTCTTATTGCCCTAGCCTCTGTTCATGGATTGTACATCCACCAGATGGATGTTAAAACTGCTTTCCTGAATGGAGATTTAGAAGAGGAGATCTATATGGATCAACCTGAGGGTTTTGTAGTTCCTGGTCAGGAACACATGGTGTGTAAACTCGTTAGGTCATTATATGGGCTTAAGCAAGCTCCCAAACAATGGCACGAGAAGTTTGACCAGGTAGTCCTTTCGTATGGTTTTGTTATAAAGAAAACCAACAAATGTGTTTATTATAGAGCCTCTGATGGCAACATAGTTATCTTATGCTTGTATGTCGATGATATACTCATCTTCGGTACCTGCATGGACATCATTAACGATGTCAAAGAATTTCTATCCCAGAACTTTGATATGAAGGATTTAGGAGAGGCAGAGATGATCCTTAACACCAAGATCACCAGAGAGGGCACAGGCATTAAGATGTCTCAAGCTCACTATGTTGAGAAGGTGTTGAGGAAGTTCTACTACTTTGATTGTGATCCCGTATCCACCCCCTATGACCCACATACTCACTTAGTAAAGAATATTGGATATCCAACTTTACAAAAAGAATATGCTCAAGTCATAGGTTCACTAGGATTCTTAGCAAACTATACTAGACCCGACATAACATATACAGTTAGTAGGCTAAGTAGATACACTAGCAACTCTAGTCAAGAACATTGGAATGCGTTAGAAAGGGTAATGTGTTACCTTAAAGGAACCATAACATATGGGTTAATCTTTAGTGGGTATCCTAGTGTGCTAGAGGGGTATAGCGATGCTAACTGGATTAGCAACTTAGTAGATATCAAATCCACCACTTGATTTGTTTTCCTTTTAGGCGGTGCAGCCGTTGCATGGAATTCTTCTAAGCAAACCGTGATAGCTAGAAGTACCATGGAGTCCGAGATGATAGCACTAGACAGTACGTGTACTAAAGCCGAATGGCTTAGGGACTTAATTATGGATGTTCCCTTAGGAGATCACCCAATACCGATAATCTCCATTTATTGTTATTGTAGGGCTGCAATTGACAAATGCAGTCAAGAAAATGCAGGTGTAAAAATGAACAGACACCTTAAGGTAAGACACACATCGCTGCGATATAAACTAAAACACAATATTGTAACATTTTCATTTGTCAGATCCGAGAAAAACCTTGCTGATCAGCTAACAAAAGGTGTATCTAGAACCGTGGTTCTAGAAGCGTCGAGGGGGATGGGATTAAGCCCATAAAGAAGATACCAACGGTGGCAACCCAACCTCAAAGAGGTTCAATGGGTAGAAACAAACCAGATGGGTATCTCGAGGAGCACTGATAGTTTCCTCCCATCCCTAGGGCGACAGTGCTCATAGATGCAAGGGGATTAGGATAAGCTTTTAAACTCTTAATGATTCCAAGACCTACGAGGCAGGGTGTTTCCTTGCATACATCCTTGGAGGAATCACCTATACGTGTGCAGTCGTGGGGCCGCGACTATGGGAAGAGGGATGTCCTCCTAAAACACACATGAAAGATACCTACGCATAGCTGTAATGCGCAACCCGCTTTAGAACTCAGCTAATACTACACTGTGTGTGCTTTATGGAAATCTGAATCACGAGGCCGATTCAAGGCGTAGTCCATCGAGTCGTCGCAGATGAAAATAAATGTCACTAAGTAAGGGTTCAAACCCAAAAGGTACCCTTTCCTATTACACAGTGTCCAGAATCCAAATTTTGATTTCAAAATTTGATTTTATATATCTTCAACTACTTTAAATAAGTTTCATATTATGTGGGGGATTGTTGGATATAATATAAAACTTAATTACCTACTCCTCTTAACAAATAAAACCAGTCGGCCAAGTGGCTAACAAGGTCGATTTTATGGGGGGATTCCTTTTTTGGCAAAGGTCAAGGGATCAAACCTTGGCCTCAAACATTCTTTTACTATCTCTCCCTAAGTTTAGTCCCATATCGATAAGGGGAAGAGGCACTAGCTTGTTTATAAGGGTGGTCCATCCTAGAGGATGGTAAAGCTCACATGGGCCTAAGGCCTCACACACCACACGCGCGTGCGTGCACCGAGCCGGGCCAGGCCCGGGTTCGTGGTCCGCAGCTCGAGAGCCGCATGGACGCGAATGGGCTTTCGGGCTTCTGGTGAGATTTTATTGGGCTATTCTTTTTGGGCTTCAAGTCACTGGGCTGGGCTTGCTATTTCCCCTACAGCCATCATCTTCTCGCCACCTAGAGCCACCCAAACGGTCATCATTTGTGCCAGCGGGTAGCCCCCCAATGGTCAAGTCGCAGCTGCCTGTCCACGTCAGCCGCCACCTCGAGCCACTCCGCTCCCCATGTCAACAGCCATTAAAATATATTCCCAAGGCCTATTAAATGCCCTGTGCTTCAGTCTTTCAAACTACAGAGAAAACCAGAGCCTTCTTCCTCCTCTCACTTTTTCTGCCATTGTTGAACCCTGTGAGCTCTATGAGAAAAACCCGAGAGTAATATTTCCATCCTCTTCAAATCTCAGGATGATTTTTCGACCTGATTTGAAGAGGAGATTCGGTTTTCGTTTTCATTTTTCGGATTCGAGTAGAAGCTAAGTTCATTTCGTTCCCTCGGAGTCGTGACGACGGGGGAACTCAAGGGTCGTTGTATCTCTATGATCGGAAGCCGGGAGCTCCGCACTGAGGAGAGTAAATCCAATCTTAGGACATCGTCTTGCGCCTCGACCCAGGCTACTTCCTCTCCCTTGATCTCTATATATACATGCTAAACTAGTTTTTTGTATGATTGTAGTATTAGCACTTGTGATCTCTAAAATTGCTTGGTATAATGGATTACCCATAGAATAAAATTGAATTGTGCTTGTTGCTGATTTTGATACCTATCAAACATAGTCAATACCATCTCATTTCATTGCCCTTTAAATTTGGTATTTGCAATTCTTAATAGCCATCTTAATTTCTGTTTTAGCAATTTATAACCAATAGCATTTTGTAAATTTTCACCACCCCAACAACATAACCCGAAAGGGGGCACTTACCACCACTCATCCAGAAGATTTCCTACTCACTAATAAATCGATATAGGCCATTCGAACAAATCCGAGTATATCAAGAGAGTACAAACTCCCATCCATGCCCTTTAGCAGGGTGTACCAAGTTGTTGGGTTGGGCAATGCCAATGCCAAATGCTCTGAAGAGTTATAAGCCACATTATCCACAAGAGGAATCAATCTAGTAAGAATGTAGCTCCTATTATTATCAAGCAGCTCAACTATATATGTTCTGTTGATCTATTTACATAAACATAGTCCAACCCGACAAGCGGAATTCGGTCGACTAATCTCAATTTCTAAATCCCCGTTGCCATTAATCGAAAATAAAAAGCGTATCACCCTCACAAACTTATGTCCTTTCTCAGACGAAAATAATCCCACAAGCTACTCATTCATCATCGTTGTCGTCTTCAACGTCATCGATCCCCACCCAAGCGGTGAAAGCGAAGAAGAACTCCTTGAAGGTCACCATGCCATTTTTATCCCAGTCCATCTCTTCTGCCATATCAAACAAAGAGATTGGGTCACTAATACTTGCAATTGATCTTAAAAAAATCATTGTATTTATGTTAATACATAATTAGGTTAAACAATCTTCAGTCCTCCAAAGAAACAGAAATCATTGGGTTACAAATGTCTTGAGATTTCAGATTTTATCTTCTTTCCTTTGAAGATTCTTGATTTTGAGGCTACAAGATATCATTGGTGAACAGAATTATTTTGTGGAAATCAGAATCTGAAATGAAACTAAAAGCAGAACATGTTTATTTGTTGTTGTTTAATAACTTAATAAACCTTGTGATGCAATCAAGCTGGAACGTCGTAGATGATGAACTTACTTGCCACTACGGAAGTTCAGTTGGCCTGAATTTTTATTGTTGTTTTTAAGGGAACATTAGGTAATCGGAATATGATAAACCTAATTTCTTTGAAAATCAAATCTAATATGTTCCTGCATCACATCCTAACCAAATCTTGTCTTTCGAATTAGAAATAAATAAAAAATTATAAAAATACAAAATGGAAGAGAGTAGTTTCCTGAAGATATGATTGCGAGAAGACATATAAAAATGATAATATCATTATGAAAATACAAAAGATAATAAAAATGTAGGTCATGATTGCGAGAAGACATATACCATCAAATACTTGAAAATACATATTGATCATCACATGCAGCAACAACAGCAGCCGCCTCCTGAAAAGTGTACCTCATGAATAACTAAAAGTGTTCAAAGAGTAGGAAGTTATACATTAAAATTCAGTAGAATCATACATTGGCTTTGATACACCCAGTTTTGTAATGACCCTTTTTCCCACAAAACCCACATGTTCGTGGCTTCTTACGAATTTCCTCTTGTGACTCCTCCAATCCACTTCTTATTCTGGTAGCGATTCTCGGTCGTCCTTTAGTTTTGACGGGTCCCGTCAGATCACGAAATGTAATATCAGGAAATATATCTTTGTTTCAGGAGATAGGTGTTATCGAAGAACCAACTTGGCTAGCAAGTACTTGGGATAATGCATCAAACTCAACTGTCTGAGCTTTTTTTTTTTCGGTTATCAACTTCTGCCAACGTCTTTGACAAGATCGTGTCAAATTCCTCAACGAATGTAGATGACTTGTATGCTTCTTCTAAAGCCTTATTGCATTTATATCGAATGCTCCAATAAAGACAGTGATCCACTTCGGTAGGTGCACTGTCACCTAGGCCAACCGAAATACATCGATGTCATGCATCTATAGTCCATCACTTCATAATATATCTATCCGGAATCTCTGACACATGTTTCTTCCATAAAATATTTAGTGCGTGCCTATATAGTAATCCGACGAACTCAAATTGTTTGCATTCACAAGAAACCACTATCCCATCAGAATTATTATACGTGATAGTTTTTTATTTGCTTTGGTCCGATTGTAGGCGTCCAACAATGAACTTAGTTAAGGTGCCCTCCTTATGCACCTTGTCAGCCCAATAACTGAAGGCATCTTTCAACTCTTGCTTGAATACGACAAATAAGGCTTTGGTGTAGCATCTTGCAGCTTGCTCCTTAGCTTTCCATCCCAAAGTTAGAACCGGTTTTAAGTTCATGGTATTGAAATCTTCATCTTTCTTAGCAGAACGACGACTTGCTAATGCCTTATCGTACTGGACGACAAACTCGTGCAATGTTGTGTTTGCATTAACAAATGTATCAAAGAATGAATTTATACTTTCAACCCTTTGACTCGTTCTCGTGCCAGCAAGAAATGTATCCTTTAGGTAACAAGGGATCCAACATTCTTGTTTCCCCCATAACTTTGGTAGTCAACTTTGCTCTGCCAATTTATACCTTGTTATCAACTCTTTCCAACATTCCTCTGCTTCAAGTATAGTGCTACTACCCCATAATCTGTTAAAGTACATTTCAAACTCTATACCGTGTATAGTTTTTAAATGCACTATATGCTCACCAATATTCCTGTCAAGATGCCAATCACAATATCGATGTCGAGTATTTGGAAAAACTCTAGCGATTGCATTTCCAATAGCTGCATCCTGATCGGTGATGATAGCTCTCGGTACTTTACCATGCATACATGTAAGCCATTGATGAAACAACCAGACTAAGGTTTCCTCTGTTTCATCGGCTAGTAATGCGCAACCGAACAAACTACACTACCGATGGAGATTGATACCAGTGAAAGGAGCAAATGGTAAACATAAGCTATTAGTACGATATGTGACATCGAATATAATAACGTCACTAAACTTAACATATGATTCTCGTGATCTCCCATCTGCCCAGAATACACTTCTTAAAGTTAAGTCTTCGGCCACTTTAAAAGAAAAGTAAAAATCTAAAACATTGGCTTTTTTCTCTTGAAAGTGTTTAATAACTTTAGCACAATTTTGACCGATATTGTTCTTTCTTTCAATTCTCAAGTGATCATGAACTTGTTGTGGAGTTGCAATGTCATTCTAGCTAAATTCCAATACATTGACAACCTTTGCAATTTCTGAATTTGTTATTCCTTTATTATGAAGCTGCGTAATTAAATTCTTGACTCGTGGCTGTCGATGAACATTCTTGTGTAAACGATCTTCGATGTCTTTGTTGGACTAGTCAGCTTATGATTACCATGTTGCTCAACAAACATGGTAACTCTCCAAGTGTCAGAATTAGTAAGAATAATCTTCATCCTTGCATTACATCCTACCCGTAGTTGACGATTATGAACTACTTCTTTCTCTGCCTCTCCTTTGCTATTCTTCAGTGTAATCTGACCCTCTTTGTTACAGACAAATTTTCTAGATATGACTTTGTTTTTATCTGTCCTGGACTTATTGGTCAACGACCATCTTATACCAAATCCTGTCTTCAAAGCATATGGATTATAGAAGTCGTATGCAGCTTTCTGAGTAGCAAACTCTATTTCTATTTATGGTGTAATAGAAGCATCTCTTTCATCATCTTCTAAATTATATATATCATGATATTCGGGGTTGTCCTAAAAATAAAGAGATCAAGAATATAGTGATGTTTCATCTTGTAGCACGAACTATGTTTTCAATACGTTTAAATAAATAATCAATAATCATTTATGTTTAAATAATTAAAATATATATCATGATATAAAGCTAATCATAATTACCTGATTTATGATTTCAGGGCAGTGAGAAAAGCCTGTTTTGTAATTCACATCTCCATCATAATATCCTGTTTCATGAAGTAAAAATAATAAACATTAATTCATCAACAGAAATAAAAAATAGAGGGCTCTGTTACACCAACACAGAACAACCCAATGATATCATAAGGGTGGTGGTGCCACTTAATCAGAGAGAGATGATGGAAGGTGGGCCAATAATTCATCAACAGAAAAAAAAAAAAAAAATTAGAGGGCTCGCCAAGATAATCAGAACAACCCAACTATGCCATAAGGGTGGTGGTGCCACCTGATCAGAGAGAAAGAGAGAGAGAGAGGGAGAGAGAGAGAGAGAGAGAGAGAGAGAGAGAGAGAGAGAGAAGAGAGAGCACCTGATGGAAGAGTCGCAGCCCCAGCATCGGATCGACGAGTTGCAGCCCCGGTGGTCGGGAGATTACTGTCAGCTAGTGGGATCTCGCTTGCAGCCAGTGGTAGAGAGCTCCAAGAGATCATAGCGGTTGTCGGGATATCGTGGCAGCCGGTGGTAGGGAGATCGCTGGCAGCCATCATAGCAGTTGTCGACAGATTGCAGCGGGTGGTCGGGATCTCTAAATCGCAGTGAACGAGAGAGAGAGAGAAAGAGAGAGAGAGAGGCGTCGGAGGCCGAGTTGCCGTCGTGGCTACGTGCTCCCGAGACGGGGCTACCGTCGTGGCTGTGTGCTCCCGAGACAAGGCTACCGGTGTGGCTGTGTGCGTCAGAGACGAGGGAGTTCGATCATTGTCTCGTGGGGCATAGAGATCGGAGAAAAGGCTACAAGGCAGCAAGATCCTAGGCTTTGCCATCGGAGCCGTCGGGGATGAGCGTGAATGGTTGAGCACGAGGGTGAGGGAGCCACCGGAGCCGTAGGGAATGGACGCGAATCTGAGGGGGCCGGTGGAGGTTGAGTATGAGGGTGAGGGCGCTGCCGGAGCCGTCGGGGATGAGATTCGTAGCTGGAGGTCGAGGAGATCTTGATCAATCTCTAAAGGTGCAGGAATTTTATATCTCAAAGGGGCAGCATACTTTTATATATCCAAGCCGGAGGGGGAGGGGAAGGGGCATCGGAGAGGAATGGGGTCGGGGCTGCTGCCGGTGGCCGGAGCCGAAGGGAGTAAGTGGTCGAGGGATGCCGATGGCCGGAACCAGAAAGAGATAGAGAGGATGAGGACACCGGTGGTCGAGGGCTGCCGGTGGTCGGATCCGGAGGGGGCCAGTGGTCGGGGGCTGCGGTGGCCGGATCCGAAGGCAGCCGGTGGTCGGGGGCTACCGGTGGCTGGAGTCGGAGGGGACGAGAGAGAGAGAGAGAGAGAAAGAGAAAGAGAAAGAGAGAGAGAGAGGATGAGGGCGGCGGTGGTCTTCTCTCTCAGCGAACCAGAGAGAGAAAGAGAGAGGTCGTGGACATCGAGTTAGGTTTCTTTCTCTCTCATCAAAGGGGTAGTATATCCAATCTGAGCCCTTCACTGGATGAGAATCGGACGACTAACAGCGACAGCTCAAATGGAGAATTAAGCTAGCAGCCCATATCCCGTTTTCTATATACATATATATAAATATATATATATATATATATATATATATATATATATATATATATATATATATATATATATATATATATATATATATATATATATATATATATATATATATATATATATATATATATATATATATATATAGGGCCAGGATCGGATGACCCAGCAAATTTTGACCCAGCAAATAACCCAGCACCCTTTAATGCACCAAGAGGTTTTAGAATGAGCTAATTTTTTGTAGGCATGTTGTCTATGGTATGTTGATCATCCTCACAAAAAATCAGTCCATTCTAAAACCTCTAGGTGCATCAAATGCGCTATTCAAATCAACGGTTCAAATTGACAGTCGAAAACCATTGATTTGAAGAGCACATTTGTTGGACCTAGAGGTTTTAGAATGGGCTGATTTTTTGTGAGGATGATCAACATACCATAGACAACATACCTACAAAAAATCAGCCCATTCTAAAACCTCTAGGTGCATCAAAGGGTGCTGGGTTATTGCTGGGTCAAAATTTATTGGGTCAGCCGATCCCGACCCATATATATATATATATATATATATATATATATATATATATATATATATATATATATATATATATATATATATATATATATATATATATATATATATATATATATATATATATATATATATATATATATATATATATATATATATATTGTTAGAGATGAATCCATGGTAAAGGCCCGCAGCGGAAGCAGAGTGAAGGTCCGAAGATCATGAGCGGTGTGCGTTACATATCACAATTTTTATCGAAACGATCTACACGTGTGTGTATGAATCTAGCATTGCAACTACGCGAACCCCTAACGTCGATCTAACGCGAAAGAACAATCTAGCATGCATGCATATTCTATCTATGCTAGATCTATATGTTAGAGATCATACCTGCGTGCAGATTCTTTCACTGCGACAAGTTTCTTCTTTGTCGTTGGAGATGGGCTCGGATTTGCTCGATATAGCTTCAGTACGATAGCAATAACTTTCTTCTCCGAACTCGGATCAGGAGGAAATTTGGACTACAAGTAGCCAACTTCAAGATGCAACTTTTGCAATAAGTTTCACCTTATTTAGACTTCTGTAACTCCCGAAATCATAGAAACAATGTTGATTTTGCTGTGCAGATTCTGGATAGCAAAAGGTTGCGGGAGATGCCTTCTAGTTCACTCAATCTCGCACGATACACGGCACCTCATCGATGGATCTCTGAGTGCCTCCATCCAACAACCCTTCTACTTCTATGAAACCCTACGCGAGGAAGACGAGTCGCCATCTAATGGCGCAAGCGACGGAGAGAGACGAGAGAAAAGAAGAGAAGAGATGAGAGGGGGTGGCTAGGGTTTCCCCATTGCATGGCCGGCCCCTAGGGCTTGTCATTACCGACCCCCCTTCCCTCCCATTACTCTTATATAGGGCTGTCCTATCCTTATGGATGAGGCTAGTACGAATAAGGTTCAACTAATTCAAACCTCTCCTTATATATCTCTTCTTTATGTCTATCTTTTCCTTGGTTTTGAAAACGATCAAAACCAGCTCATTTTCTGTGCCTCATGACCGGCCCCATCGTTGGAGGCAACAACCTCCTGAAACCAATGGGGCCGGCCTTGATCAATCTCCCAACACTTAGGGCCGGCCCCCCTAGTGCATAATGGCACATGGTATGACCAAAACGCTCTTATGTCACTAGTTGGCTGTTTCTCGTGTACGAGACTTTACAAGGCACACATAAGTGAAGTGCACCAGTGATTTCACTATTCTTTGAGGTTCCCGTAGGGTGCCCCTAGTAAAGTTAACTAGTCAACTTGTAACATATCTCGGTGCATCGCACCCATGTGGCAAAGTCCACTTATGGCAAGGAATTGCTATATGCGTCTCTGCACTAACCTAGGGTTTCCCCTTAGTGCACATACGTAGCTACACATCTACCGTGCACTAGTGCGAAGCACTCACGGAGCATAGGCTTGGACTTCTTGCTTCCTCTAACTACGTTCTGTGTTTTGAGGAGATGGTACAAGGACCGTACATAATGTCGATAAGGTGGAACCTTCAGGGACCAGGGTTCATGGCTTCCAACTCAGACTCGATCGACACACTACCCGAGTGTACCATCGATCCTCTGAGTCCAAGTTAACCTGCGTGGCCACCCAGAGTGCGACGCAGGCTGCACTCCAATTCTCCCAGACTTACTATATTCTCCCTCATACCCCTGCTCTCCGCTTAGTATGGTAAACATGTTGTCCCTCTAACTAGTGCCATGACACAACTCGAGCGGTAGAGAATACCGTCAGACTCGAGTGCTCATATAACTCGGTTCCTTCCAGGTTGACTACGTACATTGTACCTCCAATTACTCTGTCGAGTAACCGGATCCATCAACAGTCCAACTGATGACCACCTGGCTAGGGTTTAATATGACGTAGGTCAGACCAAGGAACGCACCTCCCGTTAGGGGTGTGGATAGCCTGCAGGAGTGACACACTGATGCAACGCCAGCCGGGTAACCCAGTACACCATGGTTTTGGATCACTGCATCCGGATCCTCACACATTGTTGCGCCAAAGCACCACACAACTGGTTAGTCCACCAGACATGGTTCCTCAGGGTTTATGACCGTTTTATCCTAAGCAGAAACACGGCTTAGTGCACCGGTGTCTACTCACCGATCTGTACACTGTGTTGGTTTTGTTCGGCCACAGACATTGTGCCTGGTAATGACCATGGTAGATGTTGAAGCTCGTGTGTCCTTAGCGTGGATTTTCTGTATTAACATTAATAAAGATGACTTTGGTTATTGCTTTAATTAGAATACTACTCTGGTATATGATAATACTCATATAATAAAAGGACCCTAGGGAACACAGTAGGCCACTGAGGCGCATGGAGGATCCATGCTTGGGAGACCCAGTGGACCAGTTCTGTGTAGACCTAGAACTAGTTCACAGCTTTGGTGATATTGGTCGCTTCACCGAGAATAAGCTGTTGGCAGGTAGAGGATGTGGTAAAGTCTCCACCATGGAAACGTGGGATTCCCATTCACCTGACCAAGCACGATGATCGTATTGAACAGGAACCAAGATGGTGCATAGTTCAGTGATTCAGACACTGGTGCAGAAACCGTTTTACTATATAGATAATCCATCCTTAACCCTGAGGGACCATGTACACTGGGCCAACTAGTTGTGTGGTTCTTTGATGTGCCAACGTGTGCGGACCTTCCATAGTCCAATACCACGGTACGTTGGGTTACCCGGCTGGCGCTTGAGTGACATATAATCCCTACAGGTTATCCGACGTCCAGTGTTGGATGGGTGCGTTTTGATGAGTCAATCTGTTCACATAGTTAACCCAGGCCTGGTGGTTGTCAGTATGACTGACGATGTTCTGGATGCTAGGCATAGCACTGGAAGGTGTGTGGTGTTATAGATGATAAGTCATCAAACCCTAGTCAGATGATCGATCAGAATCTGACGGTGCTCCCCACCGCCCGAGTCGTATCATGGCACCAGTAATAGAAGGGACTGAGGATTATCAGAGTATAGTAGAGAACAGGTTACAAGGGAGTAACATAAGTTTAGGATCACTGGAGTTCAACTCGCGTCGCACTCTTTGTGGCTATGTGGGTTAATCGGATTAGGGCTGATTAACGGAACTTTCGGTGTGTCACCGGAATAGTTAATCAGTGATCCGATTGGAGCTAGAGATCCCAAACCCTGAAGGTTCCACCCTGTCGTTGCATATAGGAATTATTCCCCGACCTAGTTGGATACGTTGGATGCGAAGTAGCGCGATGGAGCGCAAGCCCGGAGCCAAAGAACCTAATTCACATGTGTTACGGGTCGTAGGGGTATTTTGGTAAATACTGAAATATGGCTCAGAACATATTGAATATGGATCTTAGATTGAGCGGAATAATTCCAGGAGCTCACAGGCACTGACGGAACTCGATTCCGAGTAGCGTACCTCACTCAGTCTCACTTTCAGTTTTCCGCTTTTCGTGAAGGGCGTTTTCGTCCGGACTTCACGATAGACACCCGGAAGACCTAAATCCGATCCCCCCTTGTCCCTATCCATCTAAGGGCCGGCCCTAGGCTCCTTGGAGCCATGGGATACCGGCCCTATAAGAAGAATAGAGAAATGAGGGGCCGGATAAGTGCCTCCCTCTCCTTTGTGGCCGAACCTATCATCCCCTCTCCCTCTTTGTGGTTTCGGCCAAGGAAAAGAGAGGAAGAAGAAGGGAGAAGGAAGAGGAAGGAAGGAGAAGGAAGAAAGGATAAAGAGGAGGATAAAATATCGAGGCTCGCCATTGTCTTCGCAACGGATTCTTCCGTCGGCTCGAAATCCCTGTACTCAGATACGGGATTTCGAGGATTCTTCAATTCGCAAAGGACAAGGTGCTATCCGACAGTTTCTCTTGCGATTCAAGTACGGTTCTTTATCGTTCCGTAATCTCTGGATCATAGATCCATAAGGTATGATGAATCTAAACACCTAAGTAGATGCATGCATGTCTTCCGTAGATCGTAGTATGCCTCTAGGGTGTCCGCACATATGCTAAGATCATAGATTTGCATGTAGATTGTTTTGTATCACGATATTGTAATGAAACATACACCGTATGATCTTCGGATCTTTCTTTTTCTTCCGCTGCGACTCTGATTAGCGGAACCCAATTCCAACAATTGGTATCAGAGCATGCTTTGGTGTATGTTTTATGCATGAATTCGTGAAAACATCATATGAATATATGATGGCATATGTTTTCGTCGGAGTTCGGCGTAGATCATGCATATGGATTGTGCTATGTATCGTCTTTTTGCAGGTGCCATGCTGAATAGTAATCTGTGATTGCATGCATCCGGGGGTCGGACCCCGGATTTTATTTTGCATTGATTATTATTGTGGATTTGTAAGGCCCTCGATGGGCGAGGGTGGGGGTTGACCATCCTCGGTTCCCTCGCCATGTTTCTAGGATTGTCTTCTTTACTTTCTATCGAAATTGTACACGAACAAGCACTTGCTCGGAGCGTGTTAGTTTTTCGGTCACAGAAAGAAGGAGATGATGCTACATCTACGGTTCGGGCAAGCGGTACCATAGCGTGCAAAGACCCGGCAAAAGCGTGCACGTTGGCGATGAAGGGGATCATCGTCAGAGATCGTGCAGAATAGAAGAGCAGGATATCTTGGCTGTACTATTCAGGTTCAGGGGTCAGACCCTGGACTTGATTCAGTTTGGATGCTTTCTCTGTTGTTTCTCTTTATTCAGTATTTAGAGAACCCCGATGATAATGTGATTATCATTCTTGCTTGTGAGTTAGTCTCTAGATCAGGCTTAGGTTTAGTACTAAAATTATGGATTCATCGGTGTCTCTATATGCTTCTAACACGTGCGAATCCGGTGGCTAGCTAAAAGGAAAGGCGGTAACCGCCCTCGTGGTAGTTCAGGTAGCCAAGTACTGTGCACCGAGATAGACGCAGTGTTAGATTTATTTAGAGATAATTAACTAATGTCTCCATAAGAAGTATGATAACCCTAGTGGGATGCCCTTTCCCCACGTGGTCCTAGCGACCAAGTTAGGTTAGGATTTCACTGTGTGATACCCGTTTCTAGATGACGTTTGATGGTAGTATGAACATCAGGCATCAAATTGTGAACGAGGTGTCATCGTAGTGGGAGTCCTTTCCACGTTGACCTTAGGCTAGGCTCTAAATCTTAGGATTATGGGCAAACTGTTGGAATTGGGTTCCACTAATCAGAGTCGCAGCGGAAGCAAAAGAAAGATCTAAAGATCATAAGGTGTATGTTTCATTACAATTCGTGAAACAAAACAATCTACATGCAAATCTATGATCTTAGCATATGTGCGGACACCCTAGAGACATACTACGATCTACGGAAGACATGCATGCATCTACTTAGGTGTTTAGATTCATCATACCTTATGGATCTATGATCCAGAGATTACGGAACAATGAATAACCGCACTTGAATCGCAAGGGAAACTGTCAGATAGCACCTTGTCCTTTGCGAATTGAAGAATCCTCGAAATCCCGTCTCTGAGTGCAAGGATTTCGAGCCAACGGAAGAATCCGTTGCGAAGACGATGGCGAGCCTTGAGATTTTCTCCTCCTCTTTCTCCTTTCTTCCTTCTCCTTCCTTCCTCTTCCTTCTCCCTTCTTCTTCCTTTCTTTTCCTTGGCCGAAACCACAAAGGAGGGGGACTAGGGGTCGGATTTTTGGAGGGGAGGGAGTAGAACCATAGGGCCGGCCCCTCCCCTCTCTATTTCCTTTATAGGGCCGGTCTCCCATGGCTCCAAGGAGCCTAGGGCCGGCCCTTAGGTGGATAGGGATGAGGGGGGATCGGATTTAGGTCTTCCGAGTGTCTATCGTGAAATCCGGACGAAAACGCCCTTCACGAAAAGCGGAAAACTGAAAGTGAGACTGAGTGAGGTGCGCTACTCGGAATCGAGTTCTGTCAGCGCCTGTGAGCTCCTAGAATTATTCCGCTCAATCTAAGATCCATATTCAATATGTTCTGAGCCATATTTTAGTATTTACCAAAATACCCCTACGGCCCGTAATACATGTGAATTAGGTTCTTTGGCTCCGGGCTTGTGCTCCATCGCGCTACTTCGCATCCAACATATCCAACTAGGTCGGGGAACAATTCCTATATGCAACGACAGGGTAGAACCTTCAGGGTTCGGGATCTCTAGCTCCAACCGGATCCCTGATTAACTGTTCCGGTGACACACCGAAAGTTCCGTTAATCAGCCCTAATCCGATTAACCCGCGTAGCCACCCAGAGTGCAACGCGAGTTGAACTCTAGTGATCCTAAACTTATGTTACTCCCTCGTAACCCTGTTCTCTACTATACTCCGATAATCCTTAGTCCCTCCTATTACTGGTGCCATGATACGACTCGGGCGATGGGGAGCACCGCCAGATCCCGATCGATCATCTGACTAGGGTTTGATGACTTGTCATCTATAACACCACATACCTTCCGGTGCTATGCCTAGCATCCGGAACATCGTCAGTCATACTGACAACCACCAGGCCTGGGTTAACTGTGTGGACAGATTGACTCATCAAAACGCACCCATCCAACACTAGACGTCAGATAATCTGTAGGGATTATATATCACTCAAGCACCAACCGGGTAACCCAACGTACCGTGGTATTGGACTATGGAAGGTTCGCACACGTTGGCACATCAAAGCACCACTCAACTGGTTGGCCCAGTGAGCATGGTCCCTCAGGGTTAAGGACAGATTATCTATAGTAGTAAGACGGTTTCTGCACCAGTGTCTGAATCACTGAACTATGCACCGTCTTGGTTCCTATTCAACACGATCATCATGCTTGGTCAGATGAATGGGAATCTCACGTTCCCGTGGTAGAGACTTCACCACATCCTCTACCTGCCAACAGCTTATTCTCGGTGAAGCGACCAGTATCACCAAAGCTGTGAACTAGTTCTAGGTCTATATAGAACTGGTCCACTGGGTCTCCCAAGCATGGATCCTCCATGAGCCTCAGTGGCCTACTGTGTTCCCTAGGGTCCTTTTATTATATGAGAATTATCATATACCATAGTAGTATTCTAATTAAAGCACAACCAAAGTCATCTTTATTAATGTTAATACAGAAAATCCACGCTAAGGACACACGAGCTACAACAATCTCCCACTTGGCCTTGCTGGGAACAACAGTCTTAACTCCCATGGCATCCACGTGCTTCTCAAAAGCCTTGGTCGGTAACGCTTTTGTGAAAGGGTCCGCCATGTTATCTGCAAACGCCACCTGAGTCACTGCAACCTCCCCTCGCTTCTGCAAGTCCCGGATAATGTAGTATTTCCGCTTGATATGCTTCCTCTTCTGGTGATATCTTGGCTCCTTGGATTGTGCTACCGCTCCACTATTGTCACAGTAAAGGACAATAGGATCTTGAGCTCCCGGTACGCATCCTAAGTCCGTGAGGAACTTCTTGAGCCACACTGCCTCCTTAGCTGCTTTGCACGCCGCAATGTACTCAGCCTCTGTCATCGAATCCGCGATGCATCCCTGCTTCACACTCCTCCAACTGACAGCTCCTCCTCCTAATGAAAACACAAACCCTGACGTCGATCTCCTAGATTCCGGATCTGACGCAAAGTCAGAATCCGTATATCCAATCGGCATCAGTTCCTGTGAAGAGTAAACTAACTCATAATCTCTCGTCCTACGGAGATACTTGAGTATACTTTTCATAGCAGTCCAGTGCCCTGGACCCGGATTTGACTGATACCTGCCCATCATGCCTACTGCATAGCATATATCTGGTCTCGTGCACTGCATAGCATACATCAGACTCCCTACAGCCGAAGCATAAGGTATCTTCTGCATCTCTGCCCTCTCCTCAGGAGTCTTAGGACCCTGATCCTTGGACAACTTCATTCCATATCTGAATGGAACTAGTCCCTTCTTGGAGTTGTGCATACTGAATCTGACCAAGATAGTATCTATGTAGGCTGACTGTGACAGCGAGAGAATCTTGTTCTGGTGATCTCGAGTTACCTTGATCCCTAGAATATAACTCGCTTCACCCAGGTCTTTCATGTTAAATTAAGAGGATAACCACACCTTCACTGTAGACAATGTTCCAACATCGTTTCCGATGAGCAGGATATCGTCCACGTAAAGCACTAGAAAAACTACTGCAGTCTTATTGCTCCTTTTATAAATACATGGTTCATCCACGTTTTGTTCAAATCCATAAGACTGGATAGCCTGATCAAAACGCATGTTCCAACTTCTGGATGATTGCTTCAGTCCATAAATGGACCTTTGCAACTTGCACACCAGACCTTCCTGACCTTTTGCGACAAAGCCTAGAGGCTGAGACATGTAGATGTCTTCTTCCAAATCCCCGTTGAGGAATGCAGTCTTGATGTCCATTTGCCAGATCTCCCAATCATAATGGGCTGCAATGGACAAGAGGATCCGGATAGACTTAAGCATAGCCACTGGCGAAAAGGTTTCGTCATAGTCGATCCCTTCTCGCTGGGTATAACCCTTAGCGACTAGTCTAGCTTTGTAAGTCTCAACGATACCATCCGGACCTCTTTTCCTTTTGTACACCCACTTACACCCAACAGGTTTAATGTTGTGAGGTGGTGTTACAAGTGTCCAGACCGATTTTTGGGACATCGATGTTAGTTCTGCCTCCATGGCTTCCTGCCATGCTGCATGGTCAGTGGATACCATATATATATATATATATATATATATATATATATATATATATATATATATATATATATATATATATATATATATATATATATATATATATATATATATATATATATATATATATATATATATATATATATATATATATATATATATATATATATATATATATATATATATATGGGCATGCTATGCTGCGGCATATGGTAAGTGCGGCACCGCAGCCGTCTGATGCACGCGCTGCGTGCATCGCATGCACACAGCTGTGCATCAGACGGCAGCGGTGCGATACCGCACTTACCGCATGCCGCACTATATATATATATATATATATATATATATATATATATATATATATATATATATATATATATATATATATATATATATATATATATATATATATATATATATATATATATATATATATATATATATATATATATATATATATATATATATATATATATATATATATATATATATATATTGCACACTGTGTATCACGTGTGCTTTCCCATAGCGTGTGTTCATGTGTGTGTGCGTCGATGTAATCTTGTGTGTATATGAAATGAGTCCCTAACTCATGATCTGGCAAGGCTTAGGGCTGTAACTCGAGCGGGTCGAGGGATCAACTCAGGTCCAATCCAAGAGCTTTAATCCCTTGCCCAAGCCCAATCAAACCCTAGATCGGGTTGAACTTCCCTCGCCCAAGCCCAACTTTCGGGTTAGCCGGGTTGTGCTGGGCGGGTTGACCAATTTCAACATAATAGAGGATAAACAATCGACGTATACCTTTTCCTTTGTGATGGTACAACACATAAATCAATCTTTGCATTCTTATATGGGTGATAGCTCATCGTTGGATGGATACATGCCCATCAAACTGTAGCTATTAGAAGCAGGATAATACCTATCAAAGTTTCACAACAATGCGACATAACTTGTATTCAACGGATGATCCAACGGATGGATTATAATCGAACCTTTCAATATTATATTATAATAAATATGTATTTACTAAATGGTTAGGTTTCGGGTTGGGTCGGGTAGTCAGAAGCCTCCGCCCAATCCCAACCCGAATTGAGGTCGGGTTGTGATTTTCCAACCCAAGCCCAATCCATACAACTAAAATCTCAACCCAAGATCGCCCAAATTCAGGTTGGGCTCGGGTTGGGTTCAGGTTGGCCCGCCCAAGTTGCAGCCCTAACAAGGCTTGTCAATTGTTATCGTTTTACACATAAGAAAGGTGGAAGAGTGTGGAAGGCCAAGTTTCTCAAAGACAGAAGCACATTGCAAGAGACAAATCAAACTTCAACTTTCACTGCTATAAGAAAAAAACCTTATTTTAAAACTTATCACTAAGACTAATCACTTAATCTAATTACCTTGGGGGAGTGTTTTTTATTTAAACATTTTGTTTTTGTTATATTGTGAATGCCCGTTGTAAACTTGGCTGACAATATAGTTGGCAAGACAACTTTCATCTGCGGCCTTGGTCACAGGCTCGAAACCCAGGTTTGGTGATTAAGCACCCAACCATGTGGCGAATTTCATGTGGTCGTGGGGTTAATTAAATCGAGAGCATTTCTCTTCACTCTCTTGGCACATTGACAAGGGAAACCCACACCTCCGTCACCGCAGCCCACCGCCCCGCCCGAATTCAACTCATCGTATGTTCCTCTCTCCTCCCCTCCTTCCACCTCCTCTTCCTTCCTCTTCCTCCTTTTTTCTCCACCTCCCTTCTTCATCTTCCTCCCCATCTTCCTTCTTCACTTACAATTTTCAGTTCGAGATCTTCTACAACCCATTCGGTCGGAGGAAACTGAGTGCACCATAGTCACACTCGACTTCTGTTGATTACCCGGTCCCCAAATAACTAAGTAAGTTGATGAAACATTCAGACTGCAATGGTAAAATGAGATGCAGAGGGACTCAGCCTCTGATGGCTGAGTCATTGTTTTCAGATGGTGGAGGAGGAAGAGGAGGAACAAGGGAAAAGGTGGAAGAAGAAGAGATATGAAGAAGAGGGGGTGATTTGTATGGGACTAGTGGAGGAGGAAAAGAGGAAGGTGGACAGGTGGCAACCTGAATTGATACTGATGGTCCAAAAAAATATCGTCAGCTCAACGACCACAGCCAGACCAAGGGGCGGCCAAAGTGGTGGAGCGGTGGGCTCACCAAAAGAAAGAAGTCATTTTCAAGATACATAAGAAATCCGCCCTAGGAAATACTTCCGGGGAACTCGCCCAGAGCTTGCAGTAGCGGATCGTTGCGTCCCTTGGACAGAGGCCACCTGTGGCCGTGGCTTAGAGCCTGCCCAGGGCTGACCTTGACCACATGCGACCAGCTCGCACGTGGTAGTGGTCGCCCAGTGGTTGGTTCTCCTAGCCCGCTCAGGGCTTGCAATAGCGGATCATTGTGTCCCTTAGACAGAGGCCGCCTGTGGCGTTGCTCACAACCCGCCCAGGGCTGACCCTGACCACATACAACCAGCTCGCACGTGGTAGAGGTTGCCTAGTGGCTGGTGCTCGTAGCCCACTAGGGCTTGCAGTAGGGGATCGTTGCATCCCTTGGACAGAGGCCGCCTGTGGTGTTGCTCACAGCCTGTCCAGGGCTGATCCTGACCACATGCGACCAGCTCGCACATGGTAGAGATCGCCCAGTGGCTGGTGCTCGTAGCCCGCCCACGGCTTGCAGTAGCAGATCGTTGCATCCCTTGGATAGAGCGGCATCTTCCTCGAGGCCTCATTCATGAGGCACTGTGAGTCTAAGCTCTCAACGCAGCTCACTAGCTGGAGAGAGTATCTCAATCGTCGCCCGTAGCCCGCTGGGAGCACAGCTCTAGCCCACACATAAAGAGATTGCCCCTTTTGCGAATAGGAAACTTAGAATGATATCTACGAACACCCATAGCTCGCTCAGGAGCTCATCAAACCCAACACCCACAGCTTGCTTAAGAGCTTGTATAAATCATGCAACTGCCATAGAGCTTGCCTATAACAATAAGAAGAAGTAGGCGGATCAACGACACCAATGGAGTCACCATGGAGTACACCCACAGCTCGCTCAGGAGCTCGCCTGATCATGCAATGACCAAAGAGTCCGCCTGTTGGTGTTAGAATAGGTTCTGAAGGTCCCCCCCTGGCCAGAAGCTCTCCCTCTTAATTTCTTGCAGAGGTCGCCCACAATAAGGCGGTATCAAATCGACAGATGCCACCACCCCCGTGGAGCTACGTGGACGATTGCAGTCCACGGAAGCTGGCAAAAGTCGGTCTAGGACCTCCCAGACTAGAGCTTTCCAGAATCTCCACCTGGCAAGGACAAGACCGGTGCATCCCCCTTTTCTACCGCCTGGCAGGCTAAACGACAAAGACCATGAAGAGCCCATGTGGGCTGGCATATGGGGGTATAGAAGGTGCGGCAAGACACCACCATGAGTCAACCTCTGATGACCTGCAAAAAGCTATAAAGGTACGACCCCCGGCTCCAAAGTACAAGTTTGAACCTCAAAACCCCTAACCCTTCCCAACTACTTTAGCTCTCCCTTGCCTATACCTTCGCTAACTTGAGCGTCGGAGGATCTGCACTCCTAAGAGACCCAACCGTTCTCATACTTTCTCTGTCTTACAGGACGACCACACGAGCCAGCAAAAAAAATCCCCCTATATTTGGCATCGTCTGTAGGATCTTTCGACTGGTTCCTGTGAGAACGCCCACGACCACACGGTTTAAGGTCTTGCTTCTCCGAGAATACCCGGATGGCCCCACCCATGCGGGGACAGAGACGGGCGAAAGCTCATGCCGGGGCTGCACAAAGCGGCCCGCATGCTCAACTTCCCAACCCCCTGTCCTGCTTAGTGACCAACTCCTTCTGGAGATGTTGGCCACTCAACGGGCCATGATGGACGAACTGGCGCGACTATGTCAGGTTCCGACGGCAAGCCAGAGGATTGATCTTTTCCTCGGGCTTGACTCACGACGGGGAGGGTCAGGGATCCCACCCCAGCGTCCGGGAGTGTAGGTGGGGACCGCAGTCCCTGCGCAATCTCCCTCAGCCCCAGTATCGCACCAACCTACGATGGCGCCCACACGACGGGCATCCTAACTGGAGGCCCCTGTAGATGACGCAGTGGCACGCAGGGCGAAAGGACCGCTCTTGAGCGACTGCAGTGACTCATCACCTAGTGCTCCAGCAACAAGTTGACCCCACCATCGGCCCCTCCACGATGACAAAGCAGAAGTATGAACTCAGACGAGTCGAAAGCAAGGTCTCAAGGGCAAGACTGCAACTCACGCCATCGGCACGAGAAGGAGCCCGTGGAGGAGCTACCCCGTACGAAAGCTCGAGAAGTGATGGCCTCTCACCGACCTACCTCGGTGTCGAGGCAAATATTAGAGAGGCGGCATAGCAGTCGCCAGGAGATCGCCCCTGGGCATCGCCGCAACGAAGGCCTGAGTCAGTCTAGAAGGAGTGTGCATGACCGCTTAGGGCCTGCACAGCCGCCTGTGGGAGATCCCCCACACTACAAAAAAAACAGTTATTACCGACGAAAAATATCCGTCGGTAATATTAACATTCCGTCGGTAATATTTTATAGCGACGGAAGATATTTCCGTCGCTGGCTGTCAGAAAAAAAGGTGTCGGGGAAAACAATACCACGGACCAAATATTACCGTCGGTAATAATAATTAATACCGACGGTAATATTAAAGCCGTCGGTCATATTTAATCAATTAAAAATTAATATAATATGTTATTGTCGACGAACCTTAATAATCCGTCGGTAATATATAAGCATTTTACCGACGGTTATGGTATATACTGTCGGTAATACTATATATATTATCGACGCATATATATTTCCCGTCGGTAATAATATATATATTACCGACGGATATTATATACCGTCGGCAAATCATTTATAATTTAAAAAAAATGAAAACATTATTACCGACAGAATAATTAATTTCCGTCGGTAATAAGTATGTTTTTTTTTTAATAAATTTACCTAAATAATGTTATTTAATTCCTGTGATTTACAACAATACCACAATATATTACCACAATTTATCAAATATTACCACAATTTATAAAATATTACCACAAATTTTAAAATATTACCTAAATTGATAAAAAAATTACAGCAAATTATTAAATATTACCACAGTACCCGACAATTATAGACAAGAACAAAAAATAACCACATATTACAAAATAATATTTACACAATCCAAAACTGAGAGATGATACATGCCCTATCTCAACCACCCCCGCCCGCCACCAACGCTGGTGCTCTCATCGATCCCCTGACGCCGCCCTATCTCAACCACCCCCACCCGCCACCAACACTGGTGCTCTCATCGATCCCCTAACGCCGCCCTGCTCTTGCAATTAACATGTATTTGTTAAAAAAATGGTATATATCTATAAGTGAGTCTAAGCGTTAAAAAATGATAAGTTAGCGTGTTTCGGTTTTGAAATAGGTTTGGATTCGATCGGATCGGCATCCGATAATTCGAAGTTGGAATTATTCCGTATTTCGAACTTGCGAGCGGGTTCTAATTGGATATTTGACCAATTTACGCTCCGATTCACCGATTTAGAGTCTAAGTGTTGGAAAATCATAAGTTAGCGTGTTTCGAATATGAAATAGGTTTGGATTCGATCTGATGGTCATCGGATCGGCATCCGATAATTCAAACTTGGAATTATTCCATATTTTGGACTTGCGAGCGGGTTCTAATTGGATATTTGACCAATTTACGATCCGATTCACCGATTTAGAGTCTAAGTATTGGAAAATCATAACTTAGCGTGTTTCTGATATGAAATAGGTTTGGATTCGATCCGATCGTCATCGGAATGACATCCGATAATTCGAAGTTGGAATTATTCTGTATTTCGGACTTGCGAGTGAGTTATAATTGGATATTTGACCAATTTACGCTCCGATTCACTGATTTAGAGTCTAAGTGTTGGAAAATCATAAGTTAGCGTGTTTCGGATATGAAATAGGTTTGGATTCGATCGAATCGTCATCGGATCGGCATCCGATAATTCGAAGTTGGAATTATTCCGTATTTCGGACTTGCGAGCGAGTTCTAATTGGATATTTGACCAATTTACGCTCCGATTCACCGATTTAGAGTCTAAGTGTTGGAAAATCATAAATTAGCGTGTTTCGGATATGAAATAGGTTTGGATTCGATCGGATCGTCATCGGATTGGCATCTGATAATTCGAAGTTGGAATTATTATGTATTTCGGACTTGCGAGTGGGTTCTAATTGGATATTTGACCAATTTACGCTCCGATTCACCAATTTAGAATCTAAGTGTTGGAAAATCATAAGTTAGCGTGTTTCAGATATGAAATAGGTTTGGATTCGATCGGATCGTCAATGGATCGGCATCCGATAATTCGACCTTGGAATTATTCCGTATTTCGGACTTGCGAGCGGGTTCTAATTGTATATTTGACCAATTTACGATCCGATTCACCGATTTAGAGTCTAAGTGTTGGAAAATCATAAGTTAGCGTGTTTCGGATATGAAATAGGTTTGGATTCGATCGGATCATCATCGGATCGGCATCCGATAATTCGAAATTAGAATTATTCCGTATCTCGGACTTGCGAGCAGGTTCTAATTGCATATTTGACCAATTTATGATCCGATTCACCGATTTAGAGTCTAAGTGTTGGAAAATCATAAGTTAGCGTGTTTCGGATATGAAATAGGTTTGGATTCGATCCGATCGTCATCGGATCGGCATCCGATAATTCAAACTTAGAATTATTCCGTATTTCGGACTTGCGAGCGGGTTCTAATTGGATATTTGACCAATTTACGATCCGATTCACCGATTTAGAGTCTAAGTGTTGGAAAATCATAAGTTAGCATGTTTCGGATATGAAATAGGTTTGGATTCGATCGGATCGTCATCGGATCGGCATCCGATAATTCGAACTTGGAATTATTCCGTATTTCGGACTTGCGAGCGGGTTCTAATTGGATATTTGACCAATTTACGCTCCGATTCACCGATTTAGAGTCTAAGTGTTGGAAAATCATAACTTAGCGTGTTTCGGATATGAATTAGGTTTGGATTCGATCCGATCATCATCGGATCGGCATCCGATAATTTGAACTTGGAATTATTCCATATTTCGGACTTACGAGCGGGTTCTAATTGGATATTTGACCAATTTACGCTCCGATTCACCGATTTAGAGTCTAAGTGTTGGAAAATCATAAGTTAGCGTGTTTCGGATATGAAATAGGTTTGGATTCGATCGGATCGTCATCGGATCGGCATCCGATAATTCGAACTTGGAATTATTCCGTATTTCGGACTTGCGAGCGAGTTCTAATTGGATATTTGACCAATTTACGCTCCGATTCACCGATTTAGAGTCTAAGTGTTGGAAAATCATAAGTTAGCGTGTTTTGGATATGAAATAGGTTTGGATTCGATCGGATCGTCATCGGATCGGCATCCGATAATTCGAAGTTGGAATTATTCCGTATTGCGGACTTGCGAGCGGGTTCTAATTGGATATTTGACCAATTTATGCTCCGATTCACCGATTTAGAGTCTAAGTGTTGGAAAATCATAAGTTAGCGTGCTTCGGATATGAAATAGGTTTGGATTCGATCGGATCGGCATCCGTTAATTCGAATTTGGAATTATTCTGTATTTCGGACTTGCGAGCGAGTTCTAATTGGATATTTGACCACTTTACGCTCCGATTCACCGATTTAGAGTCTAAGTGTTGGAAAATCATAAGTTAGCGTGTTTCGGATATGAAATAGGTTTGGATTCGATCGGATCGGCATCCGATAATTCGAAGTTGGAAATATTCCGTATTTCGGACTTGCGAGCGGGTTCTAATTGGATAATTGACCAATTTACGCTCCGATTCACCGATTTAGAGTCTAAGTGTTGGAAAATCATAAGTTAGCGTGTTTCGGATATGAAATAGGTTTGGATTCGATCCGATCGTCATCGGATCGGCATCCGATAATTCGAACTTGGAATTATTCCGTATTTCGGACTTGCGAGCGGGTTCTAATTGGATATTTGACCAATTTACGCTCCGATTCACCGATTTAGAGTCTAAGTGTTGGAAAATCATAAGTTAGCGTGTTTCGGATATGAAATAGGTTTGGATTTGATCGGATCATCATCTGATCGACATCCGATAATTTGAACTTGAAATTATTCCGTATTTCGGACTTGCGAGCGGGTTCTAATTGGATATTTGACCAATTTACGCTCCGATTCACCGATTTAAAGTCTAGGTATTGGAAAATCATAAGTTAGCGTGTTTCGGATATGAAATAGGTTTGGATTCGATCCGATCGTCATCGGATCGGCATCCGATAATTTGAACTTGGAATTATTCCGTATTTCGGACTTGCGAGTTGGTTCTAATTGGATATTTGACCAATTTACGCTCTGATTCACCGATTTAGATTCTAAGTGTTGGAAAATCATAAGTTAGCGTGTTTCGGATATGAAATAGGTTTGGATTCGATCCGATCATCATCGGATCGGCATCCGATAATTCGAACTTGGAATTATTCCGTATTTCGGACTTGCGAGCGGGTTCTAATTGGATATTTGACCAATTTACGCTCCGATTCACTGATTTAGAGTCTAAGTGTTGGAAAATCATAAGTTAGCGTGTTTCGGATATGAAATAGGTTTGGATTCGATCCGATCGTCATCGGATCGGCATCCGATAATTCGAGGTTGGAATTATTCCGTATTTCGGACTTGCGAGCGAGTTCTAATTGGATATTTGACCAATTTACGCTCCGATTCACCGATTTAGAGTCTAAGTGTTGGAAAATCATAAGTTAGCGTGTTTCGGATATGAAATAGGTTTGGATTTGATCGGATCGGCATCGGATCGACATCCGATAATTCGAACTTGGAATTATTCCGTATTTCGGACTTACGAGCGGGTTCTAATTGGATATTTGACCAATTTACGCTCCGATTCACCGATTTAGAGTCTAAGTGTTGGAAAATCATAAGTTAGCGTGTTTCGGATATGAAATAGGTTTGGATTCGATCGGATCGTCATTGGATCGGCATCCGATAATTCGAACTTGGAATTATTTCGTATTTCGGACTTGCGAGCGGGTTCTAATTGGATATTTGACCAATTTACGCTCCGATTCACCGATTTAGAGTCTAAGTGTTGGAAAATCATAAGTTAGCGTGTTTCGGATATGAAATAGGTTTGGATTCGATCCGATCGTCATCGGATCCGCATCCGATAATTCGAAGTTGGAATTATTCCGTATTTCGGACTTGCGAGCGAGTTCTAATTGGATATTTGACCAATTTAAGCTTCGATTCACCGATTTAGAGTCTAAGTGTTGGAAAATCATAAGTTAGTGTGTTTCAGATATGAAATAGGTTTGGATTCGATCGGATCGTCATCGGATCGGCATCCGATAATTCGAACTTGGAATTATTCCATATTTCGGACTTGCGAGCGGGTTCTAATTGGATATTTGACCAATTTACATCCGTAAACTTTTCTTGAGTCATCATGGACCGAAGTTAGGATCACCTAGGGTCTTCTAATGCGACTCTAGTCTAGACCCCAACATACCGACTAAAACTCTTTAGTAATACTCGTGTGTCAAGTTAGTCAACACCAATTTCATTAAACGGTGATGACTGCACTATGGATTACGAAGGCAATACCAGTGTAATATAATTACAATTATACCCCCTATCTCTATATATCCGTGAATACTACTTTACCTTAGATAAGCTGTCCAACCAGCTTGTGTCGCATCTTATATTACATGAAGCTTGATCATAGCTATTTGAGCATCTGCCTCAGTGAACTATTCACTAACTGATGACTGATTAGGTTTCGATGATTAAAACTCATGGGGATACTTGCTTTTACAGTGAGTGGATTCCATCTAAAGATCTAGGGTTCCCTGTAAATCATACACAATCATCCAAGATATCCAGGTGTTGGTCCATCGAACTTCACTGATTGATAAGTCAAAACAACTGACCATAATCACAAGGTTCACTAGTGTTTTAGGATTGATAGTATATCGGCAATGTAATTTATAAGAACCCTAATGATCTTTACAGTATTATGTCATTGGGTTTACTCATGATCCGTCCATATGCTTCTTCTTTTTTTATAGCACCGTCCATATATCTTATGAATTAGCAAATCGGCTTGGAATCCACTATTCCATTGGCATGAGATTAACAATCTCACGATTGGGAGTCAATCATACTACAACCTACCTAGTAAGATATTCACTATCACTAGTTCAAAGTATTTAATATTTGTGATTCATATCTATCTATATATAAATCCACATTCACCTAAACGAATTACCCTAGAATACTTAAGGATTGCATGTTGTACCATTATTGTTAGAATCAAAATAATTATGTTCATAAATTATGCAGAAAACCATTATCCTATTGTTTGATAATTGTTTCATATGCAACATTGAGCATCTAGAGCAACAATTTGCCGGAGCATCCTCATGAGTACGAGGGGAGGGTTCGGCCTATACCCTTTACCAGTTATTAAATCGATGCAAGCGGGAATCGATCCCAGGTCTCGAGAGCCAACCCCTTGAAATTTTACCAACTCTCCATTACATCTTTCTACTATATTCTCTTTGTATAATCGTAAAAAGTACCAATTGCATGAGTGAATTTAAAATAATTTGCACTTACAAAGCTTCAGTCAAAGTTTACCTGTATGCCAGCATAACTGCAGAGATAGAAATCGAACTCCGTTGGGTGGCATATTGTTGTGTCCACTACAAATGTCACATGAGGGAGATATCCCTCTTCCAACGAGGCACACACCTAGCATGATTTAAAAACAAAATTCTATCATTTAAAAGAAAAACAGAGGCTACATCATTACCATGAGAGAGAAAGAGAGAGACCATTTACGATCCGATTTACCGATTTAGAGTTTAACTGTTGGAAAATCATAAGTGTGATAATATGATCTAAACTCAAATTAGTAAGATTCATATTTTTTGCTAATATTATAAGATTAGTAAGTACCTGATCATGAGGATGAGCCACCGCTAGACCGATTTATGAATTTATAAAATTTACGCTCCAGTTCCCTGCGAGCTTCTCTTTCCTCATCGAGGGCCTTCTTCTCCACCTCAACCCTCTGCTCGAGGGCCTGCCTCTACTCTCGCTCTGCCTCAATCCTCTGCTCGAGGGCCTACCTCTGCTCTCGCTCCGCGTCTAGCGCAGACTGCAGCTGAGTGATAGCACCGGTCTGGGTGTCCCGTGCCCTCGAGCGCATACCCTCTCGTCCAAAGTAGGAGGAAGGTGTGACTCCAAGGCCCGTACAGAGGGCACGGCCGTGCGTGGCAGGTCTCAGCACAGTATCCATCGCTGAGTCGATAGATACTGAGCTGGAGAAGGAGCCGACCTCGCCCGACGGGGTCACCAGAAGTCGCATCCTCTCCTATATAAAAACAACCAATGATATTCAATGATATTTTATGGCATATGTATAAGAATATATTAACAGTAATTTAATTACTTACCACTTGCGAGGCAACCCTGTCGTCCAGAAATGCCCCATCGATACGTCGCCTCCTAGAGGCCTCAAAAAGGTCAATCCTATTAGGCTCGTGGCCCAAGGACTGTGTCTGTTGGACATATAAAATAAATAGATGAGTTAACATAACATGTATAGAGCTTTAAATAATAACAATATTTGTAACATTTACCAGCTGCTGGGCAAGCTGGGGCATGGAGGTCCTCCCCTTCACTGGAGCAGGTGTCGTCGAGGCACTTCTATTCTGCTTGCCTATAGCAGATTTCCTCTGTGTCAATCGATTAAATTTTGAAACATCAATATAAATTTTTAGTATAACATTAAAATAAGTACGAATCAACAAAATTATAATTATACCTGAAAGCTAGGGGTAGCCCAGTGAGTGACCAAATACTGTAGAACGTGTAGCGGTGGCGCGTCTCTCGTCCCGGCCGCAGCCTATACCTCCTCAGCCGGCTGGCCGACCAAGTAACCGTAGAGCTGGTAGAGCTCGTGACGGTAATCCCTGTACCGCTCACCCATCATCTTCCACAAGTCCTCCCGATGGGTGTCGGTTTCCATGTTCTCCTATTTAAATTTCTCCTGTAAAATCAATTTAGAAACAAGTCATTTTATCAAATCAAATTATAAAGAAGTACGATATTATTCTAAAATGCTTTAATGAAACTAACGTACCAAAAACTGCTGATACATCCTCTCCTTGTAGGATGCATCAATGTTCTTCCACCCCCTTAACCCCACAATCGGGGCATTCCTCTCCTCCCGTACTATAATGCCGACCCACGTGGCGGCATCAGAAGCGTGCTCGCCCACAAAGGTCCTGCCGCTCCACTGTAGGGACAGCGACTCGCGTAAGGCCAACAAACGACGGGCCGTCGTCACGCCCCGGTCGCCTACGTGCCTGGTGATCCTCGACCCTGCAAATAAAATATACATCAGTACTGAAGAAGTATTTACAACAAGTATAAAACTTTAGATCTAAACATTACCTGTGGGCGTAGACGCTGTAGCCGAGTGCTGAGCACTGCTCGAAGCTCCGGAGGCTGCGACCACATCAGGAGCTGGTGTGGAGAGAGGAGCAGCACTACCAGATCCGGACGGCTCAGCCTCGGACCCTGGAGTGGCAGTCGGAGCGCTCCGAGCTACCCCACCCCTGCCTCTACGAACATATGACCATGATGCCATCTGAAACAGTTTAATTTACATATGAAATAGTAAGATTTACATATGAAACAATATGAAACAGTTTGATTTACATATGAAACAGTAAGATTTACATATGAAACAATATGAAACAGTTTGATTTACATATGAAACAGTATGATTTATGAAACAATATGAAACAGTTTGATTTACATATGAAACGGTATGATTTACATATGAAACAGTATAAATTAATATGATATACATATGAAACAATATGATTTATATATGAAACAATTTGATTTAAATATGAAACAATTTGATTTACATACGGTCTAGTCATTTTCTGTCTCATCTCTGTCACTCTCATCGCTTCCCTCTTTTATTATTTGATATGCATTCGTTGTCTAGTTTATATTGTCGACATCTTCATTTTCGTCGTGCACTGCGTCGACAATTGTAACGCCCCGATATTTTACGGATTAATTCAACCCGTATAATACTGGGGTGTTAGAAAGAAAACTTGATATAAATAAATTCTATCAAATATGGAAAATACTGAGCCATTATATTAAAACATCATTGTTTGATACAATTTATTGCACATGAAAGCCTATGCTAAGACTTTCCATATTGACACATCATATTCCAGCTCCGTCGTCATCATAGAAAGGAGTGTAGAGTGGGTCTTCAACTCCTTCTGGGTCGCATCCCGATCGCACCTCATCTTCTCCGGTTACTGCAGGGTTGGTCTCTGTAGGGTGCACATCATCTGTAGGGGGGTGAGTTCTATCCACTGACTCACCAATGACTTAGTTTTATTCATGCTAAACATATGTATTGAAAGCAGTAAACATGAATACGAAAAGCAAATAATTAAAACATTAATCACCCGATTCCCTTTTTGGCTTATCCGGCCAGGGTAGGAATCTCCAGTCCTTACCTGGGAAACTTTTAGTCCGCAACAAGGCTAGCCCCACACCTAGGAAACTTTTAGGCCGCAGCCAGGGCTAGCCCCACACCCAGGAAACTTTTTGGCCTTTGCCAGGGCTAGCCCCACACCCAGGAAACTTTTTGGCCTCAGCCAGGGCTAGCCCCATACCCAGGAAACTTTTTGGCCTCAGCCAGGGCTAGCCCCACACCCAGACAAGTGATTACGTATTTCAAAATTTACCATCCCATATCAAATTATCGACATTCTATAGCATATAATTAGCATGAATAAACTGAGTTTAAATCCCCTACCTGAACCGTCGTAGAATCTTTTTCTTGATAAAGATGCCTTCGCAAGCTCATGACCTGAAATATATTTTTATCTTTTGTTAGTTTTACAAGGATCAGACGGACTCAAATCCCGAGGTGGATTTATTAGGTTTTAAACCAATGTATTTAATGTATTTTATCTTATAGGGGTATTTTGGTTATTATTAAAATATTTTTGAATTTATACCTATATTGTGGGGGTTTTTATTCTGAAATCGTAGCCGCAGACGGAATTCGATTCCGAGTTTAAAAGAAAAGGTCATGATCATTTTACCTTAGGGGTAAAATGGTAATTTTACTTTTTAATTGTTGGTTGTGGTATTTTATAATCTAAGTAGGTTTATTTTGTCATTACGAATCCAACGCCACTGACGGAACTCAATTCCGAGTCTGTATGTGTAAGATAAGGTCAATATAGTTTACATAGATAATCTATATATTTAATTATAGGTGATTTTCAAACATAATATGTAAATGGATCTATTGGTTAGCCTAAAAGGCTTTAGAATAGGTTTAGAAGAGGTTGTGGGTTCTAAATCAAGTATAGTCTTTTTGCATCAGCAATTTATAAATAGATTTAAAAATCCGAACGGGTTAACGGGTTTAAATTTCATACCCGACCCAACAACCCGGGTTGGTGGAAGCGGCGGCGGCGGGTGGCGGCCGGCGGTGGCGACCGGCGGCGGAGGGTGGCCGGCTACGGCGGAGGGAGGCGGCCGGCGGCGGTGGCCGGCGGCAGGGGTTGCCGGTGGCGTCGGCCGGCGGCGGGCGGCGGCCGGCGACGGTGACCGGTGGCGGCGGCGGCGGTCGGTGGCCGGCAGGCGGCGGTCGGTGGCCGGCAGGCGGCGGCGGCGGCGGAGGGTGGTCGGCGGCGGGTGGTGGGACCCGCTTGGTCGCGAGGACTTGTGTGCAGATGTTTGTGGGAGGGGGGGTTTATATAGGCCATCCGGGAATACGAAGAGTCCCGGGGGCTTTATTGCAAATCGGTCGTTTCGTATTCTGGCCGTCCGATTTGGAAACGAACGGTTACAGATGTCGATTGGTATTCCATGTATCGTTTCGTATTCTGGCCGTTCGATTGTAATCGAACGGTCAGATGACGCTTGGTATTCTGGTTATATAATAACAAGTAGTTTTATTATATTTAAACAGAAAAGTCTTTATGTATTTTTGGTTAGAGGAAATTGTTTTAAGAATTTATAAAAAGGTCTTGGGTTTGAATCCTTTTATTGGCTATTTAAGTTTACACATATATATAATCTTTTTCTTTTAAATTTTTAATGCTTTAAATGAGTTCAAACCGAAAAAGTTTATATATGGTTTTTAATCGTTTCGACGAGACGGACGCAATGGCGTAGTCTGTTTTTTATTTTAAATTTTGTATAAAAATTGCTTATAATGACCTTTTAAACTATTATTTTATTTTGGGTTGTTACATTCTCTACCCCTAATAAAAATTTCGTCCTCAAAATTTAAAGTACGTACCTTGAACTAGTATATTTCTGGATCTAATTCCTAAGTAACTTCTTCACAATTTCTTCCAATCATCAAGTGATAGATTTTTGCTTTTCTCTTTCCGAACTTTCTTTCGTAGAATATTATTTCATTTCCTTCAGGTGTTTAAAAGGTAACATTCTTCTGATAACAATTCATCATAAAAGGTAACATTCTTCCGATAACAATTCATCATCATCCTATATTTGGATAACCAGTCTATTCCTAATATAATATCAAATTTTCTTCAATTTTAATTTGGCCACCACTCCACATTTTCAATTCTTAGTATACAGTTTCTGCAGACTCTGTTTGTTTTGGCCATATCACTAAGTGCAGTGGTGAGGGCAAGTATATACCCTAACAGTACTGTCTTTAATTGTAAGTCTCTAGTCAAGTGAATTGATATGAACAAATAGTTCGAACCCAGTCTAAAATTACTTTAGCTAGATTTTTCAAAATGGTGCTTACGAAAATTCAAATTGTTCTGTTTATAACTCACTTATTTTTAATTGGAATAATATTCTAAAAGTGGATCGTTCATACCTTTAATGACGTCGTTTGATTCTTCCTCAGTAGATACTGCAAATGTTTTTCCAGGCACCTTTTGATTTTGAGCGGTGCGAGCTACCGGTACTTGTGGAGCATTTCGAAAAGGAGGACTGGTTGGAATGTTACCATTCAAGCGAGGACAGTATCATTGAAAATGATCCCGCGATCCGCATGTGAAGTAAGTCCGAGGTCCTGTAGATATTGGAGGATTACCCATCCTTGCTGGAAGTTCTTGTATCTTTGGTCTTTTATTTGACTCTATCAATGGTGCACTTCTTTTCAGTCTATTCTTTTCAAATATTTTTCGAGTTTCCTCCCATTCTCGTTCTGCCACTAAAGCAGTTTGTACTAGTTCTCCATATTTTCGAATACGGAGTACCGCCACTCTGGTTCGAATATGAGGATTCAAACCTTGTTCAAACCTTTTGGACTTTAGTTCTTCAGTGGCTATTAGATACTGGGCAAAACATGATAGTTCAGTAAACTTGGCTTCATACTGGAAACACTAAGCTTTTCTTGAAAAAGTTCTAAGAATTCTGCAATCATTTTATCTCTGGTAGCATCTGAGAAATATTTTTCCAAAAACTTTGATAAACTCCTCCTAAGTGAAATTAGTTTGGGTCCTCTTGACAGAATCCCACCAGTAATCTGCTTCTCCTTCTAACATATAAGTAGCTAAAGTGACTTTCTGTTCATCCGTTGCCTTCAAATTCTCTAATATTTTTTCTATTTGCTTTAGCCATCTATCTGCAATCAGAGGATCCGGTTATCCCGTAAACGCAGGGGGTTTTAGTTCTTTGAATTCCTTTAAAATAACCCCAATTCTTGAGCTTTCTTTGGAGGAATCCATCTTTTCTATAAGTTGATGTAGGGCTCCTAACACTTTGTTAATATATTTTGAATAGAAAATTTTAATCGTTAACCTTTTGGAGTTTTAATATTACTTTGCTCACCTTGAAACCTCTTATAGTAAATCTTTTCATTATAATATCAATCTTTTTTTTTTTTCCTAAGAGGTAATTATTAACTTATTTGGGTGTTTTGTTTATGGGATTCAATAAGGCAATAAATTCTAGGGTTTGAGAATAAAATTTTTCTGACTTTCTCTACTCACACATCAACTGTACCTGGCTACTGTATTCACCAGGAACCACAGTGATATAAGAATAGAGTTGACCTAAGAGTTGGGGCAATTCTAGTGATCTAGTTTGGGGACGGTTCAAATTTTGGAATCCGACTAAAAACTTTTGGTCTTGACAACCATCGAGAAACTTGTTAATGGCTACATATACTTTATTCCTAAAGGAGGTTAAAAAAATGGATGCTCATAACTTATAAGTAGTTCCTAGATGTTCTTATAAAAATTTTGCCCAATGAGTTTCTGTTAATATATCTTTCTTGTAAATAAGAAGCATCAGTAACTGCTAATCTGTCCCGAAATCTTTGTCCAATATTGTCTGTGCCAAGACTTCGGTTTTCTATTGCTTTCCCTTTTCTAACTTGTATCCAATCCCTTGATGTTCTTAATTTCACATCTGTACTTCGATTACTTTTTTTTTTTTATTAAAACCTTTAACTATTTGACTCTGATCATTTAGGATGTAGAGGTAAACTATCATGATCTCGAAGTCAAAGTCCTAGGCGGCTCCACCTTAGGTGGCTCCACACTAGTAGTTGGCAGCCCTTTTTCCCATGGAACGGCTCCACCTAACTCCAGGCAGCCCTTTCCTAGGTAGCCCTTTCCGTTTGAACTCGAATTCGAGTAATGATGATTAACCTCAATCCTAAATTATCACAGTACATGCTATAAATTTTTTTTTTTCTTTTTTTTTCTTTTTTTTTTAAGTCAATTATGTACTTGAAATCAGTTCTCTATGCACTAATGATTTAACCAAGATCTCACCATGTTTAATTTTTGTAAAAATTAAATACTAGAAAGTGACTAATATTCTATATTCAACTTGACTATATTTAAAACTTTACTTATTTGTGTCAATCATTTGTATGTTACTAATCGTTTGAGGTTGGAGTCCATTGGACTTTTCGACTATAGCTTTTATTCGAGAAGTATTTTAGTTCTTATAGGAGTTATCATGGATGTTTTATTTTCTCGAGTAATTGGCGTACATAAATCAAATTTCTGATTTAACCTACTTTCATCAAGATTGATGAACCTAGGTAAGGTTCTAATACTTTGGATAGGTTTCAGGTTACACAGGAAAGAGGTCTTAGTCTTTGATACTCGACTAAGTTTACAAAAAGACTTAAGAATAGTTTCTTTCGGATAATCCTTATTTCTACTAAGATACTGTAGTAACGTGTTTTCAAAAAGAGGTCTTAGGAGATAGTTACTTGAATTAAGTTACTCCTTAGAGATTCCTACCCTAATCGAGTTACTACTCGGGTTTATAACACCTTATTATGTTTCCATATCGTTACGAAGAGGCATCATATAAAAGGCGCATCCTTTAATTCTATTTAGTTTTCAATTCTCTTTAGGTTATCATATGTTCTAATTTCGATGCGCCTATATTGTCTTCCAGGTTGACTATCTTTTTAGTGTCCAATGTTATTGTCTCAGACCTATGTATCGAAGGCTATTATAATATATTTAAAAGAGAGATTCTTAATTTAAGTTCATACTTTGTTCTAGCGATTAAGTGTCTTAGGTTATCAATGTCTTAATCATTTAGGACTAGGTGTACCTAGATTTAATTCACATGAACCTAACTTATGCTCTAGGTTAAGTGATTATCCTACTAATGTCCTTCTTGCTAATAATTCTTTATTCCTAGGATCTATTACCTAGGCTCTGATACCAAGTTGTAATGCCCCGATATTTTACGGATTAATTCAACCCGTATAATACTGGGGTGTTTGGAAGAAAACTTGATATAAATAAATTCCATCAAATATGGAAAATACTGAGCCATTATATTAAAACATCATTGTTTGATACAATTTATTGCACATGAAAGCCTATGCTAAGACTTTCCATATTGACACATCATATTCCAGCTCCGTCGTCATCATAGAAAGGAGTGTAGAGTGGGTCTTCAACTCCTTCTGGGTCGCATCCCGATCGCTCCTCATCTTCTCCGGTTACTGCAGGGTTGGTCTCTGTAGGGTGCACATCATCTGTAGGGGGGTGAGTTCTATCCACTGACTCACCAATGACTTAGTTTTATTCATGCTAAACATATGTATTGAAAGCAGTAAACATGAATACGAAAAGCAAATAATTAAAACATTAATCACCCGATTCCCTTTTTGGCTCATCCGGCCAGGGTAGGAATCTCCAGTCCTTACCCGGGAAACTTTTAGTCCGCAACAAGGCTAGCCCCACACCTAGGAAACTTTTAGGCCGCAGCCAGAGCTAGCCCCACACCCAGGAAACTTTTTGGCCTCTGCTAGGGCTAGCCCCACACCCAGGAAACTTTTTGGCCTCAGCCAGGGCTAGCCCCACACCCAGGAAACTTTTTGGCCTCAGCCAGGGCTAGCCCCACACCCAGACAAGTGATTACGTATTTCAAAATTTACCATCCCATATCAAATTACCGACATTCTATAGCACATAATTAGCATGAATAAACTGAGTTTAAATCCCCTACCTGAACCGTCATAGAATCTTTTTCTTGATAAAAATGCCTTCGTAAGCTCACGACCTGAAATATATTTTTATCTTTTGTTAGTTTTACAAGGATCAGACGGACTCAAATCCCGAGGTGGATTTATTAGGTTTTAAACCAATGTATTTAATGCATTTTATCTTATAGGGGTATTTTGGTCATTATTAAAATATTTTTGAATTTATACCTATATTGTGGGGGTTTTTATTCTGAAATCGTAGCCGCAGACGGAATTCGATTCCGAGTTTAAAAGAAAAGGTCATGATCATTTTACCTTAGGGGTAAAATAGTAATTTTACTTTTTAATTGTTGGTTGTGGTATTTTATAATCTAAGTAGGTGTATTTTGTCATTACGAATCCAACGCCACTGACGGAACTCAATTCCGAGTCCGTATGGGTAAGATAAGGTCAATATAATTTACATAGATAATCTATATATTTAATTATAGGTGATTTATAAACATAAGATGTAAATGGATCTATTGGTTTGCCTAAAGGGCTTTAGAATAGGTTTAGAAGAGGTTGTGGGTTCTAAATCAAGTATAGCCTTTTTGCATCAGCAATTGATAAATAGATTTAAAAATCCGAACGGGTTAACGGGTTTAAATTACATACCCGACCCAACAACCCGGGTTGGTGGAAGCGATGGTCGGCGGGTGGCGGCCGGCGGCGGCGACCGGCGGCGGAGGGAGGCGGCGGCAACCGGCGGCAACGGGCGGCGGCCGGCGGCAGGGGTTGCCGGTGGCGGCGGGCGGCGGCCGGCGACGGCGACCGGCGGTGGCCGGCGGCGGTCGGCGGCCGGCAGGCGGCGGCGGCGGAAGGTGGTCGGCGGCGGGTGGTGGGACCCGCTTGGTCACGAGGACTTGTGTGCAGATGTTTATGGGAGGGGGGGTTTATATAGGCCATCCGGGAATACGAAGAGTCCCGGGGGCTTTATTGTAAATCGGTCGTTTCGTATTCTGGCCGTCCGATTTGGAAACGAACGGTCACAGATGTCGATTGGTATTCCATGTATCGTTTCGTATTCTGGCCGTTCGATTGTAATCGAACGGTCAGATGACGCTTGGTATTCTGGTTATATAATAACAAGTAGTTTTATTATATTTAAACAGAAAAGTCTTAAAGTATTTTTGGTTAGAGGAAATTGTTTTAAGAATTTATAAAAAGGTCTTGGGTTCGAATCCTTTTATTGGCTATTTAAGTTTACACATATATATAATCTTTTTCTTTTAAATTTTTAATGCTTTAAATGAGTTCAAAACGAAAAAGTTTATATATGGTTTTTAATCGTTTCGACGAGACGGACGCAATGGCGCAGTCCGTTTTTTATTTTAAATTTTGTATAAAAATTTCTTATAATGACCTTTTAAACTATTATTTTATTTTGGGTTGTTACAACAATGATTATCTCATCATTCTGGTATGCATCCAAATCATCATCGACGATCCCCACATCCTTGTCTCCCATGTCATAAAAATCTCTGGGTGGTGACCTGACTACAATTTGCCAACCTGGAGAGGTATTATCCGGTGCATAAAATATTTTTTGCGCTTGAGAGGCAAGAATGAATGGATCTTCATATTGAGTATTCAATCTCTTGCCAGTGTTGATGCTGATAAAACTGTATTTGTCGACATTATAACCAGTCCCGCGATTATTAACATCATACCAATCGCATTTGAATAATACGATCCAATTTTGACCAAAGAATTTAATCTCGAGAATCTCGTTGAGGACGCCGTAGAAGTCGATATTTTCTAATTCTTCTTGCTCATCGTTGACGACAACCCCACTATTTTGGGTTCTTCGTGATTTTTTACTATCTTTCGTCCGAAATCTATAACCGTTCACGATATAACCATCGTACGATATTGCGTCTTGCAAAGGACTACAAGATAAGCGTCAGAGATCCTCATTCATCAGCGGATTGTGGTTGTCGTGCAGCTCTTGTGCCTATAATAACTACATGACATTCATGATATGAATACATAATTATTGTTCGGTAATGGATGTCAATGAAATTCAGTAATGATATGAATACTTACGTGTTTCTCGAACCACGATGGGAATTCACGATCATGAATTTGGGGAGCATTTCGAGTACCCTGATTATTAATGATGGCTTTATGTTTCCTGTTTTACCGGTTATGAATTAGATTATAATTAGCACATATATTTAATGAATGGACTGAAAGAATGAGTAAATGATCGTAAAATGCTTACTCAATGAATGGCCACACTTTATCACATTGGCGCAACACATACATATGTGCCTGTTGAATCTCATCTATAGACAATCGACGGGTTTTGCCTCCTCCTACAGGTCTACCCATTTCGGCAAATATAGACAGACCCCCATCGAAGTCTATTGGACCACCGTCATAGTTCCGCTCAAGTTGATTGAATCGCGTGTCTATACCATGTAGGTATCTTGAGCAGAATATTAGACATTCTTCTGCTAGGTATCCTTCAGCAATTGATCCCTTCGGACGACTTTTATTACGAACATATGATTTCAATGTTCGCAAGTACCTAATTTGAGAAAAAAATATTTGGATGAATATATCAAGAACGATCAAATACATTGTGCGAATGAGACGAGACGATTACCTCTCGATAAAATACATCCAGCGGTAATGAACTGGGCCGCCGAGTTTGGCCTCATTTGCCAAGTGAACGGTCAAATGCACCATGACATCAAAGAAGGAAGGTGGAAATATCATCTCTAACTTGCACAATGTGAGCGCAATATCCCTCTCCATCTGTTCAAGTTAGTCCACTCTAAGTACCTTCGAGCACAACTGTCTGAAAAAAGTGCTGAGCTCAATTAATGGACCGGAACCTGTTCGGTTAAATTCCCACGTATAGCAAGAGATAACAATGCTGCATAAGAACATGACAATCATGGCTCTTTAATCCAGACAACTTCCGGTCGTTCTCTTGCACGCATCGTGCGATATTCGAAGAATAACCGTCTGGCGTTTTCACAGACCGTAGGAATGCACATAAGGCTGCCTTTTGCTGTGAGCTCATGGTGTAGCATGCAACTGGCAATACATACTTATCCCCAATCTCTTGGGGATAAAGTGATTTTCGGATGCCCAACTCCTTAAGATCGAGACGAGATTTAAGATTATCCTTCGTCTTACCGTCGAGATTCAGCAGTGTTCCTATAATATTGTCACACACATTTTTCTCGATATGCATGACATCCAAGTTATGCCGCAAGAGTAGGCTGCTCCAGTACGGTAGTTTAAGAAAAATACTCTTCTTCTTCCAGTTATACTCACGCGTAGAATCTTCATGCGTTCTCTTCTTTTTACCTTTCCCAAGTGCCACGGCATCAAGCTGATCCAATTCGCACTAGACTTCTACCCCCGAAAGCTGCTCCGGGGCCTTTGCAAGTTCCTTCTTGCCGTTGAAAGCTCTTTTGTTCTGCCTCCACTTATGGCCGTCAACAAGGAATCTTCGATGGCCTATATAACAGAACTTGCCTCCGTTCTTCAACCGTAATGAATCTGTCTCCTTATTGCATGTAGGGCACGCTAATTTTCCTTTAGTACTCCACCCGGATAAGTTGGCATATACAGGAAAATCGTTGATGGTCCATAGAAGTACCGCATGCATTCGAAAATTCTGACGCAACGAGGCATCATACGTATCGGCCCCAACTTCCTATAACTCGTTCAACTCCTCAATCAACGGCTGCAAGTAAACGTCAATATCATTACCAGGCGACCTGGGTCCGGGAATGAGCAAGGACAGCATTGTGTATGGCTTTTTTAAGCACATCCAGGGAGGCAAATTGTATGGAACTAGGACAACTGGCCAAATGCTGTACGACACACTCATATTCCCAAAGGGATTGAAGCCATCGCTAGCAAGCCCTAACCTGACGTTGCGAACTTCACATGCGAATTCAGGATAGGTATAATCAAAATCTTTCCACGTCAGAGAGTCGGCCGGATGTCTCATAATCCCGTCATCTGTACGTTCTCGTGCATGCCACCTCATGTGCTCAGCAGTCTTCGATGACATAAACAACCTCTGAAGCCTATCCCTGAGCGGGAAGTATAGGAGAACCTTTGCAGATACATTTTTCTTCCTTCGACTGGTACTAGACTCGGCATCCGTCTCTTTATATCTCGTTGCTCCGCATATATAGCATGACCGTGCAAGTTCGTACTCTTTCCGATACAACATACAATCGTTCACGCATGCATCAATTTTCTCATAACCCAGACCGAGATCTTTAATTGTCTTCTTCGCCTCGTAGAATGATTTCAGTACTATCTCACCCATAGGAAAAGCCTCTTTCAGCAACTCTACTAACATATTAAATGACTTATTACTCCAACCATTGAGGCACTTCAAATGAAGAAGCTTTACAGTGAAAGAGAGTTTTGAAAACTTCTCACACCCCGGGTATAGAGGTTGTTCGGCATCTTTAAGCAATCTGTAGAACTTGTCCGCTTTGATATTGGGCTGATCACCTGATGGTGTTTCCGTGCCTATTCCACCTTGCAAATCATGTATCATACCCTGCATGTCATCGTCATCGTCTGTATTAATATTATCATCAGCGATCACTGTGTTTGAAGTTTCACCGTGAGCTGCCATAGGGACTGCATCTAGCTCCTCACCGTACGAGAACCAACAGGTATAGCTAATGTCAATGCCACGCATTACCAGATCAACCTCACATTCCTCTTGAACCTTCCTAATCACCCTTCCGCAGTCTATACAGGGACACACAATTTTTCCATTAAGCGGTGCAAGACGCTCAAATGCAAAATCCAGAAATTTCCTGACTCCTTCTCTGTACTCTTGGCTCATGCGATTCGAATTACGCATCCAACTCTTATCGATCGAAGACATCTTCGTCTATCTGGCTATACAACACCTGACATATAATTTCAAACAATATTATAAGACTCCGCACAATTTTGGTTTCGGTTCCCGGGTATGAAACACCGAACCGAAACTTCTACAGGCCATCCACATCGCTAATGGATGGGAAAAATCTTTATATTTCGACTGGGAAGAGTATTTTGGGGATAAAAATTAAGCCTAATGGTTAAAACTTTAAGGAGGAAGGTCAATATGCCGACGGAGCATAGCTATAGTTGAAAGGGTCAAGTCATGGGCGGATCTAATAGTGTGCTCGGTCGGGCTATAGCCCGGCCAAGTTTTGAGAAAAATTATCCCATATATATTATTAAGAACATGTCTTAGTCCGCCTCAACCAAGACCTAAGCCTACGTGAATCACTATCACCTCTGAGTCCTCACGAAACATGAATCGCTATCGCCTCTGAGTCCTCACGAAACGTGAATCGCTGCCAAAAACACTTAACCCCCCTATAGTTTACTTTGTTCCAAAACGTTCCCTAAGTTTAAAATGTTAGCACAATACTCCTTTTGTCAAATACTTAATTTCTCACTTTGTAATTGTAATTTGACTTCAATGGGGCAAAATGTAATTAGACTTCAATGGGGTAAAATGTAATTAGACTACAATTAACTGACATCCAAAACGAATGATTTCAAAATATTCCTTTATTCGACTGTTATTTTATTAATCTAAAGAGAAAATAACTTATTTATAAATAGTTTTAATTACTTAAATTGTCATCTTTATTGAACATGAATTTAATCCAAAACAAACACAAACATACCCCGAATCTAACTTTGAGCTAAAATATTTTTGAGCTAAATTTTTGAGATAAAATAAATGATTTTTTAGCTAAATTTTTTAGCTAAAATAAATGATTTTTGAGCTAAAAATTTTGAGCTAAAATAAATGAGCTAAAATGTTTTTTGAGCTAAATGATTTTTATTGAACATGAATTTAAGCTAAATGATTTTTGAGCTACAATTTTTGAGCTAAAATAAATTTTTGAGCTAAAATAAATAATTTTTTTGAGCTAAAATAAATAGTTTTAATTAATTAACTAGGGGGGAGAGGGAGGAGGAGGAGGAGCTCGCCGGCGCGCAAGAGAGGGGAGGGGTGGCTGGCCGGAGGGGGGGAGGAAGGCCGGGGAGGGGGGGAGGAAGGCCGGGGAGGGGGGGAGAGAGGCCGGGGATGGGGAGGATTTAGAGAGAGAGAGAGAGGGGCGGCCGGGAGAGAGATCGAAGGGGATCTCGTCTGTTAGATTTATAACAGGGTTTTTACCGACGGAATGCTTTATTTCCGTCGGTAAAAATACACTTTTTACCGACGGTAAAACACTATCCGTCGGTAAAACTCTATGACGAAACTCAGGTTTTATTTTTTTCCAGAGGCTCGGTTTAACACCCTGAGTTTCGTCGGGACATTTTACCAACGGATATTTAATTACCGCCGGCATTGTGCCGACGGCCATAAAAGTTCCGTCGGTATAATTAGTTATACCGACGGAAATATAATGTCTGTCGGTAAAAATCGCCAACGAAACTCAGGGTTCCATTTTTTTCCAGAGGCTCGGTTTTTACCCTGAGTTTCGTCGGGACAATTTTACCGACGGATATTTAATTACCGTCAGTATTGTGCCGACGGACATATTATTTCTGACAGTAAAATTAGTTATACCGACGGAAATATAATGTCCGTCGGTACAATATCACGACGAAACACAGGGTGCTTTTTTTCCAGAGACTCAGTTTTTACCCTGAGTTTCATCGTGACATTTTACCGACGGTCTTTTTGTAGCCGTCGGTATAAAGTATATTACCGACGGTATATATATGTACCGTCGGTATAAATCATTTTACCGACGAATACTATTTGACCGTCGGTAATAAATGTGCAAAAAAAATTTAAAAAATTGAAGTTATAATACCGACGGATATTATAGTCACCGTCGGTAAAAAGTGTATTATTACCGACAGTGATAATAATGTCCGTCAGTAAAGACCCTATTTCTTGTAGTGCCAGGATGCTGGCAGCTGCCCAACATACCCGTCGACCTCTTGGAAGACCTCCCCGCCTGTGGTGGGAACTCGCCCTTCACAAGAGAGGTTCACCAAGGGGGTTTTCCTCATCACTGGACCCCACCGAAGTACGTGCTATTTAATGGATCCCAAGATCCCGTGGACTACCTCCTGGCTTACCGAAAGTTGTTATTCTTTCGGGACCAGGACCACGCCCTATGTCGCACGTTCCCTAGCAGCTTGACCGGTTCGGCCTTAAACTGGTTCCACAAGCTACTATCTTGCTCCATTCCAAACTTCCCCATATTGTTTGGGTTGTTCTTGGAGCAATACTGTTGTAATCGGCAACCACTGAAGAGGATCGAATCGTTGTTCACCCTGACCATGAGGGCGCAGGAGACCCTTCGATACTTCTCGACGAGATTTCAGAGTGCCTACCTCACCTTGGAGAACTCAACTGGGCAAGATCGCACAGCGGTGAGTGCCTTCAAAGGCGCGCTTCCCAAAGGAGGCAAGCTCCATGATGGCTCGTCACCTCCGACCCTCGCACCATGGTCGAACTCTTTGCCCTAGTCTAACACTACATCAAGCTCGAAGACGTGGTTCTCGACTGAAAGGGTAAGATGGTCGAACAACGACCTTCCACCTCCTTGCAACCTCTCATCGTCAAAGCCGTGGAGCGACGCGAGGCACCCTCTGCGGCACCTGTTGTCGACCTTCTAACAACTCCGGCTGTGCCACCCTCAGAGGCATCAGTCACAGTGACCGGATGACCTACGAAATGGCATCTGCCTCCTGGTCTGGGAGAACGGGACTTTACTGTGATAACCCTCTCACTTGGGCAGATACTGCACCAGGTCAGGATCGAGCCGTTTGTCCAATACCCCCCTCCTCTTCAGCAAGGTGAGCCCGGATCCACCGACAACACATGGCAATGCGTGTTCCACAGAGGCGTCGGGCACCACACCAATCGGTGTCGAGCTCTGAGGAATCAGTTGGAGGACCTCATCACCATGGGTCATTTGGACCAATTCATCTCATCGCTAGCCAGATGATTCGAGGTCGTACCCGCGTGAGCCCCTCAAGAAGGAGATCGTCCGGGACCCATGGAGCCTGCTCTACCACCACCTCCCCCGGGTAGGCTCATAATCTGCCACACCATCATCGGATGCTTGGGCGAGCCAAGGTCCAACAATGAAGTTCAGCGACAAGTGAGGGAGGTGGAACGAATGCAAAAGGTGCACTCAATCTCCCTACTCCCTACTTTGCTTCAAACCCCAAGGTTGGAAGCCCGCGACTTCTTATGGTTTTCAGAGGATGATATGGTCAGGGTCGCCACTCCATATAATGACCCCCTCGTCATAAACCTCATGATAGCCAATATAGAAGTGCAGCGCATCTTGATAGACTCTAGGAGTGTCGTGGATATTCTCTTCTTATCGGATTTCCAGCGAATAGGATTACAACAAGTCTACTTGTCCCCAGCAACGGGCTCCCTGAGTGGCTTCACAAGCGAGGTCGCTAAAGTGGTTGGGAAGATTACCCTGACTGTGATGGTGGTCCCCCAAGTTCGACAAGCCCTCTTTGCAGTAGTCAATGGGCAGTCCACTTTCAATGCCATCCTTGGGCGACCTTGGCTGAGGCAGATGAATGCGGTGTCCTCGCCCAACCATCAGGCCCTCAAATTCCCCACTACTATAGGGGTTATATATGATCATCAGGGGGAATCAGGTCATTGCTACAAGATGCAAGCAGGACGTCCACTATCTCGCCACCATTGGCGTTTCAGAAGCCAAGAGGCCAGCACCCTCCTAGCAGTTAGCTGCCACAATGAGCAAGCTTCCTGGTAATCCAATAACGACTCTCCAACCTCACAAGATACCCACTTCACCCCCGCGGATAGATCGCCCAGGTGAGAGCGGCGTTAGTCAAGAGCAGAGCGCGAGAGGTCACCCCGCAGATGTTGCGAAGGGAAAATCCCCTGTTGCGGAGCCCTTCCAAGAGATCGATATCGAAGATAATGGGATTCCGAGGGTTACCCACCTTGGGATGTCATTGACCGATGTTGAGGTATTTGCCTTAACAAATCTTCTCAAAGATTATCGCGACGTATTCGCATAGAGTTTTGCCGATATGCCCGGGATCGACCCAGAGATCACCTGCCACCGTCTGCACACCATGCGCGACTTCCCTCCGATCAAGCAGAAAGCCCGGCACATCCCGGTCGCAAAGGCCGCCGCGGTAGCGGTAGAGGTTGAAAAGCTAGAGCAGGCTGGCTTCATTCGAGAAGCATATTTCTCTGAGTGGATCTCCAATATCATGGCAGTCCTAAAGAAGAGCGGAGCCGTCAGGGTGTGTATAGACTTCTTCGACTTCAACAAAGCATGCCCGAAGGATGAATTTCCATTCCCTCGGATCGAAGCCCTAGTAGATGCGGCAGTCAGGTTCTGGGCTCTCTTATTTATGGATGGGTACTCTAGATACAACCAGATACCCCTCCACGTCGACGACTAGGAGAAGACCGCTTTCTACTTCGGAGCGGGGTACCAGAAGCTATTATGCTACAAAATGATGCCCTTCGGACTCAAGAACGCTGGAGCGACCTACCAAAGGTTAGTCACTCACATGTTCAAAGATCAAGTCGGTAAAAATGTCGAGGTATATGTTGACAACCTCTTGGTAAAGAGCCGGGAGTGGGAGGGGCATGTCGCCGACCTTAGAGAAGTGTTTGACGTCATGAGGAAATTCCAAATGAGGTTGAACCCGATGAAATGCGCATTCAGAGTGACCTCTGGAAAGTTCTTGGGATACCTGGTCACCCATCATGGGATCAAGGCCAATCCCGAACAAATCAGAGCGCTCGTCGAGATGCCCTCACCGAGGATGCGGGAGGAAGTTCAATGGTTGAGCTGATGAATCGCGGCATTAAATTGCTTCATCTCAAAGTCTTCCGATAGTTACTGGCCTTTGTTCGAATTACTTCGAAAGGAAGCCGACATTCACTGGGATGAGAAGTGCGAGCTCGCATTTAAGAAAGTTAAAGATTATCTCACCAATCCCGATACCAGGGTAGCAACCCTCTGGCGTAGCACCTTCGCCTCCAACCTCAGCTCCTCGGAGCGGTCTGCCCGCTGAAGTTGGTGGATGTGCTCATCCACCTTGCGTTCAGACCCCCACAGAGAATCGTCAAACAAGGCGACGAGGGTTCTCCCCGCGGTGGTAATCTCCTCGGCCAGGGCTTGGCTTTTTTTCTCTGCCTAGGAAAGAGGTAGGGTGAGTAACCAGCGAATAAAATTACAAGGCCAAGAGTAAGGCGAACGCGTTACCTCTACGAGCTGGTCACGGATTGTGGCGAACGGAGCTTGGGCGAAGATGCTGCGGCCGAAGATCTGCCGCAGATAATGGGGCACCATTCCTTCCTCGGCCGAGGAATGGGCGGCCTCCCGATCGCCTGATCCGTTGGGGCCCGGGGCGGTGGCCAGTTAGGGAGCCGGCGTCACGGCCATCGGGGTTGGAGGAGGAGTGCCTAGAACGTGGCCTTCATCGCCCTTCGAACTGGAGCGACTCACCTCCAACCCCTCAACTGCATGCTCCGAGCTCGAGGACCCTGAGTCTGAGCTTGAGGACTCGGAGCCAATGTCGACCAGGGAGGGGGACTTGTATACCAAGTCCCCTTGGGAGCCCGCCACGGCTAGCTCCGGCCTAGCCGGGGAGCTGAGCGGAGCAGGGCATGGCTGAGAGGTAAGGGAGGGGGTCGCAGCGGAGGTGGGAGCTCCCAGCTTGCTTCCCCTTGGGGCGTCTACCTCGGGGGATGGTGGCAGAACTTCGCTCTGTTGGACCTCCCTTCCAGCAGCAGTGGCGGGAGTTCCCAGCTCGCCTTCTCCCAAGTCGACGGTACCTAGGGTTGGCGGTGGAACTCCGCCCCGCAAAGCCTTTGTCTTTGCTATCGAAGCAAAGGAGGGCAGGACGGGGGCTCGCTCGTCATGAGCAACAGCGCTGGAGATCGTTTGAAGAGGAGGAGGCAGGCTGTCGGGCTCCTCATCGTCGGAGGTCGTCTACTCGATCTTCGAATCTAGCCCCACCTCTTGGAGTGCTTTCTGCCACTGCTGCTCCGCCTGCATGCTCAAGAAAGCCTCGTGCACCAGGCAGATCGAGGCGGCACCCACATTGCCGATTTGGGGGCCCGGAGCAGAGGGCCACGCGGGCTTCTTCTTCTTCCTCTCCTGTGCTTCCATCTCCGAGGTCATCACCGCAACACGAAGTGGGACTGAAAGGTGACCATGAAAATTTCCCATAAGTATACGAGCCATCCCGGACATGGTCAGTAAGAGCTCGACGCCGGGTCGTCGGGCTCAAGAAATTGTAACATGCATTTGATAGTAGAAGGGGGAGTTGGTTGTTTACCTGGGCCGGCGTCCTAATGAGGAGGTGGCAGGGGTGGAGCAGTCTCGCCCTGGCCGAGCATCTCCAAGGTATCGGGGTCGTTGAAGCGGATGGGAGAGGCCTGCTTCCTTTTGGCTTTCTTCCAGGGCTTATCGCCCTAGACCCCAGCCCCCTTGCTAGTCCCCGCCGTGGGCGGGGGGACAGTCTTCTTCTTCCGGACGATCTTCTGCTTGAGCAGAATGGCGCCCGTCTTCCTGTCCTTCAGCTGGAAGGTGAAGTTCGGGATAGTTATTTTCTCAGGAGTCTGGCCTCCTAAGTATTGGAGGATGACCTCATCGAGTGATCGTTCCTTTACGGGATCAACGCACTTCTTCTTCCCGGCCCGATAGAAGGCGATCTCCTAAATGATAGATTGGGTAGGGGTACTCGGATGGGAGAGAACCCCGTTGAAGCACCCTTGCCACCCCCCCACGGCGACGAAGGGGTAGTCCTTCCAGTACCGATCCTTGCTCTCGATCATCGTGAAGGGGAGGACCTCGCCCGGCCTCCCGGCGAAGTAGAAGACCCCGCAGTCCACGTTGCTGTTAGACCGATCTGGGCTTGAGGAACCACTTCTTGAGTAGGTAGCTCAAAGAGATCTTCACCTTGAGAGCGGCCTCGAGTTGGGAGAGCCCGAATAACACGCCCCAGGAATTGCTGGTGAGCTGGGCGGGGCATAGTCTCGTCAACTCCAGAAACTCCCTAGCCAAATGGCTCAAGGGGAGCCTTAGCCCGGACCACAGCAGCTCCACGGAGACCACTGTGCCCTTGGACAGCCTCCCTAAGAGTGGCATCTCGATGACGAGGATCTGGTTGGGGAAGTCTATGGCCGCCCTAATGCTGTCGCCCACCGACAGACCGACGGGGTCTTTGAGCCAAACCACCACCGTCTCATGGTCGGGCTCTAAAGTTTCACCCGCCTTGGGCGTGGGTGACTGGAACGACAGCAGAGGCATAGGTCGCCATTTGAAGAAAGGGAAGAAGTGCAAGGGAGAGCTGTTTTTGACAGTAAAGGGGGCTAGGAATCCACACCAGCCCCATTTATAGACGCATGGAAGGCAAGAGAATCGAGCGACATTAAATGATCAGGCACAGCAGCAGCCGATGCGACGGGCGCGGCGATCGATGTAATGGATTTCACCTCCCTGTCAGAGCGTGACGCGTGTCCACGTGCGTGGGCGAAGACTGGGATGGTACCAACAACGTCCCCTCCGTTGGGCCCCTAACCAACCACGGGGTGACGTATGGCGCAATGACACCCGAGATCTCATCATGAGATCCAGCTCCTCAGGTCCTGATCCTACGCTACACTTAAGGCGATACGATGGGCGCAGATATGGATCTTCGTAGAAGCGACCTCACACTCGGTGAGCAGATTATGGCCGGTCAGGTCGCCCGGAGCTCCTAAAGTCTTGTTGGTGCTCACAGCCCACCCGGAGCTTGCAGTAGCGGATCGTTACGTCCCTTGGACAAAGGCCACCTATGGTCGTGGCTCACAGCCCGCCCAGGGCTGACCCTGACCATATGCGACCAGCTCGCACGTGGTAAAGGTCAACCAGTGGCTGGTGCTCGTAGCCCGCCTAGGGCTTGTAGTAGCAGATCGTTACGTCCCTTGGACAGAGGCTACCTGAGGCCGTGGCTTACGGCCCGCCCAGGGCTAACCCTCACCGTATGCGACCAGCTCGCACGTGGTAGAGGTCGCCCAGTGGCTGGTACTCGTAGCCCACCCAGGGCTTGCACTAGTGGATCATTGTGTCCCGTGGACAGAGCGACATCTCCCTCGAGGCCTCATTTATGAGGTACTGCGAGTCTAAGATCTCTACGCAGCTCGGCGGCTGGAGAGAGTACCTCAATCGTTGTCAGTAGCCCCTTTTACTAATAGGAAGCTTAGAATGATATATACGAACACCCACAGTTCGCCCCGACCATTGCGATCAGCTCGCACGTGGTAGAGGTTGCCTAGTGGCGGGTGCTCGTAGCCCACCCGGAGCTTAATGTAGTGGTTCATGAAACGCGGATCACCTATCCAAGTAGGAGCAATCTTGCTGGACTCCTACGTGAGCGGGGCTAAGTTCTAGCCACTCCCTCATGAGGGGGTAATGATGGTCCCGAAAAAATATCATCAGCTCAATGGTCACAGCCAGACCATGGGCCGACCAAAGTGGTGGAGCGGTGGGCTCACCAGAAGAAAGAAGTTGTTTTTGAGATATAGAAGGAATCCTCCCCAGGAAACACTTCCGAGGAACTCGCCCAGAGCTTGCAGTAGCGGATCATTGCTTCCATTGGACAGAGGCCGCCTGTGGCCGTGGCTTACAGCCTGCCAGAGCTGACCCTGACCATATGCGACCAGCTCGTACGTGGTAGAGGTCGCCCAATGGCTGGTGCTCGTAGCCCGCCCAAGGCTTGCAGTAGCAGATCGTTGCGTCCCTTGAACAGAGGCTGCCTATGGCGTTGCTCACAGCCCGCCCAAGGCCGACCCTGACCACATGCGACCAACTTGCACATGGTAGAGGTCGCCGAGTGGCTGGTGCTCGTAGCCCGCCCAGGGCTTGCAATAGCGGATCGTTGCGTCCCTTGGACAGAGGCCGTCTGTGGCATTGCTCACAACCCGCCCAGGGCCGACCCTGACCACATGCGATAAGCTCGCACGTGGTAGAGATCGCCCAGTGGCTGGTGCTTGTAGTCCGCCCATGGCTTGCAGTAGCAGATCGTTGCATCCCTTGGATAGAACGACATCTTCCTCGAGACCTCATTCATGAGGCACTATGAGTCTAAGCTCTCTACGCAGCTCGCAGGCTGGAGCGAGTATCTCGATCGCCACCCTAGCCCGCCGGGAGTACAGCTCTAGCCCACACGTGGAAATATCGCCCATTTTGCTAATAGAAAACTTAGAATGATATCTACGAACACCCACAGCTCGCTCAGGAGCTCATTAAGCCCAACACCCAAAGCTCGCTCAGGAGCTCGTACAAAATCATGCAACCGCCATAGAGCTCGCCTATTAACAATAGGAAGAAGTAGGCGGATCAACGACACCAATGTAGTGACCACGGAGTACACCCACAGCTCACTTAGGAGATCACGTTATCATGAAATGGCTAAAAGGTCTGCCTGTTGGTGGTAGAAGAGGTTATGAAGGTCCCCCCTGACCAGGAGCTCGCCCTCTTTCCTACAGAGGTCGCCCATAAAAAGGCGGTATCAAATCGACGGATCTCACCACCCCCGTGGAGCTACTTGGACGATTGCAGTCCACGGAAGCCGGCAAAAGTCGGTCTAGGGCCTCCCAAACTAGAGCTTTCCTAAATCTCCACCTGGCAAGGACAAGACCGGTGCATCCCCATTTACCATCGCCTGGCAGGCTAAACGACAAAGGCTATGAAGAGCCCATATGGGCTAGCACATGGGGGCATAGAAGGTGCGAGAAGACGCCGCCACGTGTCAACCTCTGATGGACTGTAAAAGGCTATAAAGGTACGACCCCCAGCTCCAAAGTACAGGTTCGAAACTCGAAAACCCTAACCCTTTCCAACTACTTTAGCTCGCCCTTGCCTATACCTTTGCTGACTTGAGCGTCGGAGGGTCTACGCTTCTAAGAGAGCCAGCCGTTCTCACGCTTTCTCTGCTTGCAGGACGATCGCACGAGCCAACGAAAAATATCCCCAACAGATACGACGGCGGCGACGACATACTTCAACCAACTCGGGAGAGGTAAAAAAGGTGCGGGGGATGCCCGAGCTACTATAGGAAAATGATAGTCTCCCTTTAGAGTAGTGGTTGTCATCGGTAAACTCACAGAGTTGTATATAGCCGCTCCTAGAAAAAAGAACAATACTTGGCAGTTACTCTGCGTGCTGGTAGACCCAGCACACGAGGAGATTGCGTGCAAGGATTGGTGAAGGAGAGTGGGGTCCCCAAAATTAAAAAAAAAAACAAAAAAATTGATAAAGTAGGATAATTCAGTCCCAAGCCCAAGCTGAGCCCAAAGGTTTGCCATTATGCCCAGCTCAAACTCGGCCCAATTTTCTTCCTCGGGATTCGTGCTGAGTTCGAGCTTAGCCCGTATAAGAGCCGTATGAAAAAAAGAGGACGACGATTTTATTCTCTTTACTCCTACAACATACTTCTATAACTACCGAGTAAGTTAAATACATGTCAAGACAAAAATTTATTCATTATATTAAGTTGCATTCATAACGCTTCTTTAATACACATTCAGCTATCAAATAATATGACAATATAAAGTAAGCAATCTAACAAGCGAATCTTATTGAGAATGCTTTGGTCTTACACTCTTGCTTATGTATATTGATGAAATGCTTAAATACCCTCACTAATTCAGTATCGGGCTTAAATCAGACTGGGCTTAACATGACCCGAGCTCAGGCCAAATATCAAGTTCGGGCCTGGTAATATGTCCAAGCTCAGCCCAATCCAAGCTCAAATAAGTCTCATCCCATATTTTTTTTTGGGTCAAACGGACGGGTATTGCGCTAGCCTGACTGAATCGATAGTCTTAATTGGAGACCGAGTGCATCTACAACCCATTCGACCATTGCTGAGAACTCGGTCTCAGATGGCTGAATGAGATAGAGGTGCGCTTGGTCTCCAATGACTAAATGCACGCTTAGGGACTAAGCCTAAAATAAGTAAGTGGAGGAGGAGGAGGAAGGAGGCGATGGATTGCATCGGGTCGATGGTGGCGGTGTGAACGGCGGAGGGAGGTGGTGTCCTGCATGGAACGGGCAGAGGCGGGGCCTGAGTTTCCCTTATCCATATGATCAGGGCAAGTTGGGTATTTTCAAAGTGGGGACTGCCCCTAGTAATATATGTAGTGCGAACCGTAACCCGAAAAAAAAAGGACCCGAAACGTCCATCGGCAGGCAGAGACCGACTTTGTATTACCCTAACTGGCCTATCTTCTGTATATATTTGAGGAGGCGGTGCCGATGAAACAGCGATTTGATCTTTCAGACCGGAGAGCCGAAGGATTGATGAGAGAGAGAGAGAGAGAGGAAAGACGGTCTGAAGGGATGCTTTGCATTCGTCTGAACAAGGGATCGTCGGGGGACGGCGGGGGAGGGGCGGCGAAGCCATCGTTGCCACTGGAGACGGTGGCGGTGGCGTGCCCCGACCACCTCGTCCTTGCCGAGCTCCCAGTCGCCAAGAGCCTCGGCGCCGTCACCGCCTCCGCCCTATCCTCCGTCAGGTCCGTCGGCCGCCGCTCTCGCCGCAACCCCGGCCAGAAGGTCCACATCTGCGTTCGCTGCGACTTCCCCATCGCCATCTACGGCCGCATCGTGAGTATCCCTCCCCCTCCCCCCACCCTGATCCCGTTCTTCCATCCATATTTATCTATTTGCTAAGCAATCTGAGTTGGGATTTTCGATGCCATGTCCACCCTATTTTGCTCTCATGAACACGAAACAATTCACCATACTTTTCTATATTCCGACCCACCATCTTCGAAACTAAAAGGATGTTCCCCAAGACTAATTCCTCCTAACTTTGGCTTTGTTCCCTTTTTTTCGAGAATTCCCGTCGATCGTGAGGGTGGGGTTTGGCCTTGACCCCAGGTCCTCAACCTGTCTATTAAGTTTCAAAAAAAAGAAGTTACAAGTACTGGCTAATAGTCACCATCGCAACCCCAATAAACTTAGAAAGATCTTGAATGCACAATAGTATGAACAATCTAATAAAACAATATCAAACTATTATAGACATATTTTAACTAAGGAAAATTCTATGGTACCCACTTCGGTACGATTTCGAAATTCATAGGGACCATCGGATGGCCTTATGGTCGATCCCATGCATCCACCGAGGGTTCATCCCATGGCCCCTAGAATAATTCTCCCACCGCTGGGATGCGAGGAAGCTGAGATGGATGGTGGAGATGGGTTCGATATGGTACTGAAATTTACATTTCGGGAAAGTGGAACCCTTTAACTAATTGTACAAACTAGCTATGTTATGACTGCTTATCTTGTTTTGAATTGGTATTTAATGTTCTACAAGATAATATATGTAGATATTTTGAAATGTTTACATATTATTAATAATAATCCAAATTCAGTAGAAAATTTTTAAAGATATGGAGCTAGATATAGTAATCTAGAGCAACCAAGGTTTGAGAATTCAGGTTCACATTCGGGTCTAGGCCAAGTGAAAAACTAATCGGTTCGGTAAGTTTGGATGGTTTGAGTTCGAGTTTTGTTGGTTTAGTCAATTTTTTTTTTAAGTATTGATAATCAGAAGAAAAAAAAAAATCACAGCCGATTTGGCCAATTCGAGTCTTGTTCGATTGATCTGGGTCTGGTTCGGCCAATTCTGGTCTATTTGAGGCCTGATTCATTCGTCCAAATCGAGTCTAATTCAGCTTGTTTAGGATCTAGTCCAACTGATTTGCTAAAATCAGATCAAACTGGAGCATATTTCGTGTTTGGACAAGTGTTTCAGTGTGGATCGATAAAAATCCAAATTGCTAGGTCATGTACCTGCAATATGGCAAACTAGAAAATTAAAGAAAATAAGAAACAATATGCATATACTCAAATTTACATGGAATGTTAATGAATATCTCAAAGGTTAAGATTCAGCAGTAGTATGATATGATAATTATTGCAAACCATAGGGGTATTAAGCATGACTCGTATTCTCATATAACCATGTATGATAATGGCTGATATATAGTCGACAACCTCGTGGTCCCTGACCAACAAAGTTTGGGATAGGGATTGGCACATGTTTTGAAATTACATGCTGGGTTGCAAATACGAGGGTGAATGACTGATAACTAGAAAATTGAAGAAATAACACATCATGTTGAACCATATGGCGAGTAGACATATTGGGGCTCATCACCGCCTCTATGAGATATCAAACCATATGATGACTGATGATTAGACATCCAAGATGAATAACCAAATAATTGCGTGAACTATGTCAGAGAAGTAGAGCAATTACTCTCACTGACAAACCCAATACTCTGTATTACTTGGTCCTACATGAGGACTCCTCACACTCTTTTGCATGTCTCCATATCCTAAAATTGCATGGTATATTAATGGAACATAGATCTAAATCAGTCTACTAGTGTATGATACATGAAAGTCTGTAATATGACATAACTAGAAAATTGAAGAAAATAACACAATAATCCTCAACTTACATGGAATGTCGAGGATGATCACAAAGGTTAAGATTCTGAACTAATGCGATCTGGTAATTATTCTAAACCATTTGGAAGCGCAACTTATATTTTCATATAGACATATATGAGAATTGCTTTATGCAATAGTCGAGAACCTCATGAGAAACCCTAGGACAAGGACTGATATAGGTATCAGACTTGCAAGCTAGGGTGCAAATACAAAGGTAGTTGTGCAACTTGTACTATGGCTGCAACTATCGGAATAAGGGAAGAGTCTGGCATAGATTGCTAACAATCATATATAGGGATTTGGTTTATTAGGGATTGAGTATTAGGGATCACCATTGGCTCTCTGAGACAATATGATGAGTAGACATCCAAGATGAATTTGCTAAAGATTGTATGTCTGATAGCAGAGAAGTAGAATGACTACTCTGATTGTACAACTTGTACTATGACTATACAAACACAATGGCATGTTATTACTTGGTCCTATATGATAACTCCTCAAACTCTTTGCATGTGTCCATATCCTCAAATTCTATGGATCAGATCTATGCCTCTCGTGAGAATCGTGCTGGCCCTAAGAGCCCCTAAACAACTTGTGTGGTCTATGTGATTGGGAAATTTATAATTGAAATAAAATAAAATACTTAAATATTTATAAATCCAAAAGTACTAATAATTTTAGGTTTCGTAAAAAAATATTTATTTAATTGTAAATAATTAATGACATAATACATACAATTGATTAAGTAAAGTGGTGAAATAAAATGTGGAGTTTACTACAACAGAAGTCCAAAAAAATACACTTGTACAGAACTAGCAAAAGTGAACATAATTTTTTCACTGTTCCATAACCTAGTAAGAGACGTATGCCCTATTATTATCGTTAGAAACGATGGGTGGCCTGTCATCACGAGTCTTCTACTACATTTTCTCCTCTTCTGTCTCCTCATTGTCATCTATCCTCAGGAGTACCTCGTCCGTGTTTGGTGGATTTGTCTCATCTTCTCCCATATCAGTATCACCACAATCCCATCACTCCATTTTTTCATGTCACAGTTGACTAAATGGTACTATTGCTAAGCATCACTACCACCAACATTTGCGTTGGTACTATTGATGAGGACCAGGAATCCATTCCATTTTCTTTTTGCATTATTTATTTTATTTCAAGTCTTAGAGGGATTTCATTGTTATTTCATTTTATTAGGATGTTTTTGTGCAGAAATAACGATATGCATAGAGGCTCTGCATAAGTTGTTTTATGTTATTTTTTCCAGATAGGTTGTTTTGGTAAGTGATGTGTAAAATCGCATATTTATGCTCTTATTTAGGGAGCTATGACTTTTGCTAAAAGATAACACTCATAGTTAGACAAAAAAAATTAGGAGGAAGTTTCCCACCCTCCAAACATATGCATTGATACTCCTCATGAGGACCGAGAATCCATTTCATTTTCTTTTTGCAATACTTATTTTATTTCTAGTCTAATATTTATTTCATTTTAGTAGGGCGTATTTGTGCAAAGATGGATCTATAGATAGGTTATGTAGAAGTTGTTTTACGTTATTTTTACAAGATAGGTTGTTTTGGGAAGTGATGTGTAAAATGTCATTTTCATACTCCTATGTAGGGAGCTGTGACCTCCGCTAAAACCTAAAAGACAGAGTTCATATTTAGAAAAAAAAAGATCAGGAGGAAGTCTCCCAACCTGAGATGTTACCTTGTCGACCGTGAGGGACTGTCCTCGAGGGTTGTCAATGGTTCAAAAACTCGATCGATATCGATTCGTCTCGAGCGTTTTGTATCAGTTTTTTATATACTACAAAGATGCAATGATCGATATCGGTATAGGTCCTTACTCTACCGAGAATGATATAACTTGAGCCAAATCAACCGATACAACCGAGTTAGACCTAATACATCCAAGTTGTATTAGTATGACTCACAGTGACAAACAACCAACTTTGTTGCCTTATTGAACATAGGTTGTACGCCTGTACAGACTGTATAGCAGGATCACTTTGGAATCCCGATCCCCTATATATGCGCCTTCTTCCCTATTGGTTGAGTCGTTTTGCCCAATACCGAGTCGTATCACCGAGTCATTTATGATTTTCGCCAAACGATACAGACTTGGCTATAGGTGTGGGTGAGGATCCACAATGAAACCTTGATCTTCCTCCATGGAAAATCCTACACAGGATGCAAAGAAAGCCTTGAGTAAAGCAACATAGCTTAAGTTAATTTAAAACATACTCCTTAAATGACAATGATTCATTTGGTTTGGCAAGATAGCTATGACTACAAAATTAAATTTGAAGTATGACCCATCTAATCAATTCCACCTCACTATATTGGTAGGAAGACCAGAAACTTGCGAGATGTGTGGCCTCATGCAAGCCATAGCATACATTAGGCGGTAAGTGAAAGTAACTATATACCCATTATCAAGAATACGTTAATAAACAAAACTATCGCACTTTCTTTGACGATAACCTTGCCTAGTCACAAACTTGTCAACGCACTTTTAGAATTTTCTTGGTCTATGTTTTAAACTTTTAGATCTATTATGTTGGCAGAATATACTTCCTGCTTAGTAGCTTGGCATAGCAAGAAGTATAATTTCATTTCTTTGTCCACTATAGAAGTTAATATATTGCTTCCGTGTTAGGGTGTACTCAGTTGCTGTGGATGAAACATATGTTAGCCTACCATGGTCGACTCTGGAGATGATGACATCTACTACGATAATCAGAGCGCAGTTCATATTGTGAAAAATGCGGTTCAACACTCTCAAAATAAGCATATTGACAACATATATCATTTCATAAGTAATGGCACCCTCACCTCATGATTGCTCAACGCCTTCAATCCTTGTCCAAATTGACTAATCGCTTCCATGATCTTGAAGCTCTTCAACTTCACGATCTTGAAAGGAATTACAGCTTGATATAGCCAACAAGCTATATATTGCACCACATTCTCCCGCTCGACCTTCTTTGTCACACTTTGAGTGTGGGTTACTTTCATTTCTTCTTCTTGTATGCTTCTGTTGGATCCGAGGCTAAAAAAGAGTCAATTGGATCCATTCTTTTAAGAGGCCTTGGAACTCCAAAAGTCAAATTTAGCTCTTTGGGTTCTTCATTGTCGTTTTCCAGGCATATCTGTACCTGCTCCTTCGATTAAGAAGAAGCCACCACACTCCCATCACTCTTTTTTGAGGATTTTGAATTCTTAACAAGGGATACTCGAACTTCATTCTGCACAACTTCAAAATCTTTTTCACACTTGACATTCCCACCACATTGGGCCAAGTGTATCTTGAGACGATATATGCCTTGAACTACCTCCTTTTGACAAAAGTTGCATATAACCTTACTTTTGTCTTTTGGATCTTTATGATAAGTGTATTTCCACCATATAGTACAAGATTTTCCACTTTTGGATCTGGATGCCATCTCCACAAAATTAAAACATCAAACAAAAGAAAAAAAATAAATAAGAAAGGTCTATAAAGTAAGATGTTGAGAATTTATAACATGGATTTATTAGCTTATTTTCAAGACAAAGGTATCTTCTGCAATCTATTAAAGTGATGGAGAAAGGTAAAACAATAGATGGGTAAAACATGTGTAAACCCTGGGCTCCATAATCTCAACAAATCAGAAATTATATGGGCTATAGAGAAAAGTAACCTACCCACTGATTTCAAGCTCTACATAAGTTCTCACCCCCCACATTTACTTTTCTTGCATGGAATTCTCTCTTGTTACCTCTCTTCCACATGAAGATGTATCTCTATGTATATTGTGCAGATGTAGAACAGTCTAAATATTGAAAAAATAGAAATATTATTTTATCAAAAATAAAACATGATCACATAATTTTGTTGATCTACACAATTCAACCACATATCCAAATCCAAGTGATTCCATCAACATTAAGACCTCAACTTTTTATTTCAAACCCCCAAATTTTTTAATGGTGAATTCGATAAGTTTAGTGATGAATCCCCGAAACCAGTGTAAGAATACAAATTGTTGATAGATCTGAAGTTCTAACACCATCGTGTTATCAAATATCGATTAAACAATTAGAAACAAATTAATAAAAAGAAATCTAAGATTTTTCATTTCGATTTTGTTAAGAAATAAGAACTTCTTGATTTGAACGAATGATTTGATGCGTTTTTTGTTAATTTGATCTCTCCAAAATGGTATTAGATGGGGGATCTAACACCCCAAAACCAAATTCCGAAGGAAAATCCCGTCAAAAGAAGTCAAACAAAGGAATTTTAGGGGTTCTGATGAATTTTAAGGAATTTCTAGAAATTTTCTGAAATTTTCTGAATATTTAGAGAACATTTCATAATTTTTTGAGAAATTTCTATCGCAAAATGTCCTGTAGTTTCCAAGCGGGACGAGATTGAGGGTGGTATTTCGTTTCTATACTTGAGGAAAACGAAATATTTCACGAGATTTTGGAAAATATTTCGATTTTTTGAACCACCTTTGTTTTTTTCTTGACCCTGGTCATAAGAAATATCATCCCCCTTGTGTCTCATGTTGTAGTTCATGTGAGTCAAAGAGCTTTGCCATTTTTTCATTTTACACATCGCCTGTATATGATCGCATGTGTCTTTGCAAGTAAAACTTTGTGCTTGGACTGTGTCTTTTTCATTTTGCCTTACATGGTATTCTGCTTGCTATCCTTTTATTTGAGATCTTATATTCTTTGAACTGGTTGACTGAGAACTTCATTCTGAGACTCTTTTGATCTATACTTTCTACTGCAGTTCAATCTTGCAACAAATGTTTTTACCCATGATTTTACCGTTGAGCATGTAAACCTTGATTAGGATCACAGGAAATAGTTTTCAGATCCTGTTTGTTCTCCATGACTTAATAATCAGTTTTTACAATCGGAAATTGAATATACATTTGAAATGCTCCCTCCATAATCTAGATGTTTAACATGGGCTATATATTTTTTCCTCATTACTGTTTTCTTTTGTTCTTTGCAGAACCCTTGTGACCACGCTTTCTGTATGGCATGTGCAAGGAGTGTTTCTAGCTGCTTTCTGTAAGCTTTTTCCTCTTTGGCCTTGTGAAATTGCAAATTACTCTTGACATGCCTTGTGATGTGCCTGAATTTTCTCACTTGTGGCTTATTTTTCACAAGCTGATGGAGTAGATTGTTTTATAATGTTTATTGCTTGAATTCATTTAACACATTACAGATCACATTAAGTCCATATATGGCAGCAATTATTTACAAACAGCACAATACACTGGAAAAATATATCTGTGGTAGCGTTGATATATTAACAATTTAAATGCACTGTATGTTTATTTGGAAATACTCCAGTTCTGGGTTTCTTGCTTTGATCAATAGTGTTTTATAAATTTAAACCCATTATGTAGGGAATTACTTCTGGCCACTCACGAAATGGTGCCTTTAACAATCATAACATGCTTTCACGTAATGGTGTCTTTTACATCTTTGTTGCACTGTCAATCTCTGTCACCAAGTATAGTTGTAAAAATTTCTTTTTACTTTTAAACTGCATAATCAACAAATTTGGCTCCCTATGTGTGAACTAGCCTTTTAGGTTTCTTGGTAGGCCTCTCATGCCGATTGACTTGGTCAAGTTTTAGGCACCAATCTTAGAGGGTCGACATCAGGTTGATAGGGTCAGAACATTCTTGTGAATCCCGTGGACCCCTCTTAATTATAGTTCTGCTCTCCAGTTGAACCTATCTTGATGGGGCAAGACTTGGATGATGGATGGTGAGGTGATGGAAGAAATAAGGTGCAATTTGGAAACCGGAAAGCAATGGGAACAGGGGAGTTGCCATTATCAAGATACAACCGTAGTTTTGACTTAATGGTTGATATAAGGTCTGAAGTTACCATGAGAATGAAAAAGGTGAAAGTTGTTTCCCAAGGCCTCAAGAAGCTTGAGATTGAGTCAGAGGTGATTCGATATCTCCTTACATTTGGGACTTTATCTAGTTACTCAAAGCTTCGAGTCTTTGACTTAGAAACTGCAGGAATCAGATGAGCTATTGTCAACAAAATATACTTTTGATATGGCATATCAAGTGAGAAGAAGTGATCAAGGGTAGTGTGATGTCTACCCATAACAAGAAGTTATTCCAGTGTTTGAATCTTAGGTCAGATTTCCCATGCAGTCACTTAAATGGTAGATATGTTCTCCTTATAGAAAAGATAAAGGGAATGCTTGTCACATATCAGTTGCAACCTGCCAAATCCCATACTCTTCCGGAATAAATATACACCGGGTATTTTTGGAAGATTTGTCTTTATGGTGTGCTCAGAATCTTTGTTACCGAGAACTCCAATTTTTAAAATAAGTCGTGATTAAAACATGACCTATTCAGGAATCGTTCACTACGCGATTGTTTCCCCCCTTTTTAAAAGTCACGATTTTGTAAAAAATCATAATTTTCATGTTTTAATCATTTTTTTTGCATTTTAATTATGATTAATCATGTCTTGATCTCGTGATGTACTGCTCAAAAAACATGTTGGAACATCTTTTTATAAATATATTTTAAAATTCTACCGTTTGTTTTCCGAATCTTTCCCGACTTTTTAGATTTGTTTCCGAATTCTTTCGTCTTCTCCCTAGATGTTGTTCTTTTCTTCTGAATTCCGACTTGGTAACTATGAAGCAATGTTCATAAATTGGATTGAGCTAGCTGATCTGGCCTATATTAAACCGTAAATTGAAGTCAGGTCACTTACTAGATTTTAGCTCTATTTGGTAATCTTAAAAGAAGAAAATAACTTGTGAACTTTAGTTTTACCACTTTCCTTGTTGATACGGATGGGTGAGAGGGTCCCGCCAAAAGGAAGGAACTCACTCTTGGTGAAGGATGGGGGGATTTAGGAACATGTAGATTTTAAGGCCATCAAGAATGACTTTCTTTGGCTCTTAATCTAAAAATAATAATAATAATGACTGTGGCTTGTTGACAAAAATCCTGGAATCTGATAAGACCATGGTTTGAGCTATGCTATCAAAATCGGGACTAGTCGGCGACTAGTCCCAAGCGGCATTTTGCCGACCGATTAATTCCGATTCTATCATTGCTGGGCGGAATCCCGACTAGTCCCCGACTAGACCCAACTAGCCCTGACTAGCGACTGCCGACTAGTCCCCAGGCAGCATTCTGCAAGCAAAATTGTTTTTTGCAAGGAGTCTTTGCAAGCAATTTTGTTTGGATTTTTTTACATTGGCTCAAAGTCTTGAGTCGCAAGACTCATAACTATGGTTTTTCCCTGTAATCATCTGTTGAGCACCTGAGAATCTCAGATAAAAACATAGACAAATAATTATTGTTTATTTGTTGATATCCATATAACCCTATAATCAAATTTGGGGTTGTTCACATATTAAATATCATCAAACAAATATTATGATGAATTCTTAGTTCTGAGTCTTCTGACATGGGCATGAAGCCAATACAACTGTGTGCTGTTACTTATGTATTTATACCCATGCTGTGAAGTGTGAAGGTATGTATTGTTATTAACCGACTAATATCATATACTTATTGACATTTATGCTAGTTCATATATCATATATGTTTAGGGAGGGGGGAGGGGTTATAATAAGTTTTGGCCGACTAATCCCGAATTAGTCCCGACTAGTCCTAGTCGGCCCTTGGCCGACTAGGGCCGACTACCGACTTTGACTACATAGGGTTTGAGATTTTGATTTCGTGTCTGGTTTCGGTCTAGATCGAAACCAAAATTTGGGGAAAAAAAAATTCAAAATGGTAAGGAAAGGTACGATTTTATAGTTTTTTATAGTTGTGCATGCATATTGTTTGAAAAAAACACACACCAAAGCTTAAATTATTTAATTTGCATAAATTTACATTGTTTACGTCACGAATAAGACAAAATCACTCATTCTCGCTCGTCCAAGTCAACTCTTTTTCGCTCGTCGTCCATCTGAACTCATCATTATTAGTCATTGACTCACCAACACCACTATAACCACCGGCTGATGGACCAGGTTCATTGTCGCTATCGTTGGGTCCCAGTTGTACCGACATCTAGTTTCTCTCAACTCGCTCTCATGGGGTCCATCTGGAATCTAAGACCGCATGTCGATATTGAGCACTCTCCTCTTTTGTCTCGATATTTGGAGGGTACTCAATATCATCACCTGGTTCTGAACGATCCCTGGTCGATGGAGTCTGGATCTGTCCCTTCTTCAGTGACCTGGGAGTCCAAATCTGAACTCCTTTGTATTCCCTTCTCCCTAATAAAGTGCTCATGGCTATTTTGACCTTAGTTGGGGACCTCAAGTACACTATTACATCGGGGAAGCAACCAGCGATGTGTTGCTTCATCTGCAAATTTCGACGAAGTTTCGTCAAAATTCTATCAAAATTTTATGAAAATTTCAATAAAATTAAGTCGCAATGCCACCTCAGCCCGAGCTCACTCATTTCGATTATTTCGTCGAAATTCACCAAAATCATTCGAAATGACCCAAAATGGATAGAAATCCTTTGAAATCCAGACTATCGGGGTTTCGCGTAGGGGTCTCGTTTCGGTAGTGGTGAAAACCGAAATTTTGGCATTTTGATCGAAATTTCAAGCCATTGAACAGACTAAAAATTTGTATGTAGATGTGACTAGATGTAGGGAACTTAAAGTAGAAATTTGTTGACGATCCATTCGTTGGATGATGGGATATCAAAGAATATCCAAATTTGGACTGAATAGCCCAGATTGGGTTTTGGGGGGATTTTGGTGATAAAAAATGGTGGATCTCTTGGGTGAAAGATTAGGAATAGGCTAGCCGTGGTTTGTGGCTAGGTTTTGATGGGGTTTAGTTGAGATTTAGAGGGTGTTAAGGGCTACTTATGATAAAGTTATTATGGGATATGAAAATAGATGATGTGCTAAAAGTTTTGATTTATGAAAATAAAGAAGATGATAAAGGGTGATGATTACTAGGCCATTTCACACCCTATGACCACTCGTAAGGCATCCCTAGGTCGCTCGCTGACAGGAAAACAAGACATCATTAGAACGCCCTAAACTCTTGTACCTTCACCTATTCTAGTGGATAACTTGGACCTCCGTGTTCGTCCCAGTGTGATTTTTTCCTGTTGAGTTACTATGTAAAAATATTTGTGTGCGCTTTACTTTAAATTGCAAGCCTTGAATGTTTTTACCCAAAGCTCATAGTTAGCCTCCTAGTTCCTCACTCCTCACATTTGATTGAACCTTGAGAGGAGAGGAATGCACCTCCTTTTGCATGTCAAGTAAATATTTAAGTGAGCGAGTTTAGCGAGTGAATATAACAAAACTTAAAAGAGTAACACATCGGCTTGTATGCATAGGTCAAGTGTTCCGTCTGCGCTATGGGAACCTCCCTATCCCTCCCACTTACTAAAGTGCTCATGCAAGGAAATTTCAGCCTTATGTTTGGTCAGTGACCTAGTTCTGAAAGGGCCATGATACAATCGGCCACGATTTGGATAGTTCTTGCATGTTTTCCATAAGGCTAACCGTGTACATGGATTATTGATGGATTATATCGTGTTAAAACTGTTCAAGCGAGGCCTCTGTTACTAATTTTGTTCCATAGAGCTATTGTAGAAGTTTGTTTAGTAATAATTATGTAGTAAACCAATTTTGCCCACTTGTGACAAGTAGGAAACTTATCAGGGCTTGCTAATAGGAGCAAGTAACCCAAGTTGACTTGTGCATTTATGCTCCCATCCACAGATAGTACCTGAGCCTTAGGTGACAAGCCCCTGTAGGGTTCACCCCTCCAAGTTGAGAGTGAGACTGTGAGAGTTCAGAGGGCAGAGTGTGATAGTTTGTTTGAAACTTTGTGTACCCTTTGTTTTATGTGCAATCATAAAGGAACTCCTAAATCCTTGGCTCACTTATGCTCATGCGCAGGAAGAACTGGAGAGAAAACCAAACATCTTTTACTCAACTATTCAAGATAAATCGACAAAATGGTCACATTTTTGTTTATTTAGGATTCTTTGACAAATCCCAACACTTGGAAGTTCACCATCTTGGGTGGAGCGAATCGCAAATCTTGAACAAGTTGCGGAAAGAAACACAAGTTTTTTAGCGGGCTTTGACTTGCCAATATCGAGGGTTACCATAAAAATCAGCGGCACACTTATGTTACAAGCGTAGAATACTCCTTAGCGGAGAGTATATAGAAATGTTAAACTAGTTTTCCTTTAAGTAGGCAGCCCTTTCGAAGTGTTACTGGTTTTGATTATTGCATGGATGGTTTCTACTTTCTTGCTTGCTTATTTAGAATCACACCTTGTTATTCATCCTGTTCTTTTTTACTGCAGTTGTGATGAGCGCGTTCAGAAGATCCAAACTATTAAAATGATGGAGGGGATCTTCATCTGTGCTGCTCCCCACTGCCTCAAATCCTTCCTCAAGTCATCCGATTTCGAATCGCATGTCAGCGAGGTTCATGCCGACCTTCTTCAACCAGATGTGGAGATGGAAGGAGGCAACGAGAATGATGTGATCAGCATCATAAGGCCCTCTTCGGCGGATCCTCACAGGCAATCCTTGCCTCCAGAATCTTCCACCGCACGCGCTCCACCAAGGTCGGGATTTTCACCCAGTTCGAACTCTCAGCTCCAGGATCGTGAAGAGAGACCTCGCCGCCACCAGTCCAGGGAGCAACCGCCCCCGAGGCCACCGCTACAGCCGAGGCCGCCACAGTATAACAGCCGCCACCAGAACCAGCCAGGCGACCCGCAGCCTGAAAACAATGCACCTCAAGGCTTTGACAAGCCCTACAACTGGTTCCAGCAGACCCAAAACTCCGAGAACCAGAGCGGCCCTCGTTATCGCCGAGATTCTGACCAGTTTCCTTCTGACAAACAAACCAGGATTCCCCTGGAAGCTCCATTCTCCAATTACCCACCACCGCTTCCCCTTCAGCCACCAAATTACCCACTCCCTGCGAATTCCAACCAAGCCCTGGCCCCGAGTCCGTCATTCAGCTATCCTCCTTTTCCGACCGATGGACCCCAGCCCTATTACAGTGCTCCTTATGAGGTACCAAGGCAGGAATCCGTGGCAGAGACGGTATCCGAGCATGGGTCAGTTTTGGGGATTCCACCTGCTCCGACAGCAGTAGCAAGCTTTCAGGATAACTATCCCCGTCCATGGGGTATGACGTTCATGGGTATGTCCTATCCTTCTCAGCAAATGGGTCAAGGAGTTCCTGAAGGATTCGGAAACCCGACGGATCCACATGGAGGAGTCTCATTCTTCCCAGGTGATTACGGCCAATTACCAGAAGGCCTGCAGCAGAATCCTCCTCATCCAGGTAAGGAATTGGAGCCTCAGGGCGGGCCTGCAGACCTCACTGACAACAAGGGCGTGCTGGCGCCGCTGCCGATGTCGTACCCACCGCCACCTCTGCTGCCTCCGCCGTTGCCACAGCAGCTGAACAGCAGTAAGTTTTCGAGCTCTGGTGGCGCGAGTCAAGAGGGTCAAGCCTACGGGTGGCACAATGATCGACGTGAATAGAGTCTGTCGATCCTTCGTCATCTTCGCATTTGACATTGCTATCATTCTGTGTGTTTCGATTTGGGATTATATCTCGATGCTTGTTAGGGATTTAAAATTATTATTGAAATATCCTTTAAAAACTATTGCTGATGGTTTATTTGCTCTGTGGCTCTTAATTGTTTCCTTTGTACAAACAGTGGTTTAATGTAAGGCATAGATATATCTGCATTTCATTGAGTAGGGAACCCATGTTTCTTATCAATCACACCATGAAGTAGGAATTGCATCGGGGTGCGTTTTGGACGGCCGGCGCCCATCCCAATGCAGTCCTGGTTAGGGGTATCCTATCCCAAAACCGTTCCAAACGCATGTCGGGTTTGATGAGTAAATCCGAAATCTGTCGTGAAAAATAACAAAAAAATATAAACTCGCCCCGCTCAACCCAATTGGGCTAGTGATGGTATGAGAGAGGACTGGACTAGTAATGGTATGTTCATTATGACAAAATTACTCTGAGAGGTTGCTGTCTTCTCTGTAGTTTAATAGAGGATAGAGTTAGGGTTTGCTAGATAGGATTATGGTTTTTCGGTGCTCTCGTTGTTGTTCTCTTTACTATAGTAGTATGAAATTGGGGTACAATCGGGTCGGCATCGGATCGGGTTGGTCTAAAGCCAAATCCATCCCGATCTGGCTGTGTTTTTAAAAGTAATTATTAATGTTTTAAAAAGTGCTAGACGGATCTATGACGATGAGGGAGCTCCAAGGCAGAAGGTGGTTGCCTAAGCAGGTGCCCAGATATTGTAGCATTCAAAATTTTAAAAATTTATTTATGTAAAATTGATTTAACGACTATGTTGTGCATGTAGGTTTTCATAATGGGCCAAGGGAATCACTATCATAAATCTTTCCGGTGGTCAAGTGGGACAAAGACGCAAAAGTATAGTAGTAACAAAGTATTGTACTAGCTAAATAAGAAAAAAATGAATACTAAAATGAAGAGAAAGAAGAAGAAGGTTGAAATGAAGTTTTACAAGTGATCGTTCTTATGAATATATCGATGATCTTCTCCTTTAGACGTTGAGAAAAGCGAGCGATCCCAACTATCGTTGTGCGATCTAAGGTCCAAAAATGTCTAGGCGACCGTCTGAACCATTTTTTAGAACAATGGTTACCACAAACACGCCCATACCTATTTAACATCATCCCAAACCCATCACAATCGGGTCGGGTCGGGTCGGGTCGGGTCGGGTTACCTAGAAAATCAGGTTAATGGTGTATATCTACCATGAAGCTATAGAAGAGAGCCGTGAAATAAAGATTGAGAATAATGACAAGAATTTTTAATAACCAGTCGGTTCAAAAAAGTGCCACCGGATTTGGTATTCATTTGTAAGCTCGAACCAGGCCGGATTTAGGATGGCCCTACCAAATCCAGCCCATTTACAGCCCTAAGTTCGAATATGTGCTACCATTCCCGCTCAACATTGTTGGTTGATAGCTTAATAACAACTATCTGGGGAAATCCGTCAACAATGTTGAGATGGCCGAGTTGGTCTAAGGCGCCAGATTAAGGTTCTGGTCCGAAAGGGCGTGGGTTCAAATCCCACTCTCAACATATTTATTTATTTTTCTGTTGCATTCCTTTATTTTTGGTCTTCATCCACACCCACTTGTGTCATGGGTAATCTATTTGGGACCTTTAATTAAGGAGCTGTTTGGCATCTTTCAAGTAGAGGTGTGCATCGGTTCGAAACCAACCTATTTAGGCAAAACCCAAACTGATCCAACCTTGGTCGGTTTTGAGGATTTTCAATCCGATCCAAACCGAAATGAGATGGGAATTAAATCCGATCCGATCCAATTAAAATCGATTTGGATTGAATGGTCGGTTTAGGCTTTGGCCCATATTTATATTGGGCTTTTTTTTCTGTTGCATGCCTTTATTTTTGGTCTTCATCCACACCCACTTGTTTCATGGGTAATCTATTTGGGACCTTTGATTAAGGAGCTGTTTGGCATCTTTCAGGTAGAGGTGTGCATCGGTTCGAAACCAACCTATTTAGGCAAAACCAAAACTGATCCAACCTTGGTCGGTTTTCAATCCGATGCAAACCGAAATGAGATGGGAATTAAATCAGATCCGATCCAATTAAAATCGATTTGGATTGGATGGTCGGTTTAGGCTTTGGCCCATATTCATATTGGGCTTTTTTTTCTCATTCTATTACGACTTAGTTTCAACTTAAAAAAAAATAATTGTTATCAAATCATTATGCCTAAATAAGATTTTTAACTGATTATGAGTTATCCTACAATATTGCAAAGATTGTTGGTAATCTGTTTGGGACCTTTATTTAAGGAAGTATTTGGCATCGTTCAGGTAGGGGTGTGCATCCGTTCGAAACCAACATATTTACGCAAAACCCAAATCGATCCAACCTTGGTTGGTTTTGAGGATTTTCAATCCGATCCAAATCGAAATGAGGTTGGGATCAAATCCGATCCGATCCAATTAAAATCAATTTGGATTGGATTGGATGGTCGGTTAGGCTTTGGCCCATATTCATATTGGGCTTTTTTTTCTCCAACTATTAGGACTTAGTTTCAACTTTAAAAAAATAATAATTGTTATCAAATCATTAAACCTAAATAAGATTTTTTAACTGATTTTGAGCTATCCTACAATATTACAAATGTTGTTGGTAATCTGTTTGGGACCTTTAATTAAGGGGGTGTTTGGTATCATTCAGCCTTTCTTGACCCATCCGTTTCTATCCACAGTTCTATATTTTAAAATAAACAAATACTATTTATTCCAGTGAAATGAAGGACTTCGGAATGATAATTTATCACTCTGTCCGTGTTTATGCTTATCTGAATACTAAACCACCAGATTACATTGGAAATAGGAGTTGACGGGATTACCCTCTTCTGGATGAGGTTTAAGTGGAATAACAGATCCACATGCCAAACACCTCCTAAAATTCCCTTGGTTTCTATTTGGAAGCTCATGCATGGAGCTCTCCCTACTGCGTCTCTCCTGCGAGAGCGGATTCGAATGGGTTTTTGGAGCTGTCCTTGGTGTGGTGAACCGGAGGAGGACAATGAGTATCTGTTCTGGTCTTGTCCGAAGGCTAGCGAGTTCTGGCAATGCTTGATGGTGATTACCGGGTTGAATTTCTATAACCTTGAATTATTGAGTCCGGATTCTATCCCCGAGGGACCAGGGTTATCAACCACTCCCCGGTGAGGTTCTTGCCATGGCGATGTGACAATTATGGAAATCTCGGTGTGGCACACTTTTTGGGAGTCCAATCCCTTTCTGCTTTGAGTTGATTAGGTAAGGGATTGGAATTGTTGAAAGATTTGTTCAACATGATAGTTGTCCACGGTCGAAGTTGGTTTTGGGTGAGGGTTACCAATGTATCTTGTGGACAGATGGGTCCTTCCGGCAACGGGAGGAATTGGCAAGCGGAGCTTAGGTGTTAGCGAATACTGCAGGTACGGTTTGCTCGGTTGCAGCTTTCTATTGTAGTGTTGATTCTCCTCTTCAAGCAGAGATAAAGGTGATTACGGGGGCACCAACTGAATTATGAAAGCGCGAGTATGGCAAGGTAGTTATCCTAACGGATGCTACAAAGGCCAGGGATGCCTTAGTGTTTGGCAGAGGGGTTTATAGGGACATCTGCCCTTTGCTAATCCAATGTTTTCAACTATGGGATCAATTGTCGGAGGTGGTCATACATTGGATTCCACGTATATTCAATAGTGCGGCTCACTGGTTGGCCAATGAGGCTAGGTTAACAGGTGTTGGTGGTTATTGGGACTCGGGGTTCCCTATAGACTTGTCAGCCCTTGTGTTTGAGGATCTTAGAATTATGATGTTATGATCCCCTGTCTCATGTACCAAGAAAAAAAAAAAGGAATCATCTAGGGCAAAGCGACCCTTCTCAATTGATTTAAAAGTATATATTTTTAAAATTACACTCAACGCACTTCAGTTCACATTATGGGTGTCATCTAGCTGATTTGGTGAAGTTTCTTAGCGGTTGTATTAGAGACATGGGATCAAATCTCGCTTTCACCATTGGTAGGGCTTTAACCCTTCTTCGGTGAGACGCTAAGGGGTTCTGAAAAATAAAATAAGAAATGCACTTCACTTCACTTTATTGTTATAAACACAAACACACCCTTGGTTTCCTGCTAGTGGGATCTTGTGCCTTCTTTCCAAAATGTCACTAGTAAGATTCAAACTATTGAACATTAAAATGTCACCAGTGAGAATCAAAGTGTCACAAGTGATTTGCATCCGGCCAATTAGAAACTGCCAACGGACACCTCAATATGAAGTTGGCAACCAAAAGTTGGCAAAGGAGTTGGCTATATAACATTACTCCACTTTGACATAGGTGTAGACATGCCACATCATTAAAGTAATCTCCAATTAATTACTTGATTTTTCCTTAAGGGTCGGATCGGAGATGCTTCTCCACCTATGCGTTCATGCATGCATACAAATCCGATCCATCTATGTGCCAAGACTTGTGCATGTTCAACAAGATGGGGCCATGGCACGATGAAAATGCCACGGTGGGATTTGGTGAGGAGGTTGGTGTCAGAAAATGATCATTTGGCTAAGTGGGGTGTCAAAATCTAAGATCCAAGATTAGAATGAAGGTAGTGTTAGAATTGGTGAGGTCTACAGCTCGTAAAAATCTATAGTTTAGCTATGTATGGTTGATAGTATAGGATTGCATATAGGTACGTACCTTAGTACGTGTTCTGATTACAGAACAGAGAGCCATGGCTACATGGTAATCCTCTTGAGTGGGAGACTCAAGGGACTGGTCCCATGTAACCTAAATACGTTCGCAGCTCTGATTAGGGTTGGTCGCCCTATCAGGTTAAGCTGTTGGGATGACAGAGCGTGGGTGTCTCCACCACGGTCATTACCAGGCACAGTGTCTGTAGCCGAACGGAACCAACACGGTGCATAGATAGGTGAGCAGACACTGGTGCACTAAACCGTGTTTCTGCTTAGGGTAAAACGGTCCTAAACCCTGAGGAGCCATGTCTGGTGGACTAACCAATTGTGTGGTGCTTTGGCGCACCAATATGTGAGGATCCGGATGCAGTGATCCAAAACCACGGTGTACTGGGTTACCCGGCTGGCGTTGCATCAGCATGTCACTCCTGCAGGCTATCCACACCCCTAACGGGAGGTGCGTTCCTTGGTCTGACCTACGTCGTATTAAACCCTGGCCAGGTGGTCATCAGTTCGACTGGTGACGGATCCGGTTACTCGGCAGAGTTATCGGAGGTACGATGTACGTGGTCAACCTGGAAGGAACCGAGTCATACGAGCACTCGAGTCTGACGGTATTCTCCACCGCTCGAGTTGCGTCATGGCACCAAGTGGAGGGACAACGAGTTTACCATACTAAGCGGAGAGCAGGGGTATGAGGGAGAACATAGTAAGTCCGGGGGAATTGGAGTACAGCCTGCGTCGCACTCTGGGTGGCTACGCAGGTTAACTCGGACTCAGAGGATCGATGGTACACTCGGGTAGTGTGTCGATCGAGTCTGAGTTGGAAGCCATGAACCCTGGTCCCTGAAGGTTCCACCTTATCGACATTATGTATGGTTCTTATACCATCTCCTCGAAACACAGAACGTAGTTAGAGGAAGCGAGAAGTCCAAGCATACGCTCCGTGAGTGCTTCGCACTAGTGCACGGTAGATGCGTAGCTACGTGTGTGCACTAAGGGGAAACCCTAGGTTAGTGCAGAGACGCATGTAGCAATTCCTTGCCATAAGTGGACTTTGCCATATGGGTGCGATGCACCGGGACATGTTGCGAGTTGACTAGTTGACTTCACTAGGGGCGCCCTACGGGAACCTCAGAGAATAGTGAAATCACTGGTGCACTTCACTTATGTGTGCCTTGCAAAGTCTCGTACACGAGGAACGGCCAACTAGTGGCATAAGGGCGTTTTGGTCATACCATGCGTCACTATGCACTAAGGGGGCCGGCCCTAAGTGTTGAGAGACTGGTCAAGGCCGGCCCCATTAGTTTCGGGAGGTTTTGCCTCCGATGAAGGGGCCGGTTATGAGGCGCAGAAAACGGGCTGGTTTTGACCGTTTTCGAAAACAAGGAAAGGATAGAGATAAAGAAGAGATATATAGGGATAAGGCTTGAATCAATCATCCTAATCCATACTGTCCTTATCCATATGGATAGGCCGGCCCTATATATGAGAAGGAGAGAGAGGGGGCACGAAATTATTGAGCCAAGCAAGCCCTAGGGCCGGCCCATGCATGGGGAAACCCTAGCCGTCCCCCTCTCCTCTCTTTGCATCTCCTCTCTCGTCTCTCTCTTCCTCGCTTGCGCCATTCGATGGCGACTCGTCTTCCTCACGTGGTGTTTCGTAGAAGGAGAAGGCTCGTCGTATGGAGGCACTCAGAGATCCATCGACGAGGTGCCGTGCATCGTGTGAGATCGGGTGAACTAGAAGGCGTCTCCCGCAATCTTTTGTTGTCCAGAATCTGCACAGAAAATCAGCGTTGTTTCTGTGATTCTGGGAGCTTCAGAAGTCCAAACGACGTGAAACTTATTGCAAAAGTTGCGTCTCGAAGTTGGCTACCTACAGTCCAAATTTCATCCCAATCGGAGTTTGGAGCAGAAAGTTATGGCCGTCGCACCAAAGCTATATCGAGCAGATCCGTAGCCCGTCTCTATCGACAAAGAAGAAATTTGTCGCGGTGAAAGATTCCGCACGCAGGTATGATCTCTAACAAGTAGATCTAACATAATTAGAACATGCATTCATGCTAGATTGTTCTTTTGCGTTAGATCGTCGTTAGGGGTTCGTGTAGTTGCCATGCTAGTTTCATACACGCATATGTAGATCGTTTCGATGAAAAATTTTGATATGTAACGCACACCGCTCACGGTCCTCGGACCTACACTTTGCTTCCGCTGCGGGCCTCTACCATGGATTTATTTCCAACAATTGGTATCAGAGCACGCTAGTGGTGTGCATTTCATGTTTTTCATGAAACCGTCATATGCGCGCATGAATAGTATGTGCCGCCATCGGGGTTCTACGAGTAGATCATGCATAGTATATATTTTGTATGTTCTATGAATCATTCTTGCAGGGCGCCGCTTCTAAAATTATTCTGGATATGTGAATGCTTGCTACCAGGGGTCGGACCCCGTGTTAGCGATTTTGTCTGGATGTTTTTTTCTTCTGTGTGTGGATAGATTTTAGAGCCATAGTCGGGCAAGAGGTGAAGATTTACCACCCTTGATTCCCAGGCTTTTGCTAGGTTTGTTTTCCTTTTTAATCTAGGAAATTGTGTACGAGCGAGCACTTGCTTGAAGCGTACTAGAGCTTTTTCGGTTACAGATTGAAGAGGAGGACTTGCCATGGAGATCCACTACCGGGAGGACGAGCGAAACCTTGGAGGACGATGGCGATCCGGCGAAGCGTACACGATGACGGCAAAGGGCAAAAAGCGTCAGGAGATCGTATACAGAGGCTTGCACCGGATCGAGGAGCCTTGCGAAAGAGACAGAGAGCCTGCGCTATGCCAGTCAGGTTCAGGGGTCGGACCCTAAACTTGATTCAGTTGTGTGCTTGTTTCTTTCAGTAGTTCTTTATATTTCTGTAGAGAACCCCGATGCGATAATTTAATTATCTGTGTTAGAGGGATGCCCTTTCCCCTTGGGTCCTAGCGACCTTATTAGGATAGGATTCCACTAGTGACGCCTATTATTTAATTGACCCTTGATGATAGCATGAATTCCTCACATTTGGTTATGCCCCCATTAGGTCAACACCCGATTAGTCGGGTGTGCCTATTTGGCAAGCATCGAAACCTAGAATGAGTTGGAATTCTACTATGACATCATTCGTCAAATTTATAAGTGAGGCGCCATGGTAGTGGAAGACCTTTCCTGTCAGTCTGACCTTAGGCTAGGCTCCAGGGCATTAGCGTAATAGCCAAGTTTGCAAAGCATCGATGTTCTTGGGATATGTAATGTGACCCTTGAGTGGAGAAATCCACTCGAGGCAGGGACTATGATATTCCGAGATCGATTAATGCTTCGCGAAAGGCTTGAATGCTAGTAGGAGCACGGTATGACCAGGGTCTAGTGTATAGGTTGTCGTGACCTTAGTGTACACTCATACTTGCATTAAATAACCCTTAACTATAATAAGGGATGTGTAAGAGGACTCATCGAGATCCTCTGGCCTCCACAACCAACTGCTTTGTGTCTGGGTGGAAGGGCATAGCTCAACACCCCCTAGGGTGAGGGTTATGTTTTTCTATGCCAGATAACTTAGCGGTCTCCTTCAGGATATGGCGGTTATGGGGCCAGGAGAGAAGGGCTTTTTATCCCACCCTAGTGGGGGCCGCATGAACTCCCGTGCCGTAATTGCTTAGGCTTGTGGGTAAGCATCCGAAGTATACGTGAGGTATTCGTTGTGAAGACAATGGTGATCACGTGGTACTGGCCAAAAGATAACCATGGTTCATCAAAGCCCTTAGTTGGCAGATTTGGATAGGGTCAAGGGAAAGGCCCGTGTAAGCGGATTGACGCTGCATGATGCCCCCTAGGGCAGGTGTAGTCGATTCCGAGATCTTACATACATGGTTAATTAATCCATAGAGGTGTCTTCGCTGTGAGGGTAGCGCTGACATTTGGATATAATGAGCTTATTTTAAAAATCCATAAAATAAGTTATTTTGCATTCGTTTTCATTCAACCATATAGTTCCCCTATCCGCTATCCCATAAGAGAACCAGTTATCGGGTCTCTAACTACGTAGAGCGGAAGCGCTATCTTTAGCTTATGCTTAGGGTAGTAAACGTACATTGGCTTCCAATCTAAATATCCCTGTACTAGACCTAATGGGTCCAGATATTACTAGGGCACTAACTAGGGCATATGATGACTAGCAAGAGTCTAAGGAGATGTGCAAGTGCTGTGTTATAGCAGACTTGCGGACAACTCTTTAGAAGCGAGTCAGAGATATGCCGGGTCTTCTCTAATAAAGTTTTACTTGCATAAGATGTCTAGAAAGCGAAGTCAGTCGACTCATCGCTTATCCACCAAGATACTTGTCGGTACCAGGATGTCAGAGGGAATACTTGTTCGGGAATACATATTTGAGTTCCAGATCGAACTAGATTCCAAAGACATAGTACCAGATGACGAGGTGGTGGAAGACGTCTATCTTGCATCCTTGTTTGGAACCTTCGAAGGCGTTATCAGAGACTTTAGCTTTAACAAGTTAGAGATGATAAACACAGAACTTCTAAGGAGATTTCCAAGAGACAAAGGATGAGATCAAGATTAAAGGCAATGCCTTTAGTGCTTAACCTAGGTCTTCTTTAGAAGAACCTAAGGGAATAACTTATAAGAGATCGAAAACTATTCTAGTGCAGAAACTGGTGTGGAGTCCTAAGTCTTGTAACGCCAAGGACGGAAGTATTTTCGCTGTGGCGAGCATAGGGGGTATTTGAAGATTGAGTATGGCCTCAGGATGTTAGGAGTTGAGTCGCTATCTAGTAGCAGTTCTTATGCTTCTTGGAATATAGACTTCGGGTCTACAGAGATTCAAGGAAAGTAGAAGGCTACTTTATAGTGACGTAATCCTAACATAGGTACTGATGTCATAAGCCGCTGCGGAAGCTGTTAGGTATGATTGTCTTAGTTTTCCGAAATACGGATTTTGTTTTTAGAGATGTAGTTCTGTTTCCTTCTTGGTAAATGAAGTTTTTAGTTTTAGACAGCACCGTGTGTGTGTATCTTAAACTGAAAAGATAGCTTCAGTACTAGAGGAATAGATCAGAATAATCTCTTTAAATTTAATCTTAATTCGGAAATAGATTTCATGACAGCTGCAGCGTCTAATTGAAATTCATCTAAATCCTTTGGAGAAGCTATCCCATTTGTGACCCCTCTGATTTAGATATTCTGCCTTAGATAAATTCAAAGGTAAAAGAAGGCCGAGTTTCTGTTCACAGATTCATCGGAGATCCTTCTAACCTATGAGTGTTATCTGGAAGACAGAATAACTAAAAGGGCCACTAAGGTATTGGTATTAGTTAATTTTGACGTCTATGGTTCCAAGAGCGTTTAGACGATAGAAGACTCTTCGATTTAATCGAAGAAATAAGTCACTATCGGACGAGTTCCATAGGATCCTGAGGGAGCATGGGATTATCCCCCAGTTAAATGCTCTAAGGATGACACGTCAGAATGAAGTCTCCGAGAGAAGGAATCGGACTCTGTTTGACATGGTCCGTAATATGATGAATATCACCAAATGTACTACCCACCTTTTGGTGGGGTTGTACCTTAAAACGGTAGCTTATATCTGAAACTATCTCTCATCTAGATCAGTGCCTCAGACCTATAAAGAGCTATGGTCTAAGCGAAAGCTGACACTATAGATTCTTGAGATATAGGGTTGTCCTGCACTTGTGCAAAAGGACAAGAGGGATGAGATGGAGATGTAGTTTCAGGTATATCTATTTATAGGTTACCCTTAGGAGGCATAAGGTGGACTGTTTTATGATCTTGAGGTTTGGAAGGTAATCATTTCTACGAACACCATCTACCTAGATCAAGATTATATTATAAGACCATAAGTTTATCAGTAAGATAGTTCTGGGTGAACTACTGGGTACTGGTAGAGAGTGCGCATCTGAAAATGTAGTGGGAGTAGATGATACAAGAAACTAGTATACCAGACACTGTAGAAACAATTCACTTTTGTACCACCACCACTTCGTCGTTGTGGGACCATCAGAGCTCCTGAAAGATACTATAGAGAAACTTCGATAGTTAATCCAGAGTTTCAGGAGGATGATCCCTAGAGCTACGAAGAAGTAGTGGGAGCTTCCTTTGTACCACCACCACCTCATCGTTGTGGGACCATCAGAGCTCCTGAAGGATACTATGGAGAAACTTTGATAGTTAATCCAGAGTTTCAGGAGGATGATCCCTAGAGCTACGAAGAAGTAGTGGGAGCTTCCGACAGCTCTGACTGACAAAAGACCATGGAGGCAAGCTTGCATCAATGTCCCTTGGAACAGTCTTGACACTTATAGCACTATCACCCTTCAGGGTATAGGAGGTGTACAAGAAGAGCACCCGGTTAAGACTTAAGTAGCTAGATTAGTTACCAAAGGAGAAGGGATTGACTATGTCAAAACCATCTCACTGGTAGCTATGTCTAAGTCTATAACGGATCCTCTTAATCCATCACAGCCCATTATAGTTGGGAGATCTGGTTGATGGATGTCAAGACAGTTATTCCCTAATGGGAATTTGGAAAGGACATATGGATGATATCGCCCCAGGCTTTGTGTCAGTAGGTCAGGAAGATATGTGATGTAAGTTGCAAAGGTCCATTTATGGACTGATACAAGCATCCAAGTTAGAATATCTATTTTGATCAAGGAAATCCGCTCACACGGATTTGATCAGAATGATGATAAACCAAGTAGGTACAAGAAAGGTGAAAAAGCTACAAGGGTGTACGTAGTACTTTACGTTAACGATATCCTACTGATTAAAAATGACGTAGGAATATTATTTACGGTAAAGGTTTGTAGTCATCACAATTCGATGTGAAAGACCCTAGTGAGGCGAGTTATGCTCTGGGAATCAAGGTAACTCGAGATAACCAGAGCAAGATTCTCTTGCTGTCACAGGCTATGCATGAAGATAAGATTCTAGCCAGATTCGGTTTACGAGGCTAGATATCTATTGCGCAGCAGGAAGATGGGTCGGTTTCAGTCGAACCCGGGTCCAGATCTCTGGACCGATGTGAAGGGTATACTCAGAAATCCTCATTAAGTAAGGATTGTGAGTTAGCTTGCACTTCACAGGTCCTGATATCGATTGGACACACAGGATCTGACTTTGGTGTCAGATGTGTGTTCCAGAGAATCGATTTCAGGGATTATTTTTTTCTTGGGATTAGAAGCGGTAGTTGGTAGAGTGTGAAGCAAGAGTGCATCACAGACTCTACCATAGAGGCTTAGCACGTTGTTGCGTGCGAGGTAGTATATCAGGTGGTAAGGCTTAGGAAGTTCTTAGAGAACTTTGGACGTGTACCAGAGGCTCAGGTATCTGTTGTTGCCAACAGAAGAGCGGTAAGCAAGGTCCAAGGAGACTAGGCACCACCATTAGGGGAAACCCATCAAGTACAAACTCCACTTGATCTGACAGTAATAGGAGGAAATGCAAGTAGCGGTACTGAGGTGGAATCTACAGACAATGTTGCCAATTCCTTTAGGGAATTCCTGCAAAGGCTTTTGGGCAGCATGTAGAAGCTACAGATCTCAACACTGTTATTCCTCGTTAGACCTAGTGGGAGATTGTTAGAATTGGTGAGGTCTACAGCTCGTAAAAACCTATAGTTTAGCTATGTATGGTTGATAGTATAGGATTGCATATAGGTACGTACCTTAGTACGTGTTCTGATTACAGAACAGAGAGCCATGGCTACATGGTAATCCTCTTGAGTGGGAGACTCAAGGGACTGGTCCCATGTAACCTAAATACATTCGCAGCTCTGATTAGGGTTGGTCGCCCTATTAGGTTAAGCTGTTGGGATGACAGAGCGTGGGTGTCTCCACCACGGTCATTACCAGGCACAGTGTCTGTAGCCGAACGGAACCAACACGATGCATAGATAGGTGAGCAGACACCAGTGCACTAAACCGTGTTTCTGCTTAGGGTAAAACGGTCCTAAACCCTGAGGAGCCATGTCTGGTGGACTAACCAGTTGTGTGGTGCTTTGGCGCACCAATATGTGAGGATCCGGATGCAGTGATCCAAAACCACGGTGTACTGGGTTACCCGGCTGGCGTTGCATTAGCATGTCACTCCTGCAGGCTATCCACACCCCTAACGGGAGGTGCGTTCCTTGGTCTGACCTACGTCGTATTAAACCCTGGCCAGGTGGTCATCAGTTCGACTGGTGACGGATCCGGTTACTCGGCAGAGTTATCGGAGGTACGATGTACGTGGTCAACCTGGAAGGAACCGAGTCATATGAGCACTCGAGTCTGACGGTATTCTCCACCGCTCGAGTTGCGTCATGGCACCAAGTGGAGGGACAACGAGTTTACCATACTAAGCGGAGAGCAGGGGTATGAGGGAGAACATAGTAAGTCCGGGGGAATTGGAGTGCAGCCTGCGTCGCACTCTGGGTGGCTACGCAGGTTAACTCGGACTCAGAGGATCGATGGTACACTCGGGTAGTGTGTCGATCGAGTCTGAGTTGGAAGCCATGAACCCTGGTCCCTGAAGGGTCCACCTTATCGACATTATGTATGGTTCTTATACCATCTCCTCGAAACACAGAACGTAGTTAGAGGAAGCGAGAAGTCCAAGCATACGCTCCGTGAGTGCTTCGCACTAGTGCACGGTAGATGCGTAGCTACGTGTGTGCACTAAGGGGAAACCCTAGGTTAGTGCAGAGACGCATGTAGCAATTCCTTGCCATAAGTGGACTTTGCCACATGGGTGCGATGCACCGGGACATGTTGCGAGTTGACTAGTTGACTTCACTAGGGGCGCCCTACGGGAACCTCAGAGAATAGTGAAATCACTGGTGCACTTCACTTATGTGTGCCTTGCAAAGTCTCGTACACGAGGAACGGCCAACTAGTGGCATAAGGGCGTTTTGGTCATACCATGCGTCACTATGCACTAAGGGGGCCGGCCCTAAGTGTTGAGAGACTGGTCAAGGCCGGCCCCATTAGTTTCGGGAGGTTTTGCCTCCGATGAAGGGGCCGGTTATGAGGCGCAGAAAACGGGCTGGTTTTGACCGTTTTCGAAAACAAGGAAAGGATAGAGATAAAGAAGAGATATATAGGGATAAGGCTTGAATCAATCATCCTAATCCATACTGTCCTTATCCATATGGATAGGCCGGCCCTATATATGAGAAGGAGAGAGAGGGGGCACGAAATTATTGAGCCAAGCAAGCCCTAGGGCCGGCCCATGCATGGGGAAACCCTAGCCGTCCCCCTCTCCTCTCTTTGCATCTCCTCTCTCGTCTCTCTCTTCCTCGCTTGCGCTATTGGATGGCGACTCGTCTTCCTCACGTGGTGTTTCGTAGAAGGAGAAGGCTCGTCGTATGGAGGCACTCAGAGATCCATCGACGAGGTGCCGTGCATCGTGTGAGATCGGGTGAACTAGAAGGCGTCTCCCGCAACCTTTTGCTGTCCAGAATCTGCACATAAAATCAGCGTTGTTTCTGTGATTCCGGGAGCTACAGAAGTCCAAACGACGTGAAACTTATTGCAAAAGTTGCGTCTCGAAGTTGGCTACCTGCAGTCCAAATTTCAGCCCAATCAGAGTTTGGAGCAGAAAGTTATGGCCGTCGCACCAAAGCTATATCGAGCAGATCCGTAGCCCGTCTCCATCGACAAAGAAGAAATTTGTCGCGGTGAAAGATTCCGCACGCAGGTATGATCTCTAACAAGTAGATCTAACATAATTAGAACATGCATACATGCTAGATTGTTCTTTTGCGTTAGATCGTCGTTAGGGGTTCGTGTAGTTGCCATGCTAGTTTCATACACGCATATGTAGATCGTTTCGATGAAAAATTTTGATATGTAACGCACACCGCTCACGGTCCTCGGACCTACACTTTGCTTCCGCTGCGGGCCTCTACCATGGATTTATTTCCAACAGGTAGAAGAAGTACCATTGTGTCCCAAAACCCAGATCGTAAGGGGAGGTCCATCAGAAGGTATTTAAGCACATTATTGTCTAGACCTTAGTCGATGTGGGACTAAACCCAACAATCCCCCCTTCACACGAGGCCAGGGCTGAACCTCCCGCTAGCCCCCTCCCCTCTCGTGCGGTACCAAGGGACGAGACACCCATAGGTACAACCAATGGTGGATCCACGTTGGGGCCAGGGGGGGCAACTGCCCCCCCTGAAATCCCAAGATCTCCCTTGATCTTAGGATTCTTAGGCCTTATCACCGCGTGAAGCACTGAAGCCGTCTCACCTTTGCCCACTCTGCCGTTCGGGTTGAAAAAAAAAAAACCATATCAGCAATAACTGCCAAGTGGATCTCGCTAAAAATTCGGATCGCGATTCAGCGGAGAAAGGGGCACCGAGTAGACTTGTCGGCGTCGATGGAGAGCCTTCACCAAGCGGACTTGTCGGCCTCGACGATATGCCTTCCGGTCTTCTAAGATTCCACCAAGCGGACTTATCGGCGTCGATGGGCATGCCTTCCAAACTTCCACTCTTCCACGATTCCACCAAGAGGCTCGATCATCTGATTTTTTTTTTTTTCATCCCTCTGGAGTCGGTGATGGCGTGATGCAATTAGGAGGCTATAAGGCTATCGGATTTGATTTGAGGAGTTGGAAGGGAATTAGGTAAACTCCTTTCCCTGTTTCCCAATTCCCCCCAAATCACCCCTCTTTGGATGAAAAAGATCAGCCGTTGGAGGCCTGGAGGCTGGAGCAATTTTCAGATATCTAAGTAGGGCTAGAGGAGTCCTTGATCAGTTGATCGATTGCCATCGCCCATCATCCATCATCCATCGGCCCACTTGCCTTCCACGGTTCCATCGGGTATGCTGCTCATGCTCATGCTCTGTTTTTTTTTTTTTTCATCCATCAGCGAGGGAAGTCGGCAAGATCCTTGATCGATTGCCATCGCCTATCACTCATCGGGTGTTCTTTCTCTCATGCTCTGATTTTTTTTTTTTTTTTCAGGTGTTGAAGGCTGTTTGAAGCCTTGAAGGTGTTGAAAGCTGATTTTTTTTTAAGGTGTTGAAAGCTTTTTGAAGATGATGAAGGCTGTTTGAGGTGTTGGAAGGCTGTTTGAAGATGTTGTCGTGTTGAAGGCTGATTTTGTTGAAGGCTGTTTGAGGAGTCCTTGATTGATTTTTTTTTTTCAAGTGTTGAAGGTGTTGAAGGCTTATTTTTTTTTCAAGTGTTGAAGGCTATTTGAGGTGTTGAAGGCTGAAGGAATATAGGTAAACTGTTTTCCCCGAAATCATACATCTTTGGCTCTTTTAATTTTATTAAATCCTCTTTTTTTTTTCTTTTATACTTTAGATTCATATCAGAGATCTTAGAAATCTGATCTCATATTTTGAGAAGCTAGCAGCCGAGAACAATACCTTCTTATATTGAAGACAATTAGCTAATTAGGTAAACTCTTTGGTCCTCTTTCAAATTTAATAAATCTTAATTTTTGTTGTTGGTGTTTGTTGTTTATTATTTAATTAATAATGTATCCCTTATGCCTGTTGGTATATACGTTCGGATGTTCCTAGTTCTCTAGCCTCTAGGATTTGTTCTTTGTTTATTAAGTTATTAATGCTAGCTTTGTTCCTTGTTATTTAATTCATAGAGTTGTGGTACGATTTTTGGATTTTGAACTTATACTTCTTTTATTTTACTTAGTGATGGATAAGTTTCTAAAAAGAAAGTCGGTGATTGAGCTAGAATCGTCTACCCATAAAAAGGATAATCGCGATCAAACAGAATCATCCTCAAATCCAAGTTATGGAGCGATCAATTTAACAGATACCTCAAATCCAGGCGATAGACAAATTAATTTGGCAGATGCATCAAATTCAAGTCATGCACATATTAATTTGGAGGATCTTCCTGCAGATCTTAGATTAAGGATTCGAATTTCAGATTATCATCCTAATGATTATGACAAAATCCAGAGAGCATATCTACAAAAAGGTCTTTTTCAGCCTCGTTACCATAATTTTCCACAAACAAAGTTTGAAAAAGTGTTATGGAGATTCAATCATGCCTGGTTTGATGAGTTTCGTACTTGGCTGGAGTACAGCGTGGTGAAAGATGCCGCATTCTGCTTATATTGTTACTTATTTAGGCCAGATCATGGAGAGCAAGGAGGAGGTGATTCTTTTGTATTGGAATGATTTAGAAATTGGAAAAAAAAGGAAAATTTTCAATATCACATTGGAGTACCAAATAGTGCTCATAACCAAGCATCAAAGGCGTGCCAAAATTTAATGACTCAGAAGAAACATATCCAAACTTATTTTTTGAAGCAATCAGATCAAGTCCGAAGGGAATACCGAGTCTGTTTGAATGCATCAATAGATTGCATTCGATTTCTTTTGCGGCAAGGATTAGCGTTTCATGGACATGATGAATCTGATGGCTCGAATAATCAAGGAAATTTTCTTGAACTTTTACAGTTCCTTGCAGACCACAATGAAGTTGTCAAAAGTATAGTGTTACAAAATACCCCTGAAAATCTAAAATTGATTGCCCCCGATATTTAGAAAGTTATTGTGAATGCAGCTGCAACTGAAACCACAAATGTTATCACTAGAGAAGTTGGAGATGTATTATTTTCCATTTTGGTTGATGAATCTCGTGATATATCTATTAAAGAACAAATGACAGTTGTTTTACGTTACGTGAACAAACGTGGATCTGTTATTGAGCATTTTTTAAGCATTGTACATGTAAGGGAAACTACTGCTATATCACTCAAAGCAGCGATCAAAAATTTATTCTCCAAGCATGGATTGAGCATAGCAAGGTTGCGTGGACAAGGTTATGATGGGACCAGTAATATGCAGGGTGAGTTCAATGATCTCAAAATACTTATCATGAATGAGAATCAATCTGCATTTTATGTCCACTGTTTCGCGCATCAATTACAGTTGGCACTTGTTGCAGTTGCAAAGAATCACACCCAAATCGCTTTCTTATTTACCTTGGTGTCTAATGTATCAAACATTGTTGGAGCCTCGTGCAAACGTCGTAATATTCTTTGAGAAAAGCATATTTCTAAGGTTGTTGAAGCACTTAATAGTGGTGAACTTTTTAGTGGGCAAGGTCTAAATCAGGAGACTAATCTTAAAAGAGCTGGTGATACGCGTTGGGGTTCACACTATGATACACTGATCAGTTTGATTACTATGTTTTCCTCAGTGATTGATGTACTAGAGATTGTTGTGGAAGATGGTTTGAATTCAGAGCAAAGAGCTGAAGCATCTGCTTTATTGGAGTTCGTGCAGTCATTTGATTTTATATTTTGCCTATATTTGATGAAAAATATATTAGGAATTACAAATGATTTATCAAAAGCATTGCAGTGAAAAGAACAGGATATTGTAAATGACATGGCTTTAGTTAAAGTATCCAAGCAACGATTGCAGATAATGAGAGATAATGGGTGAGACTCTCTTATAAATGAAGTTTCTTCATTTTGTGTCAGACAAAATGTCATCATTCCTAATATGAATGATAAATTTGTGGCCCGAGGACGTTCACGACGTAGAGCTGAAGAAATGATAAATCTACATCATTATCGTGCTGAGTTGTGTTATACCACAATTGATATGCAACTTCAAGACCTCAACAATCGTTTTAACGAGGTGAATACCGAGTTGTTTCTTTGCATGGCATGCCTAAATCCAAGTGATTCATTTCGAGCTTTCGATAAGCATAAATTGCTCCGTCTTGCTGAATTCTATCCTGCCGAATTTTCAGCAATAGACCTCATGGCACTGGATAATCAGCTTGAGACATACATTATTGATGTGCGATCTAATTCTGAGTTTTCAGAATTAAAATGGATTAGTGAGCTTTCTGAGAAGATGGTCGAAACAAAAAAGGATATATTATATCCACTAGTTTATATGTTGGTGACACTTGCTCTAATCCTTCCAGTTGCTACTGCCACTGTTGAAAGAGCATTCTCTGCTATGAAGATCGTAAAGAACCGACTGCGCAATCGAATGGGAGATGAATGGATGAATGATTGCTTGGTCATATACATCGAGAAAGATATATTTAACAGCATTGATAATGAGTTAATCATGCAATGATTCCAAAACATGAAAACTCGCCGAGGACAATTGTGAAAACTATTATATGTATTCAATAAAATATTTTTAATGGATTATAGTTAATTGATATGGTTATTATTTTGTGAAATCCATTTTTTGATGTACTTATATTTCGCACATTGCCCCCTCTGTTTGAAAATCCTGGCTCCGCCCCTGGGTACAACCAGCCCACACCTGACTAAACCTGGCTAAGCAGAAACTAGATCTGATATCATTTGTAGATACCCTCTCATCCCAAAATCCGGGTCATAAGGGGAGGTCCATCAGAGGGTACTTAAGCACATCATTGCCTAGCCCCTAGCCGATGTGGGACTAAACACAACAATGACTCGAAGGAATCGGTGTTTGGTACGTTATTGCTGACTTAAGAACAGATATTGCCACCCTATTTGCATTGGGCTTATAAGAAATAAGTTCTCAAGATATAACAGACGAGAAGATTAAGTGTGCACTATTTGTATCCTATCTTGCACTCAACTCAATAGAAACACCGTTGTCCAAAGAAATAAGATTAACAGAAGATAGAGAGATTTCAAAAATTATGTTTAAAATCAGAGAAAGACTCGATATTTAAAAGCACTCAACAGTCACAAATAACTGAATATGACTATTTTTGAAGAACTATTTTATTTGAAAACCAATTTGAACCCGTTTGGAGGAAAAGGCACCCAGTCCGACCCGAGCCCAGTCCCAGTCCGAACACGTTGGTCACAACTAGATGCACCCTAACCATCCAATCACCCATTGCATGTGTGTGTTGTGGTGCTTCTCACCACTCTGATAGCTTGCATCATTGTCATAGCCTTCTCTTATCCACAAAGACGCAAGTCTTCTCCAAGCTTTTGCTTATATACTCACCATCGATCTTCACTTTCCTTGAGCAATATGGGACTAAAGGAATGATAACTCATCCAATGTTCAAAGGGTTTTCCTCCAATTAAAGAATGAAAATTTAGTTGATCATTAAAAAAATTAATTAGGTCATCGCAAATGCAATTCTAAAAGTAGGGCTGGCAATTTCGGACCCAACACGAAGTTAGCGGGTCTGGGTCAGAGCTAAACGGGTTCGGGTTGTAAACGGGTCGACACGATAGACCCGTTTAATAAACGGGTCGGGTCCGGGTTTAGGGTCTGGACACGGTAGACCCAGGAAGACCCGTTTAGTATTCAACGGATCGTGTCGGGTCGGGTCTACCCGCAATCCGATACTGTAATATATAATACCAGCGGGTCTTTCGGGTCAGGTCGGGTCGAGTCGGATTGGGTCGGATCGGGTCAACTGAATAGACCCGGGTGGTAAACAAGTCTTACGGGGCTTTATCGGGTCTACCCGTTTATTAGCGGGTCGGGTACAGGTTTAGGATCTAGACACGATTAGTTGGGGATTCTCTGAAGTAAGGAATCTTTTTTTTTCCTCATGTCTGGGAGTCGAGAACTAATGACGTTATCTGAATTTTTCTGGTGGAACAACATTTGTCGTTTTGGAATACCACGTATTACTGGGGGAAACAAATCCCTCTTTCCGCGGAATTTGTTTTCCCTTAGCAATAAGGTGGCACCGTCTAGCTCAGAGAATGTGTGTGCCAAACAAGGGTTTTTTACTCTTTGGGATTCCTGAAAGTGAAAGTGGGTATCCCTCCTTTACAGGCTCCCAAGCAGACCATAACAAAATTCGAATTGATACTGCCTATCTAATGCTAAGGTTGAGCACCAGTGTGCTGCGCTATCATGTTCACCTCCTTTCTCATGGTTCTTCACAGAACTAATAGTGACCACCATATTTTTTGGGGGGGAAACCAAGGGGGATCTATTCTTGGCACCGTGTGCACAAAGGAAATCAGCAATTATAAGGACCAAAATCTTGGTTAGAAAAGATAGAGGAAGACTCTTCCTCAGTATAAGAATCTCTAGCATTCTTATAGACAGACTCAACAATAAACTTTAGAGTTGACCAGGCGGTAAAATCTGTATTTCGAAAAAGAGTGGGCAGTAATCAGGTGTCTACCTCATTTGCTTCTCAGAACGCATGTTGAGATTGAACGAAGGTGAGCATCTTAAGGAATCTCTTGCACATCAACAATATCATTGTGGATACGCCATGGTGGGAAAAACACATCGTCCAACAGGAGTTTTAAGAATCTAGAGTTGTCGCCCTCTAGGATTAACTTGTTAGTTTTGACTTCAATAAATAACATAATGCTTTCTGTCATAGCCGGGCTTCAGCTTCTAATGCTGAGCAAAATTTAAAAACTAGCCCCCGACAACAAAAAGTGTTTCCCACTTCATCTCTAATGATGGCTCCATAGGCCACCTGATCCACTCCCACAGCAGCATCCACGTTAAGCTTTAGGATTCCCCAAGAGGCTTTGACCACCATTTGGCAAAGAGAAATGCTATTCAACCCGAAGGTTTTTCCGATTTTGCTCAGTATGATTGATGCGACAACATACAATTAATGGTGTCTTTTTTTTTTGGTAAAAATACAATTAGTAGTGCTAAAGATTTAAATATCGCTAGTGAAGTTCAACCACCAGTTATAAGCTGCCACATCAGTCATACTAAACGGAATTGAAAAAAATCTTATGGCTGAATAGCATTTCTCTCTAGCAAAACAAACAATTGCTACTATTTTCTTTTATATATATATATATATATATATATAATTTTATTTTATTTTTATTTTTATTTTTTTTGCTGCAACAGCCCCCACCATAGAAGGCGCAGTCCCACTTTTACAGACGGGAACTGATATTTCAGACTTTTTTAAAAAAAAAGAGAACTGATATTTAGCTATCAAGTTTTCCATCTTGAACGGACCATCCTGACATGACACTTGATCACACCGTTCTTTTACCTGCCAATTGACGTCTGTGATCAGATGCCATGTCAGGTTGGCCCGATCAAGATGGAAAACGAGATGGCTGGATAACTTTTTCTTTAGCGACAAGTGGTGCTATTCAGCCATCTGCTTTTTCATCGGGATCGGGACATCCTGACATGAACCTGTTCACAGCCCACCATTTGCAAGCCAGTCCACTGTGCATCGTACACCTGTCGCGGCTAGGTGCAGCAGACGGCTGTGATCACGTGCCACATCAGGATGGCCCGATCTGGATGGAAAGTAGTATGGTTGAAAAGCATTCTCCTTTACAAAATGACTCCGCAAACCCTTCACATGTAGACTTATCAACGGATCTGACTTTGATCTAAATCCGATCCTTTACCTAAGCTATGGATGTGTTTTTTTGAATTTTTTTTTTGAGAAGCTGGTGAGAAGCCTTTTTAGATATCCCTTTTGACATGCAGTCTTGATCATCATTTCATTTAAGCTCCAGCCCTTGTGGACGAAAATACTCCTGCATTCACTTCTAATTTAGAAGTAAATGCCATCCCCCCTCCCCGCCCGACCAATCCGAACCCCACCCCCTCCTCCCCTGTCGCCGCCAAACCTAACCGAACCCCCCCCCCCCCCGTCGCCACCGGACCTAACCAAACCCCCCTCCCTTCCCCCCCTGGCCAGACCTAATCTACAAGCCATAGGATGAACCTAGACCTAGAAATCCAAACCTAAACCAACCCTAGCCGCTCGCACCCGCCACCTCCGCCTCCGCCTCTGTTGCTGGCAATCAGATTCGCCTCCGTCGCTGCTACCGCTCGCCTCCTCCGGCTCCGTCTTCGTCGCTCACCTCCGTCTCAGCCGCTGTCGCTCGTCTCCGCCTCCGTCTCTGTCTCTGCCGTTGTCATGGCTGATCGAGAGAGGAGAGGGGGTGAGGGTGGGTCTTGGGAATAAAAAAAGAGGAAATGATTTATCTCAATGTTGAGTTAGTTAGAGGGGCTGGAGCTCAAATGAAATGTTTCAGTGGGTTTATCCAAATGTTGGGTTGGTTAGAGGAGTCTTATGCTAATTATCCCTCTCTTTTTTTTTTTGCAATTATGTTTTTTTGATCTGATATCTGATAATGGTCCAAATCTGAAAACTGTTTATTTAACAAATCGGATATGGATTTATACATCCATTAATAACCCGATTTGACAAACTATAATATAATATATTCTATTCTATCAATTATTTTGTAACATTTGAGTCCCAATTTTAAAATCGAATGTTACTTTGTTTATTCAGCGCTCAACGGTATTACAATTGGCTGATGTACTTCTATCTACGATTCAAATTCTGATCCAAATACGATAAGATCCGTGCCTAAATGGATATGGATCATATTTTTGATCCAAGAATCCGATAACGGTCCTAATATGAAAAAACCATAATACGATCTGTTGACAGGTCCACACGCCACTTAGGTTCAAGTTTTAAATTTATAGTTCGCACGACTCGCACATGCTAATATGATGATCTATGTTTCTTATGCATGTCACATCACGTGCCCCTTTTGCTGGTTTAAGAGAAAATTTTTAGCACATTATATGTACGCTACAACCGTTATCCAGAATCTATCAGCACGCTCTAAATGCTGGGAGCCACTGCCTGTCTGCCCCCATGTGCTGGAGGGAAATTTTCAGCACATCCTGCGTACGCTACAACTACAGGGCCAACTGCAATTCAAAAGACATGGGTAGTCAGCCTCAGCACATAGGAGTAGTGGCCCCTCGCACTTAGAGTGTGTTGATAGGTTCCCGGTAACGGTTGTAGCGTACGCAGGATGTGCTGAAAATTTTCCCCACTCTCTCTCTTCTGAATCATACCGTACGCAAGACAGGTTCAGGAAACGGCAGGGTGATGTGAAAATGTGAAAAAACAACCGTTATCCAGTGCCCCGATGAGGGACTACATTTCTGCCCATATGAATATAGCCGTTACAAAACATTCAAATTTTTAAAAAATAAAATAATAGGGAACAAAAGTAGAGAACAGTGAATCCCAATTCACCCGACCACACAAAAATCCCGCCCACCCTCGGGAGTTTGAATTTCATTTCATCTCTGTCCTCCCATTACCTTCCCCCATTTCAAAAGGATCAGGTGGTCCAAGAAACCCCACCCACATCACTGCACATTGAAAGCAGTAGAACCCTCTCTCTCTCTCTCTCTCTCTCTCTCTCTCTCTCTCTCTAGAATCCTCTTTCTCTCTCTCATGGGCATCTGTTTCAGCAAGAAGAAAGAACCTTCACCACCATCAAGCCCCATCCCAAATGACCCTCAAAAGGAGGTGACGAAGAATGAAAGGGAGGCGGCGGCATCCCGACCAGTAGCAACTGAAGCCGCGGAGCAGTCGTCTGTGTCGGTGTCTGTCTCCACCCATGACAAGATGAACGCCGTACCCACGGCGGCGGAGAAGGACAAGACAGAGGAAGAGGAGCTCCCCGAGAAGACGAGCCAACCAGACGAGGACAGAAGTGGCGGCGGAGGAGCGGTGGCGGCGGTGGAGGAGCTCCGGCCAGCCCCCATGAGGTCGTCGAGCTGCACCAGGGAGGAGCTCGACGCAATCCTGATACAGTGCGGCCACCTCAGCCGCAGCGCCTCTGGGAATGGCTCCAATGCGGCCGGCAGTGGCGGGCACCATCGGAGGTACTCGGGCTCCAAGCGGAGCTACGACTTCGACAACGAGAAGGGGAGGGAGGGCGACGAGGAGTGGGATAAGCCTGCATTCCGGCCTTCACCCCACCGGAGGACCCCCACCAGGGAGAGGGGTGGCGGCGGGGAGAGCAAGCGGTCCGGGAGCAGAGAAAGAGGGAGCGGCGGAGGGAGGAGAGTGAGCCGATCCCCGGGGAGGAGATCGGACGGCCCACCTTCCTCCAGCTCCGCCGGCGATAAATCCAAGCATCCAGGGAAGATGGTGTCGGTCCCGGCCATTACCGAAGCCGTCGTGGTGAGTACGAAGAGGGCCTCATCCCCTGCAGTTACCAACAAGAGAGGCGGCGAGGTGGGAGGAGCAAGAAGCTCATCCCCACGGTCCCGGTCACCTGCAAACAGCACTAAGACCTCCAATCAGAACACCCTCAATCACAACTCTCAGCCCCGATCCATCGGCCGGAGCTCACCGAGGACGGCCGAGCACTCGCCCCATAGAAGGAACCCCTTGGCCGAAATCGACCAGAACACCCTCAGATCAGAACAGCAGCACAAGGGCAACAAGAAGATGCAGACGAGCAGAGATGGGGAGGAGGAAGGGGTGAGGGAGCCCAGCCAATCACACACCAGGGTGAGGCACACACAACTCTCCATCTCTGTAGTTTTCCTTTGATCTTGTTTTGGGTTTTTTTACATCTACTGATAGCTGCTGATTCTTGGGTCACTGCAGGGAGCAATCGAAAACAACTCTCGAATTTCAAACTCAGATTCTCGAATTTCAAATGGGGTTAAGGGAAACCAGGTCACCGGCAACTGCGCCGGCGAGCAGCCGATAAGCTGCTGCAGAGTCAAGGAGCCGCAACCGGAGTCGGAGACAATGGAAGAAGCTGAAGAGGTGAAAGGGGTTAATCCAAAGCCTATTGGGGTTCCATTCACAAGAGCTGGGGTGGAAAGTCTCAACCCAAGATCCATAACAAGCACCAGATCTTCAAGGAGAGCTTCCAGAGATCTGGATCATAATCTTGGCTTGAACCCAGAAACCGTTCTTGATCCCCCCTCTTACAACTCCATACTGCTCGAAGATATCCAGAATTACCACCAGCAGAGCAACACTGAGCCCTCTCTCCCAGCTTGCCTCTCCAAGGTCAGCTCCATCCTCGAAGCGGTGGCTGATCTCAGCTCCTTTTCGGAAAGCCAGGGCTATGAGGCGGAGGGATCGAACAACAACAATAACCGGCGATTCGGAAGGAGGGGTTCGGTGCGGAGGGAGGCATTTGCGGAGTCTCAGATGGTTCCGAAGGGTGATCTGATGGAGCCGAGCCTCCACAAATACGTCACGATTAGGGGTACAAGAGGGGGGGAGACGGAGCCGCAAGAATCCGCAGGGAGCAATAGCTTCGTCGGCGGGCAACCCTGGGACTCTCCATGGGAGCCCAATTCAGTTGGATCGAGCGATCGGTATTGGACTTCGCAGTCTCTCAACAGCGAGGAGGTAGTAGCACCAGTGAATCTGATGATCTAGCCGCAACAGCTCGTATGACATCCAGCTCCTACCCTGGTTGAGCAACCTCAATTCTCTTGCAATTAGGTCATCATCTAATTCTCGAGACGATAAGGATAGTATCTTGTACCTGAACCGATGGCTCATATTTTCTAAGTAATAACTCTCTCTGGAGTCAGGAGTGTTGCTTAAGATACTTTGGGCTTTCTTACCACTTTTGGCTAGCAGATATGTACCACATCTGTCATTCACAGGTGTTTTATGTTATGTTGGTTTCAATGCACAGGTTTGGGTCTGCCAACCCTCTCTATCCCAGGGATGCCACCTTCTCTTAAAAAAAAAAAAACAGAATTTTTTTAAAAATAAAATATAATAATTAATATTATAATAACAGGAATAAAAAATTTTAATTTATAAAAATGCTAATTTTGAATTACGCTATCTATGATGGCGTAAAGCTTCAGATAGTAATGGGATCTTATCGCAGTGGAAAAGGATCATGGCTCCCTGAACAAATTAACGATCTAATGGAAATCCCGGTGCAACACGCTATTACAAAAGTTACGGGCATTGTCGCAACTTTCCGAGTTGATGAACCCGAAGAGCAGGGGTTGTTCCCCATCACTTTTTATGGCTTCGACAACTCCTTACCCTAAGTGTGTTAGTACAAGACATAATGATCTCAACTGTGTGTTGATAATCAGGAATCATGCTGTGAATTATGGTCATTCGGGGTGGATTAGTCGGAGGTTTAATGACCATACAGTGATAATCAAGGAACCGTTATGGTTGACAATAATTATATGTTCATAACTATGTCAAAAAACGGATCATAGAAATCAAATATGTCTGATAATTGACAACATTGTCATTGTCAAATATGTATTCTTTTTTAAATGCTCTTGCTGAGTCAGTTAGATTTTCTAAGTGACTCAGGTAATTACCAAAAACAAAAAGTGACTAAGGGTTTATGTATCTCTTGTATGCTAAACTCAGGTATTCACATTTGTGAGCGTGGAGTAGGAGCGAGAGAGTAGTGCTGAAGTTGGATTAGTGTTGTACTCTGAAGACTAGAGCAGTCGTGTAGTTCAGTGAGCTAGAGTAAGAGCGAAAGTTGGAGCAGTCGTCAGTCATAGGGAAGTCAAGAGTTGTAAACATCGTAATAGTGGTATACGGAAATCCTATACATTATGTAATCATTGTAAAGAGGTGAACCTTAGAAGTTGTAATAAAATTGTGACCTTTTAGTGGGAATGGTCTGATGTGAATGGTACTGGTTGTTCTCCTTAATATAATAATATAACTCTGTGTGGGGGGCCTGAGGGCCAGATGAATGGATGTGAGATAGTCACCTACTTGACCTGGTGCGTGCTCCTGGTGGAGCATTATTACTAGGAAATATGAAGCAGGGTTTCTTTCCTTAATAGTGGTACCCTTCTCTCTCTCTCTCTCTCTCTCTCTCTCTCTCTCTCTCTCTCTCTCTCTCTCTCTCTCTCTCTCTCTCTCTCTCTCTCTCTCTCTCTCTCTCTCTCTCTCTCTCTCTCTCTGTTTTATCAAAAATCAACATGGTTTTAGTCTTCTTAATTAGTTAGGGCTGAATCCCTCTCTGAGGTCTGGATTGTTCTGCAACTCCCGACCGTAGGACCAGACTTGCAAGCATGGGACGAGCCATAACTAAGAAGACTCTTCAAAAATATTTTTAAACTGTTTAAACCGAGTCTTTTCTTGTTTCTGTTTCAAAAAATAAAATCGTAATATTACCACAACCTGGGTTTTCTAGCGCGCGAAAAATTTGGGGCGTGACATATCCTCTCCCTTAAAATGTGGATCGACCAAATGGGGGAGGGGGGTTTTTGGAGAGAGGAGGGCCAAATCCCAAGCCCCCTAGGGTTCGGCCAAACCCCCTATAAAAAGGGGGGAGGGGGTTCGAGCATGAATTGTTGATGGTAGTCGAACCTCCCCTCTCCTCTATTTTTCTCTCATCTCTTCCTCTCCTCTAGGGTTTGGTTTTTGCTTTTCTTCCTCGAGTTCGTGCTAGGAGGGGCCTTGCTACTTGGAAGCACTTAAGATCCATTGGTGAGCTTTCATGTAGCATGAGAGATCGGGTGAACAAGAAAGTTGCTTCTCCCTTGCTTTTCCTTCTTCTGCGAGGATTCCCTTCTATGTCCATCGACAAAGAAAAAAATCCTACACGATTAAAAGATCTGCACCAAGGTATAAAAATCTAACATGTAGATCTAGCATAAATCATGAATATGCATGCATGCTAGTTTATTTGTATCACTAGATTGTCGTTAGGGTGTTCAATTCACATGCTAAATTCATGTACGCACATGCATATAAGTTTGAGAAAATATATTTAATAAAACGCACACCACTTATGATCTTCGTATCGATAAATTTCTTCTGTTGTGCACCTCTGATGATGAATTATTTCCAACAATTGATATCATAGCTACGTTAATGGTGAGTGTTTCATGTTTTTATGAAACCATCATCTGCACGCATGATAAACATGTGCCATCATCGGAGTTCAATGTGTAGATCATGCATATTAGATATATTGGATGTTCTATGAATTGTTCTTGTAGGCCGCCGCTTGCTAAAAAAAGATTAAATCTAGATATGGGATTGCCTGCCTCCATAGGGTGGCCCTCGGTTTGTGTGATTATCTGGATGGTTGTCTCTCTTGTGTGGATTGGTTTTTAGGTCTTCTGAGAGAAGTGCGTGGAGGTTGCCAACGGCTTGATTTTTTCCGGTCCTGTTTTGTTTTGTTCTTTTCCTTTCTAGAAGACTATGTACGAACAAGAAATTGATCGGAGCATACTAGAGTTTTCGGTTATAGGTTGAAAAGAGAAGGACAAGAAAAAATTAAAGATCCATTATCAAGAGAACGAGCGAAATCCTGAAGAACAATGACTGGCGGAAGTTGTGGGGGGAAATTTCCGAGCCGCCTTGATCGGGAACCCCACCCCACAGCCTTGATTGAATGTGGACGATTTGTAGAGTTAGAGAGATGGGAGAATAGATAGAGAGAGTAAGCAATGATGACACAAGGATTGGTGACGGAGTTCGGCCTTACGACCTACGTCTCCGGGCGAGAGGTGCCACCTGATCTTCACTATAATTCAAGTCAATAAGGGGTGAGCGTTCTCTTGACAGGCCAAGAGAAGCTTCGTACAGTCGGGTTGCACGGAGCAACTAGAAGAGAATAAGAAGGGGAGAATTGAGCTCTAGCACTTGCTCTGGGATCCTCCTCCTCTGATTGAATGACCAACCCCCTTCCTGGATGCCTTGGGGGTCCTTTTGTAGCGTAGGCACATGCCCGATATGGCGGTGATGACGTGGCGATGATGACGTGGCACTGGTTCTGGGCCTCCTTGCTGGGCCCTTATTGGGCCGTTGTTCGGGCCCAATAAGGGGTAGGGCTTGATCTGCGAGCCTCGTAGAGTGGGCCCATGTGAGCCCAGGCGGGCTTACCCATTTGGGCCGTTGTGCGGGCCCATGCTGCTCTGATCTGGTCCGGTACAATTTTTGCACCCACAGTTACCCCCTCCCAGTCGGGTCAGGACCCCCTGGGTCGGCTGGGATTCCAAGGTGCAAACGCTTTAGGATCCTGGCGCGGTCGGCGAGGGTTGTCGGTGCCGCGGTTCGTATTAGCAGAGCCTTCTTCCGCCGATGCCGAGACCCCTTTTGGCGCGAGCCAGAAAGTCTCGGTTTTGCGAGGGGGTGTTTCTGAAAAAACAGTGCGTTTTCCGATCGAGTGGATACCGAGAGGGTACCGAGTGCATACCGAGTGGGTACCGAGAGCATACCGAGTGGTTACCGAGACCCTTTTGGTGCAAGCCAAAAAGTCTCGGTTTTGCATGGGGGTGTTTCCGAAAAGGCAGTGCGTTTTTCGACCGAGTGGATACCGAGAGGGTACCGAGTGCATACCGAGTGGTTACCGAGAGCATACCGAGTGGTTACCGAGAGGGTACCGAGACCCGTTTGGTGAGGGAATATCTTTTCTCTTTATTCCTTCTTTGGCTTTGACTCGGATGAGAGCAAACGTCGCTCTCTCTCTCTTTCCTTCTTTGTTTCTCATTCACGTGAGATTACATTACCCCGCTTTCTCTTTCCTTTCCCACTCTCTCTTTCCTCTTTGGCTTTGACCCGCATGTGAGAGCAGACGTCTTTTTTCATTTCTCTCTCTCTCTCCTTCCATCTTTGTTTCTCATTCACGTGAGATTACATTACCCCGCTCTCTCTTTCCTTTCCCACTCTCTCTTTCCTCTTTGGCTTTGACCCGCATGTGAGAGCAGACGTCTTTTTTCTCTCTCTCTCCTTCCATTCTTTGGCAATGAGAGAGCAGCCGTCCCTCTTCTCTCTCTCTTCCCTTCTCTGTCTTTCTTTCCTTCTCTGTGTTCGGTGAGAGGGCAGCAGCGTGAGGGGGAGACCTACGCGAGAGAGCGGGTGCGAGAGAGATGGCCGGCGGTGGCTGGGCGTGCATGGGGTCAGCGCGGGCGGCAGGTGGAGCGTGCGCGAGGCGCAGGCAAGGTGGGCGGCGAGGGCAACTCGACGCGAAGGCTTGACCCCGGGCGCGGGTTGCCGGCGTTGGCCAGGCGTGGTGCTGGGGCAGCGAGGTCCGGCGTGCGGGACGGTCGGGCTGGGCTTCAAGAAAAAGAGAGCAGCAGCGGCAGCAGGCGATCTCCCTCTCTCTTCTTCTGTGCGACGAGGGATCAGACCTCTCCCAACGCCGCTGTCGACGATGGAGATCGTGCTCGTGGCCTTGTCGGGGATGATGTGGATGAAGAGCTCCGGCTGGGCGTCCAGCTTGCTCTTGTCCGTCAGGCTCTTGAATCGTAACTTGTCCAGCGCATCGGAGGCGTTGCTGATGAGCTCGCGAAGGAAGATCTCCTTGTTGGAGTAGAAGGCGTTGAAGATGAGGCTCAGCAGCTGGTTGATCTCCGCCTGGATGATGAAGAGCTCTGCGTCATCAAGCTCTTCAGCCGCAAGCGCGCCGAGTCCTGGGCCTCAGTCCGTGACGAGGTGGACGTCACCGTCCGTGCCGCCGCCGCCTCCGCGGCCGGATCCCCGGTCGACATCGGCCTGCTGGTCTTCAACCTCACCATGAACATCACCTTCCGGGCGGCCTTCGGGTCGCGGAACCGCGAGGAGCAAGACGAGTTCATCGCCATCCTGCAGGAGTTCTCGAAGCTGTTCGGCGCGTTCAACATCGGCGACTTCATCCCGTGGCTCAAGTGGTTCGACCCGCAGGGCATCAACAAGCGGCTAAACAAGGCCCGCGGGTCACTGGACCGCTTCATCGACACACTCACCGACGTGCACATCTTGAACCCGAAGGAATCCGACGCCCCGAACGCCGACATGGTCGACAAAATGATCGCCTTCCTTGCGGAGCCAAACCGGAGCGGAGGGGCGGCCGCCGCTGCCGCCGTCGATGATCTCCAGATGAGCCTCAGGCTGTCTAGGAATAACATCAAGTCCATTATCATAGTACGATCGTCTCGCCCTTTGGGTTTGGGTTGAGGTTGCAACGGGTTGAGCTGTGCTGCTGTGAGAAGGTTGCGCAGAGAGAGGCGTGCGGCTCAGGTGGAGGTCGTGGTAGCGGCGTGCGGCTCCGGACGCGGACGGAGGCGGTGGTCAGCGGCTTCGGGCGCGGGTTCTGGCCGGGTTGGAGGTGGGCACGGGTGCTGGCCATGCGGGTTGCACCCCCGCGCCTTCTTTTCCTTTCTTTGCATTCACCCTTGGTGAGAGGAAGAGCAGGCGAGAGAGAGCCCACGGTGAGAGAGAGACCTCGGTGGGAGAGAGGGTTCGAATGAGAGAGCGCGTGGGGGAAGAGTCAGCTTCCTCGTCCCTCCCTTTACTTCATGTCTCGGGCCGCGCCACGTGCTGAGGACGCACGCTGGAGGGGGGGGTCGCTTTGTTCGTCTGACCCTCTCGAGGTTGCGTCGGGCCGATGCGTATAAGGCGCCATTGCATCGGCGTCGAAAAACTCAAAAACTTCGGATAGCCGTAACTTTTTATACACAAGCCGGATCGATGCGTATAAGGCGCCATTGCGTCGGCGTCGAAAAACTGATCAAGATTGACGTGAAATATGGTTCACCTTGACGTACAACTTTTCCGATGTCTGTCTTTGAAGAAAAATACCTCAAAAACTTCGGATAGCCGTAACTTTTCATACACAAGCCGGATCGATGCGTATAAGGCGCCATCACGTCGGCACCGAAAAATCGATCAAAGTGGACGTGAAGCATCATACACTTTAACGTGTAACATTTTCGATATTCATCTTCGTAAAAAGGTGACTTAAAAAGCAAGCAGGCCAGTTTTTTTTTTTTTTTTTTTTTGCTCGCATCTCTGAGACGCATTGACTTGCAATAATTCACGTATCACTGGTCGGCACCCAACTGCACCTAGTTACTGTGTTCACTAGGGACTACAGTCAGGCCTCCACGATGACGTGGTGGTTACCGCGGGTCCACCCCCAGATGAGAGAGGAATTTCCAAGCTTGTGAAGTTTGTACAACCAACTTGATAGTTTTATTTGAGATGTTATTCAACCAACTCAATAGAAGATAGCTCTTCGTCTTTGAATGATCATTGTGTGTGGATGACACTTGAATCGGGTTAATTAATAGATTTTGGATGACGTCGAGCACCCTCCTTCTCGGTTTTCTGACGAAACCACGAGGTGGGTTGATATTGATGCCGAACACCCCCCCTCTTGGTTTTTTGTCGAAACCGAGGGGTGGGTTGCTGATGGTGTGCCGTCGCATCCCCCCCTTGCTTGGTTTTTGTGCGAAACCGAGTGGGGGCTGCTTGTTGATGCCGACACACACACCCTCTCGGTTTTCTAACGAAACCGAGGGGTGTGCTGCTGATGGTGTGCCGTCACCCCTTCCCCACTCGGTTTTTGTGCGAAACCGAGGGGGGGTTGCTTGTTGATGCCGACACACACCCCCTCTCGGTTTTCTGACGAAACCGAGGGGTGTGCTGCTGATGGTGTGCCGTCACCCCCTCCCCACTCGGTTTTTGTACGAAACCGAGGGGGAGTTACTTGTTGATGCCGACACACACACCCTCTCGGTTTTCTAACGAAACCGAGGAGTGTGCTGCTGATGGTGTGCCGTCACCCCTTCCCCACTCGATTTTTGTGCGAAACCGAGGGGGGGTTGCTTGTTGATGCCGATACACACCCCCTCTCGGTTTTCTGACGAAACCGAGGGGTGGGCTGCTTGTTGATGCCGACACACCCCCCCTCTCGGTTTTCTGACGAAACCGAGGGGTGGGCTGCTTGTTGATACCGACACACACCCCCTCTCGGTTTTCTGACGAAACCGAGGGGTGGGCTGCTGGTTGATGCCGACACACCCCCCTCTCGGTTTTCTGACGAAACCGAGGGGTGGGCTGCTTGTTGATGCCGACCCACACCCCCTCTCGGTTTTCTGACGAAACCGAGGGGTGGGCTGCTTGTTGATGCCGACACACCCCCCCTCTCGGTTTTCTGACGAAACCGAGGGGTGGGCTGCTTGTTGATGCCGACACACACCCCCTCTCGATTTTCTAACGAAACCGAGGGGTGGGCTGCTTGTTGATGCCGACACACCCTCCCTCTCGGTTTTTTGACGAAATCGAGGGGTGGGCTGCTTGTTGATGCCGACACACACCCCCTCTCGGTTTTCTAACGAAACCGAGGGGTGGGCTGCTTGTTGATGTCGACACACCCCCCCTCGTGGTTTTCTGACGAAACCAAAGGGGTGGGCTGCTTGTTGATGTCGACACACTCCCCCTCTCGGTTTTCTGACGAAACCGAGGGGTGGGCTACTGATGGTGTGCCGTCACCCCTTCCCCACTCGGTTTTTGTGCGAAACCGAGGGGGGGGGCTGCTTGTTGGTGCCGACACCCCATTATTGGGGCTGCTAGAAGAGGCCAAAAAGTGTCGGTATTGAAAAGAGTGTATTTTTCGAATTTCAGCCCCATTCGAAACCGACACTTTTTCGGTAAAACGCTGGTGCGCGGGGATGTCGGCGAGGGACAATGCTATATCCGAGGGGGTATCTTAGAGATAATCTAGGATGACATCGCATGATGGCCAGCCGATCTTCACCCAATGTATTACCGCACCTGGTTACTGTATTCACCAGGTACTACGGTCACGTGAGGGTGTTGACTTGGCCAGGATCAAGGAAGCACCATTTTATCCCGTGTTACCCACCGTCGACTGCACCAGTGTGGAGACACACACTGACAGAGTCAGACCAACCACCCTCTGACCGATTTGGAACCGTTAGTCGTCGAAAAAAAGGTGATGGCCAGTGACAATCTGATGCTTGGACCTGGGTAACAAGACTAAGCCTGAACTTTTGATCGAATGCCAATACGTCGGCGACGACGTCTCGAACTTTGTCTTCAAATGCCAAGGGCTGGGCCTTGGGCTTGTAGAGTGTTAAGGCGTTGGTCGCCTCGAACTTTGTCTTCAAGCGCCAAGGGCTGGGCCTTGGGCTTGTAGAGTGCCGAGGCGCTGGTCGCCTCGGACTTTGTCTTCAAGTACCAAGGGCTGGGCCTTGGGCTTGTAGAGTGCCGAGGCACTGGTCGCCTCGGACTTTGCCTTCAAGTGCCAAGGGCTGGGCCTTGGGCTTGTAGAGTGCCGAGGCGTTGGTCGCCTCGGACTTTGTCTTCGAGTGCCAAGGGCTAGGCCTTGGGCTTGTGGAGTGCCGAGGCATTGATCGCCTCAGACTTTGTCTTCGAGTGCCAAGGGCAGGGCCTTGGGCTTATAGAGTGCCGAGGCGTTGGTCGCCTCGGACTTTGTCTTCGAGTGCCAAGGGCTGGGCCTTGGGCTTGTAGAGTGCCGAGGCGTTAGTCGCCTCGGACTTTGTCTTCGAGTGCCAAGGGCAGGGCCTTGGGCTTATAGAGTGCCGAGGCGTTGATCGCCTCGGACTTTGTCTTCGAGTGCCAAGGGCAGGGCCTTGGGCTTATAGAGTACCGAGGCGTTGGTCGCCTCGGACTTTGTCTTCGAGTGCCAAGGGCTGGGCCTTGGGCTTGTAGAGTGCCGAGGCATTGATCGCCTCGGACTTTGTCTTTGAGTGCCAAGGGCTGGGCCTTGGGCTTGTAGAGTGCCGAGGCATTGATCGCCTCGGACTTTGTCTTCGGGTGCCAAGGGCTGGGCCTTGGGCTTGTAGAGTGCCGAGGCGCTGATCGCCTCGGACTTTGTCTTCGAGTGCCGAGGGCAGGGCCTTGGGCTTATAGAGTGCCGAGGCGTTGGTCGCCTCGGACTTTGTCTTCGAGTGCCAAGGGCTGGGCCTTGGGCTTGTAGAGTGCCGAGGCGCTGGTCGTCTCGGACTTTGTCTTCAAGTGCCAAGGACTGGGCCTTGGGCTCGTAGAGTGCCGAGGCATTGGTCGCCTCGGACTTTGTCTTCAAGTGCCAAGGACTGGGACTTGGGCTTGTAGAGTGCCGAGGCATTGGTCGCCTCGGACTTTTATCTTCGAGTGCCAAGGGCTAGGCCTTGGGCTCGTAGAGTGCCGAGGCATTGGTCACCTCGGATAAGTATAGTTGATAGTTTAGCTTGACCTGGATTGTCAGGAGCATTTTCATCTGACTTTCGCCTTGAAAGGGCGTAGCCGAATTGCCTTCGAGCTTCCGACTTGAATGGGCGGAATCGAAGGTCTTTGGTTGACCTGGGTTGCCAGGAGCATTTTTATCGGACTTTCGCCTTGAAAGGGCGTAGCCAAATTGCCTTCGAGCTTCCAACTTGAATGGGCGGAATCGAAGGTCTTTGGTTGACCTGGGTTGCCAGGAGCCTTTTTATCGGACTTTAGCCTCGAGAGGGCGTAGCCGAATTGCCTTCGAGCTTCCAACTTGAATGGGCGGAATCGTAGGTCTTTGGTTGACCTGGGTTGCCAGGAGCCTTTTTGTCGGACTTTAGCCTCGACAGGGCGTAGCCGAATTGCCTTCGAGCTTCCGACTTGAACGGGCGGAATCAAAGGTCTTTGGTTGACCTGGGTTGCCAGGAGCCTTTTTGTCGGACTTTAGCCTCGAGAGGGCGTAGCCGAATTGCCTTCGAGCTTCCGACTTGAACGGGCGGAATCAAAGGTCTTTGGTTGACCTGGGTTGCCAGGAGCCTTTTTATTGGACTTTAGCCTCGAGAGGGCGTAGCCGAATTGCCTTCGAGCTTCCGACTTGAATGGGCGGAATCGAAGGTCTTTGGTTGGTCTTCATCAGCAGTTGGAGGGTTGTGGGCCACAACCCCCACTCTTTCAGCTACCTTCTTTAGGGAATCCCTCTCTTGCTCGAGGGCTGCGTTCCTCTTGAGAAGGTTCAACAACTGGAAATCAGCAGCCGAGATCTCGTATGTAGCCTGAGGCTTGCTCACTTGAATAGCGTGTTCTTTGCCAGATCGACGCCTCGGGGATGATGGGTCTCGCCGATCGTTGTGCCCTTCTGGATGGCTGCCTTGCGGCTCCAGCCGCTCCCGAACATTTCTTCGGTTGGTTGCAACCGAGACTTCTTGTTCTTCTTCGATCAGCATATTGTTTGTTCGTTCAGCACCCGCCTTTGGTGGGTTGGTGCTGGCCTTCACCATCGAGCGTATTGATGTTGGCATGATGAAGGCGTTGAGGTTGATTTGGAGGAGGACTTGTGGCTCGTCACCACAAGTTGAATAGGAGTCGGTAGAGGTGTGGGTAAGACCTCTAACGATATCCCACAGACGGCGCCAAAGATTGTGGGGGGAAATTTCCGAGCCGCCTTGATCGGGAACCCCACCCCACAGCCTTGATTGAATGTGGACGATTTGTAGAGTTAGAGAGATGGGAGAATAGATAGAGAGAGTAAGCAATGATGACACAAGGATTGGTGACGGAGTTCGGCCTTACGACCTACGTCTCCGGGCGAGAGGTGCCACCTGATCTTCACTATAATTCAAGTCAATAAGGGGTGAGCGTTCTCTTGACAGGCCAAGAGAAGCTTCGTACAGTCGGGTTGCACGGAGCAACTAGAAGAGAATAAGAAGGGGAGAATTGAGCTCTAGCACTTGCTCTGGGATCCTCCTCCTCTGATTGAATGACCAACCCCCTTCCTGGATGCCTTGGGGGTCCTTTTGTAGCGTAGGCACATGCCCGATATGGCGGTGATGACGTGGCGATGATGACGTGGCACTGGTTCTGGGCCTCCTTGCTGGGCCCTTATTGGGCCGTTGTTCGGGCCCAATAAGGGGTAGGGCTTGATCTGCGAGCCTCGTAGAGTGGGCCCATGTGAGCCCAGGCGGGCTTACCCATTTGGGCCGTTGTGCGGGCCCATGCTGCTCTGATCTGGTCCGGTACAATTTTTGCACCCACAGAAGTGTGCACGAAAACGTCAAAGAGCTAAAGGCACTGTTAATCTACAACTCAGTGATAACAATAGGGTAGGCTGAATTAAGTGATCAATTAAAAGGGCAGGTGCCTATCATGAGTTCGGAGTGAGTGCACCTGAGTTTGTAAGTGCGCAGGAGGCGAGCAATAGCTGCGATGCACAATCGAGAGGGGCCTGTAGGTGATTGTGGGGGAAAAGGGGGGGAAGGGACCCACTTTGTGGGGAAAAAGGCCGTATGGCCCCGCAGTGATAGAGGGGGAAGGGGGCAGGGGTCAAACCCGTGTCTTTTTCTTTTCCTCTGTTTCTACTTCAACGCGAGTGGGGTGAGGGCATCATGGTGCGATAGTGCGGAACCGTCCGGTCTGGAATGGAGCCGGACGAGATCAACGGGGTCATGCCTGGCTTGTGCGGGGTTGGTTGTTGCCATTAGGGACCGTCGATGTTCGAGATCGAGGTCATTTGGACTCGATCGATTCGTCGAGCAATTCCGAAACACCCAGAGAGAGAGAGAGAGAGAGAGAGAGAGAGAGAGAGAGAGAGAGAGAGAGAGAGAGGAGTGGTGGTGCTTCACGCACAAAAGATGAGGGAGGTGAGGGCATCCCTCACGCAGAGAAAACAAAGAGGAGGAAGAGGAGAGTGAAACCTATCGTAGGAACCAAACAGAGGTACAATTATTTTTAATTATTTTTTAATTCTTCGTTGCTTTACAATGAAAGATTAGATCTCCTTAACTAACCAAACCATAATCAATGCGGCTAATGACTGTCCCTTATAAAATGATATTATAATTATTTGAATTTGAAAATCAAATCTAAACTACCAAATCTATCTTCTCATGCCAAATCTGAATTATCCCATCATAATGGTTCTAAATTTTCTTACATGACGCCTCCGACTGTCATCTGGGTCACGGCGCGGCGAGATCGGACGGCATCCTGCGCACATCATACTTATTTTCGGCTTTTATTTTCTAAGATCCTTTGTGGCATTCTTCTCTTCTCTTGGTCTGATTCTTGAAGCTATTCTTAGGTTGTGCAAATCCTAATAATTGAATCTGGGTTCATTGTATCCCCTTTTTGCACTTCCGATTACCTTTGGAAGGGTGGATATTTGTATTCCTTCGTTTCTGATTTCACCTAATCTCCACTTTGTTATATGAGAAATGATATTCAGCCCCAAGGATTTTTCGATTCCACTCAGCCTGATTGACATGGGCCGTGTACACTTGGTGGTTGAACCTCACCAGCGACATTCAGCCGAGTTCAGATCTCCTTCGATTGGTCGGCCCCGGTCAGTGGGGCCCCACACGATTCACAGCCACATGCAGCAGCTGGAGTATGATTCACTATCGGGTTGCTTGCCATCGTGCGGCTGTGATTCGCACTAGGCCCACCGATCGAGACGACCCACTGGAGAGGATCTTAACTCCATTCAGCCCGATTTGAACTTCTAACACCACAACTGGTACATGGCCACGTCAATCGGGCTGAGTAGAATCGGGAAAACCTTCGGGCTGAATAGCATTAATGTTGTTATATCCATCTCACTCGGAGCACAAGCTAAGGTTGCTTGACTATCACAAGAGACAGTTATCGACGGAGTAGACATTTTCCACAAAGGAAGGAATTTCCATCACAGTTCTGAAGCTACTCGCCTTCCTTATATTCAACCCCAAGAGTAATCAATTCAGAGTGCATGGTCGAGTGAGATATGCATGTTTGTTTCTTGGATTCCCAAAAAATTGCTCCTCCAACAAAGGTAAAGATCCATCCGGGTGTTGAATTCCATATCAGTTTTCCAGCTAGCATAACTATACCCTTATAAAACAGATGGATACCCTTGATAATGTAATCCGCACTCGATCGCTCCTTTCAAGTATCATAATAACTATAAATCTCATCCCAATGTACTTGACTTGGGTTGATAGTGAATCTACTCAACAAACCAATGACCCTGGAATACTTTAATTGTGTTTTGCGTGTACCGGTGTTCTTCACAAATTTGACATTAGGATCAACTGAAATTTGACATTAGGGTCAATGCCTGAATGAACTTGATGCACGCCACTTGGCACAAATGTCATCACAGCCATCTGAAGAAGAGTGTAATATGGAGTGTGTGATTCACTCGTCGGGGTGTGATTCACTTGTTAGAAAGAGAGAGAGAGAGAGTACTAATAATTTTCCTGATTAATACCCTTCGAAGAGGTGCTAGGTAATCTGGACTAGTTGCATACACATGAATTCACCTCATTGGAATTCATGCATTGCATTGCATTGCCCAAAAGGAATCTATGGAATTTGAATCAACAACATGCAAGAAAAGAATTCTCCTTCTAACATGGATCTGATGCTATATAGATTTAAAGCAGTAAGACAGTACTTTGATGAAGAAACATACTCGATTCGTCCATTAACAAACAATGTTTTTTAACTCGACCCAGACCAGACGGTTCAACCGGAATGAACCGGAACCGGGTAGATGTCCGGGCAGTGTTTTCAAAACCAGACCGGATCGGGCTGTTCAACTGGTTTGGACCGGAACCGGAACATGATTTGGTTCGGCCTGTGAAAAAACCGGTTTGTATGTTAACCTAGAAATCAAACCTTACCGTTATAGAATTTAGTAAATATTTATTTTAAAAAACATAATTTCATGCTGTTCAAATGGTTAAACCCGTTTTGAACCGATTTGGACTGAACCGGATGCCATTTTGGTTCACCTTTCGGTTCGGTTTTGAGAACAGTGTCTCTGGGTCGGATAGCATGTCTGAACCGGACTGCGCATAGAACCGGCTAAAAACCGGTAAACCGTTCAACCCAGGATTCAAACCAGTGAACCAATCGAACCGTGACCGGTTTTATTGAACCGGATAAATCATTAAATCAGAAAGAGAAGACTCATGACTGATGACCGACTGTGAGGTCCTTCCCCTTCTTGTTCTGGCTCACCCGGCCGTGGAGGACGTCGGGCTTCTCGCTCGACATCTCCTACTCAGGAGCACCGCCAACGGCAACATCTAGCCCCGGCCAGCCCCTCGTCTTCACCGCCGATAGCCGGTGCCCGCCGACACCAATCGAAACACCCCTAAATCCTCTCTCTCTCCAGATCTGTAGCTCCAAAATTTCAAGGATTTTTGAATTTTTGCGAGAAAAAATTTAGAGGGCTTTTCTCATTTTCTGCCCATTTTTCGGTTCGACGCGGTATTGATTGAATGCAAGAGAAAGGGAATGAGATTATTGCGAAAAAAATAGAGGGATTTTTTCTATTTTTTTTTGGAAGGTGATCAACTACTCGTGATAACTATTGGTCCAACGGAATTGTGTGGTTGTTTTGTTTTGCGGTTGTTTTCTATATATTTTAATTTTTAATATAATATATTTATGAAATCATGATGATGTCTGGTTCAACCATGGTTGACCCGATGGTTGAACCCATGATCCGGTCCTATTTCCAGTTCGATCAACTCTCCGGATGTAAAAACATTGTCGTGTACCTTAAAAAATCTACGGACATAAGCACACCCCAACACCATCTTGATGATCAACTTCAACTAGGGAACAACTCTCTAGTCCCTAAGATTCACTCAAACTACAAAAGAGTTTAGATGAAGATGGGAGATCATAGATTTTCAAGGTTTAAAGTAGATAATTGTATTATATATTGCAGGAAATTTAGTGCAACAGTACTTTTTTTTTTTTTTGGTACATCAGATTGGGTCATTACATGATGGCCTGAAAGGTCCTCACGGACTAGAGCCAGAAGGGCAAGAGAAAAGTGCGACGCCCAATAACCCTCTCTACCTTAGGTCCTCACAGCGGTTGCCAACCAGTGGGCCATGCTATTAGCGGACCGTGAGGAGTGGATCAGTACTCTGGTTCAATGTTGTGCACCAAGACTTAAAACAACATCTAAAGACTAGTATAAACCAGCACCTTCAGATAATCATGAAGAATTTAAAAGAAATAGATATATACAAAAGAACAAATTGGAGAGAGAAAAAGAAAAGAAATGGGGAAAAAAAAGTAGGATCCACATGGTCTGTTCAATTGGGTTGTGTGGTCTTATGCTCAGTTAAATGATACACTGACCATATCATGAAAACAAATGACAAATGCCTCGATCTCATGGTGCCGGCCGGCCAATAAAGGTTATCAAGCCCTAAGGCCTGAATGTATGAAGAGGACAATTATGACGCCGACTATCACATAAATCTATAATTCATGGTAAATTAGCAGTCAAACCTTAGTATGATACTGCTAGTTGGTCTAAAAAAAGAGTAATCATAGAATCGATGACAGTCATCGGCTGTGCTTCACATAAAAGAGGTTTAGTAAAACTATCAGAAATAACCTCCTGACTCTCTTCCTTGGTCATTATATCTACTACAGATTTCACCGAAAACATGAGAAGAGCTATTCCTTCATAAGTAGATTCAACATGCTGCATAATTAGACATAACTTAATGATACAAATCACAATGCATCCTTATAGGTAGTGGTGCAATTCAATTGCGTAATGTTCCAACCATCATTATCGGTACTATATCAGTCAATAACCGGCACAATATGTTTATCATGCAAACACTTTGACACCTACACACATCAGTGCTGAATGGTACACAGCCATGTGAATACTCTAAAGATTCTCAAGCACACAAAAAATCTCTACTTTAGTCTGTTCTCGATAGCTTTAAAATGATTTGTAGATAGGTTTTTAATTAATGCTATAAAATGAACCCTTCGATATTTTCATTAATGCACGGACTTACACCATTTTATGAAGCGAACGCCGCAACCCAGTTTGTTTATGGTGATGAACAGGCAAGTATCAACAAGAGCATTCCGTATAAGCAACAAACCACAAAAAAAAAAAAAGCGAATGTGGTCAGAAATGTTCAAGAGTTGGATAAAGGTATTGTCTCTTAGCACTTAGCAGGAAAGACTCTAAAGAAAGATTCATAAAAGCCGACTCCATATGACGGGACAAGACTCGATGGTTATGACTATGGTTGTGATGACTGATGGACATGTTTTTTAACGTTTCTGAAACCGACATGATTCTTATAAAGACATCATATGCATATGAATTCTCGCAAATATGCATTTAAGGATCTAAAAACGTCAAGTATAATAAACTACAAATACCATACTACTAAGCCCAAACTAACATCAAAGCACCTCTACTAAGGAGAGAAATATTACAAACCACGATTTCGATCTATGAAGCATCAACTAGATGACTGTGTATTACGATTTCTCATTGAGTAACACAGAATATTACCTAGCGACGCTATGACAGTAAGTGATATTAATTCTACTAAGAAATAGCATTATTCTCCAGCACCATCCCACATAGAAAAAGGAAAAACGATGGTGCCCATGAGGTCAGAAATTCATATATATATATATATAAATATATATATATATATATATATATATATATATAGAGAGAGAGAGAGAGAGGGCTGGGTTCCTATGACATGTCATAGGGAGTACCCTATGACATACGGTTAATTAGTAATGCTAGAATATTTAGAAGGGAAAGGGTAGCCTACTCCATGGAGTAGGAAACTTACCTACTCCATAGGTTAAATGGATGCCGTGTTGCACTTTTTGATGGAAGTTAAGACTTGGTCAAGTTAGGTTCACCCCTCCCAACAATTATCAAGAATTTTTTTTTGAGAAAAACATATGCCAAGTGGCATTTTTAGCATCCACAAAAAATATGTTTTTACGATACACAGTTTACCGTTAAATTTGTTTCAACTTGATAGAGTTGGTTTAAGTTTTTTTCTTCGGATTTTTTTTCATAATCCTAATCTATCCATATTAGATTGACCATACATGAATAAAAAATCTGATTAAAAAGTGTCATGTGGCGTCTATATAACCCATGGAGTAGGTAAGTTTCCTACTCCATGGAGTAGGCTACCCTTTCCCTATTTAGAATGTGCTGAATTTTTTTGAGGATGATCATCTTACCTTAAATAGAATGTCCACAAAAAATCAAAGCATTCTAAAACTTGTTGGGGCATCAAATGCTAGAAGCTTTATCGGCCATTAATTTTAACCGTTAAATTGAAAAGCATATTTGATGCCCTTAGAAGTTTTAGAATGTGCCGATTTTTTGTGGGTGTCCTATCTAAGATAGGGTGATCATCCTCATAAAAAATCAAAACATTCTAAATATTCTAAGGTTACTAATTCACCATATGTCATAGGATACTCCCTATGACATATCATAGGAACCTATTTTCCATATATATATAGGGTAGGGAGCCTGCACCTGAGGTGTAGCATCGTTGTTGCACCTCTCACTTGTTTACCCTTTCTAGAAGTTTTAGAATTTGATGGTTTTTTGTGGGTGTGTTGTCTAGGGTAAGGTGATCATCCTCACCAAAAATCAGCAAATTCTAGAACTTCTAGGGTTATCAAATGATCTCGGCAGAATTAACGGTTACAATGAACGGTCGAAAATGTTTTGAACATTTGATGATCCTAAAAGTTTTAGAATTCTCTAATTTTTTGTGAGGATGATCACCTTACCCTAGAGAACACATTCACCAAAAATCACCCAATTCTAAAACTTCTAGGATGGCAAACAATGCCTGAGGTGCAGCAACGACGCTGCACCTCAGGTCTAGGCTCCCTTTTCCCATATATATATATATAGCTGAGGGTGTTGTCTAGGGTAAGATGATCATCCTCACAAATTTTCATCAAATTCCAAAACTTCTAAGAGGGTCAAATGGTCGAAGCAAAATCTGCAAAATCTGCAGTCACCATTAAAATCTGCAGATTTTGCTTCGACCATTTGACCCTCTTAGAAGTTTTGGAATTTGATGAAAATTTGTGAGGATGATCATCTTACTCTAGACAACACCCTCACCAAATTTCATCAAATTCCAAAACCTCTAGGATGGTCAAACAATGTATCAAAGCAGCAAAAAACGCTGCTTTGATAGGCAGCATCCCATTCCTCTCTCTCTCTCTCTCTCTCTCTCTCTCTCTCTCTCTCTATATATATATATATATATATATATATATATATATATATATATATATATATATATATAAGCTATAATGTGGCATGCGGTAAGTGCGGCACCGCACCGCAGCCGTCTGATGCACCAATGTGTGCATGCGATGCACGCAGTGCGTGCATCAGACGGCTACGGTACAGTGCCACACGTACCACATGCCGCATTATAGCATGCCCCTATATATATATATATATATATATATATAGAGAGAGAGAGAGAGAGAGAGAGAGAAAGAGAGGAATGTTGTAGTGAGCTGTGAGCTACGGAAGGAGAAAATGAGTTGCGCTCATTTTGACCACCCTAGAAGTTTTTGAATTTCATAAAAATTGGTGGGTGTGTTGTCTAGGATAACATGATCATCCTTACCAATTTTCAAGGAATTCCAAAACTTCTAGGGTCATCAAATGGTAGAAGTAAAATTAACGGTTACTACGGACGGTAGATAAAACTTCTACCGTTTGTTGACCCTAGAAGTTTTGGAATTCCTTGAAAATTGGTGAGGATGATCATGTTACCATAGACAACACACCCAACAATTTTTACGAAATTCCAAAACTTTTAGGGTTGTAAAAATGACCGCAGCTCATTTTCTCCTTCCGTAGCTCACAGCTCACTATAACATTCCTCCATATATATATATATATATATATATATATATATATATATATATATATATATATATATATATATATATATATATATATATGGGGACGGGAAGCCTGGACCTCAGGTGCAGCGTTCACGCTGCACCCGTGTCCTGCGCGGGCGCCACGTGGCAAAACTCCCGAAATCCGATCGCAAAGAGCCGCCTCCGAGACCGCATGCCCTCTTGATTAGCAGTAGCCGTCCGATCGAGCCGATCGGGCGGATCCGTGAACACCCAGCCGCACCGCATACCGCCAGAAGGAATCCCATCCGTTCGCTCATCCGTTCGTTCAGCCGATCAGGTAGCTGAAAACGAAATGTCGCGGTTACTGTAGCCGCTACGATAACCGCGACATTTCTTTCAGCCGTCCGATCGAGCCGATCGGGCGGATCCGTGAACATCCAGCCGCACTGCATACCGCAAGAATCACTAATGGGCGAATCCCATCCGTTCGTTCAGCCGATCGGGTGGCTGAAAACGAAAATCGCGATTACTGTAGCCGCTACAGTAACCGCGACATTTCGTTTTCAGCCACCCGATCGGCTGAACGAACGGATGGGATTCCTTCTGGCGGTATGCAGTGCGGCTGGGTGTTCACGGATTCGCCCGATCGGCTCGATCGGACGGCTACTGCTAATCAAGAGGGCATGCGGTCTCGGAGGCGGCTCTTTGCGATCGGATTTCGGGAGTTTTGCCACGTGGCGCGCGCGCAGGACACGGGTGCAGCGTGAACGCTGCACCTGAGGTCCAGGCTCCCCGTCCCCTATATATATATATATATATATATATATATATATATATATATATATATATATATATATATATATATAGAGAGAGAGAGAGAGAGAGAGAAAGAGAGAGAGAGAGGTAGCCTACTCCATGGAGTAGGCAACTTATCTACTTCATGGGTTAAATGGATGCCAGTGCCACGTCGCACTTTTTAACCAAAGTTAAGACTTTGTCAAGTTAGGTTCACCCCTACTAACAACTATCAAGAAATTTTTTTGAGAAAAACACATGCCAAGTGACATTTTTAGTATTAAAAAAAAATTGTTTTACGATGCACAGTTTACCATTAAATTTGTTTTAACTTGATCGGGTTTATTAAGTTTTTTTCTTCGGATTTCTTTTTCATAATCCTATTCTATCCATATTAGATTGGCCATACATCAACAAAAAACCCGATTAAAAAGTGTCATATCGCGTCTATTTAGCCCATGGAGTAGGTAAGTAGCCTACTCCATGGAGTAGGTTGCCCTTTCCCATATATATATATATATATATATATATATATATATATATATATATATATATATATATGAGGAATGGGATGCTGCCTATCAAAGCAGCGTTTTTTGCTGCTTTGATACATTGTTTGACCATCCTAGAATGTTTGGAATTTGATGAAATTTGGTGAGGGTGTTGTCTAGGGTAAGATGATCATCCTCACAAATTTTCATCAAATTCCAAAACTTCTAAGAGGGTCAAATGGTCGAAGCAAAATCTGCAAAATCTACAGTCACCGTTAAAATCTGCAGATTTTGCTTCGACCATTTGACCCTCTTAGAAGTTTTGGAATTTGATGAAAATTTGTGAGGATGATCATCTTACCCTAGACAACACCCTCACCAAATTTCATCAAATTCCAAAACTTCTAGGATGGTCAAACAATGTATCAAAGCAGCAAAAAACGATGCTTTGATAGGCAGCATCCCATTCCTCTATATATATATATATATATATATATATATATATATATATATATATATATATATATATATATATATATATATATATATATACATGGAACAAAAAATCGATATATTTCGCGAAATATCGCGAAATATATCGGAAAAATGAAACCCCGATACGAAATATCACCTGCAATCTCGAGTATAATTGAAAATGTCAAAATATCGAGCAATTTCGCGAAATATCGCGATATTTCCACGAAATATTTCCATCTCCACGAAATATCGCGATATTTCCACGAAATATTTACATCTCCACGAAATATCGCGATATTTTATCGAAATTTCGCGAAAATTTTAAAAAATTTCGCGAAATTTATCCGAAATTCTGTGACTGACTGGTTATAAAAGGGGACTGGGGGGCCTGGTTCTCAGCAGCTTATTTACATATAATAACATTTAAGTAAATATCGTTTTACTTAATTTTTATTTTCTCCATTTACTTTAAGTTATTATATGTAAATAAGCAAATACCCCCCCATTTGATTTCAATAAAAATATCAAAAAAATCAAAAAACAAAGGAATCAAAAAGTAAACTTTCAATTTTAGTAGGAGAAAACAGTTTTTATGGATTTTTATAAAATCTACATGGTGAGAAAAGTGATTAAATCAACTCCTTTTTAGCTCAAAAAATTCCACAAGATGTAGAAGTACGAGTACATCTAGAAAACCATGGTCCGTCTTAGAAAATTTTGAATGTATAAAAACTTTTCTATATAAAAACTCGTTTTTTCAGACTTAGTAAAAAAACAGTGTTTCACATTTCAGCATAATTTTTGTACAATTTCAAATTTGCATAACTTTCTTGTTTTAAGTCCGCTTTCAAAATCGTTTGAAACATTATTTTAACAATCAACTAATCTTTATTTCAAAAATATTTTTATCCAAAAAAAGGATTAAAAAATATTTGAAAAATATATATCAAAACCGAACTAAATAAGATTGCACAACACTCACAGACTTAATACATTGAATACATGTTATGTGAAGCTCTACACCCCTTGATAGGGTACACATATTATGTGAGTGTTCCAAAGTGTGTATCTATACTTGGTTTATGACTATCCGGAGTTTCATTAAAAAATTCCATCAAAAAATCAATATTTCCACCATTTCTACAAAATTGCAATATTTCCACACTGTCGAAATATTTCCACGAAATATTTCCATATCCAGAAGGTCGAAATTTCCACCGAAATGGAGATTTCGAACCTTGTATATATATATATATATATATATATATATATATATATATATATATATATATATATATATAAAGAGAGAGAGAGAGAGAGAGAGAATGGGGTGGGGGTGGGGGTGGGGGTGGGGGCAGGGACCTTGCACCTGAGGTGTAGCTTTGTTGCTACATCTCTTCCCTTGTTTACCACCCTAGAAGTTTAGAATTTGGTGATTTTTGGTGGATGTTATCTAGGGTAAGGTGATCATCCTCACCAAAAATCAATAAATCCTAAAACTTCTAGGGTCATCACATGTGCCAAGCAAAATTAACAGTTACAATAGACGGTCGATAAAGCTTGTTTTGAAAATTGTTGATTTTTTGTGAGGATGATCACCTTACCCTAGATAACACATCCACCAAAAATCACCAAATTTTAAAACTTCTAGGTGGTCTAAAACCTGAGGTGTAGCAACGAAGCTACACCTCGGGTGTAGAATCTCCTTTCCTATATATATATATATATATATATATATATATATATATATATATATATATATATATATATATATATATATATATATATATATATAAAACATGGAAAGGATGAGGGATAGTTTGCGGTCCAGATTCATTTGGAGGGGAGGATTAACATGGCAAGGGCTAGGATTCATCCCCAGCCCTCAAATTTGAATTCAAACCCATCCCTCCTCTCTCCCTCCCTCATATTTTAATTGAATTCAAACTCATCCGGTCATCCCCCCCCCTCTCAAATTTGAATTCATGGCAGCACTGCATCAGGAAAGAATCAAAGGAAAAAAAATATTATTTATCCCAACTAGTTTAGTCCGAATGGTCAATGTTTACCCATTAGCGGTCCGTTCCCCCCAGTCCCTACCAATGAATCGTACTCAGCCCCAACCTGCAGGCAAGAGGATGATGTAATTGGATGCCACGTCCTTCTGTCATCTAATCACCCCATCTAAAATATCTCTGATTTAGAGTGCAGGTTGGGGCTGAGTAAGATTCACTAGTCGTGGCTTGGGGCTGAGTACGATTCGCCTCACGTCCTTCTGGCGAAAGTATTTGGCCACCGAAGGCGGCCATCTGAGTGTTGACAGGCACGAGCATTACTGGTATATATTTACCAAATGAATGATATAAGAACTCAGTTGTTTATATCGTGCAACTTATGTACATCAAACCTAGGAAAATTAAACTTGTATCATAAACAATTTTTAAGCAAGAAGTTAAAGAAAACAATGGGGGGAAATGAAATAATAATGGACAACGTATTCGAACCAACAAAATACAGAAACTTGTGGAGATTAGACAAATTACAAATTTTCAAATTGGTTAGTGGTGATTGTAGGACATTAACAATTAAATCTAAGAAAGGGTCCATATGCTTAAGAATATAAAAATGAAGAAGAATTAATGACCAATCTTGATTCTCAAATGGAAGTTGAGAACTAAATCATGCAAGAACCATAAGTTAAACTGACATGGTTCTTTACAATTTGATGGGATAAGCTTAATGTTTCTGTTAAAAAACTTTACATCTAATGTTCTTTACAGTATCCATTGCAAAAGTGAATTGACATCCAAAGTCGACTTTCATAACCATCACAAGTGCTAAATATCATTAGAATGAAGAAGATAATGAACCCTCATTAGACAACCTGTTCGCCTGATTTGAAATATAGAAAGCTAATCACATCGTTTTGATCCAATCGAAGTGATATTCTACAAAGGCAACAAACCAATCTGGGCACTGCGCCTAGTGGGCCATTCATCAAATACAATAATACATAAAGTCACCTTAGACCATCGTCGGATGAAGCATGACATCCAAAGAACGTCAAGCCTCCAAGTAGTAAACAACAATACTATTGGATTGAATCTTTTGCAAAAATTAAATATTTAGCTCTAGGCATGCATTTTATGCCGGGTCATAACCATACAAAATCAATAGTACAGTGTCAGTAATTACTCAATAGCTAACTGAACTATAATACCCAAAAACTATAATACCCCCCCTCCCCCTCCGCCAACACAAACACATGCGCACACACACCCACCACCACACACACACACACGGCACATGGTTCCATGCCCAATGCACTGCACAATGTCTTTCTTTTGTTTGTGGGGATGGATGGGTAAATGGGTTGCAAGGACATTAAAAAAACTGCTTTAAAAACAAGCGTGCACATTGGTAAGTCCCAAAACCTAGGTGTATAATTCACGGTGTCTAATACGTCAGTTTCACAACCATGTTTTTAGAAAAAAAAAATTTACTTGCAACCAAGTACAAATGTTCCTAAGTAGTCTAAATTTATTGTATTTGAGAGATTTTTTTTTGTAAAAAAATAACTCCAAAAAACAGATGATTTTGGCACCATCCAATACACATTGTATGGTGTAAGAAACGAACTACACAATCCAACCTAGCTAGCCCGTGCTATTTGGATAGATCTGAGTAATTGTCAATAGTCTCGCCTTTCTTTCTGTGTACAAGAGCAAGTCACGATGAGCGACTGCAGCTCATAGCAGAACAATCGCCTTGCCAGTCTAGTCTAGCAATTTTGTCCTCTGTCTTTCATTTCTCACTCACTAGTCAAGCCAGTCTGTCTGAACAAAGAGTATGTTTGCCAATGCTACGCGTGTATTGGATTGCTAATCAAGATTGTAACCTGATGAACAATTTCATACTGTGGCTGCAAATTTACTATGATTGTTTTGAATTCTTTCCTATAATTGCATTTGAAAATTTTGGTTGGCAGTTGGAACTATAAAATAATTCAACATTTTTTGATACAAAATATTTAGAACATTTATATATGCTTGTCTCATCATCATCAACCAAGTCTTATCCAATCAAGAATGGGGAAACTATACGATTAACAGGAGTTTTCCAACCAGCTATCAACGTGGCATCAACCTCCTACGAATGGTGCTGAAAACCTGACCAAGGCAACTTGGAAAGAGAGGGGCATGGCAAAAAACCTGGAGAGTCGGCAGGTAGGTTGACAGTAGACCTACCTTATTGGCTATGCATTTTAAGCCACTGCAACTAAGGACAAAAACAATACCATATACCAAAATTAATGCCATAATGATATATAAATAATACGGTTTTTTTGATATACCCCCCCCCCCCCCAAATTATATGCTATTTAGTAAGTCGCTCCCCTTTTAATCGTTATGAGACTTACCCCCCATTCCGTCAGATTCCGTCAGTCAAACATGTTTGACTGCTATTCCATTATCCGAGAGTTTTAGTGGACCATTTTGCTTTTCACTGTCAACAAACTCAATCTTGAAGAAAAAGATGAAAATTTCCAAATTTGATATTAAAAAATCGAATCATGAGGAAGAACTTCATCATCTTCCTCAAATCCAGTATCAAGAACCCATTCACAAGGACTAGTGAGAAAGAATATAAAACTCATTCGTGAATAAGAAGATGAAACCCACTTGCAAGGAAGAACCCATTCGGGAAGAAGAATGAGGAAGAAAATGAAACCCATTCGTGGGAAGGAACTCATTCGCAGGAAGAAGTAACATATTCATGAGGAAGGAATCCATTTGGGAAGAAGAGATGAAACCCATTCATTAGGAAAGTGATGAAACCCATTCGGGATAATGGAAACCATTCGTGAGGAAAGAGATGAAACCCATTCATAATGAAGGAACCTATTTGAGAGGAAGAAGATGAGACCTATTAGTGATGAAGGAACCCAATCTGGAGGAAGGAGATGAAACTCATTAGTGAAGAAGGAACCCACCCGGGAGGAAGAAGATGAAGACCTTCCCCAAATGCTCAAATTCCTAAGATGAAAATCTTTCCCAAATCCTCAAATAGCCATTCGGGAGGTAAAAGATGGAGATCTCCCCCAAATCATCAAATCCCAAAATTTTAATACTAACTTTGTACAATTTTTCTTCATCATCTTCCTCCAAGATTGTGTTCTTGATCGTGAGGGGCAAAACAGGTAAATAAAAAATCTAGGAGGGTGGAATAGCAGTCAAATATGTTTGACTAATGGAATTGGACGGAATGAGGGGGTAAGTCTAGTAACAATTAAAAGGGGGGTGACTTACTAAATAGCATATAATTTTGGGGAGGTAAGTCAAATTTTCCCTAAATAATAACCCATAAATTGACCTTGAACTTCTTTAAAACTCATTAATTTAAATGCAATGTTAATAATTAAAACAATCATAATCATACCCACCTAGTCTTGTCTCATTTATCTGGATCAGCTTTATAAATCCTTCTTGGCTAGTCATTCCTGTTAAATACAATATTTAATGTCAGTACATGATTTTCCTTATCTTTCCTGATAACTTTCATCAATGTTATTTTCTATCTTCCTCACTTTCTTAGCCTATTTATAATAATCATACAACCTCTCCTTATCGGGTTACTTCCGTTATCTTTGTATATGCGCATGCCATCTTTAGTTTGGTTTTCATCATTTTGTCCTAAACTAGTGCAACTCCTACAGTTTTTCTACTTGTATAATCGTTACACGTTCACCTTGTATGCTTGATCCCTCTTTATTGCTCAACATCTGAACCATATCACATTGTTGATCTCAATACTATCTTTAAAATTTTAATCCCAAACCAACTCTAATTCTATTTTTATCACATTCATCTCTTTATTCTTTCGTATGATGGACCAAGGTACCGAAATAATCACATTGTTGTTTTTCTTAGCAATTAGATATTAATAAAACTCTAAGAAACACGTATACAGGTACGGTGATACGGTAAATTCCAAAATATTTGGACACGGATATGGCTAGGATACGGCAATTAAACATAAATTTTTATAAAATTATAAATATATTTATATGACAAAGAAACTTAAACGAATAAAGTAATTAAACAAAACATATGGAAATAAACAAAACAATACAATAACAATGGTTGAGACTTAGTCCGGTCTGATCCCCCCCCCCCCAACCAGTCCCCAGGTTTCGGCCCCTACCCAGCCACAGTTACACTGACGATTGGCAAAAGGAGAAGAGGAGAAAGAAAGAGGGAAATAAAAAACAAGATGACTGTTGAGTACTGCAGTCGAGCGTTGTCATCTCTCTCTCTCTCTCTCTCTCTCTCTCTCTCTCTCTCTCTCTCTCTCTCTCTCTCTCTCTCTCTCTCTCTCTCTCTTCGAACTCGGAAGTCACTAGGGACCCAAGTCCCAAGTTATAATTTATAACTTAAGTTATAAGTTATAACTTATATCATATAATTCATAGCTTATAATATATAATTCTATATTATACCTTATAACATATGACATATAATAAATATTATAATATATGTATCCTGTTCATATCCCGGACGTAATAACCTCGTATCTACATGTATCCGATCGTATCCAAAAATAATTTTTTAATTTTAGATATTTTTGTTGTATCCGATACGTATCGGGCCATAGCCCAGTCATATCCCTATCGGATACAGGTACAGGGCCTCTTTCAGATATGGTTTAAAATATCGGCTATAAATGGTGACATATCGCTTTATCGTCGGGCTTCACACGAAAACAGTCAAAATTTTCCTATTTCAGAAAAAAAAAAAAATCGACATATCGCCTATATATCAGCGATATATCGCTATTTATCGCCTATTTATCGATGATTTATCGCCCATTGATGGAAGTTTTGCCCAGAGAGGCCATTTGTTTTCCCATGTAATTATGTTTTTTGTTTGATTTAGATTTCTAAACCAACTATAAACCTCCATTTGTTATTCTTGGTGGATTCGAAGCCTCCTTTCACAAATTTGGGGATTTTTTTCAAGCTTCTAAGTTGAGTTATGTTTTCAAATCTTCTTCTATTTTCTCTTTAAATCTTCGAGAAGATTAAATGATAAACATGAAATGTTTATCATGAAATTAATTGGGATTCAGGGGTTTTCATGAGTTTCATCTATTTAAACCCAATAAACTCTAAAGAAAGTTTAGTACGTCAATACTACACATCCGATCTACATACTATGAAGCAAAAGTGTTTTGATATGTTGTATCATGATTCCTAGTATGTGTTATCTTATTGTTATTGTTTAATTCACAGATTGTTATAAATTTCTAACAGTGTGGGACTGTTCATAAACTCGTCTATAAAGCCTAAATTGAGTATCCCCTAGAATAAATAATTATTTTTATATGTTATTGATCATAATGGTATATATATACATCCTAAAGGGTTATATAGAAAGATCCTCCCAAAATACCTTCATTTTTTCTAATTTTTAGCAATAATTGGCGATAAATAAGCGATTTTTCCTCATTTTTCCCCCGGGCAACTTGGCGTCATCGACAACAATAACGATAATTAAAACATTGCTTCCAGAGTATCTGTTCTTCCTAGATAAATCTTTATTATCATTACATATTACACTAAATTTGGATTCCCTATACTTTGTTTTAGTTCAACTAATTTTTAAACCATTAGGGTCCGTTCTTTTGGCGAGACATAAATGGGATGAGAAATTCATTTGCTTGAGACATTCATGGTTAAGGACAATGATGTCTCGGGAAATTAAATGTCTCATGTTCTTTTCAGTTGGGTAAATCCATCTAAATTTTCAATGGATCAAATCGATCTCGGCAAATAATACTTTGTCCACGGTAGGCAATCAATGTCTGACCAATGTTGGTGGGACTCTGATGTGCCACCAAACTAGGAAAAAAAGAAATCTTGAAAAATCATTTAACCGGAACATTGGACAAAAGAACGTGACAGAAAGTGAGATTACCTGGGTAAATCAATGTCCAACCTAATTTACTCACCAAAAGAACGGACCTAGGAAGCATGGACACTTCCCCAGGCCTCCCGTACCCGTGTCGGACACGTGTCGGACACCGACACTCGTCGGACACTCGTCGGACACGCACCGGACACTCATGTGCCGTGTCCTACGTGCTTCTGGGAGCCGGACACGGTCGGACACTCCTCGGACACTCGCCGGACACTCCTCGGACACTTGTCGGACACTCCTCGCACACTCGGGACACTGCGAGTTGATGGACTGTTCGATATAGGGTCGGGTTACAAGCTGTGGTGATTCAATTTTGGCTTCAACCTATTTGATCCTCTGAGATTATAACCTCAGAGAATCAGATAGGTTGAAGCCAAAACTGAATCGCAACCATTCCTTTGCATGCCGTTTGGGCCTAAGTGTGATTCACTTGTCAGAATGGTTATGATGGACGGTTACGATTCAGGTTTGACTTTAACTTATCTTATCTTCTGAGGTTTCAGATAGGTTGAAGTCAAAACTGAAACACAACCGTTATTTTCCATACCATTTAGAGATGTCTGCGATTTACCGATCGGGCTGGATGTAACTAACGATAGCGATTCAATATGTATTAAATTTTCATTTTAGTTGTTTTCTATGAGGCTTTTTCGGTTATTGAAATATATATGAATTGCAAACATACATAAAATATAAATTTAAAAATATTCATTTATTTTGCCGTGTTCCCGCCGTACCCGTGTCCTCATTTTTTAGGATTTGCCGTGTCGGCGAACCCGTGTCGTGTCGTACCCGTGTCCCCGTACCAGTGTCAGTGCTTCTTAGGAACGGACCCTTATATCCAAAGGTTTCCCCCATAGTTCCAATTTAGCATTCAATTGTATCATTTTCTCATCAATTAACTCTATATCATCTGCAAATAATATGCACCATCATAGTTGTCAAGGCGTCAAGGCGAGGCTAGGCGCCCAGAGGGAGCATAGGAGCCTTGACGTAGCCTTATGTGCATAGGCGTGACCTTATGTGCATAGGCATCCTCAAGGCACGGGTATATATGTATAGTCTATACTTGCAGGTATATATGTAATAGGCAGCAATAAAACACCTTACTAACATGAAATTAAGCATATTATAGTCAAATGCATGTACACAATGATAAATACATAGTATAAACAAGTAAACAACAAAAGGAACAAATAGAATACAAATACTTGCTAACATAAAATTGAGCATATTCTAATCAAATGCATACAACACAATGAACACATAGTATAAACAAGTATACAACAACAAAATAAACAAAGAAGATGGGGGCGGGTTGGGTTTTACTTTAAAAAAAAAACAAAAATCAATGCCTAAAACTAGGTGTGCGTCTAGCCTAGGCGTGCCTAGGCTGCCGCTTAGTGTTATACGCCTAAACGCACTGGGGCCTATCTGGCTCTGTGCACCTAGGCACGCCTAGGCATGCGCCTTGACAACAATGTGCACCATGATAATTGTTCTTGAATATTAGCAATTATACATGTATGTACATGTAAATAAATGTCTTCCTCTGTAGTGGTATTCAGGTTTTGGAAACGGGCATGGGCATGTATTGCACCCTTATTTCTAATGATATCCTCGTTTCTTTGCCGACCATATCTTAGCCAAAAACAGTAGTTCCCTAAATAACATGCAACCTCGAAGTCACTATTTTCCCCCAAAAAATTGTTTTGAATATTAGTGCATCTAATAACAATAAAAATGGAAGCAGGATCATGCAAAGTCCAGATTAAACAAGAAAAAAAAACAAATTCGAAGAAACAAAGAACTTACTTCATATCAAAACAACCAAATCCCACAATAAAGTCATTTGGCCAACTACCAGCAGAAAAGGTTAATCCAAACCCATCAAAATTTACATACGACGATACGAAACAACCTAGTAATTGCAATTCCCACGATTACGCCAGCTACGTGGCAACATCTATGGTAGAAAGAGGAGACAATTACCTATGGAACCATAAAAATTCCTTTTTTCTCTTCGAATAAGTATTTTACAACTACCATAATATCGGAACAGGGGGTGAGATAAAGACCTTGATTTCAGCTATCCATCCTTGTATAGAACTTCCCCAAATCCTTGTATACCCTGGATGCATCCGAAATTTGGAACATTTACATCAAATTACACACAGACAACTCAATCAGAGGATGCAAGGTACTCGAACTCGTCCTCCTTGAGGTGGGCAAAGAACTTGACGGGGGCGGGCTTGCCGTCGACGGGGAGTAGGAATTCGACCTTGAACGGGAGGTTGGCAGAGATCCGCTTCCCTTTCCAGACCCCGACGTACTGCTTGATCGCCCCCTCCATCCCGCACAGGTCCAGCTCCGGCGCCTTCCCTACGTGGTACACCCTCAGCGGCGCCTTCACCCGGACCCTGGCCCCGACGACCTTGGCTGCCGCCTCTGTCTCCTCTTCGGACGCTGAGGACGAGGAAGGGACCTCAGTGGTGACGGCGACTTGACACGAGATCCCCCTCCTGCCGCTAGCCGGGAGGCTCGTGGAACGGATCGCCAGGCGGCCGGAGCCGATGGTGGGCGGAGGAGGGCGGTGTGGAGTGGAAGGGGAGACTGCCGGGAGTCGCCGGAGGACGGAGGGGGCTAGGGCTGTGGTGGCGGTGGTGGACGCGGCGGTCGGCATTCTGAGATATAGCATTCCCTCGCTTGGTTGCGGGAGTTTTGGTGGCGGAGCTGGGTGAGAAAGATTCTGCGGGGCTTTTTATCAAACACTTGCTGAGCGAGTGGTGTCGTGGAAGATAAGGCTGACGGCGAACCAAACGAGAGGCACACGTTCTGCGCTGACAAGAGAGCTTAGATCTTAAAGATGGAGGAGGATTGGATCAAGGGACCCCCAAAGCAACCCCAAGTTCACTGGTGAGGCCCTATTAGCCTATTAGGGATGCTTACCCCCACAAACTTGGATGGGGAGGCCCTACCACATAACGCTGCGGGGATACCTATCACCACGCGCCATACTGATCGCCTCTCGCCAATGCCTTGTGGGGCCATAGTAATGTTCAGTGTGGCACACCGCGATAGACGTTCTCAGGTTGCTATGCTGTAAGGCCTTCCCATGGAAGTTGCTCTCCTTGCTTGGGTCTATTATTAGGCGCCCCGATCAATGAACTGTATTGAGCCCAATGTTTTTAAAGACGGATCAGAAGGCAAACCGAAAAGGCATCCGGTTCGATCAAAATCGGTTCAAAACCGCTGGCTCAACCGCTTGAACCGCATAAAAATAGGGCTTTTTGAGTAGATATTTACTAAATTCTTCAATGAAAAGTTTGATTCATTGGTTAACAAACAAACCGGTTTATTCAAAGACCGAAGCGAAACACTGATTGAGCCAAACATGTCCAAACCGGTCAGACCGCCCGATCCGGTCCTGTTTTCAAAACATTGATTGAGACCCATTTCAGACTCCGGTCCGGCCATGCATGCTTGGCATCCTTAATAAGGACAGTTGCGTTGAAGTATTCCTTCGGTTTACTTTACCCAGTATCAGACTGTGTTTTGAAAATTGAAACGGACCCGACGGTTCAACTGATTTGGACTGGAACTGAAACATGTTTAGGTTTGGTTTTTAAATAAACCGGTTCATCCGTTCGTATGTAAAAGTTAAAAATTAGGCTATATGTCATTTCTTAGAATAATGGGGTTGGTGGTTTTGAACAAATAACATATGGTTAGAAAACCCTTAACACAACTTTCTAACCGAAAAATTATACTTTTTATTGAAGTATTTAGTAAGTATTTATTTTAAAATTAACCTTTGCCATGCGGTTCAAACGGTTTTTTGAAGGTTTTTAGGTTCACCTTCGATCTGGTTTTTAAAATATTGGTAGCCGAGTCTGCGTCAAACGATAGTTTTTAGAAATTTTTTATAAAAATAATTACGCGATAGAGTTAGGATTTTCTTTCAGGTGGGGCAAGGTGTGAAGGAAGGCGATAGTTAAACAAGAGTCCAGATCTCCTTCAGTTGATCGGCCCCGGCCTATGGGCTCGGTGTGCATCAAAGCTGCACGATGACTAGCAACTCAAAAGTGAATCGCACTCTAACAACAACAACGTACGACTGTGATATGTGTTGGGCCCACCGCTTAAGCAATGTTATAGTCATAACCTCAATATATTTTTACACATTTTACACAACAAATGATATAACGAACTTAAAAAGAGTAATGCTATATAGCTAACTCCTTTTGCCAACTTTTGTTGCCAACTCCACGGATGTGGAAGTTCTTGCAGCCCCTCATTGGTGGGAACATTTTTCAAGGGGCCATGGGATGAATCCTAGAGTAGTTTGTATCTCCTCTGATTGGCCCTGGTCGGTGGGCCCGTGCTCATCACAGTCTCACGATGGCAAGCAACCCGAAGTTAATGGTACTCCAGTCCGACTACATATGGATATGATGCGCATCGGGCCCACTGACCAGGACTGATTGACTAGAGTAGATCCGAACTCATCCTAGAGGAATGGGTTGGCTTGATTGGGAACATCAGAAGTGGACCCCCCTTTTACATGTTTGTGAAGTGGCATCAAACAGGGAAAGCTCAAAGCTTGTGCCTAGGGCTACAACTTGAGCGGGTTGGACCCGACCCAATCCGAGCCTAATCCGAGTTTTGGTAAGGTTTGGATTGATGCATTTAAAAATTGGGTTGGGTTAGGGATGAAAAAATACAATCCGAGTTAAATTCGGATCGGTCTTGAGTTGAGGGGACCGGGCAACCCGACCAAACCCAAACCCAAATAAGTATGTATGTCTGCTTCCCGAGTACTCATATGTTGAGCGTCGCAATCACAACCATCTTTTTCATATAGTCTCATATTATTTTTTTCCTTCTTGCTTATCAAATAAATACATTATTTGATGATCTAGTAAATTTTATGAATAGAAATGCAGCAAAAGTTGAATGATGGCGCTAACAAATATAAATTCTTTTAGTTTTTTTATCTTTAAATGTTAAACTTTTAAACACTGATTGAAAATAAGTATATTTGAACCCGCACAACCTAATCCGTCCTATCAACTTGGGCTTAACCGAGTGTGGAAAACTTTGCTTGGGTTGGACTTGAGCTGGGTTAGGGCGGAGCATTCTAGTACTTGGGTCTGACCTGGGTTGACTCCCAACCCGATCCAACCCGCCCGAGTTGCAGCTCTACCTGGGTCCCCTATGATTACGATTCCTCGAGATAGGGCCATCCGACGAATATAGGTCATCTTTGGTTGCGGGGTGTGCAGTAGGGGTGTTCATCGGTTCAGGTTGACCCGCCAAACCGAACCAAACCGGTCTATTTGGTTCAGTTTGGATCGGGTATTTTTGACCGTTCGGTTTGGTTCGGTTCCAAAAAAAAAACCCCGCTATGGTCGATTCGGTTCTGGGTTGTGAGTTTTTTAACCCGAACCAACCCAACCCGAACCATGGGTACTATAACCTTAGTTAGTAGTTACTACTATACAGTGTATAATCTCACTAATATTGTACATTACATGGTGGTGACCCCAATTACCACCATTCGGTGCATTCAAAACTTTCAAGTATTCAACGGTGTGATGAAACTAAAACATAAAGGGTGTTACCCACATAATTTCTAGCACCTCCAAATCCCTACTTATGAAATATCCAAAGTGAAAAATTAAGGGTATTACTAGTAATTCTATAGGGGCAAATAGTAGCATCCAAAGTTAAAGGCTTAAAAATAAAATATGAACCAACTCAGCGGCACAACCATTCACGCTTCACGGTATGATGACGAGCGATTTGAAAGACCCCCAGAACCGAACCGAACCAAACCGAACTTTTCCGGTTTGGTTTGGTTCGGTTTTTACCAAGAAATGGTTTGGTTCGGTTCCATTTTCTAGAGAACCGATCAACTTCGGTTCGGTTCCAAATTTATCAAAAAACCGAACCAACCCGAACCATGAACACCCCTAGTGCAGAACATCACAGTGGTGAGCCCTATATCACTGTGCATGCATTCAATTGCGTGATCACCCTTCCCAGCATCGACCAGTACTGCAGCAGCCCGAGTAATGTTGTTTCGGTAACTTTGGCCAAGACAACGGTCCCTTTGCCGGCTGACTGAGGCTGAGTGTGATTCACCGTTCAGAAGGGGTGCAACAGACGGCTATGATCATGCCACATCAGTCTAGCATAAGAAACCTAGCATTTTCACATGTAAGCCCCTATCTGCCATGAAATGGCGTAATTGTTAGGCAACATGTAATCTCTCTTTATCTCTATACGTCAAACATCTTTTTTTATTAACAAAAATTATAAGAAGAATGATTCATGTCTCATCTTCTATAAATCCAAACAAGTCTCATGACATAACAAAAGTTTAAATATCTTAACTGTCCTTAACAAAATGATCTAAACACGACAATCTTTAACTCTCATTTTCATCAGATTTTTTAAATATTATTTTTTGAAAGTTAAGTTTTTTACTTTAAAAAATCTATAACTTCTTGTATACATATCGAAATTTAATAAAATTTGTATTTTTAGAATCTACTCATGGAGCTCTACAAAACTATATTCATATTGCCTATGAATTCAAAGAAAAAATTTGGATATACGACTACCCTATGGGTGTAAACAATGACCATCGATCTAAACTTGGCCCAGTCCGATCAACGGCCCAACCCGGCCCAATCCGAACACACCATGGGCCGGCTCGAGCTGCCACCTTGAGCTCGTACTCGGCCCGACCCGGCCCGAAATGAAACACCTTGAGCCCGCCCACATTTAGTTATTTACTGATTGTTATAAAAAACTCAAAATGTCACTTTTAAAATATTGATTTTATGTTAACTGACTAAATGTCACTTATAAAACCAAATGACATGTAAAACTGACAGTTGCAAAATCAAGAGACACTTTATCGGACACAAATTGACAATGAAAGGGTCTCTTAATTTTACAATTGTCAAAAACAAGAAATGTTACTTTTGAAATCTTGGTGTCACGTTAACTGACTAAATATCACTTACAAAAGCAAATTTCACATAAAATTAACACTTGCAAAATCAAGAGACACTTTATCCAACACAAATTGTCGATAAAGTGTCTCTTAATTTTACAACTGATAATTTATGTGACATTTGGTTTTGAAAGTGATAGTTTCAGTTTTTGATAATTATAAAATTAAGACACTTTTATCGTCAGTTTGTGTCCGATAAAGTGTCTCTTGATTTTGCAACTATCAGTTTTACGTGACATTTGCTTTTTAAAGTGATATTTAGTCAGTTAACATAAAACCAAGATTTTAAAAGTAACATTTTGAGTTTTTTATAACAATCAGCAAATGACTAAATGTGGGCTCATAGGGCTTCCTTTCGGACCGGGCTGCGGGTCGGAGGTGGCAGCTCGAGCCCGACCCATGATATGTTCGAGCCGGCCAGGTCGGGCCATTGATCGGGTTGGGCCGGGTTCGGACCGATGGGCTTTGTTTACAACCCTAGGGTAGTCTTATATCCAAATTTTTTTCTTAAAATTTCATAGGCAATATGGGTTTAGTTTTGTAAAGCTCTATGAGTAGATTCCAAAAATATAATTTTAATAAATTTTTGATATATATATATATATATATATATATATATATATATATATATATATATATATATATATATATATATATATATATATATATATATATATATATATATATATATATATATAGACACACACACACACACACACACACACACACCCAAGAAGTTATGGATTTTTTAAAGTGAAAAACTCAACTCCCAAAAAATATTATTAAAAAAAACTGATGGAAATGGGAGCTAAAGCTTGCCACGTTTAGATCATTATGTTAAGGGCAATTAAGATATTTGAACTTTGCTTTGTTTTTCTCATAAAATTGTTTGTCTGTTAGATGGTTGCCATATCATGGGGCTTCTTGATGGGGCCTATATCATGGGGCTTCCCTATCACTACTCAATTAATAAATGCAAACCGATTCGATGAGATTTGTGCAACCTATGAGTTAGGGCAATATGCACATTCACAACTATGTTGAAAACTTCATAAACACTATGACACATCATATCAGGATGAGATTGAACAATCTAGATGAAAATTGTGTTTCTGAAATTTGGTTTAAGTTTGGAGAAAAAATGAGTTATTCTGAAATAAATTTTTTGTAGATTCAAAATATTTTACTGGTCTTTGGGTTTTTAAGTAGATCTAATACTTTCATATTTTTTGAAATTTTTTCGGTATAAAATGTTAACATTTTTGTTCCATCGAATTTTTTTTTTTAGCAAAAATTGAAGAGCCCGATTTTGTATAGAAACTGAAAAATTACATTTGTGTTATTTGGTTTTTAATTATTTTTAATATTTTTATTAAATTCAAAAGAGGTGGGGCAGGTATTTGCTTATTTTCATAAAATAACTTAAAGTAGATAGCAAAGATAAAGATCATTTACTTAAATATTTTTGATGTAAATATGGTTGTCAAGCTGTCTTGCTGAAATACCCCTTATCCTAAACCTGGTCCTATTTTTTTCTAAGTGCTGAGACTACTGCGACTATGGGGTTCAGTCCCCATTTCAGCGGTCCGGTCCACCTATTATGCAGGGTGTTGTGGCTTCCAATTACTCTTAGGATCCGTTTGGATTGAAGTATCCGGAGTAGTAAGTCGCTTTGAGGTAAGTATTCAAGATACCGTGTGTGACTTATCGTGCTTGTTCAATATCCAGTGCAGTAAGTCAATTTGGTGTCTCTAGAATACCACATAGCTAAGGAAACTCAATACCACAAAAAAAAACGATATGGTGAATACCTTGTAATCATAATATCTCACAGGATACTTCAAACCAAACAGAGACTTAGATAATATACATGATGTGCTTAATAAACTACTATGTATTTATATTAGGTTGGACATCGAGGCTTGATTTATAACCGTACAAGTTGCGGACACAAGGGGGTAGCCCAATCAATGCTATGGGATCTTCTAGTTGAGGCCAAGTGAGTGGCTCCCTATCACTAGAAGTGTCCTTTCTAGAGAGCTCTCAATGCCACGTAAGATATGCATGGGGAGAGAAATCTAGTGTGTTCCAACAGCCTCCCAAATCCACTCCCTAAATCCTTTTATAAATTTTTAAAATTTTTTCTTATTTTTAATTTTTTTTTATTAATTTAGAATATAAAAACAATCCAATCGGTGCCATCGATCCTCTAAGTCCAAGTTAACCTGCATAGCCACCCAGAGTGCGACGCAGGCTGTACTCTAATTCCCATAGACTTACTATGTTCTCTGCATACCCCTGCTCTTCGCTTAGTAATGGTAAACTCGTTGTCCCTCCACTTGGTGCCATAACGCGACTCGAGCGGTGGAGACTACCGTCAGACTCGAGTGCTCATATGACTCGGTTTCTTCCAGGTTGACCACATACATCGTACCTCCGATTATTCTGCCGAGTAACTGGATCTGGTCAACAATCCAACTGATGACCACCTGGCCAGGGTTTAATACGATGTAAGTCAAACCAAGGAATATACCTTCCATTAGAGGTATAGATAGCATGTAGGAGTGGCACGCTGATACGACGTCAGCTGGGTAACCCAATACACCGTGGTTTTGGGTCACGTAACTGAACTCTCACACATTGGTGCACCAAAGCACCACACAACTGCTTAGCTCACTAGACATGGTTTCTCAGGGTTTAGAACCGTTTTACCCTAAGCAGAAACATGGCTTAGTGCACCGGTGTCTGCTCACCGATATATGCACCGTGTTGGTTTTGTTTGACCACAGACACTGTGCCTGGTAATGACCTTGGTGGAGACACCCATATTCTATCATCCCAATAGTTTATCCTGATAGGACGACCAATCCTAATCAGATCTGCAAATGCATTTAGGTTACATAGGACCAATCCATTGAGTCTCCCACTCAAGTGGATTATCATGTAGCCATGGCTCTCTGTTTTGCGATCAGAACACGTACTAAGGTACGTACCTAGATGTAATCCTAAGCTATCAACCATAAATAACCAAACTATTGGTTTTTATGAGCTGTAGACCTCACCAATTCCAACAATGTCTCACTAGGTCTAATGAGAAAAAATAGTGTTAGAGCTCTATAGCTTCTACATATGCTGCCCAAAAAGTCTTTGCAGGAATTCCCTAAAGGAATTAACAACATTGTCTCCAGATGCTATCTCAATACAGCTACTTGTAATTTTCTCCTAAAACTGTCAGATCAAGTGGAGTTTGTACTTGATGAGTTTCCCCCTTACGGTGGTCTCTAGGCCCTTTGGACCTTGCGTACCGCTCTTCTATTGTCACAACAGATAACTGAGCCTCTGGTATGCGTCCTAAGTTCTCCAAAAACTTCCTGAGCCATACCACCTACTTGACTACCTCACACACAACAATGTACTCAGTCACTGTGGTGCAGTCTGTGATATACTCGTATTTCACACTTTACCAACTATCGCTTCTAATCCCAAGAAAAAATAATTCCTGAAGTCGATTCTCTGGAACACATATCTGACTCAAAAGTCAAACCTTGTGCATCCAATAGATATCAGGACCTGTGAAGTATAATCTAACTCATAATCCTCTCTTGATGAGGACTTATGAGTATACCCTTTATATCAGTCCAGTGATCTGGACCTCGGTTCGACTGAAATTGATCCATCATTCCTATTGCACAATCTATCTAGTCTTAAAATAATTGAATCTGGCTAGAGTATTATCTTCATGCGTAGCCTGTGACAGCGAGAGAACCTTGCTCTGGTGATCTCAAGTAACCTTGATTCCCAGAACATAACTCGCCTCACTAGGGTCTTTCACTTCGAATTACGATGACTACATACCTTTATCTTAAACAATATTCCTATGTCATTTTTAATCAGTAGAATACTGTTAATATAAAGTACTAAATATACCCTTGTAGCTCTATCATCTTTTCTTGTACCCTATTGGTTTATCCTTAGTTTGACCAAATCCGTGTGAGCAGATTTCCTGATCAAAATGGATATTCCAATTCCTGGATGCTTGTATTAGTCCATTAATGGACCTTTGCAACTTGCACTCCAGATCTTCATGATCTGTTGACATAAAGCCTGGGGCTGCATCATACACATGTCATTTTCTAAATTTCTGTTAGAGAATAACTGTCTTGATATCCATCTATCAGATCTCTCAAATATAATGGGTTGTGATGGATTAGGAGGATCAGAAATAGACTTATGCATAACTTCCAAATTGTTACTCTGTTGTCTTAATCGATACTTCAAATTGCAACAGTGATTCCATTGTAGAAGTAACAATTGATTGAAAGTGTTTTTACTGTTGCTATAGTGAAATCACAGTAGCATCTAAATTGATACTTCAAACCATTAGTAGTCGATTGATACTCTAAATTGCTATAGAGATTTCACTGTAATAATAACAATTCGGTTGAAAGTGATTTTTCTGCTGATACAGTGAAAATCACTAAAGCAACATAATTGATAGTCCAAACCCCTATAGCAGTTGAATTGATACTCCCAACCGAATTGGTACTGTACTATAGTGAAGGAATAACGGTTTTGTCATTTGTAAGTGGTTGAAAAGTTAACAATGACATTTGGGGGGTTCGAATTAAAACGTAGGGGTGGGACTTGGGCGGGTTGAAGGGTCTGCCCATACCTAAACCGACCTACACACATCTTAACCCGTTTTACGTGTGGAACTCATGGAAGCCCAAATCGTACTTGCCCGTTCGGGTTGCTCGGGTTGCCCATTTGCAGAAAATTGAGCTGATTGGTCGGGTTGCCCAATTTAAAAATGTTTGTGAAACATATGTAGATAAGGAAAAAACAAAAAAACAAAATTAAGAGGTCAAAATCATTTGATTGAAAATGAAGCATTGCTCCATACCGCAAGAGAGAGACGAGCGAGGGGATAAGATAAAAACAAAGGGTGTCTAATCGTTGCACCACTGTAGTGCAATGAGATCAAAGTGTGAAGAGGGAAATGGAACAATCCTTAACCGAGCACCAATATTTAACACCACCAGTTACACGCTGCCACATCTTTTGGGCCGGCGAATTCGGGACAATCCTTCGGACTGAATAGCATTGCTCAAGTAAAAATGACCAAATCTTTACACCATCACAAGCCTTTCTTTTTTTTCTTTTTTTCTTTTTTTTTTTTTTTTGGTATTTCGAAGGGGGAACTCACAACCGGAGCTCTTGGAGGCGCCGGTGCAAACACAATACAACCACTACACAGTACAATCGTCACCCGGCGGAGACAACAGCAGCCACCACTAGGTGGCAAGAAGGGGGGGGGGGGGGGGGGGGGGGGGGGGCAGAGCCCCGAGAAGTCAGCCACTCAGCCAGGTGAATTGTTTAGAAAATTTAGAACAGAGTAGAATGTGATAGGGCCAACACTTTGGAGTTCGTTCAATCAGATCAAGGAGGCAAATACATAAATCCTTCATCGTCAGGACTAGTCCTATTTCGGAAACCAAACTGGGAACCCCTGATATTTTTTAAAACAACGTGTCATTCATTATCTGTACATCACCATACAAGGGGTTTGCAAGTCCCTCGTCTCATCCACGTAACCCAATCCCTCTCCTGGCAACCTCCTACCAATCTTCATCGAGGCTGACTCGGTGGAAGCAGAGGATGGTGCACACGAGGATGAAGAAGGATGTGAACTCGATGAACATGGCTCCTGTCTCGATAAGGTGGGCATGCCTCAGGATCGCAGGGATCGCGATGCTCCCCACTGCGGATGCACCCGTCAAGAACTTCGCCGCGTTTATCCAGCTGAAAGAATTTGCCATCAACTTTCCGGTTGAAAATATCAGCAGTCATTCTTTATAATATAGTCCGCTTGAAGTTGGTAGTAGGAATCAAAAATGTTATAGTGAGTCTGAAAAAGATGACATCGGCAATCTATGAGGTGATGTCAAGATTTGTTACACGGGCACCATACATATTCTCATGATAAAGTCGTTAGTGTATATACCTAGCCTCATTATATAGTTTAATTAGTCCTTTCTAAGGGTATGCTCACTTGGGTAACCTCATCTCATGTACAACATATAAAGGTCTGGCCCCATTGAGCGAGACCTCCCGCCCTCCCTCCCTCCTTCTCTCTCTAAGAGTAATCAAAAACAAAACAAAGATCTAGGTTTCAGTAAGATTTCCAAGATTCAAAGCAGCAGAGCAACCTAAATTTGGATGCCTGTAGCTACAAAAGAGTGGGTATACTAGTTGGTGTCAGCATAAGCAGGAAAGTGAGGAAACATCCACTTCTTTTGAATGGGAAAACAATTTGGTCTAGAAATCCAAGTAAAAATAGGTGTCCTGAATCCGGAAATAAGAGAAAAATGGACATAAAATTCACTTAATTTTAACCCAGTATGTTAGGTAACTTCAAATAAAAGGCCTAATTAGACTATAAATTTCTTACTGCTAAACCATGCTGACAGATGACAACACAGCAGAAAGCGGGAGATATTGTTTTCAAACATGAATTGATTCTAAGCCGGATGCAAATTGTTCATGTTTTTTGAATTACCTATCAGCCTTCTTTCTGTGTAATTAGATACGGTAATGTATTACTTATCTGCTGCCTTATCTGTGTGTTCTATTACTGTATTAGCAGCCTACTGCTTCAGGATGAGTGTTGAATACTGTTGCATCAAGAAGCATCTTCAATGGTTTTTTATCTAGAATCAAGTGAAAATTTCTCATTTTAAATTACCAAAAAAATTCTCGCTATCATCTAGGTGGACTCTTCGTATCTTTTTCTTTAGTGGATTCCATAAACATATCATCTTATTCGCCATCTTCATTTCGTCCATTATTTCCCCAGTTTGCTGAATTTCTAACCAGGTCCTCGGGTTTATGCAGACCCATATTCTCTTCCTTAGATTATTTGCAAAATCCCAAATTATTTTTGCCCAAAAAAGAGTGCTTTGCTAAAATAAATTTCAAAAAGATTAGAATATGCAAGTGAGATTCTCTCTTAAAGCAGGATTTATACAGACCCATATCACAAGCTTTGAAAGATGAATGTAAAAAATCACCCTTTGAAAACTACACGAGGTAGAATAGTGCAAACTTAGAGAATATAACAAATATGTGGAATGGTAATGCATCAAGGCGATAAGAGGCCAAAGAGAGTACCGAAGATCGGCCTTACAAGTTATAATTTCTAACAGCGATTACTGGAAGGGAACATGTATGTGCATGATATACACTAAACCTCTGGCTTTCAAAGTACGAAGAAATTCTGGTCTTTTCGATCCATAAATTAAAGGGTTTTTTTTAAATCGACCCCCAAAAACTAGTCTAATTGCATATTAATCATTGGAAACCTTATTATTTACATATCAACCCTCCAATACATGTAGATTGTGCATATTTACCTCTCTATTACTATCCATCAACGGAAAGTGATATAACAATGGTGAGCTTCTAGCCTAAAGTCCAAATGACCAGTTTACCCATGGTCAAAGGGTGGCTTGCCACCTAGACCCGCTAACACCAGCTCTTTTCAGTGTGAGTACCCTAACCTCCACTCATGCTCATTCAACCCTCCACGTTCGTCTGGCAGGTCCGACAACCATCCACGCTTACACCAAACAGTCAACAAGGAAATATTCCGAGTATATTTGTCCTTTTGAGACGGTACCTAATCAGAGGGGTGAATATGCACAAATTTATATGTTTTGGAGGGTCGATATGCAATATAAAGTTTCTATAGGTTAATACACAATTAGACTAGTTTGTAGGGGTCGATTTGCAAACAACCCTAAATTAAATTGCTTGACGTAATACAAATTTTTAGAGCTTAGGTAGTTCAAAGATAAGACATCATTCATAGAAATGTCAGTAATCTGGGAAAGGCAACCTAATTAACAAGAACATAAACAAGAGTAAACTCACCCGCCACCCTCTCTGCTGGTCAAGAAATGTGTCGACCCACCTCCAAAGAACAAACAGGGCATAGGCACCAACACATACATGAGAGCTGTAAAAGTAAGTGAAACCATGTCAACCTTAATATGTCAGCATTCAGCAACTACTCCCACATAAAATCCCAAATCAAGATGACTTGCAACATCATTGTTTACCTGATAACATCGGCCACCAATTGTTGTATAAAGCACACGCCTGCATTTCAGTTAATTAGGCATTTTAAGCACATAGAACTGAGAAAACAAATGCACCTGACCACAAAGTTTCAACGAAAAGTAACCTTGGGTACAATACAACTCAAAGGACGCAAAGTTTCATAATTTGTGTGGTAGATGATACCAATTTTCCATTATATCTAAAAAACCATGATATACTCATAAAATACAAAATCCAAATACTGATACAGCCTCCAACTATAGACATTAATGACAGATATCTTAATTAGATCTTTAATCTATAAACAATTGAGCAAATCACGAACATAGCAAGAGGACAAAAGGCAAATGTACCATGTGTGGAAATTTTAACATCCTGGTTGAGAATCTATGCCAGTGAGGCCAAGACAGTCTAGAAGACTTGAAGTGGCAAGAAATAATGAACAAAGACTTAAACCTGGCCGAAGAGACTGTTTATCCGGTAAGTTTTTAGGACATGCGGTTGTTGCATCATATTTTTAATGTGAAACACCATGGCTTGGCTATTAGAAAAAACATTAGGCGATCTCAATTACTTTCATGCATGCAAGGTGTTCAGGATGAAGCCAGCAAGAGTGAGGGCTATTATTGCTAGAAAAAAAACGAAAGGGAACTGAGTTAACCACTTCAGATTTTGATAACCACCCCCTGAACTGATGTATTTCAGTATTTGTACCGGGTTGCCATCAATAGGACACGCTATAGTAATTTGTTTTTACCGGTTTCGATGGGGGACAGTTAATTAAACACTACAGATTTCCTTAATCCACCCCCGACCTGTTGTTCTTGGCCCAGGTTGCCATCAATAGGAGACACCTATAGCAACTTGTTTTGACTGGTTTCCATGGGGGCCTTACTGCAAAATAAAATCCTGAAACCAAGAAGACAGAACTAGGATGAAAAAGAAAACAAGATCAAAGGAATCCGCCTCAGACTAAATTCGTGGGTCTGCTTCCCCTACATATGAATCCGTTAGAACATTCCAAAATCAACTAGAGAACTTGCCAAACAAGGTCTAATCCAATCTATGACAATGAGGACTCTTAATTCCATACATTAAAAAATCAAAAGCTTCTCCTGGCTTGACTCAACTCAATACAATACCGTTTTCAGAATATAACCCAAGTTTTAATCATCATAATCAGTGTTTAAAAAGGCGTTTGAGGCTTACGCCTCGAGGCCCGCCTCGAAGTGAGGCGGTCCTATGTTGCCTCGAGGCGCACGCCTCAGCGGCCATATATAAAAAACCTACACCTCTGTATCAAGTGGTGTATGTCTTTGTCCGAGGAGCGCCTCAAGGCGTTCGAGACGTAAGTCTCGTGCTCCAAGCGTGAAACATAGGGCGGGGAGGGGTTAAAACCAATGTTTGGTGTGGAAGGGGCACAAAGGGTTTGATATGTAAATCGCCCCCATGGGCCCTTTTTCACCCATTGAAACCTCCTAAACTATTTTAGATCTTTTTAGGTTTTGAAACCCCTTTACCTCCAAAAACCAATAATCAAGATTTAGTGCTCATTTCTTTTCTGATTTTAATTCCAAAGTTGTATTCTTCTTCTTTGTAGATTGTTTACCAACTACAAGTGAGAGATCAAGATTTGTTTCAAGTTTAAAGGTATAAATTATGATCTTGCTTCTTCTACTAGTTTTTTCTATGATTTTTTCTTTGTATTTTACCATTTCATGTATTTGTATCATTGTTTTTTTTTTTTTGAATCTTGACAATGTTAGTCCTATATTCGTATTTTATTGTTTGTTATTACTTGTTAGTTGCTACATTAATTATTATCTTGAATATTAAAGAATTAAGCGTGTTTGAGCTATTTGACTTTTATTTTGTTGTTAGATTGCTCAAGGAGTGCTCAATCGTGTCATATACTAAGAAGCACTGACACTGGTACGGGGACACGGGTACGACACGACACGGGTTCGCCGACACGGCAAATCCTAAAAAATGAGGACACGGGTACGGCAGGGACACGGCAATAAATGAATATTTTTAAATTTATATTTTATGTATGTTTGCAATTCATATATATTTCAATAACCGAAAAAGCCTCATAGAAAACAACTAAAATGAAAATTTAATATATATTGAATCGCTATCGTTAGTTACATCCAGCCCGATCGGTAAATCACAGACATCTCTAAATGGTATGGAAAATAACGGTTGTGTTTCAGTTTTGACTTCAACCTACCTGAAACCTCAGAGGATAAGATAAGTTAAAGTCAAACCTGAATCGTAATCGTCCATCATAACCTTCCTAACAAGTGAATCACACTCAGGCCCAAATGGCATGCAAAAGAATGGCTGCGATTCAGTTTTGGATTCAACCTATCTGATTCTCTGAGGTTATAATCTCAGAGGATCAAATAAGTTGAAGCCAAAACTGAATCACCACAGCTTGTAAACCCGACCCTATATCGAACAGTCAATCAACCCGTAGTGTCCCGAGTGTCCGAGGAGTGTCCGACGAGTGTCCGAGGAGTGTCCGACCGTGTCCGGCTCCCAGAAGCACGTAGGACACGGCACATGCGTGTCCGGTGCGTGTCCGGCGAGTGTCGGTGTCCGACACGTGTCCGACACGGGTACGGGAGGCCTAGGGAAGTGTCCATGCTTCCTAGGTCATATAAGATATTTTCTAATACATTGTGATTTATTATGCATATCTAGTTCAATTATTATTACACATTCAATAATAGTATTTATTCTGAAGTTTTTCTTCTTTAATTTTTTTTTTTACCAAAACGCCTCAAAAAAATTTGAGGCTTACGCCTCGGTGCGCCTTGAGGCTTACGCCTCGCCTCTCTAAAGAAAATATGCCTCGGTACGCCTTTCGCCTTTTTAAACATTGATCATAATGACTAAAAACTAGCAAAACATACTACTTACGGGGTCTGAAGTTCGCTTCAAACGAGTACTCATGCACCTCAAAGAGATGTACAGCTCAAGATAATCCCCCAAGAAGGCAGATGACTCATCTTTACTGAAATTTGACATTTTAATCCGACATACCAATTCCATTAGGAGAGTCGATTTGCATGAGTGATTATCCTTCGGAAGCAATTTATCCACATATTTACGACTTCATCTAGGCACTCTCACTCAATTAAAAAAGATTGTAAATAATTAATCTTATACAAATCCTTTTGCCACGACCAAAAGGTACAATGAGGCAGTCTTCATGCATCACATTGGTCAATCAATCATTTCATGCACAATGAGGAGGTTCATGGTTCAGTTTAAGCCTTTACATGCATCACTAAATGAATTTTTATGTGAAAAAAATATACAGCTCGTTTCATCCTAATCAATGAGTTCCTCACAAAGAACATTGAGAACAGATAATCTCATTCAGTCATTCTATAAAACCTTCACTGCGAAGAACACTTCATGAGGTGAAAGCTCATTGATCCATGGGATAGCCATCACGTGATTATCTTCCACGTCATGTTTATGAATTAAAGGAAGCCCACGTCCTTCCATCTCACATTAATCATGTTACGAGAGAGAGAGAGAGAGAAGGGTTTGGAGAGAATACTCCTTTTGTATTGATCATTATTACACTAGCACTACCTCTCCTTATATAGGGAAAGAACACACACCATAACAATACCATAATCGATATGGGATTAAAGTGAGACTACATCTAACACCCCCCTCAAACTGATGTGGGGTATAAACCAACATCAGTTTGCCTAACATGAAAAAAATAAATCCAACATCCCCGTTTGTAAAGTAAAGATAAATTGATTGACCTGAACAGGACAACCAGGGCACCTGGCCAACCTGCAAGCAGGCCAATCGAAGAACAGGCAAGGATCATTAAGGCCCGATGTCAAACAGGCGGAGCGATGACGAATGCAGAGAAGGAACCGAGGCGAAAGGACCAGGCGACATGCTGAGCGCCCCCGGGAACTATTACACGAGAGGGGTGTTAGACAAGAAGAGAAAGAGAATGAATGTTGGGAGTGAACGAAGATTGATTTCACTCAATTGGGCAATGGTCCTATATAGTTGTACATACCCCAAGAAAGGATTTGTCTAACCTATACAGGACTAATATGTTATTTTTTAACATCTCGTCCCACATAGACATGATATTGTTCGCTTTGTTCATGCTTGCACGAGGACTTACCAAGAGGTCACCCATCCTAGTGCTACTCTCGCCCAGGCACACTTAACTACGGAGTTCTTATGGGATTCGCAGCAATTCACAGTTTTAAAACGCATCATATCCGTTTGGGATGAAATATTATATTAATAGCCCATAATCTCCTCTCCAGGTGATGTGGGACTAATTCGCGGTCTCTCACCTCACCTCAGCGAGCTTACCTCATTCATCTTGGCTTTCCCTACCTCAGAAGTCTTGGCTATTGGCTCTTGACTATTTCTCTCTCTCTCTCTCAAGGTGGATCATACACCAAGAGTTTGCTCAGGAGAGTTTGTAAACACTGAATGGTGTATATTCGTGAAGTCGGCAAGCTAATCTATAAAACTGTAAAATACACATACGGAAGCGAGAGCGTGCCATCCACGTAGCAATGTCGCACAAAGTAACAATCAAGCTCGATGTGTTTTGTGCGCTTGTGAAACATCGAATTACCAACAATCTGGATAGCACTTTGGTTGTCGTAGTAGAGGGAGTCAATGAGGTCAGGAGTACTCCTGAACTATGCTCCGTCTGCATGTTCACACCTTCGTCAACGTTCAGCCATTAAACTTAACATGTATCCTTAAAATGACCTTAATATGGCTAAACACATTTTCTATGTATTACTTGTGCTAACTAGGGCGAGGGTGGTTGGTATAAAAATTAAGTTTGATGACTAAAATTTGACGGAAGGGATAAAACATGCAGAAAACGGATAGTTTAAATGGTAAGTTGTTCAAAAAATTAATTGAAGGACGTATATGACATTAGATGCATAGTTCAGGGTTTTTGTTTGTAATTCGCCCTTATTTTAAATATGTGTTATCTTTTTAAAAACCCAACAACAGTTGTTTTTTTAAATCAAGCAACCTTTGTCGGCGGAGTCCAGAGACGACGAGGGTAGTCCGCTTGCGAAATATGGTGAGAAGAATAACGATATTTTACTACATGGATTGTTTTTTGGATTCTCTTGGAACGGTAAAAACCAATCTTCTGCTCTCTACAACAGCAAAGCGAAGGAGTTAGCGAGCCGATTGGTACGCTAACATAATTAATAAGGACTAAGGTATCATCAAAAGTGTGTCAAAAATTCAGTAACCAAGTTGTGTGGCAGAACTAACCATGGTTAAATAGCCAGGTTTAGGGTTAAGACTAAAGTGTTGGCTATATAAAGGAGACGGGGTTGGTGAGTGGTGAGTGGTGAGTGGTGAGTGGTGAGTGGTGAGTGGTGACACCACTTCCATCCATTTATCCTATTGGATCCGATGATTCCATCGTCTCCTGACTCTTCTCTCCTCAATAAGTCTCCCTCTCACTCTCCGTGATTGATATATGGTTCTATTTTCTTCCAATTTGCATGATTTGATCGATAAAGTGATCAGAAATCACTTCACTTCCTAAAAATCTCGATTTTTCGACAAAATTGTTGCTTTGTAAGGCGATCAGATCTCATTTTCTTGAAGCCTGGGAAATCTGAAAACTTGTCAAACCAGGGTTTTGAATACAATTTTTTTTTAATATAGTCTCGAACTCCGAAAAGCGTGAAACCACTAAATCAATAAAAACACACGCAAATCGATGAAAATGGTTTTGCAATCAATACACATAAAAACCCTTTTACACCCCCAAATAATTGGATCAAGGTACTTTTGTGCGGATATGCGAGCTAGGCAGTATGATCTCATCTTGATAGTGTGCAACTCTGAAGTCTTCAATGGGTTGTGATTTGTGAATACCGACGCTATCCTAACTCACAAGTTACACAAATCTTACCGAGTCGGTTTGCACTCACAAATTTCTCATACAAAAAACATGTCCAACCCTTGGTTGTAAAATAATCATTGCTATCAAGGCATCACCTAGCCTACTGCGTAGATGATTTAAACTTGGACCGCCTAGGCGATAGTTCAAGCGAGTGGTCTATAAGGCAACCCCTTGACCCTCCAAAGTCCCCCCAGCTAAAGGCAGTTATAGGAATAGAAAGGAGGAAGAACAAGAAGGAAAGGAGGAAGGAGAGGTCGCCGACCAGTCAAACCTCTCGTAAGCTTCATCGCCCTCCAACAAACTTAAGCATGTATTTTTTTTTCATGATTTTTTTGAACTTATTCCCTCCCCCTTCTCTTTTCTCTTCTTTCTCTATGTTCGGCGATGGTGCTCTCTCTCTCTCTCTCTAGGTCCACAAACAAATGGGAAAAATACACTAAACCATGATTTTATTGATTTACGCTATGTTCAGTCTATTACAAACTTAATTTTGTCGTTAATCTAATCAAACCCCTTCTAAGTTTTCTTAAGATAAAAAGAGATGAGACTTTCAAAATATAGCTCAAATAGCTAATTTTGAAGGAATTTTTTGGGGGGGAAACTCAAATAGCTAATAAAATCATGATTTTAAAATTCTTGGGACCCATAAGCACTCGATTTAAGCAAATACATAATGAGAAGTCAGGGGGACACAAAGTTAGCTTTCCAATGAGTGGTTGGGCACATATCATGGCAAATTTTCATGATGTTATGCCCCCCAAAAGGTAACAGAATTCCAAAAATCACAAAAAGGTGAAAAATCGGAACAAACCCTGGAATGAAAATGTAAATGCCTAAGACTCAATCTGAGCAATAGACTCGATCAAACCTAGTGATCAAACTACATCAATTGCTTCAACTATGAAATTATCGTCTATAAATCCAAATGATACCAATCTTTAGGACTTGTTTGGTTGTTGTGCAAATGATGTTTGTACATTTGTTTGCACATGTAACATGTGCAATTAAAGTTTCATGTATTTAGGTGAAACTTTATTTGTACAGTTTTATGTGCAAAAGCTGTACAAATTGAGCAAGTGTGCATTTGCTTATACACGTCACACCCCATTAACCAAACAACCCTAAACTGTTTGCACATGTGTTTTGAAAATCACAGGCTAGAAACACAGCAGCCAAATAAGCCCTTATTGTTTCTCCATCATCAAACATGACCAATTTGATTGTGAAGTCCTACATCTACATGCTTGAATGACACCACCTCCAAGATTCCCTTGATAAGTTAGTTGAGGCATGCATCCCTTGATAAGTTAGTTGAGGCATGCATCCCCTTGATGAACCTACAACAATGATGAGTCCAATCACACCTTCATGGCTTTTGAGGTTCTAAATTAGGCAGTGTGTCGTGTGATGTTAATTACTCGATTCGTCAAATCTGAATCAGTGTAGATTTTGGTCAATTCGAACATAAATATTACCCCACCCACCCACCCGGAAATATGCCTTGATACTGATCTGGTTTTGTTGAATTGGATCAAGTTCAGTCAAATATAGCTCGAATCGGCCTCAAATTGGTTGAACCAAACCATAATAAAAAAAAATTCCTATGAATGAGACTTGAATTGGCCAAATCATTCCCGAATTTCCATTTTTGTTTTTATTTTTATATTTTTTGTCATAGCGGCAGAACAAGCCAAAGCCAAGTTTTTTTTTTCGCAAGATTTGGACAGAAACCCAAATTTTCCAACTATGGTTAATTGGCATGCATATTTTTCTTTGTGGTAGTCTGGCAAGAAAGTCATGGTCTAAAGTCATGGGGACTAATATGACCTCTAATAACTGAGCAAGCTCTTCCTTGTTACTAATCGTAGGGTAAAGTTATGAGATACCCAGTGGTGTCAAGGCAGTCAGGCCTGCCTAGGCGAGGACTAGGCGATAATTTTTTTTTAATATTAAAGTTTATATATATGGTATAATATTCGGATTTGAACAAATAATAAGCATAATACCATAAAAAACTTCATGTGAAATTAATCAAACAACCAAAATCAAACATTCTTATCCAAAAAGAATATTCATGTCATCATTGTCATGCTAAATCCCTGAAATGTGAATACGTAAAATATGTATGAGATGCATTATCAACATGTAACAATCAATAAATCAAATTATGTTACTATTAAGAAGTTATAATCTAGAAGTTAGAATATTAAAACCCTAGATCCCTAACATTCATTATGAAATAAATCAAGCATAATAAAAAAAAAAACCCTAAAAATTTAGCACAACCCTAAAATTAAAGAAATAGAAGCACTAAAGAGGATAAATCACATATATATAGAAGGATAATTCAAAGAGAAAAAAACTCTATAAGTAGACAATAACACTATCCTTAACCTTAGTAAAAAGAACATGAAACGAACTCTAAATTAGAAGATAATATAGGAAGCATGGACACTTCCCCAGGCCTCCCGTACCCGTGTCGGACACGTGTCGGACACCGACACTCGTCGGACACTCGCCGGACACGCACCGGACACGCATGTGCCGTGTCCTACGTGCTTCCGGGAGCAGGCCATGGTCGGACACTTCTCGGACACTCGCCGGACACTCCTCGGACACTGCGGGTTGACGGATTGTTCAATATAGGGTCGAGTTACAAGCTGTGGTGATTCAGTTTTGGCTTTAACCTATTTGATCCTCTGAGATTATAACCTCAGAGAATCAGATAGGTTGAAGTCAAAACTAAATCGCAGCCGTTCTTTTGCATACCATTTGGGCCTGAGTGTGATTCACTTGTCAGGATGGTTATGATGGACGGTTACGATTCAGGTTTGGCTTTAACTTATCTTATCCTCTGAGGTTTCAGATAGGTTGAAGTCAAAACTAAAACACAACCATTATTTTCCATACCATTTAGAGCTGTATGCGATTCACCGATCAGGCTAGATGTAAATAACGATAGCGACTGAGTATGTATTAAATTTTCATTTTAGTTGTTTTCTATGAGGTTTTTTCGGTTATTGAAATATATATGAATTGCAAACACACATAAAATATAAATTTAAAAATATAAATTTATTTTGCCGTGTCCCCGCCGTACCCGTGTCCTCTTTTTTTAGGATTAGCCGTGTCGGCGAACCCGTGTCGTGTCGTACCCGTGTCCCCGTACCAGTGTCAGTGCTTCTTAGGAAGATATAGATAAATAGTTAAAAAGAAAGACATATAAAATGATATTTAAGTATATGGGTCATACATACATTCGAAAAGGAAACAAAAAAAAAAGAGAAAAACAAAAAAAAAACTTTTTTATATAGGCCGCCCGCCTAGGCGACCAGTCCCGAAAAGGCTTGGCAGTTTCCTAGGCGTGGCCAAGGCGACGCCTTGACAACACTGGAGACCGTTCTCCCTCATCAACAAGAGTGTCTTCCATATGTGGATCATTTTTCAGACATTAGTCAAAAACATGTGATCAACTCCAACCCATGATTAAAGATTCTAGTGACACACAAAAAAAAAAAGGAGAGATGAATCATGTTCTTCAGCTTTTGGAACCATTCAGATATAGCCTAGGTCTCTAGATCATAATCTCGTCAAAAGACGACGTGAAATTGTTGAGTCGCTTGTAATCTTTTATGGAAGTTGTAAATCTTGAAGTCGTCATTGTCACATGTAATCATGATCATGATGTGTTTTAGCAAGATCTCCGAGATCAGAAGACAATTCAAGAAGCAGCTCTAATACCAATTGAAGAAAAATATTCAAGGATAAAACATTATGCACAGAGCAGAAGGATAATGAGGGGAGGAGAGGATACGTCTATTAGAAATGAATGGCGAAGAAGGATTAATAAAGAAGACCCCAAGTAAATGGAACATGGTTTGATGGTTATGGTAACCTTCACACTTTAGAATCATCAATAGGCCTACACCTTTCATTTGATCATATCACTTCTAACTCCTTTAATGGCATGTTTGGTTGGGAGAAGTTGCAAATGCATGAATTGCAACTCATGCGTTTTGGCCAAGCCCCATTGTTTGGTTGTGTGAGTTGCAACCCATGTGTTGTCACTCCATGCAACAAAATAAACATGAATTTTTAGGATGCGTTCCAACTACACCGATTGAAGAAAAAAAAATCTTGTGGAGCAATTCACCCCAAAAAGTTGCTTGTACAAACTCTTGCAGATGCAACTCCTTCGCCCACCACCGGCCACCACCACCCGCCGCCGACCATTGCTCACCACCCCACCGACCGGCCGCCGACTATCGCCCCGCTGGCAACATGTCACCGCCGACCACCGCCCACCTAGCACTAGCCAGCCGCTGGGCACCACCCGCCACGGTCGGCCACCACCCGTCACCCTGTCGGTCACCCACTGCCTGCCACCACCACTTGTTGCCGGTCGCTACCGCTTTCCGATCACCATCGCCAGCCATCATTGACCACCGCTTACCATCATGCCAACCACCACCACCGTCTCCCTCAACCACTACCAAAAAACAACCAAATAGTGTAAGTTGCAACTGTATTGTAGTTACAACTAATGCATTTCGAAGTGTAACTCATGCTTTTTCAAATATGGGTTGTATCTGCATCAAGTAGTTGCCACTCCTCCCAACCAAACAGGCCCTAATAGTTTAACACAAAATAAACCTAAAAATAACTTTCTAATATGACTCAAGTAACTAACTAGATCCCGTCTTCAAACTTCAAGGTGGTTATCTGGACTCATATGTACTCACTTTGAGCAAATTTATAATTAGGAAGACATGGGGCCCGTAATTAGCTTTCCAACGAGCAGTCCCGTACTTAAAACAAGTACTCATGAAGTATGCCTCCAAAGAGCAGCAAGACTCATAATACATAAAAATTGGAAGCCTAAAATGAAAGTCAAACGCCTAAAACATGTGAGTATTTGTGAGGTTATGCCTCCAAAAAGGCAGCATGAGTCATAATGCATGAAAATTGCAAGAAATGGCAAAAAAAAACAATCCAAACAAACCCTAAAATTAAATTTAAACAGCTAAGACTCAATAAGCAACAGGGATCCATATACTACATCATTACTCATCTTATATCCTGTTTGAGGTCTCCTGCAAACGAAACAATCTGGGGAGGAAAAATAATTTGTGAAACAGCAGAGAGCTCCCTAATAATGGAAATAGTATTCTCCACTATGAACCCCTATAGGCAATCATTCGCTCTTTTCAAGCCCAACAATGCAGGTGGGTTACGTTGAATTTAGATCAGTAGTATTCCCCTGTAGCTGCTGGGATTAGTCACCGAATTAATGATCATGAAGGTCTTCTCAAGAGAAGAAACAAAGATTGTGGCATATAGCTGAAAGGAAAACACGAGGAAAAAAAATTGAAAATGAAAGATGGGATAGATCCCCAGTCCTATAGTTAAGAGAGAAAGGGGGAGGGGTGAGAGAGCGAGGTCACCGACTCACCATATTGTGTACAAGTTGATACAGATAGATCTATTTATCTTTCCCAAGGAAGACAGCAATTTTCATCACATATACAAAAAATCCCAATGTTTGAACCATCCAACAGTGTAACATATATATAATAACAATGCAAGAGAAACCATGTTACCGATGCCTTAAAGACTAGAAGATTTGAAAGCAGGATAATGAAAGAATTAAAAAACAAATTTTAATCATAACAAAAATAAACAATCTTCTGTTCCGTGGCATTTGGTTGTGCTTGCAATGCATTCATGAGGTTTTTACTCCATAAGATTAATCTATTATCTTCCATTGGACCACAACGTACACAACATTGACTCAAAATGGATATGGAAATCATACCAGGATTTGTAACAGAATGCTAGCTGAAAACATAAATGCAAGTCCAGCAAGCCTGCACAACAAAGATTTTTTTAAAGAAGTCTTCTAAAGCTTCAACATGTGCAAACCACAAATTGAGAATCTTTAACTTACACTGCAGAAGAAGTCCACGTGGAAATTCCCCAAGCCCGCAACCAATCCCGGAATATAAAACACCAAAATAAAAAAAAGGTAAATCAGTTATGGCAACTTACAGGTGGATAGAACCATCACACATCTAATGCAGGTAGCCAATACTAGTTGCAACTAGCAAGAAATCAGCATCATCATATAATCCAATACTATCCCATTAAGATGGGGTCGACTACTGAGAACATCTTTAATTAAGAAGGCTCCGGATAAATATTGACAATAATTTTCCAACTGGCTGTAACCTCACAAACAACCCTCTAAGATTGGAGCGGAATCCTGACCAAGGCAAGTTGGCAAAAACATTGCATGTCAAGAATTCTAGAAGGCTAGTTGGCAGGAAGGGAGACGTATCTTATGGTTAGGCAGTTTAAGCTCATGCAACCAGGGAGCAACCCTTCAAGCTTCCAGTAGACTAGGAAAGTCCAGACAAAGAGAGTATAGGGAAATCTTTGGTTTGAAGGGAAATAAAAAATGTATTGAATATACTGTAGAATGTTTACCATATAAACCAACCTTACTCACAAACCATAATAACCTAATAAGAAAGCCTTCTCCCAAAACTCTGGGATAAAGTTTATGAATACCTTTTTACCACTCACCCTATTCATCGCTACCTCCTTGGTCAATGCAAGAATTTCCAAGTCGTCTCACAACTTTTATGCAAGTTACCGACAGTCTTCACTGCCTCTTTATAGACCATCCAAGATGATTCCTACCCCTTCTCCTAACACAATGTCCATGGATCTTCATTTAATATGCCCATACCATCACAATTCATTCACCAATTTATCCTAAAATTTTGCAACTCCTTAGCTTACTAGAGTGTACTTATTTCTAACCCTACCCTTCTAGGTCTTACCACTCATCCACCTCAATGTTATCATCTCCTAAGTCCTAACACTTAACATTACAATTTGTACAATACAACAAGCATCAATGTTATCTTACGAATTTGACCCCCAAGCTTCGTGGTGATCACATGACAGTCGCACCCTTGAGTTACCAACCCACATAGTCGACCTGGGTCTAAACTTTTAACTAACTTTTGTTAATTACTCATTTTTTGTCAAAAATTGCATTTCACGTTCTATGTTTCAACTCTTTTGATACTTAGCCCCTTCACCTCCAGAGCTCAGGATTTGTCTTGTTTCCCCATTCAATATTTGATATGTTCCCAGTTGAGATCTGACAGCTGAAGTGATGGCAACACATAAAAGCTGTCAGTGCCAAACATTGCAAAATCTGAATTGAGATCCAATTTATGCAGAGTTCAGCAAGTTGGGGCTCAATCCATGAGTCAAGGCGAAAACAATCCCTAATACTGTACAAAGAACAATCCGTATGAGATAAAGTACTAGTTTTGTCCATACTTTGCAAGCCCGTATTTGTATAAATAACCAAATGCGGGGAAGATACTGTCAGAATTTTCTTAAAATTAACGAGCAAATAAGACCTGTCAATTTATGATTAAATCTTCATTTTGGCCATGTGATTAAGCTGGATAACTTAATCGATTACTCAACTTTAAGTTAGGCATAATACTCCATTAGCAGTTTGTAATTTATCAGGACTGGTTCTTGTTAACATGGCACATGATGCTTTATAATCATGTGCTAATACAGGGGTTGAGACTGTTACACCAGCCATTTTGCTTTACCCATACATAAGCCAGACAGCGGAGAGGCCCTCTGTTCAATTATATGGTGCCTTTATGTATTTTGCTGTCGGGACTTAGAGCCCTGTGTAACTTAAATGGCTGCCTCTTTCTTAAACAGAGTACAACTTGGAAACCATGTGTTGAACTTGGGCATGTGTACTCGATTAAAGCCAATACATTGGGTGCTCATTTTTGGAGTTTGCCTTGATTAGGGATCTCTGCTCTAATCCATTGATTTGAGTAACATCGTATGCCAATCCAGTCGGATTCATTTGATTCACTGTATATGTTGTATCTGATCAAAGATTCAAAATAGGTCTGTTGGATATGTTGAAAATTATAAGGCTTCGAATCAAACCAATCAAATGGTTCTAGTGAACCACAGAATATTCCAACGTGATGGCTCAGATACCACATGTTCATGAGTGCATCCATATAACTCTGCTCCAAAATGCATAAACCTGATTGTTTCCTATTGCGTGGATTTGATGACCCAAATAAATGGGCTTAATGCTTATTTGTATTACATTCGATTGAAGGACCATTAACTGTATGGTTATCAATGATTAGATATTGACTACGAAGTTAACTATGGCTCATTAAGGATTAGATTATTGGTAATGAAACATCAAATATTGAGCAGACCATATTCGGTTTGTTACCGTGCTCCAAATAAAATAATAATATATCACTTATCCGATGGAGTTAACAAACTCGATGAGGAATAAGGTTAAAGCCAGGTCAAGTGATTTGGCTAAGGTTGATATCCCATATCAGAACTGATATTTGACATCATTTTTTATTTGGGTGAAATTACAATTTACAAACAAACAAAGTAACATAGAATGTTTTACACACATCGCATGTAACACAGCATAGTGTAATCCAGACGTACAAGAGCAATCCAATCCTCTAATTTCCGCATGAATTATCCCTTATTAATAAATTTGGCGTCATTTGCTAACCAATCCCCAGCAACATTAGCTTCCCGATAAACGTGAACCACTATGAAGGAACCCAAGCCTTGCAATCGCCTCAAACAATCAGCAACATAGGAGTCATCAAGGTGGCCATTCAAATGCGCCTTTCATCCTGCATATTGAACTTATGTAGTCCCCTAGTGATAACTATGACTTGTGTAATCGTGTTCCATCTGGTCGAACTTGTGAAGTTCATGTTTGACGTCCAATAAATTTTTGTAGTTTAGAGTTTGTGTAGTCTGATTTATAAAGCCACAGGACTTGTGTAGTCGAAGTATGCACAGCACTTTCAACTTAATCAACTTGTAGAACTTAAGATATTGATTTCAACAATTGGTTTTCCAGAAAACCTTTGATACACGTTGCAGATTATAAAAAGGGTGTAAGAAGGATTTCCTGCATGGGCACTTGGTGAATCACAAGTGGGTGCACGGTAGCTAACCTATCCTGGGGGCGAAATCCAATTTGTAATTCACTAGACCGTGGGGCGGATCATTGTCCTAAAGGGAGCAAAGATTATATGCATGTTTGCACCAAGCGCTTCATGGTTTAAATTAGTATAGTTGCTTTATTAGCGTGCTATCAGCATCTAATGAATATCCTATTTTAAGGTGAACCCAACCAGTGTGCCACTACAAGAACTAACAACCTACAATAAGATATGCAACCTATTATGCATAATAACGCAAAAATCAGAAATACATGTGCTTGACAGCAATAAAAGATCCAAACCGGAAGTACATAAGTGAAGAAAAACCCAAAACCTAGGCCTAACTTGGTCTGACACTATGATGAGATGCCCTATGGTATCTAATAGAAGTAAATACTTTCAACAGAACACTATAGTTGTCTCAACGAAAAATAAAAGTCTTCGATTCATACAAGTATGTTAATATGTTTAAACTAATAGCTAATACACTATAAATAAGCAAGACATTGTAACCATCATCATATTCAATTTCAACAATAATAAAATCCCAAATAGACAATCATCATCATCTAATCATATCTCATTAAGATCATGCCAACTATGGGGCACAGAAAATTGATTGACAAGACTTTTCTGACCGGTTGCCAACCCGACATCATTATTGCCATAGCAACACACTTAGCTGACTCATTATTGCCATGAAATTCAATTATATATATATATATATATATATATATATATATATATATATATATATATATATATATATATACACACACACACACACACACACACATGGCCCTGATAGCAAAAAACTAAACGACTGAATCCAACAACAATTTTCACGTCGTTTGAAGTCTCAACTTACCCCTTCTACCCACGATGCGTGCTCCTCGAACCCAATCACCCCAACATCTCATTACGTTTCTTAGATTAAGAACATGATATCCGTAGTCGGAAATATATGATTACGGCACAAGGCCATTTGTTCTTGTAAACATATCAAACATATGATTATGGAAAAAAATGATAAGTATCTCATGGTTGCAAAGATTAGGGAGCTCCTATTAATATTTCATTGGTGCATAGAATGAAAATCCCATCAGGCAGCATAAGGTTTGCATGCTATAGGACCTCAGAAGCCAAATGCACAAGAAGGAATGTGGGGCAGTACCAAAAGTGATAAGTTACAAGTTGCTAATAGTTCAAATTCAACAAGGGATGTAGTCAGGAATAAGTGCGAAAGCATATTTGGGATGCATTGGGAACACATTCGATACGATATGGTGATCCCTCCTTCGAGGTCCAGACCTAAACCCGAATCGGCTAAAGAGGTGCTTGAGTAGAATCCTCAAGCTTGAACAACAAAAAATTGAGTCAAGATGGTTTTACCAAAGATTACTGTTTCGAAGGTCTAAGCCGGATCCTCAAAACCAGCTCAAGCAGGCTCGTAAGCATGTGGGCCCAACAGGTGCAGAGGGTGATGCAAGTTACAATGTGCATCTGTTAGGGATTTTCAGTTCCATAATTCCCACACAACAGTTCAGTTCAGAGGTATAATTATGCAACAAATGGACCGTATTTTCATTTTCCAACTTCATCAAGGTAGAAAATGTCGATCATTAGATTTAATGATCGGGGTAATTCACATTTCGATCAGATAAGAATTTCAATTGGGATCTCCCATCAGTCCCATGGTACCAAACCAAAGCTTCAGCTAGGTTTGGTGAAGTTCGGCAAGAGAACCCTAACAATCCTAGACTTACATCGGCGCGATGACCTAAATCTTCGCAGAAACCCTAGAACCCAGATATCGAAATTTCGAGACGTAGGGCACCGAAAGAATTGAAGTTCGTGCAGAGGAGGGGACGAAGAAGAAGAGATGTGCGTGTACCTTCGACGGTCATCGCCATTTCTGCAACTCGGAAGAAAAGAGTTGGGCGGCGCCCGCGGGGGGTGAGGGTTAGAGGGCGAAGAGAACTCTATTGCAGATTTGGGGGATGTACCGCCGGAACATCTTAGAATGGGAAACGTCCATGGAACTGCCGCCTTCTTCAATGTTTGACGAGGTTTTTCCCGGAATGACCCCCAACTCCTCCAAATTGCTCAAGCTCATCTTACTTGCTTTTACTATTATTTTTCTTACCGATTATAATATTTGGAACCAAATAGTCCATATGATAAGGTAATCTTCGTCCTTTAGTCCCGTGCTATCTCAAACGTAAGTTATTTGTGTTCGTTGGAAAAAACCTCAAACCTGTACCTGTGTGATCCTCCACGTTGGAATCCTGCCTCCCTCGCTTTCCTCTAAGCTAGAATCCCGTCTCCTCACTATCCTTCACGTCGGAGTCCCGCTCCCGCTCTTTCCTCCATGTTGGAGTCCCGTAGCATACGTCCCGTGTTTCCGACGATGGAATTTCATGTGTTTTTTCTTCACGTCGGTCTTGATTTATTCAATCTTCTTGTCAAGGTATAAACCCTAAAAAAATTTCTGAGCTTGTCGGGGTTCGTCGGAACACCCCGGAGCTTTTCGACACTTGACGAGGCTCGTCGGAACACCCCTAGGATTTTCAAAACTTATTGGGGCTCGCTAGAGTATCTTGGGGCTTTTATGGAGCTTTCTTGGGCATGCTCCAACTTGTTGGGGCTTGGCAGATTGTTTCGACGCTTGATGAGGCTCGTCGGAGCACTCTGGGGTTTTTCAAAACTTGTCGGGCGAACACCCCGGAGCTTTTATGGAGCTTGCTATGGCTTGCCGGATCTTATCCAATATATTAATATAATATGCTTCATGTATAAGATGCCTCCAAGCTAGCAACAAGAAGCATGTGAGAAGACTAGGATAGGCCACAAAATTTTTGTTCAGGACTTTAAGAACTAGTTAGTGTACAACCCTCATGTAAATGTGATTCGATGTCATAGTAAGCCTTCTATAGTGTAACTGCAATCCACTTAGTGAATTGTAAATCATGACATAACACGATTGTATTGCGAAACTAATCCAAAGTTTTATTTGTAAAGACAACATCATCGTAGTTAAGAAATGAAGAATTTGAAATCACCAAATTCCACCATGAAACGAATCAAATTATTCAAGTGCTTGCCAAAGTAAAAATACCATTGGATATCGGATAGTGGAATAATATAAAATAATTATAAATAAATTACTTTATGTTTGTAAGATAGAATCTCATCTTCAACTGCTTTCTCTTTTATTTCTGGTTCTTCGGCAGAAGTGTGTGTGTGTGTGTGTGTGTGTGTGTGTGTGTGTGTGTGTGTGTGTATATATATATATATATATATTATTTTGATTGATATTGGTGTTTTTCACAATTATCAATTTTAATAGAGTTAATTAATTTTTGCTTTGTTTGTTTATTCTTAAGCAAACATGGATTCAGCACTCCGTTTATTAAGCAGTATCAATGAAAAATACAAGTACAAGGGTGAAATTATGAAAACTTTCATGTTGTTGTCGCCCATTGAGTATGACCAATTAATTCAGAAAATATATCAGATTAAAAAGTGTCATGTTGAAAATTGTGACATTATTCTTAAGGTTCAATATCCATCTTCAATCCCAAGTCCGCTTACAGATGTTACAAATGATGATGATGTAGCTATGTTTATTCAGCATAATTTGTGCAATATGAATAATTCAAATATCCCTTTATTGGTAAACATGATACCTAAAGAAGAAAAAATATATTTCTGTCTGACCATCAACTAAGAGGAGATTAGATCAGACACACATGGTTCCCCCTAAAACGATTTAGGCTCGTATTGCAAGCATTCCTCCAGAGGCTAATATCAAAGAGTCGGTTGAGTATTATAGGGATTCATCATATGTACCTTTATATATACCTACTGCGAATAAAGCTGAAACTAGTACACCAAATATTCCATCAAATAATTATGGTTGTGAATCTACATAGGACCCTTCTATGTTTGATGTTACTATATTAAACCCAATGTACGTTGAATAATTATGATTTATAATTCTTTGTAAGATATGCTATACATTTATTATTAAAAAATATATTATGTATTTTATAGGTTCTTTTTTGAAAATGGTCCTTATGATGATCAATACTTTGATAGAAGTGATGAGAACAAAAGTGATGACTTTGTTATAGACCTAAACGTCGATCCTACTCTCCTACCATCTATAAAAAAATTATCTTAAACTTCCAACTACCATAAATAACCAACGTTTTGGTATACTAGATGTATTGTTCGGTGCTACTACTGTTATAGTTTTAGATGATAAACCTACTCATATTGAATCCTGGGGAAAAACACCAATACCGCCATCGTCCTCGTTAGGTATATCATATATTTTTTTATTAAAAAAACTAATATTATGTATTAGGTTATTCTTATTGTGACCAATTTATGCTTTGCTTGCAGAAACCTCCCTCAAAGGCCATGGTCAAAGAATAAAAATATGTCAATCATTCAAGAAAGATTAAGATAGAAGAAAGTCAACTCAAGACTCCTCGTTCCACAAAAGCCAAGATTGAAAATAATGAACTCGTGAATTCTCCCACAAATGCTAAGATTGAAGATGATCAACCCAACATTGTTGTTACATATAGATGGATACAGAAGAATGACAATCAGTTAATAAGTGAAGACACATATATATATAATAATATTAAGGCTGAAATAGAATTTTTTGATGATTATCGTGCAATTCATCTCTATCAAATATTTTTCAACAAGACGATGATGGTGAAGATGTTAAATCAGTATGCTCTACTTTCGAACTTTGAGTATAGAATTTTAAATTCCAATTGTACAAGATATACGATTAAATGCAAAGGTGACAACTATTTTTGGAGACTTCATGCATCTAGAATACAAAGGACATAAATTTTAAAATAAAATATTTAAATAATCACCATAGTTGCTCATTGACTGCATGTGGTGTTGATCATTAGTAAGCTACAATCAAACTCCACTTAATCTAACAATTTTAGTAGGAAATGTAAGTAACGGTAACCGAGATAGCATCTGCATATAATGTTGCTAATTCCTTGAGGGAATTCCAATAAAAGACTTTTAGGTAACATGTAGAAGCTATAGAGCTCAATACCATTTTTCCTCGTTAGACCTAGTGGGAGATTATTGAAATTGATGAGGTGTAGAGCTCATAAAAAGCTATAGTTTAGTTGTATATGGTTGATAGCTTATAATTGCATCTTGGTACGTACCTTAGTACGTGTTCTAATTACATAACAGAGAGTCATGGCTATATGATAATCCACTTGAGTGATAGACTCAATGGACTGGTCCTATATAACCTAAATTCATTTGTAGCTCTAATTAAGGTTGATCACCCTATCAGGATAAGTTATTGGGATGACAGAGTATGGGTGTCTCCACCATAGTCATTGTGGGTGCAAAATCTAGCTAACACCCAATCGTGAGACCCCAGGCCTGTCTAGAGCCTACGAAGATGACTATGGGACCCACAGCCTTGCCTGGGGCCCACAAAAATGATAATAGGACCTGCAGCCCTACTTGGGGCCCATAGAGATGATAGTGGGATCCGCAACCCTGTTTGGGGCCCACGATGATGATAGTAGGGCCCGCAGCCCTACTTGGGGCCCATGAAGATGACGAGGGTGATATTCGGGATCTGGTAAATCCCCCCGGATATTTATCAAAACCCATGATATTTCCAAACCTCTATAAATAGCAGACCCGACAAATATTCCAGATCCAATTCTATTATCCCACATCTCACTTTCTGTTTTCCATCGCTCTCTGAGCCTTCTAGTCATCAGACCCAATCAAGCCTACCTCACCCTCTGTCTACTTGTACAAGCACTCCTTGACCTGTCGAGAATAGCTCTACTTCTTCAGAGATAGTGGATTCAAAGGTTGCATTTTACCTCACGGAGACGTAGGCTTCGGCCAAACTCCATTATCACGTCATGTATCAAATCTCTCTATCTCTCCCCCCTCTATTTCTTGGCCTCTTCTTCCTCCTATACACAACAGTGTCATCAGGAGCTCAGCAAGTAACAGCTCAGCGCTCTACAACATGCAACATCTCGAAGGTCAACACCTTCTATCAATTATAAGAGGGGGACCATACGACGGCCGTAATCCTCCCCCACAATTTAGCGTTGTATGTGGGATGGTTCCCTATTAACTTGCAACCTTTAGACTTCTCAGCTCCTTCGATCAAGCAGCAACTACCGATAGCCTGAGCAACCCGTCTGTCTCCATAGCTATACCAAAATGGCAAAAACATGCCCCGTGGATCAGCCAGAGGGAAGTTATCTAAATCGAAATATTCAAACATCGAGGGTGAATCCTCCGATGTCAGTAACCAAGATCAACAACGGAACAAACATCCACCGATCGCACGACTCGTCCCCTGCTCTTTCCAGAGGATCTATCATTGATATCAACAGACAATTGAGGGCTTAGAGATAGCCAAACCTCAGGCCCCTCCAGCATTGCAGATCACTCAAGGATTCAAACGCCGACCAAGGACATAGAAATAGCCAACCCTCAGGCACCCCCCGGTGTTGCAGATCACCCAGAAGTTCAATCGATAACCAAGGGATTGGGGATAGCCAACCCTCGAAGACAAAAGTCCGAGGCAGACACCATCGCCTTTGTGCTCAAGCAATAAGCCCAATGAGACAGCCTTAGCACCCGAAGACAAGACTAGTTGGATTGCACAGGGTCTTCCCACGATCAGCTAGCAAACGCAAATGTGTATGTACGGTGTCCCTTTGCTGGTTTGATCACACAAGGTCTTCCCACGATCAACCAGCATTCAAAACTATAATTAGTTCGGTTCGGGTTACGACCCGATCGACTAACCTTCAACAGTACAAAACTATGTGCCTAGACATAGGTTCGATTGAAACGGCGATTCGCCTAAATCCAATTGATACAAAGGCACTACGCTGAGTACTTCGAATCTCTAGCATTGCATATGTTTCCGTTCTCACGTAAGGACACATGCTCCCCTGCCTCACCATAGTTAGTTCGGTTTGGGTTGCAACATGGTCGACTAACTTGCAACAGTACAAAACTAAGTACCTCAGACGTAAGTTTGACTAAAATAGCGCTTCGCATAAGTCCAACTGATACAAAGGCACTATGTTAAGTACTCAGAATTTTTAGCATCGCACATACTCCTGTTGCCACATACACATGCTCCTGTGCCTCGCCACAGTTAGTTCAGTTTGGGTTGCGACACGATCGACTAACCTATAACAGTACAAAGCTACGTGCCCCAGACATAGGTTTGACTGAAACGACGCTCCGCCTAAGTCCAACTAATACAAAGGCTAATACACTGAGTACCCCGAAACTTTGGCATCGCACTACGTAAGGATACATGCTCCCTTGCCTTGCCATATTTAGTTTGGTTTGGGTTATGACACGACCGACTAACCTGTAACAGAACAAAGCTATGCCCCCCAACATAGGTTCGATTGAAACGGCACCTCGCCTAAGTCCAACTAATACAAAGGCGCTACATGGAGTACTCTGATTTTTAGCCTTCATCATTCAATAAACCCAAGGAGACAACCTTGGCAGTCGAAGACAAAGTCTGAGGAAGGCTTAGCCGCCTCGATATTTACCAAAGCTCGAGACGTCGACACCATCTCGGCCCAAGGAGACAGTCTTAGCATTCGAAGACAAAGTCCGAGGCAGGCTTCGCCGCCTCGGTACCTACCAAAGCCCAAGACGTCGACACCGTCTCAGCCCAAGGAGATAGCCTTTGCATTCGAATACAAAGTCTGAGGCTCCATTGCCACCTTGGCATACAACAAAGTCACTAGCTGGCAATGGAAGCACTCGTCAATAGTGTGGAGGGATACTAGGAGGATGTATTTCCCCCTTTTCTTTATGCCCTTGTACTTGGGGACATGCAGGCCATGTAGTGATGGCCAATTTGATGTACCAAAAAAAAAGAAGGTAAAGGAGTACACAATCGGGATTACTCCATCTGGATTACAAAGGAATTTTTCTATTTCTCTCTCTCTCTCTCTCTCTCTCTCTCACACACACACACACACACACACAATGTGTGTGTAAGAGAGAGAACTTCTATTCCTCTCAATGGGATTTTGAACCACCTCAACAATGACAGGGATCCTCTATTTATAGAGTCTCTCAACTCTTCTTGATCCTTAGTTCTCTCAATTGGATGATGGTGCCAAAAATGGTAACGATCGTGTTGCAACAAACTGATGTTTACACCAATTGTCAAAAACGGTTATTTGAGATCCATAATTTAAGCCGAGTTCTTCAGGGTGATTGAATCCACGTCGGATTGCTTGCTGCCCAAGAAGGATTTTCTGCATTCTGCTCGTATAGCTGCATATTTCTTAATGCCCCAGAATTCTCGAACTGGCTAGATTATTCTTCGTGGTCGGAATTCCTAGGAGGTATACTTTAATGGCGTCGCTAGATAGCAGAAATCCATGTAATGACATTCCAACAAGCACTCCTAACGAATTCCAAAGTCATGTAATCTTCATTACTAAATGAGCCTGACACCCTGGTAGAAATCTGCCAAAGAGTAGATAAATATATTCGCTTGGGAGAGGTGCTGCAAGAGCCCATAGGACATACTGGAGAGATTCAAGGAAAGAAGAAGTCAGGAATACAAAAGTGAGAAAGAAGGGATAGAAGAAGCCATATAAGAGGCCAATGTGCAAGCCTGAGAATGTTGTTGAGAGTGTTACCTATTATGAGAAGCTTCTGGGAAAACTAATTGATAAAGACAAAGTTAAGGGTCCACAAACAAATATTAAAGAACATGGGACCAAACAAAGATCATTATTGGGCCCTACACAAGCTTCATGGGCACAACATTGAAGGTTGCAAATATCTGATCGAAACATCGAATTCAAGATCTATTGGAATAAGGGCTACTAACCATTACAAGTTAGTCTCTGCTGAAGAAGGGTCAATGCAACCGGGTAATGCTGACAAATCACTAAAAGATGTTAATTCCAAGTACCCAGAGCCAAAAAAAAATTACTAACAATCTTTCGCTATATGGAAGACTAAAAGCCAATAAAAAAGAGAGTTGAGGAGCAGAAAGAGAAAATAAAGTGGATTGAAGAAGTGATCGATGTGTCAATGAAAACTATGCCCTAGAGCAATCTGATAAACGTTATGTTGTGCTTCTATAGTTACTCAGGATTCTGGATTTGTATAATATGCACGTGCACTCACTAGTCACTGACAAACATTCTATTCAACATTTATAGATATCCTAACTTATAGTTCAACTTGAATTCTTGGTAACCTTCTAAGTAATACTCACGATAACACTATTTGCAGCCTTTACTCAAGCTTCGATATTTTTGCACAGGATGGTTTCACCTTTGTTTTTCTATTTTAAAGCTAGGAGGGCTAGCCAAAGGTCAATCCTACCAATCAAGATCCTCCTAGACGTCATAATGAACACACACCACTGATTTTCAACTTATTTTGTGATTATCAAAGTGTGACATGAAAATTTGAGGAAGGAATCTTGTGATTTTTCTAGGCATAAGAAAAAGGTCGAGGCAGATTAAAATCTTCAAACCTAAGCATAATATCCTCTCATCTCTCATGCACAATCCCAGGTAGAATGTTCTTGTTTAGGTGACACTCATACACAAAAGTTCAAATGACAAATATGAGTGACATAAGATGAAACCAAACAACATGCAAGCAAAATGTATGATACAATGGAATACCAAAAATACAAATGCAAAAACGAAAAGCAAATACAAATAAGTAGAAAAATATATAAACAAAGAAAATCATAGACAAATGCAAAAGAAATCATGTCTATGAAATCACACACAAACATTCTCTAAGGAAGAGGGTTTCGACTAGAACTCTCTTGAAGTAGGGAAGTCCAGATGGATATCGATACACATGTAAATAGTGATGTACTCCACAATCCTCTTAAGGAAACAAGACTTAAAGGACTTCATTGATTTAGCATTTGGAGCATAAGAAGAAGAATTTAGAGCATGAGTAAAGGAACATCGTTCCTAAGATTTAAATCGGCTTTCTTCCTAAGAGCGGCTTAGACAGGCGGCCAATCATCTCCAACGATCTATCAAACATTCATAAGAAAGTACCATGCACGTGTAGAAAGCGTTTTTAATTGAAGTGTAAATTAAAGAATCAGTAGAAGAATCTGCTAAAGTGCTAGGGCATCTTGTTGAATGTATTGTTCTCTTAGAAGGCCTAGTTGGAGAACTAGAGCTTGTTGCTGAAGATCCGAATATTCTCTTAGAATAATCTTATATTGAAGAAATATAGTCCAAAGATCTGGTGATAGAGATTACTCATAATGTCATTCTCCTTCCTTAATGACAATAATTAATGCCATAATGACCATATCACTCCTGCAGAGCAATGGGTTCATAGATGTTCTATCCGATTTCAGTAGTTGATAAAATTTTTCTTAATTATAGTACCTCCAAGCACTGACTTTATTATTTCCAAACCATCTATGCACTATCGAGGTTATTACTTGATCACCTTATAGTGGGACTGCATCCTTCTTGGCATAAATGGCAAGATCTTAGTTCAAAAAAGGCTACATATTTTTCCACACCATAGCGAGATCCTTATTCCTATGGGGCCATGTGTTCTCATAGTTCTACTAACAACATCTACAATGGGCATAATATACATGACTCATTTTTTTTAACTTACGGATGGGATTTAGGATCCAATTTTTTGATGGCTTGTCATTATATTATGAGTCTCTTCATCACTTTTTTTTTTCTCATTGGTACTATGATCGAAGGTAGTACATGTGTAGATCGTAGGGAAGACAATTTAGTTGTAGCAGTGGCTCAAAGACAAGTTCTTTATGGGGGGAGTTGATGTTGTGGGTGCAAAATCTGACTAATGCCCTACAGTGGGACCCGCAGCCCTACTTGGGACCCATGGAGGTGACAGTGGGACCCGCAGTCTTGCTTGGGGCCCACGGAGATGACAGTGGGACTCACAGCCTTGTTTGGGGACCACGGAGATGATAGTAGGACCCGCAGCCCTACTTGGGACCCGTAGCCCTACTTGGAACCCACGAAGATGACTATGGGATCGACCTGCAGCTCTGCCTGGGGTTCATGAATCTCCCCCCGGGTATTTACCAAAACCTCAGATATACCTGGGAATATTCTCAGAATTTTCTTCATAAACCAAATCCCTATAAATAGCAGACCTTGTAAATACTCTAGATCGGGAATTCCAGACTAGAATCCTACTTTCTGTTTTCCAGAGCTCCTCGAGCTTTCTGGTTTTCAGACTCATTCTCCACCCTCTGTCTACTTATAAGAAGCACTCCTCAGCCTGTTGAGAGTAGTTCTACTTTTGACCAAGAGATAGTGGATTCAAAGGTTGCGTCTTACCGCACGGAGACGTAGGCTTTGACCGAACTCCGTCATCACATCATGTGTCAATTTTATCTATCCCTTTTTCTCTCTCTACTCTACAGTGTTAGCGTGACAACTAAGCACGCGACCGCTCAACGCTTCGAAGCGCCCCACATCCCAAAGGGTCAAACCTTCAATCGACTGTTGGAGGGGAATTACGTACGACGACTGAAATCCTCCACCATAGATGTAGGAAAAAGTGTTCAGATGTAATTCTAACTTCACATGCACACCTTTATAGAAGTAGATTCATTTGCATGATTTCGAGAGCTCGAGCAATGCATATTCTATTTTATGTTTGATATTATTGCTTTGGGATGAGTTAGTTATTTGTCCAGGACATAGTGGTCATCTGGCATAGTTATGACGGAGTGGTAACTATATAATTGTTAGAATGCCCAATTTCGAATTAAGAGTCATCATATTAGAGTTATGATCTACTATGTTTGTTACCTATACAAAGGGCTCTAACCCTGTATTGTTTTTAAGTTTAAATTTTTTCGTAGGCGGATTCCAAGAGCCCTAAGACATTCTTGGGTTATCTCCTTGGTGGATTCAAACGTGTGGTTGAAGAAGATGGTGGTGCGCTTCTTCTTAATCACACGTTCGGAGTTCCCGATAATATAGCAATATAGCCTATATTAAAGAAAATATACACTAAGTAAACATTTTAATTAAGTTTTGTTATTTTGTTGGACTAAAAAATATCATGCTTATACAATTTTTTTTTCTTTTCCCTATTACAAATTGTACAATATGTATCTCCGACATCCCACCAAGCTGTTCAACAAATAAAAACCAACGACTGCCTCTACCTATTTGGTGAAATAATCAAATATCCGACGATAAAATCTCCTACGACATCTCTGTCATCCATTTTCTTTGCAGCCTTCGTCGACCACTGATCTAAAGCCCCTTAAAAGAAAGTATTTGGTTTTGGAGACTCCAATTGTAAATTTCGCCCAAAATGACAAAGAAAAAATATGTATTATGTTAATAGAATATTAAAATAGAGACTTCTGCCAGCTAGGACAGTTTGGCCGAGTGGTCTAAGGCGCCAGATTTAGGCTCTGGTCCGAAAGGGCGTGGGTTCAAATCCCACAGCTGTCATTTTTTTTTAATATTTTGAGAAATAATGTTCCGAGCTGAATAACATTTCTCTTTAATCTCTCTATAGCTTCTTTTCTCTTTCTTCCCTTCCTTTTTTTAAAAAAATTAATCATCTCAGTCTTTTTCCTTCAAGAATCAGTGAGAAAATGGCGAGGAATCTCCGCGACGTTCTCGCTAAATCTCGCCTCCTCTCCTCCTCCGCCGCCTCTTCATGGGCCCTCATCTGGAGACCTCCCCCGCCCCGTTTCTCCGGAGATTCGAGGTCGATCGGAACCCTAGCCTACGAGGAAGTCCTGGCCTCCGAAAAGCCCTTCAATTCGACGGCCCTGGTCCTTCACGGGCTGCTCGGGTCAGGGAGGAACTGGAGGGCCTTCTCCCGGAATCTCGCTTCGGAGCTCCAGAAATCCTCTCCTTCTGATGGTGATAACAAACGGCCCCTTTTCGTTTCCATGGTCTAATCTTCGAATCCCTCTAACGGGTATTTGTTTTTGGGAGATTTGATTAGCTCAATTTTCATTGAGGTCTGTGGTTATAGATTTTAGGGGAAGTTTCACATAAGTCCTTTTTGAGAGATGACTTTTAGTTGCAGGACACATTAATTTTGAAATATAGCTCAAGTCCCTCCCGACCCTCCCGATGAATATATACTCTTTCTTAAATGAATGTATACTCTTTCTGAGGATAGGATGAATATATACTCTTTCTGAAGACGAATATATATTTGTAGGAACCTTGGCTAATATAGCAAATTATGGCGTCCTGCAACTAATTTTTGCAAAATAGTTAAGTACCTAGACCTAATTTGCCCTTGATTTAATTGTGTATAGATTTATCCTGTTACTGTCATTTGACCAGTTTGGTAGCTGAGTATTCTGAAAATTTACGCTTTTTAGTTACCTGGTGTAACGTGTAGGGGAGGTAGAGATAAGGAACCCTTCGAGGCATAGTAACAAAGTTTGGATTCGACGCTGATTCGATGGTGGCTCAACTTGGTTCAGTTCATACAAATCCGGGGAAAATTTGGGAGTTTTTTTTCCAGGATTTTTAACTATTTTTTAGGTGTATTTGAAGAATTATTGGTGACATTTCAAGATTAATCAGCAATTTTCGGGATTATTTGGTGAACTGGCGAATCCGAAGAATAATCACCGGTTTATTCAGCACACCCTTGATGCACAAATATTCGGAGATTTTTTTGTAGAAATTCGAAGAATTTTGTCACTATGATGATCTGTTTGGGACGATTTTCTTGAATATTAATTTTCGCAATCATAGTAGCAGTATATAGAAATCCACCCCAATACTAATCCTTCTCAATCGCTCAAACTAAATCATTCAAGACTCTTCAAGAACCTTGATCTAAACAGGAACTCACAATACTTATCCTCTAAGACATGTAGATAACCCTATCTGAACACGAACCCAACAGGGGAGGCATCCCTATTTTTTTTTTTTCCTATTTTTATATATTTCTCAGTCTATCTTTTCTGGGAACCTTGAATTCTTTTGTAGATAAATGCTTCCTCAACTTTTTTCTTTGAAGTTTGCAGACTGGAGAATGATTCTTGTGGATTTGAGAAACCATGGAAAATCAGCTGGAATAAAAGGGCTGGATCCTCCCCATAACATGGTGAATGCAGCAAGAGATTTGGCTAATCTGGTGGAGTCTCATGGGTGGGCTTGGCCAGATGTTGTAATAGGTCACTCTATGGGTGGTAAGGTTGCCTTAGAATTCACAGAAAGTTGTTCTCGTGGGGACTATGGGGAATCCGCTACTTTGCCGAAACAGGTATTTTTCTTGTCCCAAAATAACTTCTCTCTCTGGATTTTTTGTACTGCATAGTTAGTTGTAAACCATACAATTTGATCTGGAGCACGCTTATAGTAGCTCACAGAACATATCATGTTCATTAAGAATCATGATGAGTCCTCGAAATAAAAACTAGAATGTTGAAGCCTTTTGAAGTCTGATGCTTGACTAGCAATGTTATATTTTGAAGATAGGAAGAGTAAATTGTATATGAGCAGGATTTTCTGGTCAATTTGTTGTCAATTGTTAAGATTCCATTATTGGTCCTTTTACACTTTTTGAACTGTTTTAAGATTCTATTATTGGTCCTTTTGCAACTTTCCTGGCGATTCATTTCTTAGATCGTAGTTAGCGAATGGGCAGCCTACTTTGTTATTACCTTATACCGCATTGATCTGTAGTTTTTTTTCAAATTGTACTTTTTGTATAAGAACATCAACCTCATACCGCACAAGTTCTGCAAACTGGATTTCTATGGTTTATTTGCACGTGAAGAGCTCTTTTTTCTTGATGCAGAGCAGCTCTGGGTGTTAGACTCTGTTCCCGGTGAAGTGAAGGCAGATTATAACAGTGGCGAAGTGGAAAAAGTTCTGCATACTCTACAAAATCTGCCTTTATCTCTTCCATCGCGAAAGTACGCTCTCTCTCTCTCTCTCTCTCTCTCTGTCTCTCTCTCTCTCTCTCTCTGGGTGGCTGAGTGACGTTGGAGTCATAGTCACTGCTTAGGGAAACTGGTGTAGAAAGAGTAATGCTGTATAGCCAACTTGTTTGTCAACTTTTGTTGCCAACTCTACGTAATGTGGGAGTGCTGGCAGCTCCTCATTGCTGGGTACATTTTTCTAGGGGAGGGGGATGCCATGTAAAGTTGGCAACCGAAAAGTTGGCAAATTAGTTGGCTACCTAGCCTTTCCGTGCAGAAAATATGATATGGGTGCAGGAATAGAGTATATGAGGAAGTTTCAAAAATGAGAAATCAGAAACAGACATATTTAGGATGCACTAAACGTAGAGGAGTATATCGGAACCATAGAAAGCACTGTTAAACTTGTCAACAAAGTTTCCCTTAAGACTTGTTAGCAGTTACATTGAGTGTTCTGTTTACCTTGGCTTTTGAACTTTTCTCTAGGTTTTCCCTTCATATGATCTGCTAAGCTACATGGGAAATGTGTTCCTTGGCAAATATGGTTTGTGTTGCCTTGCTAGTTTCTATTGACAGTTCAATCATGCTATAACACACTACTGCTCTATTGCCAGTTTAGCCATGTTATGGCTCATAAACTAACATGAATATGGAACTGTTTAGTACACATTAATATTGTTTGTATCAGTAGCAGTGTCATAATTTTGCATTTCAGTTTTCTTCCTCCTTGATCTTTGTTCTGAAGTGATTTCTAAATATTTTTCTTGAAAATTCTTTATATGTGAACGTCCTTCGTAGTTTGTATATATTTGTTGCCTATTGTGAATATGTGATCGCATGTGTGATGCACATGAGCTGTGATCACTCATGTGATGAGTGTTTGTGCATAAAATGTCTATCACCCCAAACCCCCCCGTCCACATGGACTAGTCAGCAAAGGACACGTGGTACTGCACGTGGCACCTCCACGACCCCTCAGTGTTCGAATGGGACCCGACAAGGGGACCGACGCCTGGGCCTTGGTGGTCTTTAACCATGAAGCCCCCACCGCCTTGGTTGGCTCTCCACGCCGGACGACCTCTCAACCATGGTTTCAAATCTCGGTCGATACCGAGTCATATCGGCCAGTAGGCTCGGTATGACTCGGTTATCTACTGGCCCGAACCGAGTCACCGACTGAGACCCGATGCTTGGTCTGTATCGGCCGAGTCAACCAGGGTGTCGGTCGATATGCCCGAGTCGTATCAGCTGGTATCCATAAATTTTTTCATAATTTTTTAAAAATTACTGAAGCTGGTATCAGCCCGTAACGGCCGAGTTCGAGTTACTCAGTCAAGTTGACTAGGTTTAGTTCGGACCGATACTACCATAGTCATCAAGTCGGGGTTCGGGAATTATTTGGTGGACCTTAAGTTCGGAATAAATTTGAGATATTTCGACAATAGTTCGAGGAATATTCAGGACAATAAAAATAAATTTAAAAATATAAAGTAATTAATAATATGGCAATAACTAGTAATCTAATTGATGGGGATATCGAGCCATGCCTATGGCGCGTGTACTAGCGCAGGAGGCGCTACCTGAGTCTATGGTTATGACAGTGTTCTAAAAAGCGGCCTAGGTGGCCGCCTAGGCGCTAGAAGGCCCCCCACCGCCTAGCCTAGTCCTAGGCGGTGCAGAAAAGCGGCCCAGGTCTCTAGGCGAGGTTTGACTGCCGCTTAGGCGAGTTTAGGCGGAGCTAGGCGGCTGCCTAGGCACCGCCTAGGCGCTAGAAGGCCCCCCACCGCCTAGCCTAGTCCTAGGCGGTGCAGAAAAGCGACCCAGGTCTCTTGGCAAGGTTTGACTGCCACCTAGGCAGTCCTAGGCGGGTATAGGCGGAGCTAGGCGGCCGTCTAGGCGGGCTTGTTAGGATTGATGTGTTCTAAGCTTGTAAAACTTTATGTTTTGGTCTAATAAAGATTGATAGTTATTAATATATGAGATGCATATAGGTGCGTAACATAGTTACGTGTTCTTTTGAGAACAGAGAGCCATGGTTATATGGTAGTCCACTGAGTTGAAGACTGAGTGGATTGGTCCCATATAACCTAAATAAGTTCGCAGCTATGATCAGGTTGGTCGCCTCATCATGTTAAGCTGTTGGCGATGACAGTTCATGGGATGTCTTCACCATGGTCATCACCAGGCACAGTGTCTGTGGCTGAACGGAACTAACACGGTGTACAGATCAGTGAGCAGACACTGGTACACTAAGCCGTGTTTCTGCTTAGGGTAAAACGGTCCTAAACCCTGAGGAACCACGACTGATGGACTAACCAGTTGCGTGGTGCTTTGGCGCACCAATGTGTGAGGGTCCATATGCAGTGATCCAAAACCACGGTGTACTGGGTTACCCGGCTGGCGTTGCATTAGCGTGTCACTCCTGCAGGCCATCCACACCCCTGATGGGAGGTGCGTTCCTTGGTGTGACTTACACTGTACCAAACCCAGGCCTGGTGGTCATCAGTTTGATTGTTGACCGGGTTCGATTACTCGACGGGGTAATCAGAGGTACGATGTATAGGTCAACCTGGAAGGAACCAAGTCATATGATCATTCGAGTCTGACGGTAGTCTTCACCGCTCGAAGTGAATCATGGCATCAAGTGGAGGGACAGCGGGTTTACTAGTACTAAGCGGAGAGCAGGGGTATGATGGAGAACATAAGTCTGGGTGAATTGGAGTGCAGCCTGCGTCGCACTCTGGGTGGCTACGCAGGTTAACTCGAGCTCAGAGGATCGATGGTACACTCGGGTAGTGTGTCGATCGAGCTTGAGTTGGAAGCCATGAACCCCGGTCCCTGATGGTTCCACCTTATCAACATTATGTACGGTTCTTGAACCGTCTCCTCGGAACACCATAAGCAGGAGGAAGAAAGAAGTATACGCTCCGTGTGTGCTTGGCACTAGAGCACGGTAGATGCGTAACTACATACGAGTACTAAGGGTTGAGCCCGGGATTAGTACAGAGTCGTATGTAGTAATCCCTAGCCATAAGTGAACTTCGCTGCATAGGTGCGATGCACCGGGGTATGTTGCGAGTTGACTAGTTGACTTTGCTAGAGGCACCTTCCGGTGGCCTCAGTTAATAGTAAGTAACTAGTAGATATTACTTAAGTAATGGCCGTTAGGTATCGCACGCTAGAAATGGTCAAAATGAGGCGTCGGGGCGTTTTGGTAAAAACCTCACTCTGCCGGACCTCACTGTTGGCCGACCCTAGTGGTGGGACACCTCACTAGGGCCGGCCCTATGATGTAGGGATAAGAATCCCTCATCTATAGGGCCGGCCATATAGATAGGGATGGGGCGATAAATCGGTTAAAATCGAGCCCTAGAAAGTGGGAAAACGGATAAATACGCGGAGAGATAAAAGGGAGATAATGGAGAGATAATGAGAGGGGGTTAATATCCCCTTGGATCCTTATCCAAGGGGTGTTGGCCGGCCCTATAAAGGCACCTATGGGCTCCAAGGGGTGTTGGCCGGCCCTATAAAGGCACCTATGGGCGCCGGCCCCATGCACTAGAGAAACCGAACCCCCCTCTCTCTCATCTCTCTAGTTCTCTCCCTAATCTCTCTCCGTTTCCCGCTTGCTACTTCGTCTTCCTCGCGTGGAGTTCTGAAGAAGGAGAAGGGTCGTTCTTCGGAGGCACTCAGAGATTCGAGAGCGACGTTCCGTGCATCGTGTGAGATCGGGTGAACAAGAAGGCAACATCTCCATTCGTACCGTCGGCATCTTCGCGAACGATCTTCCGTCTCCATCGACAAAGAAGACAATTCTCCACGGTTAAAAGATCCGTACGAAAGGTATGTGTAATCTAACATGTAGATCTAGCGAGCATTATGATTTGCATCCATGCTAGTTAATCATTACGCTAGATTGCCGTTAGGGGTTTTCGATTCTCGTGCATACACATGCACACATATGTAGATTAGTTTCTATGAAAATTTAAATAGTGTAACGTGCACCATGAACGGTCTTTCGACCGCCAAAATCGTTTCCGCTGCGAGCCTCTGACCCGGATTAACATCCAACAGGGCTTAGGTACTAGAACGTGTATATATGCTATTCTATTATTGATAATCATAAATTTATGATTTGGAATGTACTAAAATTTTGGATATTAAGATATTATCTAAGATAATATCATGCTTGTTTTTGTTCTTGTTAATCTTGAATTTGTGATTATGTAAATGATACATGTTCTTTAAAATAATATTTAGGATAATCTTGAATTTATAGTAAGTTTATAAATATATATATTATATATAATATCGAAATAATTAAAAAAAGCCAAAACGCTTAGGCGTCGCCTAGGCAGTCTAGGCGCTAGAAGGTCTCTCACCGCCCGATTAGCGCCTAGCGCTTTTTAGAACATTGGGTTATGATCGGCCGTTCAGAGTCGATCTTGTACTTTTGTTTTCATTTATTTAGTTTTGTATGTTGTCTTTTTAATCCCACTTCGTTTAGTGGTGATTTTAGATTGTTATCGCAAGCCTTTATATAGGCTGGCTTTGTTTCATCTTGAGTTTATGCAATGAACAATAAAGCTTGTTTTTCCTCAACATATGTTGAGAGAAATCCGGGTGAGGTGTGTGAAGCTCCAAACCTAAACCCTAGATGTGTGAAACCCTAAGTCCAGATTAGCGTGTGAAACCCTAGCTAGCCTTATTATTTTCCCTCCCCTCCATCCCGTGTAGTTGTCTCCCGTATCATAGCTGGCCCCATTATTTTCCCTCCCCTTCAAACCCAAACCCTAGGTGTGTGAAACCCTAGGTCCAGATTAGCGTGTGAAATCCTAGCTGGTCCCATTATTTTCTCTCCTCTCCAGCCCGTGTAGTCGCCGCTCGTATCCCTCTTTCTCTCTGTCTCGCGATTTTTCTCTCCCTCCTCCTCTCTCTCGCTATTTCCCTCTTTCTCTCTGTGATCTCCCCCTCCATCCTCTCATCTTCTCTATAGCCGACCCTGCACCCCTCCCTCCTCTCCCCCTTCTCTGTAGGCCGCCCCAGCCCACCTCGCGCCCCTCCCTCCTCTTCCCCTTCTCTGCAGGCCGCCCCAGCACACCCCGTGCCCCCTCCCTCCTCTCCCCCTTTCTCTATAGGCCGCCCCACCCACCCCGTGCCCCCTCCCTCCTTTCCCCTTATTTGCAAGCCACCCCAGCCCACCCCACGCAGCCTCCCTCCTCTCCTCTTCTCTGTATACCACCCCGCAAAACCCCGTGCCCCTCCCTCTTTTCCACCCCCTCCTCTGCAAGCCGACCCGACCCGACCCCACAACCCCTCTCCCCCTTCCCCCATTTTCCTATCCCGCAGCCGGCCTTCATCCCACCTGACCTCCTTCCTCTTCCCCTATACCACAACCGGTCACCGACCCTTCCCCCTTTGCAATCCCCTATCCCTCCCCTATCAGTCGGGTATGCCGTCATGGCCGACCCCCAAGGCCGACCACGGCCTGATTCAGGACGACGACGACTACCTCGATATCAAATCCTCGTTCATCGATTTTCAGTTTGATCCCGGCGAGAACGTGAAGGTATACGTGGATCGCATTGCCTATGCGGTAGCCCGTGACGTCGAGGCACGCCTTAGCATCAGTGATTGGCACCGCCGGTGGCATCCGGACGCACCAGTGCATCAGAACATTGTGGACCTCCTGCTCCTCGCACCGACCCCGACTCCGACCCCGCTAGAGCTACTGCATCACCCTCACCACCACCGGAGATCCCTGAGGCCCCACTTGCCCCTCAGTAGGTATGTCTCCTCCCCAACAAGGTATCATCGGTGGACACCAGTAATTGAATCTCCTGCATTTTATTTGTGCCGACTGCTGTCCACCCTCGTGAGCTTGTGTCCCCACATATCATGTAAATTTACTAGTCTTGATATTGCGGACGGGACTTTTGCCATATAACTTAAGTGTCGTTATTTATTCTCTTGGAATCAGAGGTGACCGGTCTCGTGCTAGTATTTCTATTAAAAATCATTATTCCATATTTTTTGTTTGAATTAATTTTTCTGCTTGAATCTCATAATTAATAGTGAAGCCTTGCTAGTTCAACCAGCTATTGGCATCATGATCGCATGCATTGTTTCACATCACTAGTATATCTAACAATTTCACTACATAATTCATATTATTCAAAAGTCACAAGATTTAATAAATCTCATCATCATTGATAAGATATTAAGATCGAAAGTGACAAAAAAACTCAATAATGCGATGAAGTTTGGGAATTATTCGGTGGATTGGTATCACTCAATAATTCGGAAATCTGTTCGTGTATCAAACGCCCCCCCCTCTCTCACTCGAAAAGATTAATTCAACGAATTGGTAATACTGGATACCACGATCGATATCTGATTTTAAAACATTACTCTTAAAACCCTCGATGATCACCCAAGGCTCGTGTGATTAAGTCCCCTGAAGTCAGACAACCACGCTGGAGGCGAGCAACCATATCTCCAATGATCCCCACGTAATTCACGACAAGAACGCCCTAGCATACACTCCGCATCTAGCAAACTCTACCCCAACAGTTCCGACAGGACCTATGAAAAGGCGCTCCAGTGAACTCTCCGAGCTGAGTACCCTCTCCCCTGTGGTTAATGAGATTCGGGCCAAGCCTTCCAAACCCATTAGGCTTTCTAGAAAAGAGTGCTCATGTCTCTGATGGTCTCCCCAATGCCAACGAAGAAGGTGCCCCGACGAACTCTTCACGCCGAGCGACGTATGATATGGCTCCAGTAGGCCCGTATCATGTTCACCAACCCAAGCGGGGTCTGAGCTCATAAAACACCAAAGTAGCTAAGTCGGACCTAGGAAAAAAAGTCGGCCCGAGCTTGACCCTATCTTTTAGGTTATGAGCCTAAACTTAGCTGGCAAAAACTCATCTTAGCTTTTTGACACCCTTAAATGTCGAATCTAATACAAGGATCAACATCAAGAGTAGAAAATCTATGAATCAAAATTATGTGTTGACCATTGTTTAAAAAGGTTTATTGAGGTTTCCTTTGTCTAAGAAGGCTATCAGTGCATCTAAATGAACGAAAGGTATACATTGAAGGCCCATGGTGTTGTATAATTTATGCTAGTTTTGGGAGGTATCTGTGTTTAGTCTTTGATTTTTTTAGCGGTAGATGGGAAGGATATTTATTTCTTGTTGCATGGTGGTGCTCTTTGTAGGATTAAATGCTAAAAGTAGGTATTGTAGGATATGTAACTGTACAGTTCAACCTTGACACAAATTGACCTAAGGCAGATTACATGTTGGAGCTTCTGTTTGTTTGGAACATGCTATACGAGACCATTATCAGAATTTGATGGGAGTAGCGGTTTTGTTAGCATAACTCATGGGAGGGTTGTGTGAAAAGCTAACAATCGTTCATAAAATTATGCTCAATCCCTTTGTGAAGCCTTCTCATTCATGCTTCTCTCCCCTTAACACTGTTAAGGATCCAAAGTTCGACAAGGAGTCAAGGACTACATCCATTAAGTGAAAGATTTTTGTTGTCGACTTAGAGCAATACCACGTTCGGTAAGGACGACATCCGGCATATATATATCCAACAACAAGTGATGGATCACATCCACATCACTTTGTTTGTTTCCCTTTATTGGTTTATGTCCTCTTGAGAGCCATGCTGCACTACGTTGAAGGCATCGATTCTTACGAGCTGCTTGATTTTGAAGGGATGTGGATCACAGTGAACCGTCATGGGAGAACAACCATTGTGGATCTCTCGAGCAAGAAGGTGAGATTTTGGATAGCGAGAGCTTCGACAGGGAGATCATCACCAAGCATATTGTCAACCTTTACACCGATGTTGCGATGCGTTTCTTGAAGTTCTCAGTCATGGTGAAACAAACCAATAAGATCACTCGTTGGTCCTGATGTTTCAATATTTAATTTCTTGATTTTTATTTTCACGAGAGAGATCCTAGCCGTTCTATACTGTTAGAGAGTTTTTGTTATAAAATTTCTTCGGTCGTTCAAAGGCCTTCGAGCTTTTAACATAATTTTCAAGCTATAACGTTGAGACATAATTCTCTTTTCTTTTTTTTTCTTTATTCATTAAATACTAAGCCAACAGATAACTATAACAACAACATTATCAATCGTCTTTACGATTTATATTATGTAGTATAAACTGTACTAACTATGTAGGGGTTGAATCTTAGTAAATTAAGATATACATAACGCATCAACAGATACATGTAAATACAAGACGTGCGTGATGGTGACAATCAACTTGGTTCTACATTCACTTAATGTGCGAGCAGAACGCTTTCAACGCAGAATCGCAGATGCCTTCTCATTCATGCTTCTCTCCCCCAACACTGTTAAGGAAACCACATTCGGCAAGGACTATTGCATCAATTAAGTGAAAGTGTTTTGTCTTGGACTTTGAACCCAACTCTTAGGTTTTGAGCCTAAACCGTGCTAAAACACGATAGTTCACGTAATGCAAGAACATGTGTTCTATTGTGATAAATTCTGATCAATTCTTTTGTGAATCCTTCTCATTCATGCTTGTTGGTACCCTTGAGAAGGCATCTGTGTTGAAAACGTTCTGTTCTTGCATTGATTGAATGTGGAACTAAGTTGATTGTCACTATCTTGTATTTCATGTGAACGTTCATATGTTGTTGTATTCTATATATCTTGATTCACTAAGATTTAGCCCCTACATAGTACAGTTCATGCTACATAATGTAAACCATAAAGACGGTTTATAATGTTATTTTTAGAATTATCTGCAGGCTTAGGATTTAATGAATAAAGAAAAAAAAGCAGAGAATTATGTCTCAGTGTTTTATTATGAAAATAGGATACAAACTCGAATGCCTTTCAACAGTCAATTTTATAATAAGAACTCTCTAATGGTATAGAACGACTATGATTTCTCTTTTGAAAGCAATAAATTAAATACTGAAATATCATGACCAATAAGTCAGCTTCTTGATTTGCCTCCCCCTTGACCGAGAACTTCAAGACAAGCACCGCATTATCGGTGTAGAGGTCGGCGATATTCTCAGTGCTGCCTCGTCGAAGCTCTTGCTATCCAACATCGTCACCTTCTTGCTCGGGAGATCCACAATGGTCACCCTCCTATAGTGGTTCACTGTGAACTACATTCTTTCAAAGGCTTGTAGTTCGTAAGAATCACTACCTTCAACGTAGCACAGCATGGCTCTCGAGGGAACAAAAACCAATAAATGAAAACAAACAAGGTGATGCGGATGTGATCCATATCCCATGCTGCTGGGTATCTTTGTACTGGATGTAGTCCTTGCCAAACATAGGATTCCTCCCACAAATCTCAAAGTACATCCTTGTGTATTTCGATGATCAAACAGTAGAAGAGGAACACTGGATTAGATGAACTTGTTCAGAGTCAGAGGAAAGGCAGAGGAAGGTACTGCTTTCAGTTGGCGGACTTTTTTTGCCTCGTGTTCATGTGTTAGCATCGATTCACTACTTTGTGCCCATTGTCCAACTAATTGTTCATTTGGTTGCAGGCTTGCAACATACATCATCAAAGAAACATTTTTGTTAGTTCTAACGGTCAATTTGAAGAAGTGGAGCAACTGTGTGTCAGAAACGGTGCATTATAATCTCATTACACGAGCTTGTGTGACATCTTGGGATCTGTACATTTCCAGCCGGCCTTTTTAATGGCAGGGCCTAGCTTTGAAATGTTTATTACATGCCAATGTTTTCAGCCCCTGGTTAAAGCTGGAATTAAAGCCATGGTCTGAATTATTTGTCTCAAAGCACTATTCATCAGTATACTAGCACAAATTTTAAAGCGATATTCAATTAGGATACTAGCTCAATTTATAGCTGTTTATAATTAGAATGTTCACTCATTTCGAAGCATTTTGAAATGCGTGCATGCGCCCAACTTTGGCATATTAGTGTCTCATATGTACTGTGTCCAAATCAGGTGGGTTGTGGATCACATGTTGGGGCTTGGATTTTCGAACGCGCTCTCACAATGGATCGGCAGCAACCTAAAGAAAGAAGGTGATCGAATGGTCTGGGCTTTTGATCTTCAGGCTGCTATTGAGATGTTCAATTCCTTCAGGTACCGAAATCCCTGGCATCACATAATCCCCATTTCCCCCTTCTCAATAATGGGGTCAGCTTTCCATTGTTCTACATGCTCTTGGGATCAAGATATTGGTGATTGATTACAGGGAAAAGAGCTATTGGTCTCTATTGGAGGACCTGCCTAAGGGGTCGGAGATTGCGATTGTGCAAGCGGAGAATAGTGACAGGTGGTCCGGGGACGTGGTTGAGCGTATCCGTGGCTTTGCCGGAAGGGCAGAGGGGCCCAAGGAAGGGAAGGTTTCGTTTCATGTGCTGCCGAAGGCTGGTCATTGGGTCCATGTGGACAACCCTAAGGGATTGATTGATATAATGGTACCTAATTTTTACTCAAAAGGATCATGAATGTTGTTTCACTCTGGGTTTTGTGGGATAATAATTGACTGTAGTATTAGATTCATGGGATAATGTTATCAGTCAATTTTGAAGTACAAGAGGATATTTTTATGTTCAGATTGTCTTGAATGCTGTTTTCAAGCTCTTTGATGTCGCACAGGGTGGGTTTGCACTTAGAATCCCCACCGATATGACGTGTTTTGCGAATCCAAATCGTCTGCCCCTTTTCTCTACTCCATCATTTGCACTTCATTGCCGTCCGTAGCACCTAGACTCGATCGGTGAATCACGCTCAGCCCAATCGGGAGGCAAAGGGGCCATTGCGATTTGGTGCCAAGCAGGAGTTGATCTCGTTGGGCCAATCACAGTGCTGTTTGTGACTGAGTCTGATTCACAAGTCGGGCATGGGTGCAACGGATGGTTGTGACGTGGGGTTCAGACGATGGAGCAGAGAAAGGGCGCAGACGATTTGGATTCGTATTTTGCGGTGAGGAGGGGAAGTTCTCTGCTGAATTGGTGACGGAACTTGGTGGTTCGAGGCGGTCAGCAGGTTAGAGGCAAATCGGGGGCTTCAGAGCTGCTTTCTTCTTAGTTGGCGATGGAGGTGATGGTGAATCGGGTGTGGATCCTCCTTTTTTGGTTTTTTTTTTAATAAATCTGTTGTTTGTTTTGTGATGTTTTTCTTCTTGTCGGAGTTTGATGACTGGTCTCTATACCGGTGTAGCGATGGTGTTGGGTCCGGCTAGTTGTGGCGGCCTGTGTTGTCCTTGCCGGTGGGCGGGCTTCTCTCCTGTGTGGTGTTATCACTGCCTACGTGCGGTTGGTTTAAGCTTGCGCCAGGCTGTGTTGCCTCCCGGAGGTCCGATGACCTCCCCCCCCCCTTGCAATACCAAAAAAAAAAAAAGAAGGAGAGGAGGTTCTCGCTGAAACTCTGGTTTGCTCTCATTTATTTCACAACAAGACAGTACAAAAAGCTATGGTGTGGCAAAAAAACTAGGGTGTGGTGGCTCTATGCGGCCACGACTCTTTTGCTTGGTGTGGCATACTTTCTGCCCCGGTGTGGTGGCTCTTGAGCTCTGTCCATCGGTCTGCTCCAGACTACACTAGTAGCAGGATTGACCAAGTGCCATGTGTAGGGGATCGGATTAAAAAGTTAATCTTCCTTGATCATGCATGGTTATTCGGATGAAAATTTTACCGTGGGGTGATCAGCCATTTGTAGATCCAGTCAGTAAAACGGATGTCAGTTTTCGCTCCGATCTCTGATTGGTCTGAAATTTTATGAGCATGTAAAATTTCACAAAAGCTTAAAGTATTCGGTTAGCATTGGCACAAAAGATGTAGCAACAAAATAAAATAGCTACCTATGGAAGTTATTTATCTCACTCCATTAGGAAGTTGACACTTGGTGGAAGTCATTAAGGTTATCATCATAAAGTAAGTAATGGCAAAGATGGAAACCCATGTACGACACCTTATGGTTTTGGTTTTCACTGGGAGTCTTACATGCAATCCGTGATGTGGTGGTTTTATTGTTTTCATAGGTGGTATGAAGGTCAAAGCAGACAGGGATGAATCATCTCCTTATGCAGCCATGATTGCAGCACAAGATGTTGCACAAAGATGCAAGGTGCGCTGTTATCTTTTCTTAATGTAATACATGACTTCTGTTTTAGTGCCTATATATTCACTCTTCTTCTATACATTGTTTTTGTAGGAACTAGGCATTAGTGCTCTGCATATTAAGCTTCGGGCCACGGGTGGGAATAAGACAAAGACACCTGGTCCTGGTGCGCAGTCTGCCCTTAGAGCACTTGCTCGCTCTGGAATGAAGATTGGTCGTATTGGTAAGTTGGTATTTTTTTGTTATTATGTACAACCTTTTTCTAAGTCCATTCGTATATATATCTCGAGTATTGGATGCATATCAATGATAATGAATGCTCATAACTTCATACCAACCTTCTTCTCACTCCAGTGGTATATATATCTCGAGTCTTGGACGCATATCGATGATAATGAATGTTCATAACTTCATACCATACTTACTAGGTCCACAAGGTTTACGTGAAAAACACATAGTTCGGATGTTATTTCACATGTATTTTCCTGAGTATTTCCGTTGTCATCATGTGTCCTCCGTGTTGGTTGCCCATGTTGTAGGGTTTGTATCAATACTTGATATAGTCCCATCTCTCACTACATAGCACATTTTTCTAAGGAACCTGGATAGTGAAACCTAAAGAGTAATTTGGTTTGATCTAAACTCTTGATTATAATCTGTATCCATGGTCCCAACTGATATGATGTGTAGCACTACTCTTAGCAAATTCTTCAGTTGCCTATTTTGTTTGTTTGAAGTGTAGGATCTTTTTCAATTCAACACATTCATTAAGATAATTTTTTGAGAATAACAAAAATACAAGTATACAATATGAGCAAATAGTAAAACAAATATTCTATAGTGTCTTATATATGCCAAGAAAGGATATGTAGACTTGCTGTCAACATTGTTAGAACAGTTGTTGAACCTATCATCGTGGCTCTCTCTTGTTTATTGCTCTTCTTTTGTTCCCTCATAATGTTACCACGAGTATTGTGTCCCCACCTACATGTTTTGTTTCGTCTTCTTCCTCTACGACTATCTTACTAATTCCTCGATTCCATCAATCCTCGAATCCCAATTAACTTTTGCTACTTGATCAACCATTGTTACCACCACTACTACCTCGAACCTCTTTTGGCTCGACCTCAACCTTCTCTTTCCTCACATAAGTCGCTTGCTCAACTTATGCCCAAGTCAAGATATCACCTTGGGAGAGAGGCTCGTCTGTATCAATGAGCCATGGGTGATCTTTTGTCTTGTCGCGAGGGATAGAATTGTAGAATCCCGCCTTCGGATGTCTCTCAATGAATTGTCTCAATGAATTGTGTGTACTGCACGAACACCAGGAGTTTCTTTGCTTTAGCCGATTCCACTTCCTCCTATGGACCTGTAAGTTTACCATTTACAAATCATAGTTTGTTAAATTATCAAATTGAAATTACGAAATGTAAGTCTTGACTGTTTTGTATATCATCTCCAAACATACTTCAGTTGTATTCTTAGATCGACGCAAGACAAAAGTTACAAGACCAAGAATTCTTATGTCTAATCTCTTTAAACATGTATCCTCAAAATGATCCAACTCATACGTTGTTCACCATTAAACTCTTCTTAAGGTTAATTTCTATGCAGTCAAAGTCGGTAGTCGGCCCTAGTCGGCCAAAGGCCGACTAGGACTAGTTGGGACTAATTCGGGACTAGTCGGCCAAAAACTTATTCTAACCCCTCCCTAAACATATATGATATATGAACTAGCATAAATGTCAATAAGTATATGATATTAGTTGGTTAATAACAATACATACCTTCATACTTCACAGCATGGGTATAAATACATAAGTAACAGAACACAGTTGTATTAGCTTCATGCTCATGTCAGAAGACTCAGAACTAAGAATTCATCACAATATTTGTTTGATGATGTTTAATCTGTGAACAACCCCAATTTTGATTATAGGGTTATATGGATATCAACAAATAAACAATAATTATTTGTCTATGTTTTTATCTAAGATTCTCAGGTGCTCAACAGATGATTACAGGGAAGAGCCATAGTTGTGAGTCTTGCGACTCAAGACTTTGAGCCAATGTAAAAAAATCCAAGCAAAATTGCTTGCAAAGACTCCTTGCAAAAAAAAATTTTGCTTGCAGAATGTTGCCTGGGGATTGGGGACTAGTCGGCAGTCTCTAGTCAGAGACTAGTCGTGCTAGTCGGGTCTAGTCGGGATTCCATCCAGCAATGACAGAATCGGAATTAATCGGTCGGCAAAATGCCGCCTGGGGACTAGTCGTCGACTAGTCCCTATTTTGATAGCATAGGTTAATTTGCAATGTCAGTATAATGTCATTATGTGACTAGATATGCATATATGTGGTTTTTAAGGAAGCTGGCACATATGCAGGGGTCTCATATATGACGGGACTAATGTTCAATTGTATAGTAAGTTGTACTGTCGCAAATGCCACCATACAACACTTGGTCAAAGAGTTGATTATTGGATATCCCCTACCCCCTTTTATTCCAAACTTTTTCTAACTCTAAGCTCTCCCCTTGTCCTCCAAGCTCTCTCCAAGTTCCCTCCAAGCCTTCCAAGCTCTCTTCTCTCTAGCTCACCACATGCGTTGTCCGTTTCTCAAGCTCTCTCCAAACTTTCAATCTCCCCCAAAGTCTCTTCAATCCTCCACGAGGAGGTCAAGGTCGTCGGCATGCCGTGGTACGGTGGTATTCATCTATCTTTACGGCAAGATGGCCTGCATTCTCCCATACATTCATGGCTAATACAAGAGCTTGCCCGTGCTCGTGCTATCCCTAAGGAAATTTGAGCTACCTGTAGGAAACTTTTAAGTTTCAATACTTACTGGTGGAAGCCATCTCTATTTATGATTTACAATTATTGTATTTATGTAGTCACTCCATCAATACAATAATCACATGTTAGGAAAGATTTCAGTCAATTTGGATGAATAACACTATTAAAAATGAGATCACAGAGTCACATACGCACCACACAGCCGCGTATCACCCATTTTCTTTGTGGTTTAACATAAGGATTTGAATGACGATTCACCTTTTTGTTTTGGTCTAGCTAAGAGTCAGTATCATCTCCAGAATGGTGAGACTTGATTTTTGACATCTTGGATACCTCCTAGGCTCCTAGTGCTTCATGTTTTTTTGTACATACTAGGGGTGTAACTTGGGTCAGGTAAAACTGAGAACCGTCCCAACCCGACCTAAATGGGTCGGGTATTTTGACTAAATTTGTTGGTTCGATTGTAAATTATGTGGATCCGACTAAATTGGGTCGGCTCCGGGTTGGGGCTCGGATGATCTTGACCCAACCCAAGAACCGAATTGATATATATTAGTCCGCATATATATATATATATATATATATATATATATATATATATATATATATATATATATATATATATATATATATATATATATATATATATATATATATATCACGAATTTGGACTTGGGGACTATATTTGACTTGCACATGAGTAACCGTTTGTTGTTTGCTAAATTTGAATCAACTACCAAGAGAACTGAACATATGGGTAGAGTCTAATGTGTGCCTCTAGCTTGTTAGTAAATAGGCGATAGCCATTATTTTTTAGATCAACTACCGACCCGAGAATTGAGTCGAATCGACCGGACCCACCTGACCCAACCTTAGTGTGGGTCGGATCGTTTCAGGTGTATGCCCAATTCAGGTTGGTTCGGGTTTCAATATGGTAGAACCGAACTAGTTCGGTTTGGTTCAGGGTTGGCTCAAGCCCTAACCAATCTGACCCGAGTTGCACCCATAGTATATACTACATGGTTTTTGTTAATTGTAAGTAACAAATGGGGATAGTAGGTACCCAATAACAAAAAACATTGAGAGGTGTCCAAGATGTCAAAAGTCATAGCATGTTACTGGATTTGATATCGCCTCCTAGACTAAAGCTAAAGGTGAAGACCTCATATGTATCCTAATGCAAACTTAGTGAAGTAGAAAATGAGTGCTCGGTGGTTATGCCATGTATCAGTGCTCTTGTTTTTAGAGCGATACCTTCATCTAGAATGAGAGGGCTTGGGACATTCAATGGATTTTCTTGATGTGTGGCTGCTCCCTAGCCAAAATTTCTATCATGTACTTATTTGAAACGCTTTGTAACATCATGTATGTTGTTGAATTGGTTTGTATGAATGTACATGAATGGTTGAATTTGAGCATTTTGCAATGTACTTGAATTGGTTTGTATGAAATTCTCATAATTCCGTAACATTCTTGATTAGCTTCCCTGGGATTTTTTTAAGCCTTTGTAACCAAATAAAAAAATGCGACTGCCCAATCATATATGTGCAAATTATTTCATTGAACTAAATTATTATTTTTCCAATTTGCGTAACTTTATATTTTATATGGATTTTTTGGAGATTAAGAAAACTGCACAAATCACACGCAACACACAATTACGTTTGCGATTTGGCCTAATACCCACAATTTTTAAATAACTTTGATCAATTGGAGTAAACATTAGAAAATTTACTAGTAAATAATAATTAACAAAGTAAATTATACTTGGGACTTTTGGATCTCTATGATTGATCAATATCTCCGATGAACTTTAACCACCTTTCCTAAACTTCTAGAAAACCAACCATATGTACACGATATGTATGTTCCCGATAAACTTTGAAAAACAAGACGGGGCTAAATATAAAAAGCAACATAATATAAAGCGCTGGTTATTTAGTTGTCCCAACTATTTGCTTGTATGATGTAAACAAAAGGATAAAATTCCTCAATATATATGGTTATATTTTATCTTTTGATTTGATTTATCCATTGTATCATAATCATACCCCATTTTTGGATTTTATCACTATCCACTTGTGAATGAAGGTGATGCATAAACCCGGAAAATGCTATGGTCATACTGGACCAAAAATGTGTGAAAAGAATGGTCCTAGCAACCAGCTTCCCTTCGTTCTTTTTTGACCAAGGTCCTTTGATGAAGTAGTTGACTACAAAACATTTAAGTGCCTGCCGTTTTGTTAACAACTGTTGGAGCATCAAAAATATGACACTAATTGACTGTTGGATGTCTCCAACTGATAGCATAGTTGGTAATTCATGCAATATGTGGCCTTGGTCAAGGGTTTGAATAATGCTACGACATATCTCTTCCCTCTCGCCTTTGTGGCGAGCATTTCTACCCTGTGGGGTTATTAAAAATCAGGCCATTTCTCGTCTTGTGTCCAGTTTCCATCCTTGGTCTATCTTGTGCGGGCGCACTAACATGTGATGTACAGACCACTTGGTCCCTTCCAAAAAAAATTGATTGTTGGACTAAGTAAAATATATTGAGGTATTTCCACATAATCAACAATGCATAAAGTTACATTTAACTATGTAGTATATACGCACTGTGCTGCATATTTACAAAATAAACAAGGCCATTTCTTGATGAGTCTGCAACCCGCCTCTTCGTTCTGTTTGACAACCTGTGCGTACTCCTGTTTTATCGCTTGTTTTGCTAGTAGTGTATGTATGAATTGTTGGAAGCCTATGCGTCTTTAAGGAACATTGTTCCAGTTGTGACAATTAACGAGAAAGTTAATGGGCTTGTTTTGTTGTGCTGTTGGTTTTTGCAAAGCGCTTTATAAAAAAAGTGCTTTCGAGGAAAGCTTAAATCTAGTTTGTCAGTGAATAGAGCTTTGGTTTCCTAAAAGCTCTTTTCACTACATAGCACATGTGCGTGGATGCACTTAAGTCTCTTAAAAGTACTTTTGGGTCACCAAACCTACATCCGAGCACAACTCTTATTGTTCGCTCTCCTACCACGATTACTTGTGTATTCTCTACCTCTTATTTCAGGTAAGTTTGTCTAATTTCATCGTAGGAGTATGATTTTTGATCGACTCTACTACCCCACAGCTTCAACCATGCACTTGAAACTCGGCATAAAGGAATTGAAAACATACTAGCTTGGTAGGCCCATTAGCCTAAGTGCTAGATTATACCTTTCATGCTTGCCTTATACCTATATCTAGTGTGGCATGCGCAGTGCCTTTACCCGTCCTTCGACCAACCATATCCTCGAGATCTGGCCAATATAAGTGGTTTAGAGGTCCATGAGCTTGTTGCCTCATTGATGGTGGAGGTGGTGGTGGTCTTTAGTGTTCCACATGGTCATGTGCTTCGTCGTCATCGTCACCCCAACCTCCCCTCCCCCTTACTGCTCAACCATTATGGCTTTATCATGCTTCTTTCTAGAAGCTTTTCATATACTCCATGATTTTATTTATGGTTTCGGGAGTAGCTCGAGGGCATGCTCATACATGGTGGATGGGCCAAGTGTTATTTGTGTCCGACAATGCTATCATTGGTGATAGTTGCAGTGCTTGTTTGGATACACTCCCGATCTAGGATTCTTGGATCCCAGAATCTAAGAAGAAAAGGTGGACAACCTGTTTGGATACAACTGGATCACAAAAGACGTTTTTTTCAGAGCCCAAAATGTGCTTTTGGGATCCATTTTTCCGGTGCCAAAAATCGAGGCTCTGGGCTCCAGAGTCCTTTTTATTTTGTGGGTTTGGGATCTAAGAAACAAAGAATTAGAAACCTATCCAAACATGAACATGTTTGGTTACGCTCCGAATCCGAGATTTTGGGATTTATGAGTCAATAATTTCAAAATAAGAAAAAAGAAAAAAAGAATAGGGGGAAATCTTGTTTAGATAAGTATACAACCAGATCCCAAAAAACTTTTAGAATAATTTTGATTAAGCAAGAGTCTGTGGTAGTAGTGCATTTGGTAGTAGTGCATGTTGAGTCTTGAGAGCCTTACTTCATGTGAGTTATGAATGTATTAGGATAATTGGGGGATATTAAGAAGAAATCTGATGGTCATTCTTAACCATTTGGGCATTTTGCAGCCGCACAGTTCCCGAGTCGCATATGCACTCACTGTGTATGTTCCCGGAAATATGCGGTCGCACCTTGATATACAATGAAATTAATTTCGCAGAAGTTGCCTGATTCATCCATCGATCATGGGCATTCTGTGCGTTTGATCGAAGAATGGCATGTTAGTTGCATGGCAGCATGCAACCTTGATATAATTATTTTCATCATTGATTTGTGCGTGGTGTCTCGGATATTGACACAACTATTTTTCTCGTTTTGGCGCTTGCTTACTTGCAGAGGATGTGACCCCGATCCCCACGGACAGCACCCGGAGAAAGGGTGGTAGGAGAGGGAGGAGGCTATAGCTGCTTCTCTACTTGTGCCCCGATATGGATCAGGAGTTCAATTCCTCCTCCACATCAGTTCATGTTGTTCTTCTAGTCGTTTGGGAACAGTTTTGTAGCCTGTTCGGTTAATGAACTTAGTCCTTCATATGTTCTTGGTGATTCAGTTGATGTTCAATCTTACTTGAGGTCTCGAGAAAAGAAAACTATGTTCCGGTTAGGAGTGAATATCTCTTGATGTTTTATCGGCATTTGAAAACACCAATGGGTTTCCTGCGACCTCCGACGAAGGAATGGAGAAAGAAACTTTTGATGATTTTTCGGTGACAAAAGGATAGAGAAAGCAAGCTCCCAACAACAAAACACAATGAAAACGCAACCAAAGGGCAATGAAAACGTAACAAAAAATACACCGAAAATGCAACCAAAACACGAAACCGTAATCAAAACGCAACAAAACTGCAATGAAAACATAACCAAAATGCAACAAAAACACAACCAAAACGCATTGAAAATACAACCATAATTCAACGAAACGCAACTAAAATGCAACGAAAACGCCAAAAAACGTAATGAAAATGCAACAAAAACATAACGAAAACTATTACGTTTTCGTTGTACCTTGCGTTTTTATTGCGTTTTCGTTGTACCTTGCGTTTCCGTTAAATTTTTGTTGTATATTACGTTTTCGTTGTATTTTTTGTTACGTGTTGGTTGTGTTTTGTTGAGTTTTGTCGTCGGGGACTTACGTTCTCCATTTCTTTTATCGAAGGTCGTCGGAAAGTTGTCGGGAGTTTATTTCTCTATTCTTCACCGGAGATCACTGTAAACCCGACTACTTGCGCTATTTCTTACAACGGAACTCTTGTTGGAGGTCTCTGAGATGTTCCCCGGGATTTTCTTTTTTCATCAGTTCGCTAGATGTCGTTGGGAAGCCGTTGAGAGTTTTATTTCTCTATTCTTTCATCTGATGTCGCCAAAAACTCGACTACTTGCATTATTTCTTGCAACAAAATCCTTGTTGAAGGTCTTCAGGAGATCGCCGAGAGTTCCTTTTACTCATTGTTTCACCGAAGGGCACTCAAGTTTGAAACACAACTCAACATAATGAGTTACATTTGAGACTCTACTGGTTTCATGAAAGAAGAAATGATTTGCTATATCAAGGACATTTTTGTCCGAAAATTTATTGGTGGTCATAAAAGTAACTGTTTTGAGCTCTGTATTTTTGAGCAATACAACAAAGTTGGTGGTCATTTAAGGAAATATCTTTACTTTTATCTTGGGTCAGAAGAGGCCCTCATTGGATCTCCCTCTGTAGAACACTGGATAAAATACAATCCATATCTGTTTAGTTACCAGATTCAGATCTTTTTGGGGTCTTTCTGATGTCCATAAGATTACAATGTCTTAGACATCAAATGTTCGAGATAGTGCAATCTGTTGTGTTCTTTTGTACTTGGAAAATCAAGTACTATTATTTGCAAGAGTGCCTTTGCAGATTGAAATGGTGCGGTGTTGGGGATTTAGTCTCACATCGGTTAAGGGGCTAGGTGATGTTGCATTTAAATGTCCTTTCTTGGACCTCCCCTCACAAGCCGGTTTTGTGGGGGAGGCAGGTATCCAAGTGTCGAGGGAACTACATGTGGCTCTTGTCTTCTAGAAATTAGGCCCGTGGTGACGGTGAAGGCATGATGGTCCAATGCCAACTCTCGTCATCTTCCCACCTATTTTTCCTATCTTTTGTCGCTCTGTTTTCTCTCTCGCAAGGCTATATTGATAAGTAAAATTGATGAAATATTAAATAATATTCAGTTATATAATGTTAGATTAATAGGATTAGGTGGGTTAGGGTTAACCCATCTAGAGTTAGGATTGGGATGATTGACTTGTTTAATAAACATATTAGGGTTAGGGTTGAGCCATCTTAAACCATCAACCTCCTGAGCATCTCCAATCCTCATTCAAATTTTTATCAGATTTGATATAGTATTGGGTTAAAAGCTCAGTTTGATATGGAGCGTTCTAGCCCTGCACCAAATTTGATGAAACTAATTTAATAGCACTCCAATCCTACACCAAATCTTAATTAGAACCAATTTGATGTGGAGCACGTACTCTGGTCAATTTGATGTGGAGCACTCCAATCCTATACCAAATTTGATTAAAAGTTATGATGAGCTGCAAAGTAACTGTTGGGATTCGATGGGTGGCTCTCGACCCTTGCCAATCCGATGGAGAAATTTGATGGAAACATAATTTGATGAAAATTTGGTGTATCGCTGGAGCAGCTATTTTACTATCCTGCAACTAAATTCAAATATGATGGGTCATTTGGTGTAGGATTGGAGATGCTTAACTTGCCAACCCTAACCCTAACTTGATTGCCAGCTCTAGAGCTCTTGTTAGCACCCTGTTTGTAGACCAATGTATTCAAGAATCAGATCTCACTCGACCTCTGCAGAGAAGCACTTGCTATTAAAATTTTCATCAGATTTGATATAGTATTGGGTTAAAAGCTCAGTTTGATGTGGAGCGTTCTAGCCCTGCACCAAATTTGATGAAAACTAATTTAATATAAAGCACTCCAATCCTACACCAAATCTTAATTAGAACTAATTTGATGTGGAGCACTCCAATCCTATACCAAATTTGATTAAAAGTTATGATGAGCTGCAAAGTAACTGTTTGGATTGGATGGGTGGCTCCCAACCAGTGGAGTTTTATTAGATGAAGCAAAATACACAGGGTCTTGTTAGGCTTCATTCATGAGAGGCTTCCTCATCTCCCACGCTTTCAGCTCTGAAATCCTCACGTCCTCCGATCCATTGTTGAACACGAACAGATGCACGTCATCTCCCATCGCTAGAGTGGGATAAACCCGTGATGTGATCACCGTCCTCCCGTCAGCCCCAAAGCTCTCCACTACAGAGTGATCGATCTGCATGACAGCGAGCAACGGAGAAAAATACCATCTCATCAACCCATTTCAGTCCAAGAAGCGAGTTGACAGTCGAGGATGAAATACCCAAAAAAGGATGTGAGATTCATTAACATACCAAACTCCTTAGAGATATCTTCCCATCTTTCTCTATGTTGGCATTTACAAAGCCCCCAAAGAATGGTTTCCATGTTGATGGCCTCAAGGAGGACCTGCTTGATCAATAGAATCATATATAAATTAATCGTAGCATTGTATTCATGGAGTCAAATTTCGATAAACTTTTTCGGAAGCCACCAAAAATTCTTTTATTTTTTTTCAGAATCTGACATACAGATTGTCTAAAATTTTGGTAGTACTAAATTTCAATTCAACATCACAAAAAGATGGCAGCCTTTGACAGAAATAACCGATAAATGACCAAAGTCCAATATTGGGTCTTTATTTTGTACAATTTCATTGAAAAGTTCTATTTTTTAGAGAAAAATTACACCTTTTCCGTCATTCCGATTTTTTTTTTTCATAAGCATGCCAATATTTGTCCAAAGGCGACTGAAATTTGACCACAAAATCCAACAAATTTTCATAAAAAACTTTTCTTGAAAAATATAAAATTTCTACTGATATTTGACCGAAATCGACATTCGAAACCTTTTGTATCAACCAATTCTTCATGTAGTGTTGGGGCTACTATACATAATAAATTATAGATTCATTTGACCATAGTTGACCTAAACTTGATCAAATTTTTATCAAAACCCGACAAATTTCCACAAAAAACTTTTCTTAAAAAATATAAAATTTCTACTGATATTTGGCTGAACCCAACAAATTTCGGCTTTCTGTTTGACCAAAATTGACATTTGGAACCTTTCCTATCAACCAATTCTTCATGTAGTGGTTGGTGCTTCTATAGATAATAAATTTAAGATCATGACACATGAGGACCTCATGCTTGTTGGGGGCTTTGAAGACCCTGAAGAAGATAGCAGTCCTCTCCACCAAGTTGCCAGAAGCCAAGACCAGCAGGCCAAATGGACCAACCCCATTGCAGACAAGAGTGCCTTCCCCAAAGGAAGATCCCCCACCCATGTCAATTTGCAATGGCACTCAAAGCGATGGCCCTCAGAGCCTATGGTCCTTCATCATGCACCCACTTCACAATTACCACCATATTTGTCTTGGTGGTCCGATCCTAGATCACCATTGTGACCTTTGACTAGTTTTCACTAAGTAGCACCAAAAGAGAGAACCAAGTTTTGGAGTTTGAAACAACAGACTTAGACCAGAAGTTTGGGGGGACTGTTGCAATCATGTTCCCACTGTTTGTTTTTTTAACACTAATACCCCCTTGTAGTTTCAGTTTATCGACACGGCAGCCTCACAGCGGGGGTGAAAGGCGTATGTTTTTCAAACTAAGGGTGTTAGTGTTAAAGAAACAAAATTATAGGGACATGATTGTAACAGTCCAATTGACCCTAACATTAGTTCAGCAAATGAATACTTAACATAGAATAGACTAGTGAAGATGTATGAGAAATTAGATATTCAATGAAGGACTAATAACATGATGATTGAGAAAGACACTTGTCAGAGCATCTCCAGCGGCCTCGCTTGAGCATGTCGGACCTGCGATCCGAACGAGCAGCATCGTAATCGTCCGTGCATTAATTGAGACCGGAGAGGGATTAAAAGCTTCTATTTCGAGTCGAGAAAGATAAACTAGCCTGTGAAGTTTGTATCTCTTTGAGTTCAAACATGCTTCCACTCTTAATAATCTTAATTGTCTTTGATATGGACTTGTTTGCCCCTGAGCGCTTCGACCTCCTCCATCGGCCATTGCACGAGTTGTCGACCACTGCTATCAAGCCAAAGAACAATTGGAATTGCCTAAAATGATCAAGAAAACAAAATTAAATAATAATATGGGAATTAATAGTTGGAATTTAATTTTTTTTCACATGAGTCTACTTCAAAGAACACAATAGACACGTACTACTAACCTGAATACCAGCCCAACCCTTTGCTGTATCGTCGTCGGAGATGTCCGACTCATTCGACCACCCCCACAAGATCCTCCGCTTCTTCCCTGCATCGAAGAACGTCTTGGACGCATAGAAGTTCCCATAATCGTACCTCAAACCGGTGTGATCGTTGGCCGACGTACCATCCCGCACATACCTATCCTTGCCAAGGTCGTACCTCCCCACCGTATAGTACTCGTACCTCGTCAAGTCCAAGCTCACCTTGAACTCATACTTCAGCCCCTCCCCGCGCTCCGACGTGTCGACACTGTCCTTCCCGTTCAGGGCCACCGGGAAGAAATCCAGGCACTCCCACATCCCGGTCCTCGGCGCCGAGTGCAGCCATTGTCGTACATTGGCCCTGTTTTTCGAACACAGTTAATCACTGGTTAAGATCCTTAATTACTCATATCATAGTGTCATTAAACTAACAATTTTTGATTTTTTTGATGGGACCACCATAGTGGTCAATAGGCCCTGTTTGGATAGGATCCTGATTCTAGGATATTTGGAGCTCAGAATCACATAATTTCAAAAAAAGGCTCAAGAGCCCGGAGTTCCAATTTTGCGCTCCGGAAAAATGGCTTACAAGAGTACGTTTTGGGTTCTCAGAAGAAACACTTTTTTGGGATTCGATTGTATCCAAATAGGCTCTTCGTTTTTTTAGGGATCCAAGGCTTTTAGAATCCTAGATCCGGAGCGTATCCAAACATGCCACATCATCTGTTAGTAAGCCGACACAAGATAGACTAAGGATCAAAATTCGCCACACCCCGATTTTCAATAACCCAACAGGTTGGAAAGCTCGCCACTAAGACAAGACTAAGGCAAGAGAGAGCTCTGCCACCATAGAGCGGAAGGAAGTACGTTGTAGCACTTATTCGAATCCTTGACCAAGGCGACGGGTTGCACATGTCTTACCGTTTGAGCTCACTTGGAGACAAGTTCTTTTGGTAGTTATTCTACGACTTTAGTGATTGCCCTTCACTATCTTGCTAACTACTTATTAAATAAAGACTGAATTAATATTATATTAGATTAATTACGTTTTGTATTGAATAAATAAAGACTGATTCCATGTACTTCGGTACCACACTGAATCCATCTACATCATCTATCTCATTTTCCTTGCATCCTAGTGGTGGGAGCATTATTCTAGGGGCCATGGGATAAACCGTAGGTGGATGCTTGAGGCTCACCATAAGGCCATCAGACGGTCCCTATGAATTCCCCTTAATATTATATTAATTAAGTAATGAAAAGGAGAGAGATTGATGAACATACCATTAGGATCTGCTTGTTGTTATCATTGCAAGGATGGCAACCGCGTCCAGACATGGGCATGAGAGGGGAGAGGAAAAAAAAAACGAACAAAAAAGTTAGATAAATAAATAACGAACAAAAAAGTTAGATACAATAGAATTCATCCATACTTATTAGCAAAAAGGATTTACCGAGGTAACGGATAGCTGATTAAATAGTAAGTATATGCACAATTACATATAGGTATTAGGAGTGCCTATCTATTTATAAAATACTTATAAAACAGAGGCCTTTGATGCCACAGGGCAGCCTCCCAATACTCCACTCTCTCTCTCTCACAACATGAGAGGAGCAAGATTTGGTACTAAATGTGCGATCTGAATGAGTGACGTCTCAGTCGTGGGATTAGTAGTAGTTAAGACAGTAACACTTTCGTGGTTAGGTCCTAATCTTTGGTGGTGGAAGCTTATAAACACCTTATGGAACACAAATCAAATTATAAAATTTTTTTTTTTGAAAAACCTCCCTGATAAATATTGATATTATAAAAAACATCATCAATTTTTAGGTTTTATGATTAGACGTCGGCATACTCTGACATTTAGTAAAATGCCCAACAAAGGTTCTTTTTGTAATATCTTAATAAAGCAAGACGGAGGTTTTTACTAAAGATAAGAATATGTTGGGAGGTTAATCATAAAGCTTAAAAAACAAGGATGTTTTTTTTTATAATATTAATGTTTGGTATGTGAAAATCCCGTAAAAAAAAAGAAGAGATGAATATAAAGAGTTATAACACTAGCAAATATCTTGGATTTACTTTAGGGGATAATGCTTTTTTTAATTTTAATTCTTTCGAAAAAATTAAAAATTAAAAATATTTCACATGATATATGTTTGCCATGCCGGCCGACAGTTATTATAAAAAAGAACACCCAGCGCTGCCATGATCGAGCTCATGCTCACGCTAGCACATCCTTTGGGGCTTGGCTATAATGCGCCCCCATAAAGAAGAAACCGGATGGGGAATATTTAAAAAAAAAGAAGAAAAAAATATTTATGGGTTCGAGGGAGTATTTATGATTAAGTAAAAACTCAAAGGGGCCAATCTGAAGAAAAAAAAGGAAAAGAGGTCTGATGTAATGGGGAGACGTTACCGTTGATCCAGTTCTTGGGAGGCTGAAAGTGGTATCCGGTCCTGTACTCACCCTTGACTATAGGGGCTTCAATGGATTGGAGGTGTGGATACACCTCATGGGAGGCTTCCACTCTCTCGCCAAGGAACCATCCGCAGCACCCCAACGCCGCCACGGCGACCCACATGGATGCAACCCAATTTGGATTCATCATCTTCAACATCTCAGAGAGAGAGAGAGAGAGAGAGAGAGAGAGAGAGAGAAGAGGCTAATGGCGGACTAGGTATGAGAGAAATACGCGGGTAAGACTGTATGTACTAGAGAGAGAGAGAGAGAGAGAGAGAGAGAGAGAGAGAGAGAGAGAGAGAGAGAGAATGATTGGATGGATATGAGTGGATGCGGGCGGAATTTACATTTGAAAACGTACTCTTAAATAGGGCTGGCAATTTCGGATCCGACACGGCAGACGGACACGAAGTTAGCCGGTCTGGGTCAGGGCTAAACGGGTTCGGGTATAAACGAGTCGACACGATAGACCTGTTTAATAAACGGGTCGGATCCGGATTTAGGGTCTTGACCCAGTAGACCCGTTTAGTATTCAACGGGTCGTGTCGGGTCGGGTCGGCCCTCAATCCGATACTATAATATATAATGCCAGCGGATCTTTTGGGTCAAGTCGGGTCGAGTCGGATTGGGTCGGATCGGGTCAACTGAATAGACCCGGGTGGTAAACGGATCTTACCGGGTCTTATCGGGTCTACCCGTTTATAAGCGGGTCAGGTATGGGTTTAGGATATAGACACGATTAGTTAAACGGGTCGGGTCCGGGTCCAGAGGTTTTGGACACAACACGAACCCGACACGACCCGACCCATTGCCACCCCTACTCTTAAAAATTATATTATTTTTGGGAGGGAACTTATTACTCCCCGAATCAACAAGTCGTGCGTATATGTATACGGTTGCGCCTCTCAAGTTGGACCGCCGGCGAGACCTTCAGGCCGACGATGTGCGTGATGCAGGGGCCGATGGGCTTGGTTCTGAACTTTATCTGGCGGTCTTGCATTGCAGCTTGTGGCTGCCGATTGACTTGGGCACGGATCCTCTGAAAACCAATCCACATCTGTTAATTGGGGCTGAGTGTGATTCACTGATCGGGCTGGATGTAACGGACAATTGTGATTTTGTTTCAGGCTTGAACTATCTTGGCTGAGGTAGTCAACTGACTTCAATGGGCTTGATGGTCACCATAAAATATCGGGAAAATAGTTTTTCTTATTCTACTTTTATTTGGGATTTGATTTGACTTAAACTTTTGTGGTCAACGGATTCGCAAGGGGATGATTGACATGGTATGTTCACGTCATATGTACACAATTTTAAATACGGTATACACTTAAATGAGACATCAGTTGTATGTGAAGTATACAATTTGAAATACGGTATACACTTAAATGAGACATCAGTTGTATGTGAAGTAACTAGTGCATGCCCGTGCCTTCGGCACTGTAGCGGGCCGCCTTCGGCGGCAACACACCTAATGGCACAGCATTGGGCCGCCTTCGGCGGCAAGACCCCCATCGAGTATTACCACCCCCACCCATACCATTGTATTCAGCGGCAACGCAATAGGTCTACTCGTTCGAAATTCAGAGGAGACTGATCTGGCGTCGGAATCCTTATGGGTTTAGGGAATATATCTTGGCTCTCCGATGTTGATCGGACGGTGGTAAAACTACTCGTGCGGAAAGGAAATGGTTGATTACATATTATTATACATACCTCAGAGCATAAAATCCAACTTCGATGGCACTTCCCTTACCGTTTTTACTGGACAAAAAGTGCAAAAAAAATAACTACTTTTGAAATTAATTTTGATTTATAGCTATTAAATAATATTTTTAAAAACAAATGCTGTCATTTTAAAAAAAAAAAAACATAACACAGGCACCAAACTATTCAAACCTTGATTCTTACATCAGACAGCAAAGGATTTTTTTGATGCAAATAGCAAGATCACCGCCATGAGGTACAGGAGAATCTCAGGGTCCTCCAAAACAAAGGATCCATACCTTGAAACCGTTTGATGCTTACATCAGCAATGTATTTGTGCAGTCTACGACCCCCGCTCGCAATTAGAAGAATTACAACCGGGTGCCGTCAAATTCTCAATGTGCATTCATTCATTCGAATCATTCATCTGTGATGAGTAAACCATCACATAATGGGATTAAAAAAACAAAAACAAAAACAAAAATCTAAACCTCCATCGCCTGTTGATAATAGTGCATGCCCGTGCCTATCGGCACTGCAGCGGGCCGCCTCGGCGGCAACACACCTAACACACTGCAACTGATCACCATCGATGGCAAGACACCCCCGGGCATCACAACCCCCACCCACATCATCGTATTCGGCGGCAACAAACCTAACCAAATGTTGAATCTTTGTCCGTAGTCTCTTAAATTAATCAACATTGAAAGGATCTCCATTTTCGGCATCACCACCCACGGGTCGCCTTCGGCATGACCACCGTGCCCAAAGCCGGAAGGCCATGATCGATCTCCATCGGACGGTTGACAAAAAAAATTGGTAATTGAGAGGAAAATATATTACACCGGCATTAGATGGACAGTGAGTACAAGACACAATACTTGCATCTTCCACATAGACATTATCATCAGAAAATAAAAATAAAAATAGCAACATTTTTAGAAATTTAAATCTAATCATAAATTTTCACATGATATCTCCAAGCCATCTGTGTTTCGGCAACACCTCCTCCTTTTTTTTTTTGTTAGACATCCCCTTCAGTAACCCACCAACTTCATATATACAAAATTTTCACATTTTTGAGAATTTTTTTAGAGCTATTTACAATATTTAGATAGACACAACCAAACCCCCCAAAATCACCTAATATATGTAGGCGTCCAGGGCGTGGTGGCAGATCGGCGACCTCGTCGTACGACCCAACGCCACTGCTGCTGCTGTGATTGCGATTTCGGTGTGACCAACCCCCCTCCATTCCCAGAGAGAGAGAGAGAGAGAGAGAGATCGTTAGAAGAGAGAGAGAGACGGGGAGAGAGAGAGAGATCGGAGAGAGAGATGGGGAAGCCGACCAAATTACCGAAGCAACAGAGAAAAAAAAAAAGATCGAAAACGAAAGAAAAAGAGAAAAAAAAATTAGATCGAAAAAGGAAGCGAAAGTTGCCATTTTTCCTAATTATAATTTATCAGGATTAAGCAAAAGTTCCTCTTTAACGTTTCCTTTTTCTTTCAAAATAATTAGAAAACACGATGAACAGAGGATTAGAGACGGAGAGGACCGAGAAATGGGAGACGATGTCTTGGTCGGATCCCAGGGAGCGGCGACCACCGGAGTCGGAGGAGAAGATGCTGTTGCTATCGCTGCCGATGTCCCTGTTTAAGTGATGGTCAGAGGAGTAGAGGACGGTGAAGTCGGGTCTACCGGCTTGAGATCTTCTCCTCCAGTTGCCCGATCTCCAATGTCGGAGGTCTGACTTCTTCCTCCTCATGCTCCAATCGTCACCTTGTTCCGTTCTGGTCCTGATCCGACCTCGGTCCTCCCGCCTTGCCCCGATCCGACCCCGGCTCCGATGGCCCTGACGACGCCTCCACCGACTCCAACGGCGACGACACTTCCACTCGTTCTGGTCCTGATCCGACCCTGGTCCTCCCGCCTTGCCCTGATCCGACCCTGGCTCTGACGGCCCCGACGATGCCTCCACCACTCCGACGGCGACGATGCTTCCACTAACTCCGACGACGATGACTCGATCGATCGATCTCGTGCGAGAGTGGAAACAGAGAGCCGTTGATGCTTTTCTTCCTTTCTTGTACAGAGAGAGGAGAAGGCGAAGGGAGTGATTAGGTCGAGGAGAAGGCGAGAGGGGGCGACCTTGGCGCTGATCAACGCGTGGGGGGACGACAACAATGCGATCGGTGTAGAGGGGCGGCGACGGTGAGATTGGAGAAGAGAGAGGGTTGGGGGGCGGTGAGATTGGAGAAGAGAGAGGGTTGAGGGGAAGAGAGAGAGAATTTGAGGGGTTTTTTTTATTCGGGGTGTGTTAGAGACAGAGAGAGAGAATTAGGGTGGATCGTGGGTGAAGAGGAGAGAGAGAGAGCCGGTGAGAGAGAAAAGAAGAAAGAGAATCGGAGAGAGCGAGATCGTGGGGACGGGGAGAGAGAGAGAGAGAGGGAAAGATCGTGGCAATTGCGACAATCATGCAGCGGATCGGTTGTTAGCGGGGCTCGGATATGAGGGGTGTTTTGATCCGTTCGATTTAAATATGAGACGCGTTCACACATGAACGGGAGAGAGACGTCCATTTTAGTATTATACTAGTCTAAACCCGAGCGATGCCTCGGAGGCCATCGAGGTCATGAAGCATAACTTTAACAATTATAAATAAGATCACCATCAAGTCATGTTATTAACTGAAGCACTAAAGCAATCAGGAAAAAAATTTAATAGAAACCTTGCCATAAACTATGTCATAAAAATATGCCATAATATAAATAATTATGAGAGAGGGCTGTGTTCACACACTGGCAGTTCGATCTCTCTGCCTTCCAAAAGACATGAGAGAGATTTATGAGGGAGGGAGGGAGAGAGAGTAATATGGGGGTGGGAGGATTAAATGGCATTAAATTGTTATAAATGACTCATTCTCCTCATAATGCATGTAAACATCGGGCATCTAGAGGAAAAAAACTTTTAAATTTTATAGTGAGAGGATTATGGAATGGGGTAAATCAGTAAATGGCATTAAATTGTTATAAATGGCTTATTCTCCTCATAATGCATGTAAATATCGGGTACACACAGCGATATCCGTGTTCACACAGGGATGAGAGATTTTTCTGTCATCAATAGGGCTCCATGTGTCACACCACGGGAGAGAGGGCTCCGTTTTAGTATATAGTATAGGCTAGTATACTATTTCCGTGCAATGCACGGATGGTTGTGATGCAACCCAAACGGATCGTACATTCTACGACAACAAATCTATAGCTCCCCATAGTCTTTGTGTGAGTGTGTGTATGAGAGAGAGAGAGAGAGGAGCATGTTCAATTAAAAAATTAAAGGATAAATTTTAAGGACCTCCTCTGAGGTTTATCTAAATAATACAGACCTCCCATGTAGCTTTGGTATTTGCATTGCGTTCCCTTATGTTTTGATTGTTGATAACAGATCCTCCCTCCATCAGCCATTCACTAGTTACCCCAATGACTAGTATTGATGTCATCCAATTAATTTTTTTTAAACCCAAGAATGCCCTTAGATTCCTCCTTTACCTCCTCTTCCTCCATCGGCACCTCCTCTCCCCACGTCCTCCACCTTCACCGGCACCGGCACCTCCTCCTAGAGGTGGTGCCGGTGCTGGTAAAGGTGGAGGAGGTGGGGGAGAAAGAGGAGATGTTAGTGGAGGAAGAGGTGTCGGTGGAGGAGAAGGGGTAGGAGCATTGGTCGCTTTTCTCATATGAGGGCATTGTCATCTTACCTGCTTTTTTAACAGAGTTGAGGGGACAACTTGATAATAAGAGAGTAAATACTGAAACCGCACGAAAGGTCCGTATAATTTAGATAAATCTCATAGGAGGTTCCTGTAATTTACCCAAAATTAAAGAGCAATGCTATTCATACAAAAGTCTTAGCGGAAGAGTCTTACCAAATGACGTGGCACCCATTCATAGCGGACCTTTTTGCCTGTCGCTCCGGGAAGAGTGCGATCATTTGTCTGGGTGGGTGAAAACGAATAACTGTGATCATGCCACATCATTCGGCAAGACTCTTTCGGTAAGAGTTTCAGTATGAATGGCATGTCTCAAAATTAAAAGAGAAGAGGCAGATAGAGAAAGGAGGGGGGGAAGGGGAGACTGCCATGTGGGACCAATGACCTCAACTTTATAATAGTACTAGTAAGATGCCCGGGCAATGCCCGAATGAACTTGATGCACGCAATTTGGCACAAACAGCATCACAGTCGTCGAAAGAAGTGTGCAATTTAGAGTGAGTGTGATTCACTCGGCGTGATTTATTTGTTAGAGAGAAAGATAATATTAATGATTTTTTTAATTAACATAAAATGATTATCAACTGTCATTGAATGGGTATAGATTTTTAATAGAATTTATGAGAGAGAGTCATGCTCACACACAGGAGAAGGATTCTGACTCTTCAAAGATATCCACATGTCACAATGTGGGAGAGAGGGCTCCATTTTAGTATTATACAACTAGTAAGAAACCCGGGCAATGCCTGAATATGCTTGATGCACACCATTTGGCAAAGACGACATCGCAACTGTTCGAAGAAGTGTGAAATCTGAAGTGAGTGTGATTCACTTGTTAGAGAGAGAGATTAACATCAAATGACCATTAAATGCCATTGAGTGAAAATTTATCATCTTTATGGTAGGTTTTTAAATGGATTTAAAAAAGAGCCGCGTTCACACACGGAAGAAGAATTCTAGCTCTTTAAAAGATGTCCATGGGTCACAACGTTAACACGGGAGAGAGGCTTCCATTTTAGTATAGATATATAGACTAGTAAGAAACCTGGGCAATGCCCGGATGAACATGATGCATGCGCCACTTAGCACAGATGACATCACAACTGTCCGAAAAAGTGTATATGTCTGATTCACTTGTTAGAGAAAAAGAGAGAGATAATACTAATGGTTTTTCTAATTAATCAAATGACTATTAAATAACATTGTATGAGTATTAATTTTTCATCTTTATGGTAGGGTTTTAATAGGATTTATGAGAGAGAGCCGTGTTCACACATGGGAGAAGGATTGTGGTTCTTCGAAAGTAACACATGACACAACACGAGAGAGAGAGGGCTCCATTTTAGTATTATACTAGTAAGAAACCCGGGCAATGCCCGAATGTGCTTGATGCACGCCATTTGGCAAAGATGACATTGCAACTGTTCGAAGAAGTGTGAAATCTTAAGTGAGTGTGATTCACTTGTTAGAGAGATCGATATCGAAGAGAGAGAGAGAGATTAAAATCAAATGACCATTGAATGCCATTGAATACAAATTTATCATCTTTATGGTAGGCTTTTAAGTGGATTTAAAAGAGAGCCGCGTTCACAAATGGAAGTAGAATTCTAGCACTTTAAAAGACATCCACGTGTCACAACATGAGAGAGAGAGAGAGGCTTCCATTTTAGTATATATAATATATATAGACTATTAGACAATTAGATAAGAGATTCCTTTTAGAAAAAAAAACATTTATCTCTACTTAGATCGTCCTTCAGATTGAGGGAGAAGATTGGGGTAAATCAAAAACTTAGATCTAACCTTGAAAGATAGCGGTGATAATTTGGTGATGTAAATCGAAGATTCTGGTGGCCCTGTGATAAGATGCAAAAAATCCGGCTATTTGTGGCAGAGAGTAAGCTAGCCAATATCACTGTGGACATAAGAGTTTTCGGTGGCAGAAATATTAGATAAGATACGGGGAAAGGAAAAATTAATGAAATGGTTGTCATCTGCTAGTGAAAATCGGATATTATGTCACAGGCAGCTGCAATCGCTATCGAAACCAAGGAGGGTCGATGGTATCTCCTATCTTGCTGTCGTGAAAAGATTTGAACTGAAGTGGGGACAGAGAGAGGCAATTGATGTTTAACTAAATTTCCAGCTTCGAACAAAATGGAAGACAAGCTTATTTTTGCCACTGAAGTCCTATGAAAATTAGACATTTGGACCGGTGGGACATTAAATGTCTTAAGGAATTTGACAAACGAATGACTTTGGACATTTATTTTCCTACAAAATTTGTTTTCTAGGCAGATTTGCACAGGAAAATAATAAAACAATAAAGAGGAATTTTATTTTGTCATCCTGACATGTGAATGGATCGGTCCGGAGTAGTCTTAGTTGCATGTAATTCACAGATTGGGCCTACCAGCCATCATACACCTTAGATCCAGTTCTTTCCTTATTATTTTTTTTAAGGGTCTCTTCTTTTGCGTGGAAAATAACCGCGGAAACGGATTAATGAGTGGAAATTAGATTTCCATCCAAATTTCCAACGTTCTTTTGCCGATGAAATCATGGAAAGAGGATTTCCGGGTGGATGTATTTCCACGACCAGAAAGGAAATTATTTCCCTACGAAACCTGCATAAATTCTCTTTCCCTTCATTTCCCTGTTAAAAAAAAAAAAGATTTCCGCTGTGTTTGATTTCTTCCTTTTATTTCCTTGCTAAAAGAACAAAGGAAATTAAACGGCATGGAAATAATTTCTATAGAAATGAATTTATGCAAAAATTGTTTCCTTTATTTTATTTCCTAGGAAACTAAAAGAACAGACCCTAAAAGAAATTAGAAGGAAGCATGTGATCATCCCAAGATGATACAAAGGTTGACTCTAAATGGAGCGACAAACCACCCCCCCCCCCCCCTCACCCTAAATCTCTCTTTTCGCTCCTGAACAATGGATCCGTGTATAGCCTTAGGCATCGAGGGGACCTCTGACTCTCTTATGGTCATGAATGTGTGCGGGCATAGTCTCATCACCCTCTGAAGTCTAAACCCACGAAAGAAAATCAAAGGTCCTCTATAATCTGAACGAGATCGTCTACCTCTAAGAGGTTGAGGGTTGAAGCCGCTCGCTATGGGGATGCTCATTGACTCAGACTTTTTTTTCTAACAGGTGGTGTCCGACGCACTGGATTAATCTTCTTAAGGGATGCCAACATCTTGCGAACGATCCTCTGGACCCACCTGATGGTTGGAGCGGATGCCACAACCAGAATCTCTTCATCTTCAAGCAGCACAGAGAGAGAGAGAGCTGTCCAACCCTCCATCCACACCAAGCACAAATGCCGAAGGAGCTAAGTTGGAATGAGCTTCATTGGGCTGGTGGTGCTCCAACTTAGCTGCCTCGGCTAAGCCGAGATGACACAAGAAATGTGTGTAGGGGGGAGATTGTGCAGGTGCACGCATTGTAAATAATAGAGTGTAATGCATATATGGGTTTTTATTATAAAAAAAATATAATTATTAAAATATAATTATAATTTTTGTAATTTTAAATGTGATGCTCAATAGCCACGTGACAGGTCAATGCTGAAAAACCCATCGCAACGTCAGAGTACTTAAAACACAATAATTGAAAGGCCAATGAAACACATTGCCAAACGGGGCCTAAGGAGGGAGTCACCAGCAATGGCTTGCCAAAAAAAAAAAAGTGGAATGAACAAAGCTTCTGGATTACTAAACCATGTTTTAGGCTATCATCAATAGATGATTGGTAGGAAGAAAATAAGAGAGAAAGAAAAACGTAAAAAGAAGGCGTTTTCTCAAAAGAGAATGTAAAAGAGAAAAAGGTCATTGCCAAATGGAGCTCTTCTTTGGCTGGCGGTTTTTTTCTTTTTCTGTTACATGCGATATTGGAAGAGAAAAAGAAAAAAAGAAGGTGTTTTCTTCTTTTTGTGTTGCACGAGATTCAATCCTTTAGGTTTCGAATAACTTAAAATAGTCACATCGAAATATGAAATCACCGTGGTTCAGGATCCAACCAACGACACCTATCCCTTCTTGTTCGATCAGCTGGCCCTTATGATGGGAGCCCGCTAGGGTTGTCTTGGTGGTTTGTAGATCTCAACAATCCGGAACTGCCCAATCTGGTAGAAATAACAGGAGTCGACGGTCGGACCATGAACCACGGTGGTTCAGGGGGACTAAATTAAGGGCTATGTTTAGGTTTTACTTAGGTTCAAATTCGGATAGTGCTTAAACATCTGTAAGTAATCTGGATGCCTACTAGTAGGCCAGTCAACTTTTGACACAACCCGTTTAACTTGCACGAAAACAACAAGGAAATAAGGAGCACGTGCCACATTTTATCGGGTTGGGTCAATTTTTGACACGACCTATTTAGACCCATTAGCTAATAGATCGGGTTTGGGTTAACCCGCAATACCCATTTCAACCTGTTAAAAAAACGGGTCGTGTATCCGTGAAATCCACTACACTCGAATCGTTTGTCTAAAGCTACACATCTGAAGAAGCTATCAAAACTTGGGCCGAAACTAATGACCAGCGTGAAGGGTGAAAGGTTGAACAATTGTTTGGGCTCGTGCAATCACAACCATGTTGCATGGCGTGCGGGCGCAATAAGCGGGATTGAAATCCGACTTTCCTATAGGAAAAACTAGATCTTTGACCTGAAACCCCATGGTTAACCCGAAACGACCCATTCGACATGAAATGATCCGTTTAGCAATTGAGTAAGATGGGTGGTTTTGGTTTACAAACGAAAAAACCAGTTCGGGTTTGGGTCTAATGAACATAACCTGTTAAGCTAATGGGTAGTGTATGGGCCTAGCATATTCTCATATGACCTAAACATGACCCATTGACAGGCCTACCTACTAGGCTCTCTTTGCCTCTCTCCGTAGATGTCTAGCACCTACTTGCTTCTTTACGCTCGGTTTGAATCATCTATACATCACTCGGGGTGGGGTGGGGGTCAGTGCCCCTATTGTGATTGGGGTGCTTTGTGAGACCACTATGTTACGGAATAACCGAACGATCAGGAAGAGATATAGTCATGCCATTACAAATTAGAATGATTCACTAGTTGGCAAGTAGGCTACACAACCGATATAGCTTTTTGGTGACCGTAAATCACGCCCAGAGGCTCCGGTCGGTTGACCATCTGCCACGCATCAGCACTTCGGTCCAGCTCTCGTCGATGCCTGCTGCAACACAACAACCAGTGTTCCGAAATCACCACTCACCAGCAGTGCCCAAACACTAGGCACTTGCCGGCGTCTCCATCTGCCATCCGTCGGCTCCCCCATTAAGCCCACTCGTTGGTGCCTGGATAAGTCGCCGTGATGATCTCGTGACATCGAGATACCCCCCTTGATCCATACACACGCACAAGACAGTGTCATTGCACGCGATATTCGAACCAATTCTTAGGGAAAACTAACACAAGCCACCCAACTAGGAACTATTCCGAGAACCGATCCACTGGTGTAGTCAAACCAACCGTCGAGAAGGGGGGGGGGGGGGTAGTACATCACATCAACATCTCTTGAGCTTTCCTCTGAAGACCTGAACCACGAGCCATCCACTAGGGGGAGGGGTGCAAAACAACAACCTCTCCCTCGACCCTCTGGCCCGATTTTGCCCGGGCACCAATAATCCCCTATCCAGACATCGTTCTTCTAACAGCAACGCCGAGGGTGGATCCCGAGTTCTCACAACTCGATGGGGAGGCACATCCACACCTTCACTCGGGTTCTTGCAATTCTATGGCTCTCCTCTTGACCACAAACCTTCTAGGGTTCCAATGGCCGTCGTCGCGTCCACTCTAAATGCTCTTCCGCTACACACCTTATTTTATAGAGGCTCCAAACTGGATTACTTTACTTACAAGCAAACAATACTTATGTGCCAAGCAACAATGCTTATACACCAAACAACCCTAACGGGCTGTGCTGATCGAGCATGGGACGACCTCATGGGCTGCCAAGCTCAACACACTGAGCTTATGCTTATTCATTGTCCATTTTGTTATTGATATTTGGTGATGGATTTGCAATGTGATAGGTGTCCATAGCAAACTAACTTCGATGACCTCACAATGAACTTCTTGGAGAAGGCGATGGATCAGCAGTTCATGGCGGCGGCCATGTGACATCATTGTTCTTGTCATATGGCAAGATCACAATTTGAAAGTTCTCAGGTACTGTGTCCAATCGGCTGAGGACATTGTGGGCCTTGTTCATTCCTCTAGTTTGGAGGGGCACCACAGCTGTGTGCGTGTCGTTGCCACCAATATTTGAATATTTTGTGAGCATCCGTAATATCTTTTCTCTTTCTCTAATAAACTGGTTGGGGCTATATAAAACCACCCTCACCTTGTGGATTTTCAAAAAAGGATAAATTACACTTTCCACCTTGATGTTTAGCTCAAAAACACTTAACTTCCTTATATAAAAACTACATTTTGCCCCCCTTCAAGTCAGTTTTGATCAGATAAAAATTACCAAATGATAAAATTAAGTAGTTGACAAAAGGGGTATTGTGCTAACATTTCAAACTTTAGGGAGTGATTTGGAACAAAACTACAGGGAGTTTACGAGTTTTTGATCTAAACTTTAGAGGGGCTAAGTGTATTTAATCCAAAAAAAAGAGGTATGTACCTAGAATCCCTCTCCAAAACTATGTTAAAGCTAAAGTCCAGACAATAGTTTCGTTTGAGTTGAAGCCCTCTTAACTAACTCCGTTAATAGGGTGTTAGTGAGGAGTTGTTTTAAATGGGATCCACGCTGTTTTTCAGTCCAACGGAATACTACAGCTTGCAATTTTTTCAAAACTTATCAAATTTACAGATCATGGTGAACCCTAGACCTAATCCTAAAATCTAAACCCTAACCCTAGATCTAATCTGAACCAATCCGACCTCGACCCCTGCCGCCTCTCGTCTCCGCTGCTTGCTGCCGTCGAGGCGGCGGTGGCGAGCAACTGCGACTCGTGCTGCCTCAGCTATTGACCCCCCTGCTCGCCGCGCCGCTGTCGACCCTGCTCCCCCCCTCCCCCCGTCACTGTTGTTATTGCCGATTACTCGAGAGAGAGAACAAAAAAAGGGGGATAAGGGAGGGGGGCATTTTCGGGTTGATGAAAAGGTTTTGGGACCTCCCCTTAAAGGAATCTTGTAAGTGTCCTATTCATTAATCTGATCTGTCCTATGGGACCTAACACCCATTTCCCCAAAAAATAAATATCGGAGAGGATGTGTCCCTGCCTCTCAGGTCTATTGATAAGGGGACTACTACCTCCGACGCCGACGTGCAATCCTTTTCCACCTCTGCTGCCTCCTCTCCTTGTCCTTCCTCCATCTTCCTTCTCGAACCTCTAATCCACCTTGGACAAGTGAGGATTTCGGTGAGGATGCAGGAGGAAGGAGAAGGGGAAGTGGGAGGTGGAAGAAGAAGTGGGAGGGGAGAAGGGAAGTGGAAGCAGAAGGATAGGAAGTTGGGGGCCCTATTAATTTCTTGGGTGCAAATAGCAACACCATTATTTATAAAAGGGGTTTTTTTGACATAACACGCCCCCCTCCCCCGGGCTCAACACACATACACACACACTAAAAAAAAACTTTTATGTCGAAATTTGAGTTACACACCAACTTTTCACAACAAAAAGATTATAACCCCCAATCCATCACTTGACTGTGAGTGATCGCTAGTCAACATTGCTTGACCATTGATACAACATTGTTTCAACAGACTTGACAATATTATCCTTGTCAAGTAATTAGTCATATTTACCCTCATATAATAATTGGACTTAACCCCCCACCCCCACAAACAACATCTGATACTATGCAACTCCTCCAACAGGGGAAAGAAGTATAAAATTCCCATATTGCTCAATAAGTCACCTTGACCTCAAATTCCGGCACTACAATTTTTAGGATTTTGATGTTCGTTCAACCTCTAGTGTTACATCTTCTTCCATTCATTGAATCAATTTTGTGCGATAAATACTCTCTGTACTCGTTCTCTTATCAAACAGTGCTTGGGTGTGTTTGAAATATAGGACTTCTAAGAGGTAACTTTTGAATATACAAACACTTATTTATGTGTATTGTTTGAACCCTAATCTACCTTGAACAAGTGATAGATTTTCGGTAAGGATGCCGACCCCCCCCCTCTTCCCCTTCAACTCATCTCCAATTATGGCTCCCCCCCCCCCCCCCCCCCCCCTTCGACTCATTATGGCTCACCGCCCCTACCCCCTCTCCACGACTCATCTTCGATTATGGCTCTCTCTACTTTCCTACGGCAGAGGCTCGATTTTGCCTCTATAATGGGAAAATGAGGTTAGTCATTGGGGAGGAGGTGAGTGCGATAGTGCTAAGCTTTTCGTTAAAAAACAGTGCTCATTTCTCTTGAGCATTGATATCTGTACCCCAAAAATTACTAGCACCCCCAACTAAATAGCATCCCAAGCATATTGATATGAATATTGTGTCTGTTGCTCCCGACCTACATATTGTCGGTTGCTCCTGTCCGACATGATGTGGTCTGGAGCAACCGACCTATATGCAGGAATGAGAAAAAAAGAGGAGGGGGGGGGGGCATGGAACTACCAGCTTCGACGAGACAATCAGAGTGGGGAGGAGGAAGAAAAAGAGAAGGAAGTGGCAGTGAGGTGCATGGAATCGACAAGTTCGGCGAGACAATCGGAGTGGAGGGGAGGAGGATGAGGAAGAAGAATAGTAAGAAGAGGAAGAGGAAGAGGAAGTGGAAGTGGAGGAGCGGTGAAGGTGATGGCGGGTGGAGCGGGGTGGAAAGGGAGAGGCAAACCCATCTATGGGGTGCACTATCAAAATGTGGGTTATGGTAAAAATAAAAACGGGGCTGGGGTGTATGTATGATATGGGGTTGTTAGAGCATCTCCCACGGATGCCTGCTTTTATGCAGGCACGGTTAAAGTATATGTTAATCATATTCTTTTATTTTATCGGAATAGCAATCCATCCCTCCAACGTTAGTTGTATTTTCACACTCAAATCTTAGATGGACGATCACAATAGGCATGATAGAATGAGACTGATTACCATGACACACAGAAGAGAGCGAGAGAGAAGGAGAGGCAGAGACTTCACAAAAAATAGCGGCTCCATTGTATTCATCACAATCCGCTATATATACATGCCAAAAGATCTCCCAATATTTTTGCAGGAAGATATAGTAGACAATTACCCACCAGGGGATTGGAGAGTTGGCAAAGCAACTGATGCTTTGGTGATGAGGTTGTGGGTTCAACTCTTCCTCCCCTCGATTTACCCAGGAGTGAAGTGGGAATTGCCGAGTGGGTCGGGCTTCACTCCCGGAGGGATTAGTCCGAGCCTGAAGTGGGCCATTGCCCGAAAGGTTTCGGGACACCCGCCGATGTCAAAAAAAAAAAAAAAAAAAAGATATAGTAGACAATTGGAGGTCCCCGTCAGTCATATATGGCAATATGGAAGACGGTTGGAGATGCACTTAGTAATTTTGTGGGTGCAAAATTACAAATTGTAGCACCCTTTCTCTTCAGGTGCGTTAGAGCCTTAAAAGTGGCAATAGAGCTCCAGCCTTTCTACAGTCCACTGAGGCGATACCGCGGGTTAGGGTTTGATTTCCTCCGCCCCGCTCCGCCCCGCTCCGCCGGCATCTCTTGCATATCTGCCGAGAAATGTAGGGCACCGGAAAACACCGATGACTCGCCTCACCTTGGAGCAAGTCTCCCGGGAGAATCAGAACCGCGAAACCGCCCCCACCACCTCCCTTCATCTCTCCCATCGAGCCCTCTCCGATGTAAGCCTTCGTACCCGCCTCCATTCCTTTCGACGAACCGATCGGGATCTGGGATCGGAACCAGAAGGTCCTCTCATTTTTTTTTCAGAGACCTCGAAGCTTCACATCTCTGACCCATTTCAACCCCGTAGGTCTCGTGTTTGGGCGCTTTCCAGAGCTTGGAGAAGCTCGATATCAGCTCCAACTGTCTCTTGACTCTCGAGGTATTGCGTTCGAATCCGGTTCTCTGCTAGCCCTGGAATTGTAAAGAGTACATTGTTTTCTATTCATAAATTATATATTTCTCTCGGGTTAGAGTTACCCATTTGATCAATCCGGTCTGAAGTCTCATCTAGTTCATAAATTATATATTTTCCTAATTGTTATCGGGACTTATTATCAATGCGTGCGGCAGGGTTTGTCTTCGTGCGGCAATCTGAAATGGTTGTCGGTTGTAGAAAACAAGCTCGAAAGCTTGAAAGGGATCGAATGCCTTTCCAAGCTTACGGTGAGTAACGTTACGTGCCTCATTATGCGATTTGCTGAGTATTTCTTGCTAGTTTGTAAAGCCCGGTTTTCGTTTTACCATTTTGTTGATCCTAATTATACGAAGCGTGCGTGAACTACTGTAGGTAAAACCTGATGCGCCGTAAAATTTCATGTTTATTTTTTAGCTTAATGTTTGTGGTTTCGTTGAAGTTTTCTGTTGGCATGTTAACGTCGTTGATGTGTTCTGATGGGTTCATTACATTTGCCGCTATTAGCATTCAGAGAAAGTGGAATTCTTTCTTGTGTTGGTTCCTCCTGTGATGAGCATCTAACCAATGCGTCCTTGATAAAACCTGATTTAGGATTGGAAAAATCTAGATAGCAAAGTGTCAAGAAAATGGAGTGGATGATTAGCGATAGTGATGCTGAAATAGCCATGGCATTACTAATTGTGCCATACTCTGTAATTTGGTGTACTATTTCATTCTCTAGGTCGTGATCGTATAATTTCTGAATTCAATTGTTTTCTTCCCTTTGAGATATAGGTATTGAATGCCGGCAAGAATAAGCTTCGAACGATGGATGAGATCAGTTCTGTCACAAGTTTACGAGCATTAATTTTGAATGGTATTTCATCTTATAAGGTGTTATGTAGCAACTTTATGTTACATTACGGATGTTGATGAGTTTGTTTTTAGTGTGTGCACCTGAGTGTCATCTTAGTTTCTAACTCTGCCTTTTGTTTCATCTTTGATTTTGCAGATAACAACATATCTTCCATTTGCAAACTTGTTAAGCTGGAATACTTGAATACCCTTGGTATACTTTGCACATAGACCCATTCTTCTTATAAACAGAATTCTATGTACTTTTCCCCAAAATTTTGACATAAAGACCCTTTGCTTCAGTTTTTCAGTGGATTCTTTGGCTGATGATTTTATTAGTGATCTCACATAGAGTACACTTGTTTTGCTGTCAGCATTAGTTGTTGCATCATATTTAAACACTTTACAGAACTTAATCAAAAATTTGGAAATTTTTTTTACACCCATTAATTATTTGTAAGTAGTGATCTGTAGTGCCTTCTTAGCAACTGTCTGGAAACAAATGTACTTCAGTAGACTCCTTTTCTTCATTGGGTATTCCACTTATCCTTGAACTTCTATGAAAATTGTGATTGCTTCTATTCTCAACCACTTTTTGTAATGCATTTTCTGATGGGCATTTATATCCACGCTCTACATTTCTCTTTCTCCCTCAGATTGACTGGCTTCGTGGGTGCCATCTTAAGCTACATTTCCTTCTTCCTCTCTTGAATTAATTTCGTCATATTATTGAATTATTTGTCCTGATCATGATGGTAGCTTTCCTTTACTGGTTTATATAATAACATGTAATAAAATCTATATCATGTACAGACTCTGAATTGTATGTTATATCTGGTTATAGTTATATGTTTCTCTTTAGATTGACCTTAATATGATTACGTTATAGAAATGGTTTAATTGTTATATGAATCTAATATTTGCTATTTACTATATCAAGATCTGTGAATTTATATTTTAGGAATTTTTAGCCATGTCGTTACTCCTAGGGAAAAAAATTCTATGATGCCAGATAGGATTTTTCGTTAATAGGTGGGATACAATTTCCAAAATAGCTAATTAATGAGATATATTTTCATTTCCTTTTTGGATCTCTTCTATGCAGTTCTTTCTCGAAACCCAATATATGAGATCGGTGATTCTTTAAAGAAAGTGAAATCCATCACAAAAGTAAGAATAGACCATTTGATTTGGTTTTCATCTTTCTTTTTTCTTTCATATGATCATAATTTGACTGTCCTAAATAGAAATGAATGATGATGAAGGATTCATAAAGCCGATACCACGTAGATGGGACATGGCTTGATGGTTATGGTTATGATCATTATTTGACTCATGCAATATCAATAGAAATTAGAAAGTATTAATAATTTTCAGATTTTTGCCATGTTTCAGCTGTCCCTTTCCCATTGCCAAATCCAGGAGATAGGATCTTCCCTCCTGTCATGTGTGGATTTGAAGGAGGTCAGATTTGCTCACAACAAGATCAGTGTATGTTCAACTCCGAAGTTCAAATTCCATAATACCTTATAGTTTTCTTTCAAGTAGAAATTTTTTGACCTGTAACCTAACTTGATGCCTTTGCTATCCAGTCTTCAATTAAAGTTTGCTATACCATCTGCTAAGTTTTGATGGATCTTATCAATTTTTCATAGTTCATGTTATGTGTAATCAAAGATGTGGCATGAGTGGTTACTGTTAATGGGTTGGTACACCAATGAAAATACTATGATACCACTAGTAAGGACCGGACTGGATTCCCAATCTAAGTGTATGCGGACTCTAGTGGAACAACCTAGAGAGGGGTTGAATAGGTTTATCTACAATTTCACAATTCCATTTACCACATCAATGAACTAGAGCAATCGAAGGTTCTCTCTCCACACATGGGGCTCAATTAACTCTACGTTCGGCTTACGCAATTCAGGCACAAAATGATCTTATATAGGCCTTGGAGACCTCACACAAAACAACAAAAAGATCTACTCAAAAACTGATTCAAAACAAAAAAAATAGAGACCTCCTGATCGATGATCGATAAGATCAATCTAGGTTGTGTGAACGATCGATTGTTCATCTCAGACAAAGAACCCAAAAGCTAATCACTGAAAATATTGATTTGACCATTCGATTTAAGCGATCATGGGTTCAATCTTTCAACCCAGTCAAAAATCATTTCTGCATTCAGAAGAAATTTTGGCTCGATTGGTCAATATGACCGATCGTTAGTTCAGTCATGTATATTAATCAACAACCACTTGACAAATTATAAAGATTTCAAGTGTGATCGATTGTATATTTAATCTTAGCACCGAAACCAAAATTGAGAGGGGGAACTATCCAAAAAAATTTGTAAAATCAAGTGAACCCTTCAAATAAAAAATGCAACCTTTTGGCCTAAAATAGTTCAAAAAAATTGTATGAGCATATGTACATAACGAAAATATGCCATCATCTCAAATATGCATGCAATACATGATTTCAAACAATATTTTAAGAACGATTTTATACAATTCATGCTATCGTTGCAAAACAAAGGTTTAAAACACGGGTATAAGTACCGATATTGCTGGCCGAGTCGTACTGGCCGATGCGGATCAGTATGAACCGGTACCGGTCTATTGTTTTTTTTTTCAAAAATTTAAAAATCCAAACTTGTTTTCTACTAGGGTATAGGCTAAAGGCACTTTTTCTATGATACGTGGTCAAATGTCTTCTAGCCTTTATTGGGAAGCAAAAATATGACAATGATGATTTTAGGAATAAGAGGTTGAATTTAATTGGTGAATTGTTTGCAAGGAATAAAATGCGATTGTTTTCAACATACCCAAACATTAAAGTAGCTATTATTTCTCAATAATTGTACTTTCCTCATAAAATATTTTTTAGAACCATGCTGGCTGAGTGTCTCGACAATAGACTCTCGATAAGATGGAGTACTCTTTAGGCTAAAAAGAGATGTTTAGACCCGAATATTTCAATGGTCAAAATGCTATTGTAGTAGTCAATGTTCACCAAGGATAATACAACCAAAATGATTCCTTGGTCATGAACAGGGCTTTATTAGAGCATGACATGTATTGTACAAAACATGTTAGGGGTTACAAAGCTGATGTTACTAGACGTTTGAAGCCAATGGTAAAGATAGTTTTGGAAACATGTAAAGCGAAAAAAGACATGTTGACAGTCTATAAACACTCATACGGGCCAGTACGCTTGAGTTCAACTTGGTATCAATTTCTTAATTTTTATATTTTTTTTTTAAAAATTTATTATAAAAGGCCGGTATTGGTTTCGGCTGAACTGGCTGATACAACTCGATCCAGGGCCGACCGGTACCGATACCCATATTTTAAACCTTGCTTCACAATGGGAACAATAACTTAGAAGGGTGTCCAGCCTTTTCCAAAGGTCACCAAACAAAAACACATTGCCTAACTACACAACTATCAAGAATTTGAACTCTCGAATATTAGATCTATGTTACATTTGCACCTCACCACAAAACCCTATGGCTCCACGCAATACGTTGCTTGCTTCCAGAATTTGCCACGGTCGAGGAATTCGCTAATCTTTTTCTTCTTATTTTCTTCTTTATTTCTTTTGAATCTCTTTATGTCCGGTATCTTTTGCATTTTTGGCGAATTTAAATTGTACTTGTGATCTTTTTTGGCTTGACCTATTGATATACGACATAAACCACCAACAAAAATACATCAAAGCTTTCTCCACTTATATATTGCAAACAATTTTGAAGATTTAAAAGAGTACACAACCCTTGCTTTGGTGCATCATAGGCCATCTTAATGAAGGTTCGCACTTCGCACCATGGTTATATCTTCATTTATTAATCTGCATCATCTTGAAAAGATTTTGTCTGTCATTAATCATTATGTATACAAGTGTTCACATATTCATGTCCAAGTATTTTATATCCTCTCTCTCTCTCTCATATCTTGTGCCTTGTGTTTTTTTAATCTTCCATGATATCCCAAGTCTCATCTTTAATATTTTGTCCCTTGTGTTTCTTTCATCTTCCAGGACATCCCAAGCGAATTGGCATTGAATATCAAACTTCAAACTTTAGATTTGGGAAACAACCTAATCGAGAATTGGTCAGGCATAAAGGTACATTACTTATAGAATGATTCTCTTTATGCTTTTCTCTCGAGGAATTTTATTAACAGATGACATATAACTTGCGACTGGTCTTGTTAATACATCGCGGTGAAATGATAGGTCCTCTCTTCAATGCACCACCTGAAAAGCCTCAACTTACAAGGAAATCCTATTGCGGAGGAGGATAAATTAGCTAAGAAGGTGATATTTTTCCCTTGATCATATACTTTTTAAAAATCCTGGCTCATCTATGAAGGAAGCAAGTGTAGTTTTCTCCTTTTTCCTAAATGTTACCCAGGTCAAAAAATTAGTGCCGAACTTGCGGATATTCAATGGTAAGCCCATCGAAAGGAGCAACACGAGAGAGAACATCATCGGAGAAGACACCTTGATTCACAGCAAGGATGAGTCTCCAATCCATGATGCCTCTGATGTTGAAGCAGAGAGAGGTGTGAAGAAGAGGAAGCCCAAAATAGATGCGAAAGTCTCAGGGCGAAGGATGTCGAAAAGATCCAGCGAGGAAGTTGGTGCCCTTCCTCGTTCCAGCAATGTTGAAGCCGGAAAGAAAACCGAGGGTAAAGAATCAAAAGGAAGTGCAGATGTTCGCGAGAAAAACATCTCAATTCCAGATGACGATGAGTTCACCCATATTGATACTGATGTGAGATCGGTGAAGAAGAAATTAAAGAGGAAACCTGAGAACAGAGAAGAAAGCATTTTTGGGGGAATCGACGATGTGGAAACTCCCATATTGGATCTCATTCTTTCTGGCAAGACCCTTGGAGACTCGGGCAGGAAGAAGACAGACCAGGAAGCTGTTCCCGATGCAAGAATCGATAGTGGGTTGGTCATTGATCATACCAGAAATAAGGCGGCCAAAACTGTAGGCACTGGTCGCTCGGCGGTTCAGCTCCTGTCTCCGGTCTTAGATGTTGGGATGGGGGGCCCATCAACATGGGTGGATTAGTTAAAAACTGAGCCCAAAATCACGCAGATGGTCTACCAGCTGCTTCGCTGCCACTCTTTGGATAAGTAGCACTGGTCGCTTGGCGGTTTCCTGCTGTTTCATCATTAGTCCTTTACCTAAAATGCATTCTAAGCTTCTGTGTTAAATTGCCTGATAGTTTGTATTGCTGTGGAATGTTGCTGCTCTATGGCTGTCTGGTGTCTGGTCCATGTCGGCAATCCTGACACAAATATGTAATAGTAGTAGGTCGGGATATCTGTTAGAATGTTTGTTTGCTGCAAATTGTGAAGCTCTGTCTCTCTCTCTCTCTCTCTCTCTCTAATTGCTGCACATTGTGAAACTCTCTCTCTGTCTCTCAGAAATCCAGTCATGGTCAGAGTTGTCAACTAGAGCTGATGAGGAGGGGAGGGTAATTTTCATCAATAATTCCATAGTAATTTGCAAAATTTGTAAAATAACTCATTTGATAAGTTGATTGTTTTTCAATAACCTTAACCCGTATTCCATATACTATTTTGCTTTCAGTTTTCACAGGGCTCTCTCAAAAAAAAAAAAAAAAAATTCGAACGGCCAACACATTAATCAAAGTCTTGTACTCCCGAACATTTGGAGACATGAGAGTTGTGCTTCTTTGGTCTAGTGGTAGAACAGTAAATATTGGTTTAACCCGGTTTTCTCCGGTCTAGTTTGGTTCAAGCGAGTAGAGGGTTTTTTTTTTTTTTCTTCTGGGTTCCCAAGGGGAGCTTGACTGACATTTCGGCTCCTGTGTCAGGCTGACCTCCTGCACGTGCCCGGTCTCTTCCCCGCACGTGCCCACCACCCCCAACGCGCACCCCCCTACCAGCACCGTCGCGAACGGCACCAGGGTCTCACCGGTGTACCAGTGCCGCTCCACGGCCTCCGGCTCGACACGTTCACCGCCCGCCGCCCGGACGGGTCGGTCACGATCCAGCTCAGGGTCAGCTCATCGGGCGACACCACCGGTTGCTCCCCCGCCGGATTTGGGTCCTCCCGGTCGAGGCCGTCGATCTGGAAGGGCGAACCGCGGAACCATGGCGTGGAGGTGTCGGTCTCCACGACCCTGGAGATGATGGGGAAGCCCGCGTAGTAAAGATCGACGGCCGAGATCAGTTTGGTGGGTAGCCTCGCGGCGGCGGCGGCGTCGGTCGGACCCGAGCAGGGGGAGGGGAAAGGGTAGGCGTCGGAGAAGAAGGACCGGTGGGAGTTGGGGAAGGAGGAGATGAGGTGGAGGAGGGGCGGTTGGCGGAGGGAGGGCCAGGTGGAGAGGCAGAGGTCGCGCCAGAGGTCGTGCTGGGAGGAGAGGGAGCGGATGTGGGAGAAGGCGCAGCTGACGGACGCCAGAGTGGGCCCGTCCAGACGGCGGAGTGCCTGCGTCAGCACGTCGGGATGGAGGTCTTCTATGGCGGCGGCGGAGGAGGAGGAGGAGGCTGGGCGGTCTGCGATGCCAGCCCGCGATTCGATGGCGATGAAAGCGAGGAATTGTTATTTTTGGACTTTTTTGCTAAATCGCAGTGAGGACGGACGGACGGACTGGGGTTGAAGTTTGAGGTTTTTACCGAAATGGCCACAACTCTCAACTATTGTTGAGAATGGGTCAGGTTGCTTTTGGCTTTACCAAAATGACCATTGAAACTCTTTGGGACCAAAGTACCCTTTTACTAAAACCCTACCTTCCATTGAGTCTCCCTTCACTTCCCTCATTTGGACGGCGGCTTCCTCCACCTCTTTCGACGGTAAGCATTCAACGACGACTGTGGGACAACCGGCCACCCATTTCAACGGTGATCATCAAAGCCCGTGAGTCTTCCTTCACTTCACCCCTTTCGACGGCTCCTACACTTCACCCCTTTCAACGACTCCTATACTTCACCCTTTTCAACGACTCTTCATTGTACCATTTGATTACTTTATGATTTCATTAACAACAACAACCAATCGAGAAAAAAGAACGAAATCAACAAAAAGTGGTTGAATATTAACAGCACATTTTAGGACGAAAAATGAACGAAATTGATAAAATTGGCTATTCATCATTATGGTTAGGACGAAAAAGGAATGAAATCGACAAAATTAGCTGAATATATATTATATTGGTCGTGATGAGTGTGACGACCAAGATCCAATAGGCCAATAGCTAAGAGCCAAGACTCCTGAGGCGGGAATGCCAAGATGGATGAGGTGAGGTGAGGTGTACAAGGCCATGAGTTAGCCCCACATCGCTTGGAGAGAAGGAGATCCTGAGCTACTTATATAATTTCCCCTCCCAAACATAGAAGACGCGTTTTAAAACCGTGCGCCGCTACGGAATTCATAAGAACTCCGTAGTTAAGCGTGCTCGGGCGAGAGCAGTACTAGGATGGGTGACCCCCCTGGGAAGTTCTCGTGCGGGCACGGGCAAAGCGGACAAAATCTTGTGTGTTTGGGGCGGATGTTACAAAATGGTATCAGAGCCGGTTCTCCTCGCTATGGGGGGGTCTAACCCTACACGAGGACGTGTAGCCCTAAGGGGGGTGGATTGTGACGACCAAGATCTAATAGGCCAAGAGCCAAGACTCCTGAGGCGGGAATGCCAAGATGGATGAGGTGAGGTGAGGTGAGGTGTACAAGGCCATGAGTTAGCCCCACATCGTCTGGAGAGAAGGAGATCCTGAGCTACTTATATAATTTTTCCTCCCAAACATAGAAGACGCGTTTTAAAACCGTGCGCCGCTACGGAATTCATAAGAACTCCGTAGTTAAGCGTGCTCGGGCGAGAGCAGTACTAGGATGGGTGACCCCCCTGGAAAGTTCTCGTGCGGACACGGGCAAAGCGAACAAAATCTTGTATGTTTGGGGCGGATGTTACAAAATCTAGTATGTATTGGTCGTGATGAGTCTAGTATGTATTGGATATGTATGATTAATTTTTGGTATCAAATTTGGTATTGTTGAGTTTTGATATTGTGATTCTATGCTTAAAATAGTAACATCACATTTTAGGATGAAAAAGTGATGAAATCGATAAAATTGGCTATTCATCAATATGGTTATGACAAAAAAGGAACGAAAACAACAAAATTAGGTGAATATTAGCATCACATGATCTAAAAGTTTAAAAGAAAAATATAAATAATAATTGTTAGTCGTGATGAGTATTTTGTATTGGTTACATATGATAAATCTTTGATATCAAATTTTATATTGCTGAGTTTTGATATTGTGATTCTATGCTAACAGAGATTTGAAATATGGATTCAACATTACCGATACTTTGTTGTTACGATGGAGAATTGTTATATTTGAAAGAAAAGTACGAGTACAGGGGTGGAAAAACTAAAAGTATCATTTTATCTACAAAATCGAATTTTGACTATCTTCTTCAGGAAATTTATAAGATTACAAATGATAGTCTCAAAGAGTATGAAATCATAATGAAGGTTTTATATCCAACTACACTTGCATGTCCTCCTACCGAAATTGTGGATGATAATGATGTTGCAGTATTTATTGCCCATAATATCCGAGCCAATAATAGCAATGTCCCATTGCTGATAAGCAGAGTGCTGAAAAATCCGGGATCTATTAACAGGTCGATTAAAATCGAACCACTCGGTAGTAAGAGGAAGTTGAAAGAAACGACACAGGTGTCTCGTAAAACACATTGTGTAGTTACCCCTCCCGTTGACTTAAAAAATATATCGACATCATCGGAGCTTCATTGTTCGATATCGTCATCATTCGGTGTTGGAGATTTGCATACGGATGAAAATACTGATATTAATTATGGCAAGGATTTCAGTTTTGTACCATGTACACTAGATGTCAGTCAAGATGTCAGTCAACGTATTGAGTACAAGAGTGTGGAGAAACCTAAAGACAACCCTTTATTATTTGACATTGTTATGAATGACAGAAAGTATGAATAATTTTTCTCATTATCTTCTGTTGTAATTTCGATGATTAATTAGTTCATGTATTTATATGTTTTTAAATAATATATGCCCAGTAAGATGAATACAGATGATGATCATAATGGGTCAAGAAGAGATGTAAAATTATCTATAGATCTTAATCTAGAAGCCTGCTGGTTGTGATGTATTGGATGAATTATTCATTGACACTGCTGCGGATATGGTAGTATCTCCAAAGCACACTCAACAGAATAGTCAGCTGAAGGATAAGAATATTATCTGTAAGCAAGAAGGAAGTATGACTGAAAAACAAAGAAGGAAGAAAGAAGTACCACTGAGACATAGTCAGAAAGAGTGTTTTGCCAGCAGTAGTTGGATGGAAAACAATGTACATAAGTCTTCAATACCTGATTCTATTATGGTTTATGAAGACAAATACGTACTTAACGAATTCCCTATTGCTGTTGAAGTAAAAGATGATTATCAACAACTTTATCCTAATAAGATATTTATAGATAAAGACACATTGATCAAGATGGTACAGGAGAATGCTTTATTTACAAACACTGAGTACAAGGTGATGAAGTCCAGCAGAACAAGATATTTATTAAAATGTAAAAGAGAAAATTGCAGTTGGAGATTACGTGCAAGTAGACAAAAATGGTTTGATGTTTTCAAAATTACTTTCCTAGGCCTACACAACTGCTCATTGCCGCAGCGTGGAATTGATCATCGATAAGCTACAAGCAAGTTGATATGTGATTTTGTGAAAGCTCGAATAGAAGCACATGTATTGTACTTTCCCAAAGCAATTATATGTGATGTGCAACAAGAATTTGGTGTGCAGATCACTTATCGAAAAGCATGGCTAGCAAGGAAGATGGCAATTACTCTTTTAAGAGGCTCATACGAGGACTCGTATGTAATTCTTCCAGCATATTGTCATGAAGTTGCACAAAATAATCCTGGAACCATCACTAATATTTTAAGGGAAGGAGACAGATTTAAGACTGTTTTTATAGCTCTTGGTCTATGTTTACGTAGTTTTCAAAGACAAAATCTAAGACCAGTAATAGCCGTTGACGGATCTCATTTAAAAGGCAAGTACAAAAGTACTTTATTTATTGCTACCACTTTGGATGGAGATAATCGTATATTTTCCGTGGCTATTGGAATTGGTGAATCTTAGAACAATGAAAGTTAGAATTGGTTCTTGACATATTACGGGACAACTTGGGTCAAGTTAATGATTTGGTTATTATATCCGACCGACACAAGGCTTTATTGGCTTAAGTTCCTATTATGTTTCCGGATGCTGTACATGGTTATTGTGCGTTTTATATTTCGCAAAACATGTATGCCAAATTCAAACAACAAAGATTATACTCTTACTTTTATATAGCTACAAAGGCAACAAGAGAATAGAGCTTCTCTCTCTAGAACCAGAGCTTCTCTCTCTAGAATTTTGGGAGATCTTGGCGTCCATCTCTCCTCCCATCTGGGGGTGGAGATGAAGCCCCCCCAAGGCCCAAATCTCAATCGGCTTCTAGAAGAGAAGGCAGGGAAGGCAGGGAAGGCAGAAGATGATCTTTCCCCCCGTGTGTCTAGATCTGTTGATGTTAGGGAGGAGGGTGAGACTCGGTTGGACCATGAGATACCTCCTCGTGCTCCGACCATAGTAGATTTTATTAAGGCGGGCTGTAAATCTCATGCAAAGGGGCGAGGAGGAGGCACAAACTATTCATCTTCTTCTTCTGGTGGTGATTTGCATGGCTCGGGAAATAGATCCGTTGGAATAGAGTCCAGATCTGATGGAATGGATCCAAGATCTCGTGTGGATGCTTCTTCTCCAGCTCAATCTCAAGATGGAAGGGGATTGGGACCAGAATCTGATGGTCCGGGGTCCTTGGGAGCTTCGAGTTCCAGATCTGCCGAAGCGGTTGACTCCAGATCTGCTGCAGATGGTGATAGGCCGTGCACTGTGGTGGAGCCTTTTCCCCCTTTGATTTACACCCCCCATAGTCCGCGCCCGAGTGCTAGTGCCGGTTCCCCGAAGTGTTTCTCTTTTGCTGCTGTAGTGGGGAGTAAAGCAGGCCAGGTGCTTGACGAAATGCCGTTGAAGGGTAATTTTACTGAGCAGGTACCCACTGCTATGCAGCATGGTATGGAACAGCAAGGGCTCCCGGTGGGTGATAAGGTTGATGGAGCAAAGCCTATAAGGAGCTCGGTGCTCCGCTTCATCCCTCCTACTTTGGTCGGGGATCGCAAGATTGCTGTTTGCCCTGTGGAGGAAGTGGAGAAAAATCAAAGCTTGTGGGCTCTAACTTTGGTCGGGTATGTGTTGGGCAGTCGTCCTTATTATCAGCATCTTAAGACGAGAGTTAGCAATCTTTGGAAACCGAAATGGAGTTTGGAGATCTTTTCTAGAGAGAAGGGGATTTTCCTGTTCCGGTTTGGTCTTATAGTGGATTTTGTCAGAGTATTGGAAGGTGGACCATGGCACATTGCAGGGAGACCTATGGTGCTTAAGAAGTGGGCCAAAGGACTGAGTTGTGAACAGGACTTGCTAACCCATATTCCGATTTGGGTTCGGTTCCCTAATCTGTTAGTGGATTTGTGGTCGGAAGAGCTTCTGAGTCGGATGGGCAGTATAATTGGCAAACCTTTATATATGGATCAAGCCACCACTGAGCTTTCTCGGGTAAGCTATGCTAGGTTTTGTGTTGAAATAAGCATAGATGCCTCTCTTTCTTTGAAGGTTGAAGCCCGTGATAGCAAAGGTAATGTGTTATCCATCCAACCGGTTGTTTATGATTGGAAACCTTCCCGTTGTAGGGCTTGTCGGTCCTTTGCTCATTCTGAGAACGAATGCACGGATCACCCTAAAATTTCCAATGAGTGGAAAAGTTTTGAGTGGCGACCGAAGGGAATTAATATTCCTACGAATGTCAGGCCTATATCTGGAACGCAAGGGTCCACTATGCCTGTTCGGCCGGACCCGGGTCAATGGACAAAGGTCGTGAATGCTAGGAGTAAAGGTAAATCCACCTCTATCCCTTGTAGCTCAAACCAAGGGAGTGGTTCACACTTCGCAGCTCTAGGGACCCTGGATGGTGTTGATGGGAGTGGAGATACTTGTAATCAAAGGGATGGGTCTATTGATGTAGATGCAATTCTTGGTACGGATGCTGCAGTAGTTGCTGTTGGGGCAGACTGTGCTAATGTTACACAGCCTGTTGGGTGCGGAGGGGGCTATGTTACGCATGCAAATGTGGTGCAGTCTGCCACAACTGATGCTGTTGCGCCTGATTTCAGCACCGCTGTGGCTGCAGATCCTGGTGGCGCTTCACGAGTTGGTGTTGCTGCTGAGGCTGTCATTGTTGGTGTTACACCCGAGGTGGAGAGTGTAGGTGATGGTGCTACTGATGCTGCTGAAGATGGTGAGGCTAATGCTGCTGTTACGCAGGAGGTTCAGGTAGAGAATGCTGATGTTACGCAGGCTGTAACGTGGCAATTGGGTGCTGTTACAAGGCCTGATGTCACATTGGTAGAGGATGCTGTTACGCAAGGTGTGGCTGATGGTGAGCGTCAAGGTGATGCTGCTAATGATGATGTTACGCTAGCTGCTGGAGCAGAGGTTATTACGCAAGCAGAGGATGCTGATGTGCGTGAGGGGGATGCTGTTACACAACAAGAAACTGCTATTCTTGCTGCAGCAGATGATGGTTTTGGAGCTGTTACGCAAGTTGATGATGCTGATATACATTCAGAGGCAATTATTACGCGAGTAGAAATCATAGCCAGTAAGGGGGGAAAACCGATTGACAAACCCCTTGCTAGTGGGCGTTGGGTTTCTACTGGAAGTGCTATGAAGCTAACTGGTCGACGGAACTTACGAGAAGGAAGTCCCAGTGTTACTATTCCTGCTCTTCAACGAGCCCATCGAAAAGCTGTGGCCCAGAGTGCGGCGGGGGTGTCTGGTGGGCAGGCACCAGGTATTATTCAGGATTTCTGTGCTGAAGATGGAGAGATTCTGAATAGAGAGGAGGAAGCCGGAGGTGTTCATTATCCTCTGGATTCCTTTGAACAGTTTACGAAGCTGCCTCCCCATCTTGCCAACTTTCCCGCTATTCTCACCATACCGAATCCAGCACTTGAATCGACGTCCCGAGCTAAAGGATCTTGGCCCAAGGGTCAGTCTGATAGGGTTACAAGGAGTAGGGGGGCTAGCTAATGCTGTTAGATCTATGCTACGTTTGCTCTTGGGTTTGTCTTAATTCTAATACTTAGACTTAAGTGTTGTGAATTTCCTCATGTCCGGGGGCTACCATGTCGGTCTGTTCCCCGAGCGATGAGTTAGGGCTTCGATATTGTTGTGTCCCTATTTGGTCGTGTGGTCTGCTTGCTCACCCAGAGACAAGCCATGATCTGTAACTGCTTTCTTTTTCCAGTAATATATTCGTTTTTTACTCGTCAAAAAAAAAAGGCAACAAGAGAATCAAAGTTTCATCAAGTGATGGAAACTATAAAGCATATGAATGAAGATGCACATGATTGGTTACGAAAAATTGAGCCAGCAAAATGGACTACAACGTATTTCACACGTAGAATGTATAATATTATAACCACAAATAGTTCTGAAAGTTACAATAGTGTCCTAAAAGACATCAGAGAACTACCTATCATTATGATTTTGGAGCAATATCGGTTAAAGCTCCAGGCTTTATGGTTCAAAAGAAATACGGCAACAACTTTGACAACAAAACTAACAAAATGGGCAGAAAATCAGCTAGCCGGAGATATGGATAGAGCTCGTGGCACAGCGTGTTATCCTATTAATCTTGATGAGTATATGGTCAGATCTATACAATATTGTGATCATGTAGTTTTAAAAAATCGAAAATACACATGCCGTAAATTTGATGTGATGGCCATGCCATGTTCACATGCATTAGTCGGAATTGTACAGTATAAGATGGATCCTTATCTATTTTGTGCACATTACTATACAGCGGATAACTACAGGGCAACCTATGCAGAATCTATCTATCCAGTTGCTGATAAAAGTGAGTGGAAGACCCCAGAAAGTATTAAATCAGCTAATAAACTAATCCCACCCATTAGAAAAAAAACAGCGGGAAGACCAAAGAAAAAAAGAATTCTCTCACAGGGTGAGGAACGCCGGACTGTCAAATGTGCTAGATGTAAACGTTCTGGACATAATAAAAAATAATATAGCTTTTCTATTATTGCAGAGTAAAGGTATCATGTTTTTTTACTTGTTCCCTTTATGAGTTTACACATACTTCTTTCAGTCATTATAACATGTTTGACTGAATTCTTGAAATCACTATGATTTTGGAGCAATATCAATTAAAACTCCAGACTTTACTTGTTGTTATATGCATATTATGATATATATTCATGTTGTTAATTTCTGCATATTTATTGAACATCTTATAAACTTATTGAATGACATGATTATACATGTATCATACTTATGACAAATAAATACTATGTGGTATTTGTGGGTAGAAGGCCTGAGATATACTACACTTGGGAGGAGTGTCAACGACAAGTTAATAGCTATGGAGGATCTTTGTATCGTTCATTCCGTTCCTTGGAGGAGGCTGAAGGTCACTTATCCAAGTTCCAAAGCGAGCATCTCCCTCCTGATAGTAATCATGATATCCCTTTGGATAGCAAGCGTCATGCACCTTCGGATTGCGCCTCTTTTGTCCCTCCCGCTCCTAAGTTTACCACTCGGGAGTTTGGGTTTTGTATGTTAGGAGCACTTTTGGCTATGATGGTATTTATATTTATATTTATTGTAATATGAATGAAGGTGATTGTAATGACATGTGAGGGGTAACACTATTGTAATGATATTTCTGGAGTATTGCATGTCTCGAATGTTGTAATGTAATGACATATCTTAAGTTTGTAATGTAATAACATTTCTTAAGATTTTTTATTTAAAAAGTTATTCAGTTTCTGTTTGAATATGGTGCCTGTCTCGGATTTTGTAATATAATGACATATCTTAAGTTTGTAAATGACATATCTTAAGTTTTTTAATGTAATGATGTATCTTAAGTTTTTGTTTGAATGCATGTCTCGGATCCATGTGGCAAGTGATTCCAAATGGGTTATAAGCGAAGGGTATCAGTTTGGTACCACTTTGTCTAACCCTAGAGATCAATGCTTCGGTATTTCTTCGCATCCCTTATTTGGAGTTCATGGCGCAGGAAAAAAGTGCAAACTGATCTTAGAAGAAAATGGGATATCTTCTGCTCCCCTATTATATAGAGAAAATATCATAGAGAGAGGAAATAACGTAGATAGAAGATAAATAATATATAGAGAGAAAAATTATAAAAAGAGAAAAATATATTATAGAGAGAAAAAATATGTATATGCATCCAAAAATATTATAGAGGGAAAAAAAATTATAGAGAGAAAAAAAATATTATAGATAGAAAAATATTATAGAGAGAGAAAAATAATATAGAGAGTTAAAAAAATATTATAGAGAAAAAAATTATAGAGCGAGAAAAAAAATTGTAGAGAGAAAAAAATTACAGAGAGAAAAAATACTCAGAGAGAGAAAAATATATAGAGATAAAAATATTATAGAGAGAGAAAAATTATAGGGAGAAAAAAAATTTTAGGGAGAGAAAAATATAGAGAGAGAAAAATTATAGAGAGAGAAAAATATAACAGAGAGAGAAAAATATTATAGAGAGAGAAAATATTATAGAGAGAGAAAATATTATAGAGAGAGAAAAAAATATTATAGAGAGAGAAAATATTATAGGGAGAGAAAAATTATAGGGAGAAAAAAATTTTAGAGAGAGAAAAATATGGAAAGAGAAAAATATAGAGAGAAAAATATAATAGAGAGAGAAAAATATTATAGAGAGAGAAAATATTATAGAGAGAGAAAAATTATAGGGAGGAAAAAAATTTTAGAGAGAGAAAAATATAGAGAGAGAAAAATTATAGAAAGAGAAAAATATAATAGAGAGAGAAAAATATTATAGAGAAAGAAAATATTATAGAGAGAGAAAATATTATAGAGAGAGAGAAAAATATTATAGAGAGAAAATATTATAGAGAGAGAAAAATTATAGGAAAAAAAAATTTTAGAGAGAGAAAAATATAGAGAGAGAAAAATATAATAGAGAGTGAAAAATATTATAGAGAGAGAAAATATTATAGAGAGAGAAAATATTATAGAGAGAGAAAAATTATAGGAAGAAAAAAAATTTAGAGAGAGAAAAATATAGAGAGAGAAAAATATAATAGAAAGAGAAAAATATTAGAGAGAGAGAAAAATATTATAGAGAGAGAACATATTATAGAGGGAGAAAAATTATAGCGAGAAAAAAAATTATAGAGAGAAAAAAATTATAGAGAGGGAAAAATTATAGAGAGAAAAAAATTTGTAGAGAGAAAAAAAAATAATAGAGAAACTCAAAAAAAAATTATAGAGAGAGAAAAAATTATAGAAAGAAAAAAATTATAGAGAGAAAAAAGAAAAAAATTATAAAGAAAAAATCACTGGCCTAAGCAAGTCTTGGGCAGGCCTGACTGTGATTTTTCGGCAACGAAACATAGACGAAATTTGTTATTTCGTCCAATTTCGTCCAACTTTCGTCTCACAGCCTAATGACAGTCTCGGGCAGGACTGACTGTGATTATTCGGCCACGAAAAGTAGACGAAATTTGTTATTTCGTCCGATTTTCGTCTCACAGCCCAAAGCCAGTCTCGGGCAGAACTGACTGTGATTTTTCGGCGATGAAAACTAGACGAAACTTGTTATTTCGTCTGATTTTCGTCTCACAGCACAAAACCAGTCTCGGGCATGACTGACTGTGATTTTTCGGCAACGAAAACTAGATGAAAGTTGTTATTTCGTCCGATTTTCGTCTCAGAGCCCAAAGCCAGTCTCGGGTAGGTCTGACTGTGATTTTTCGGCGACGAAACATAGACAAAATTTGTTATTTCGTTCGATTTTGTCTCACAGCCCAAAGCCAGTCTCGGGTAGGCTTGACTGTGATTCTCGGGCTGCCCTAGCGGAGACGAAACATAGACAAAATTTGTTTTTTCGTCCGAATTTCGTCTATATTTTCACAGGTTACATATGGGCAGTCTCTGGCAGATTTCACTGTGATACAAATTACTCTTTGATGCAAATTACATTATATTCCAAATTACAAATAACTCTTATGCAAATTACAAATTACAAATTGCAAATACTCTTTGATGCAATTACAAATTACATTTCAATCCAAATTACAAATTACATTACATTACATTACATTACATTACAAATTATATTATATTCCATTCCAAATTACAAATTGCAAATTAGATTGCAAACAACTGAATAGATTTCAGATTGCAAATTACAAATTAGATTCCAGATTGCAAATTGCAAATTAGATTCCAAATTACAGATTATAAATTATAAATTGCACATTACATTACAGAAATTACACAAATTACAAATTTCAAATTACATTATATTACATTCCATTGCAAATACTCTTTGATGCAAATTTCACATACTCTTTGATGCAAATACTATTTGATGCAAACACTCTTTCATACAAATTGCAAATACTCTTTGATACAAATTGCAAATACTTTTTGATCCAAATTACACATATCTAGTCATTCCATTATAAATTACAATAAAGTATATCAAATTACACATATCTAGTCATTCCATTACAAATTACAAACAACTTTGATGCAAGTTTCAAATCATCGAGTCATTCCAATCATCATAGCCAAATTAAGTCCTTCAGTCATAGCCCTTCCATTACAAATTATAACAAAGTACAACATATTACAAATTACAAATTCTAATAAATTACAAGTTCTTTGATGCAAGTTCCAAATCATCGAGTCATTCCAATCATTATAGCCAAATTGAGTCCTTCAGTCATAGCCCTTCAATCTACATATTGATGCAATATTTGATATGCAATTTGCCTTCGAAATGATATCATATCAACCTACAAATTTAAATAATTAGATTGCAAGTGTAATTATTGAATATTATACATGACTGAATATTAGATTGCGAACAACTGAATATTATACCTGACTGAAATTGATCTTTTTGTTGCAGCTGTAATAATTGGCAAAAGACATCAGAAATACGCCACAATCATACCTATATAACATATAAAATTGTTAGTTGTATAAAAGGGCTAATATTATTTCAGCATTTTGTAATAAAAACTTACCTATTGTATTGCCTAGGATAATCTTTACCATTCTTGGTTGTCCATTTTGCACCCTGTAATGCATTTTGATATCCTAAAGAATATAAAAACATTGGTAGAATTTCTAAAAATTGTTCTACTTTTTACTATACTTAGAAACAGGATCACTGTAAAGAGAGTCTATCAAAACTAATTTCCTATCCCGCATATGGAGAATCCCAAGATACCAATGAAGGTTATCATCATTGATAGGGATGATTATGTATGAACACTTCTATATCGGAATGATATCCCCTTTATCATCTTTGACAGGACTCCCGAATTCTTTTGGCCACCTATATGACGCAATGAAGGCATACATAAGGTGATTATTATCTAGGTTTTCATCGTGACTTTGTACAAAGTCCTTCCAACTCTTATAGCATATTTGATATAATATCTGTAATTCAAAAATGAATAATAAATATTTATTGAATTATCAGAAAATTTTTTATACAAATACTATTAAGAATGAGAGATATACCCAAGAATATGTTCTAGCCATAGAAATGGTGATTGTTATACTGGGGATCTTATTCCTTAACATGCGCTCTTCAAGTAAGTACATATATGCATCAATGTGCTGCAACAATATAGAGTTTTATGCTATTGAATATGACATATCGAGAGATATCAAAAAAAATAATTGATATAAACTCACATCGCTCATCACCCATGATGTTCGCTCATATAGTTTGTTAATTAAGTGAGGGGTTACAAGGACCCCATCAATTATAACATCAGACCTATATTGACAACAATCCCATTAATTACTAAGAGGCAAAATATGTTATCATTCAAAAATAGATTATATAATGACTATACTTATAATTTATTTCTGTTGTCATCAAGAAAAACTATCAATATTTCTCGCTCTTTAGACGATAGTCTTTTTATCCATTTTTCCACACCAACGACCTCCTCTTCTTGTATTTCCTTACGTAGATTTTTTTTCTTGTAGGTGGTATATGGAGAGCATATTAGCGGATCCGGTTTCTTCTTCCACTGTGATGTAAAAACTTTCAATAGATCCCTCTCCACCACCTCGTCTCCCTCCTCATCCTCATCCTCCTTCTTCTTCTCGAGGCCTTCATTCTCTTCCTCCTTCTTCTCGAGGCCTATATCCTTATCAAATTTAGAGAATATGTTTTCATTCTTCTTCTCCTTTTGCACATACCATTAAAGATAAACATATAGTTAATTTATATGTATATAAAAAACAAATAATTATAGAATATATAGGAATCATTATTGATTTATCTGACTGTCTAAACTGATGAAGTGTTGTTCTCTAAGTAAAGAAAGCTCTCTCGTATGTCTCTCCTCAATTGAGGAGATCTTCCTCTCATATTTCTCCTCCATTGAGAAGATCATCTTTGTATATTTCTCCTCAAGTGAGAAGAATCTTTACTCAAATTTCTCCTCAAGTGAGCATAATTTTTTTTGAAATTTCTTCTCAAGTGAGGAGAATCTTTCCTCAAATTTACCTTCATCGGATCTGTCGGTATGATCCGGTGCAGTAAAAAACAATAACTGATTGCCCTCATTTCCTTGGAAGGGAGAGTCTCAGCACCAAAGAAGTCTTGCAGTATATCAATTGCCTTCTCCTCTTCTCTGAGAGTCAGCTTATTCAAAATCTGACCCTATTAATATATTCAGACAAAAAAATTAATAATTATACGATGCATCTATTACTTTAATCTAAGCAATTAAAAACTCGTATACTTACTTTATTGGAATTCACAATATCTTTTATTCTTTGGTGTGATGATGCTCTGATGTCATACCAATTGAGGAGTCTCGGCCACCTTGGTTGCTCAAGCATCATGGCACATACACTCCCCAATTGGAGAATTCATTCGAATGCCCATGCCGATAGCAAATAATTATAGAAAAATTAATATAAATATTAAACAATAGATACTATGAATTATTTATGTATAGAATAATACTTGTAATATGTACATGCATCCAAAAATATTATATTTTGGTGGCCACTTTGTAACATTTACTGTACCTTCAAGCCTAGATATGATATGGCTATAACATAAGTTACCCCAAGGGTAACTATTGAAACTCTCCAAATCATCCACCAATCTCAAATATCTATCCGGTACGATCATATTCTTGTTGCTACCAAGAATGACACTCTCCAAAATAAGTACCGAAGAAAGCTTTATTGTATCATCTGGAACTCCAGTTGCTATAATTACAACCATTAAGAAGGCTTGAGTAGTCTCGCGTGGAAAGTATCTACTTCTCAAGTTGTCTGACCCTATGTCTAGTATCGGAGGAGGAGGCCCAAGACAATACCGAAGTCCAGAAACTAAAGAAAACTCCAAAGACGAGAACGAAATAATCTGGCCATCCAAATTAAACTTAATACCACCTAAGTGTCTTTGCCAAAAAAAATATATGACACTTGGGAAAATCATAGCTCTTGCACTGCGTCTCCAATCAAATAAGAAACCAAAACAATTCCTTTTCATCCTATCCATCATATCTGTAGAATTATTTTTTGTATCTATTGACTTGAAGTGCTCCTCAATTTTATTTAAGTACTTAATGCTGTTCCTTGCAGAAGCTTTACCAAAATAGCTCAATCTAGCACTTAGCTCCGTGGCCACTTTCTTTTCTTCTACATTCTCTCCCTCTTCAATCTTTCTTTTCTTTTTCTTTGCTTCAATCTTCACATTAGATTCAGTAGTTTGTGTAATCATACCGGATATGTCTCCTTCTATAGTAGCAGGGTCCCTACCACCATATCCATGCGAACGCCAACGATCACGGTTTCTCTTAACCATAAGTAAACAAAATAACAAAGATACAATAAATTAAATGAGGTCTCAATAAAATATATATATGATAAAAATTTGGATGACATATGGACGAAACAATACATAAAATATGGACGAAACAATACATAAAATATGAACGAAACTACTATTAGTTATCCTCCAAATTCGAAAATACTATCAGTTCAATTCAATTCAATTTACTACAATTCTATTCAATTCACTAGAATTCAATTCAATTCACTACAATTCAAGTCAATTCAATTCACTACAATTCAAGTTCAATTTACTATATTTAGTTCAATTCACTATATTAAGTTCAATTCAATTCAATTCAATTCACTATATATAGTTCAATTCAGTACTATACCTTATATTAAGTTCAATTCACTACTATACCTTATATTTAGTTCAATTCAATTCACTTTAATTCACTATATTTAGTTTAATTTAATTCAATTCACTATATTTAGTTCAATTCACTTCAATTCACTATATTTAGTTCAATTCAATTCAATTCAATTTACTATATTTAGTTCAATTAAGTACTATACCTTATATTAAGTTCAATTCACTACTATATCTTATATTTAGTTCAATTCAATTCACTTCAATTCGCTATATTTATTTCAATTCACTATATTTAGTTCAATTCACTTCAATTCACTATATTTATTTCAATTCAATTCAATTCACTATATTTAGTTCAATTCACTTCAATTCACTATATTTAGTTCAATTCAATTCAATTCACTATATTTAGTTCAATTCACTATATTTAGTTCAATTCAATTCAATTCACTATATTTAGTTCAATTCACTTCAATTTACTATATTTAGTTCAATTCAATTCACCACACCTTATATTTAGTTCAATTCACTACTATACCTTATATTTAGTTTAATTCATTTCACTTCAATTCACTATATTTAGTTCAATTCAATTCAATTAACTATATTTAGTTCAATTCACTATATTTAGTTTAACTCAATTCAATTCACTATATTTAGTTCAATTCACTATATTTAGTTTAATTCAATTCAATTTACTATATTTAGTTCAATTCACTTCAATTCACTATATTTAGTTTAATTCAATTCAATTCAATTCACTATATTTAGTTCAATTCAGTACCACACCTTATATTTAGTTCAATTAACTACTATACCTTATATTTAGTTCAATTCATTTCACTTCAATTCACTATATTTAGTTCAATTCTATTCAATTCACTATATTTAGTTCAATTCACTTCAATTCACTATATTTATTTCAATTCAATTCAATTCACTATATTTAGTTCAATTCACTTCAATTCACTTTATTTATTTCAATTCAATTCAATTCACTATATTTAGTTCAATTCACTTTAATTCACTATATTTAGTTCAATTTAATTCAATTCAATTTACTATATTTAGTTCAATTCAGTACCAGACCTTATATTTAGTTCAATTCACTTCAATTCACTATATTAAGTTCAATTCAATTCACTATATTTAGTTCAATTCAGTACTATACCTTATATTAAGTTCAATTCACTACTATACCTTATATTTAGTTCAATTCAATTCACTATATTTAGTTCAATTCAATTCAATTCACTATATTTAGTTCAATTCATTTCAATTCACTATATTTATTTTAATTCAATTCAATTCACTATATTTAGTTCATTTCACTTCAATTCACTATATTTAGTTCAATTCAATTCAATTCAATTCACTATATTTAGTTCAATTCAGTACTAGACCTTATATTTAGTTTAATTCACTACTATACTTTATATTTAGTTCAATTCATTTCATTTCAATTCACTATATTTAGTTCAATTCAATTCAATTCACTATATTTAGTTCAATTCACTTCAATTCACTATATTTATTTTAATTCAATTCAATTCACTTCAATTCACTATATTTAGTTCAATTTAATTCACTATATTTAGTTCAATTCAGTACCATACCTTATATTTAGTTCAATTCACTACTATAACTTATATTTAGTTTAATTCATTTCACTATATTTAGTTCAATTCAATTCAATTCACTATATTTAGTTCAATTCACTTCAATTCACTATATTTAGTTCAATTCAATTCATTATATTAAGTTCAATTCACTATATTTAGTTTAATTCAGTACTATACCTTATATTTAGTTCAATTCACTACTATACCTTATATTTAGTTCAATTCAATTCACTTCAATTCACTATATTTAGTTCAATTCAATTCAATTTACTATATTTAGTTCAATTCTGTTCACAAAATTTAATTTAATTCAATTCAATTCAAAGGATTGGGCTGATGACTTATGACCAATGCAAGAATATCTTAGCAAGCAAGGTGAATATCTGACTCTATCTTCAATCATTTCTTGTTGCTTATCTAAAAGATGTGCTAAACCACAAGTTGCCTTTCTTGTTTCCAGACAAATTCACAATAATTGTGATTCTCTCTATGGATCACCATTAGTTAGTATCTTTACTAGGAAGTTTATGCAAGTGATGAAATATGCGCTTATAAGCATTTAGGGTCAGACAATTGCAGGTTTGATAAAAAGAAAATCAATTCTTAATTGTATACTTCTGAATTTAATTGATAACCACATTATGTTGTTAAACAGAAAGCCAGCTGATGGTGGAATAAAAAACACTATACCTTACATTCAATTAGTAATAGTTATTTGAAGTGAGTGAATTCAATTAACTACTATATACACTATACCTTACATTCAATTCACTACTATACCTTACCAAATTCGAAACCAGTATTAGAAACACTATACCAGTATTAGAAACACTATACCATGTCATGTGCAATTTGAATGTAAGGTATATTAGAAACACTATATTTCTTTAAAATACTATACCTTACCAAATTCGAAAAAATATCCATAACACAATGTCCGATAATTAGAAAAACTAAATTATATAATAATATAGGGCTAAGATTTGGGTCTATAGAACATAACTTGGCAAGCTTAATTTTTAACGAAGCCCCAACGACGAATGATGGTTGAACTGGAGGCGGTTTCCGACAAATATGATGAGATGATTTTTGACGAAGCCTCAACGACGAAGCCTCAACGACTGTTGAAATTGACACCGGTTGAAATGGAGAACGTCCGACGAAGTGACGACGGTTGATCGTGACGAAAACAAGGCGAAAAGCTCGATTTCTCTGAAACTGATAAGAAACCCAGCCTCGACGATGGTTAATCGTGACGAAAACAAGGCGAAAAGATAGATTTTTGACTCCGGTTAATGTGGAGGCGGTTCGACGAACCCTCGATGACGGTTGATCGTGACGAAAACAAGGCGAAAAGAGGGATTTTGGACGCCGGCTGAAATGGAGGGGGTCCGACGAAGTCCGACGAAGCCTCGACGACGATTGATCGTGACGAAAACAAGACGAAATGCTCGATTTCTCTCAAACTGGTAAGAAACCAAGTTACCCAGCCACGATAGCTTTTTACAGTGGTAAGGGTCAATATGTCTTTTTACCTGTTTAGTGTCACCGTGCGACCTAGTTCACACGTGCTAAAGGCCATTTTCGTTCAGATTTCTTGATGGGGTCCATTCTCAACAATAGTTGAGAGTTGGTGGCCATTTTGGTAAAAACCTCTTGAAGTTTTGCAAGGAGGAAAGGAGGCGATGGGTTGGGTAACGGGGTTTATTAGGATAAGAAACTGAAGACTTGGTTTGTTTTCAAGCCTCCTGTCTAAGAGTAATGGGCGAAGGTGCCCTTCTTTTAACTCTTTATTTACGTCTTCACCCTTATTGGATGTTGACTGGACCGTGTAGCCTATGTGGGATTAGGGATGGCAATTATCCGGGTTTACCGGGTTACCCGACCCAATTGGGACGAGTTTGGGATGCTCAAAAATGGGTTTGGGGCGGGTTTGGAATTTGAATTTAAAATCCGATCAGGTTTGGGTCGGGTTCGGATTTTACTCCAATCCGCCTCGACCCGACTAGGGTATATAACCTATCATATATTCATATATCTTAAATATTCTTTGATTCGTTGGTTCTCAAGATCATATAATAAGTTGACTTGTGCTTATAACTGTGTGATCGTAATATAGGAGGAACATTTGCTCTGTACTTTTCTCTATGTAGAGCTGCAACTAGGTGGGTCAAAAGAAGCTAAATATGTAGTTTTTTATGAAGCCAATTCGACCCGACCCGATTTGGCCCGACCCGCAATGCATAAACGGGGCGAGGCAGGGCGGGCACGGGTTTTTCCAATACTAATTGGGATGGTTTTGAAAATTACCCTCCCGACACGGGTTTGGGACAGGTATGGAACGGGATAAAATATAATAGGGCGGGTTCGGGATAGGGCCGACCTGTCCCAAACCCGACCCGTTGCCATCCCTATGTGGGATGTGTTCAAGTCTATCGCACGTAGGGGTGGCAATGGGTCGGGTCAGGTTGAGACAAAGGTATAAGAGCAAAACACCCAACCCGAACCCGACCGGTTTAATAAACGTGTCAAAATCTTAAACCCAAACCCGACCCGGCTAATAAATGGATTGACCCGACCCGACCCGTTTAACCTGTTTACTAAATAGGTAGGGTCGGGTTGGGTCAACAAAACCCATGTAAATCTGTCAGGTTGGGTCAAGACAGATCGGATTAAGCCGGGTTGGATCGGGTTGGTTCGGGTTGGGTCAGGTCGGGTTGACACAGCCCATTTGGTAAACGGGTCAAGTCGGGTCAATCGGGTTACAAGTACAAACCCGAACCCGACCTATTAAATAAACGGGTCAATCGGGTCGGGTTCGGGTCGGGTTGGCGGGTCGTGTCAAGGATTGCCACCCCTGATCGCACGAGCACTGCTCTTTGAACATAAGGCAGGACATACATTCGGACAAACTGCTTGTGCTGGCCGATGCAGCCCGGATGTTTGTCCGAGATTATGTCCCTATGTTCAAATTGCAATTTGCCTAGGGGGTGTTTTTCAGTCACCCCCATTACAATGTTGAAATTTGAGTTACACCCCCATTTTTCTAATGGGTCGCCTGACCAAGTGGTTTTTTTTTTTTGCGAAATCTTACTCATATCCCAAAAATCTGTAATTACCCCAAAAATCTTATTCATACCCCAAAAATCTATAATTACCCTCCATCTTCCATTCGTTTGTCAATAACTTTCTCAGAGTTTTTTAAATATCTATTATACCCATATTTTATATCCCACATCTACATGCCAACTAAAACTTAACTTAAATACAGAACCTTTTGAATGCCCATTTGAGAAGGAAATGGTGGCGATGGATATGACATTACCGATAAAATGAATTAGAATGGATCGTACGAATGAATTAGAATTGGTCATACAAATGAATTAGAATGAATCGTAAGAATAAATTAGAATAGTTCGTTCGAATGAATTAGAATGGATCGTACGAATGAATTAGAATAGCTCGTTCGAATGAATTAGAATGGCTCGTACGAATGAATTAGAATGGATACATTCGTGCGAATGAATTAGAATGGCTACATTCGTAGAATGAATTAGAATGGTTACAATCGTACGAATGAAATAGAATAACTCATACGAATGAATTAGAATGGGTCGTACTGTATGCATAGAAAAAGATCCGGGTCGTCTTTATTGCAAACACACGAAGATTACAGAGGCCGGAACCCGGGGACTTGGGGGTGGTGAGCCGGGTGCGGCGAATATTCGATCAGGAGATTGTGGGAGAGATCCTCTGAAGGGTCCCTTTGATCCGCGTCTCCACGTGGTATTCGTGCGAGAGCTCTGAATGGGTTGCCCAGGACAGAGGTCTTTACAGGGTGAGGGTTTTTGAGAGGCTAAGGAGTATCCACTGTTGCTTTTGTCCCTTTCGTGCTTCGTGCTTTCTCGGCTAGGGGGGTTTTGGGTTCGTTCCTCAGTCTTCGTGTCTTCCTCGATCCTTGCTTGACCTCAACGTCCTTGATCGTCGGTTCGCGACGTCGATCGTGCTTTTGGTGTCGGCTTTGGCTTGGCTTTGGCGTGGCTCTGGCTTTTGCTTTGCTTTGACGCTTGCACTTGAACCCCCTGCCGCTCCAGCACCCGTTCCCCTGGCTTCGCCTCCCGCAAGGGGCCAGGAGGAAGCGGGCTCCCAGGAGGGTCTGGGGGACCTGGTCTATAGGTCCCCCAGCTTCGTGGACATTGGCTCCGACTCCGAGTCCACAAGCTCGGAGTCGGAGGCCAAAGAAGCCAGGGCGGACCCTCCAACCCCGCCAGCAGCCGGAGCTCGCCCGGGGGAGGTGCCAGCCCCCACTCCTTCTCCCAGCGCGCTGCCTCCTACCGAAGCTCCGGGAGGCCCCAGCGCGGGCTCCTCGGCGGAGGAGGGGAGGGTGCCGTACTACTTGTGGCAGCTGCTGGGCCGCAACATCTTCGCCCGTGCCCCCTTCGCTTCTATAAGCGAACGCTTGGCCGAGGTATCTCTCCCTTCTCCTATCTCCACGCAAAATCTCATTTTTTTGCTAACTCTTTCATCTTTCTCATGCAGGCGGAGAAGAAGAGCCAGGCACTGGCCGTTGAGGTCGCCGGGGCCGGGAAGGCGCTTGCCACCTTGTTCGACGATTCCTTTCGGGGGTCCGAGCGTAAGGTGGATGAGCACATCCACGAGCTCCAGCGGGCTAACCAGGCCGTGGCGCTGAAGGAGGTGGAAGAACTTCGGCAGAGGGTTGCGACCCTCATGTTAGGCGTGGCCGAGTTGGAGACGGCCCAACTCAAAACCTCCGACGACCTCAAAAAGGTCAAGGCGGAGCGGGACGAGGCCGTGTTCGCCCGAGAAGCCGCTCAGAAAGAGGCGGCTCAACTCCAAGGCGAGGTCGCTGCCCTGAAGACAGAGATCGCCGCTCTGAAGGAGACGCACGCCGACAGCCTCCGGGCTCAGCAAGGTCGCCTCCAGGCTCAGCTGGACGATCTCCTCAAGAAAGGCGCCCTGGCCGCTGTGGAGAAATATAAGACCGAAAGGTCGAAGAAGCGGCGCCGAGGGGACGACAGCGGGGCGGAGACCAGCAAGCCTTGAGCTCGCCTGTCTTTGTAACCGCTCTTGTAATTTTTGTTGATCAATGAAAGTTCTTTAGTCCGCCCTTTTGTGTTTACTTTCTCTGTGTTGCTTTCTTTCTTTCTGCGAGTCTGCTTTAGAAATTTTGCAGCGATCTCAAGGGTGATACCCCAGGCGAGGCAACTAATTCGATTCAACCATTTTTATTTTAAAATATATGCAAACGAAAAGCTCGGCATGCTCGCTAAATCTTGCTATAATCTCTGAGCCCGGAAAAGAAAAAGACGAGCGAACCAAATAACTTCAAAAATTTCCCTATGCTCAGAGATTTAAATCAATTTTATTTTAAAGAAAACTAGTAAATGCTAGCTGCCCCCTGCCCGGTTAATTACCCCCAAGGATCCTGATCACTGGACATGCCCTTTGAGGGGTTACCAAGGGATGTTCGGCCTACCTGAAAGGGGGATCGCCCTTTTCAAGTTTCCCTAGATCGCGCCGGGATGCTTCCGTTCATGGCTGGTGAACGCGAAGGATCCCGGCTAGGCTTTAAGTCCCCTTGACAGCGGACTACCCTGGAAATCTCAAGGTCGCCTACTGGCGGCCTCTGAGGAGCCCAGTCTTGCTTTAAGTCCGCGTGGCGGCGGACTACCCCGGGAATTTCAAGGTCGCTTGCTGGCGGCCTCTGAGAAACCCGATTCTGTTTTAAGTTCGCACAACAGCGGACTGTACCGTTATAGAAATCACATATTTTGCGAGCTTCTTATATGCCGAGCTTCTAGACTTGGATTCTCTGGTGAAACCGCCATTGTTCATTCATAACTTTCGTAGATGTCATTACAAAAGGTCGCCGAAACTCTACGCGTAATACTTTCGGAGGTACAAAACATTCCAAGGTCGCTCGAGTAGGTCGCCCTCAGCAGTCATCAACTGGTAGGCCCCGGATCCTAATGCCTGGTTCACTATATAGGGGCCTTCCCAGTTCGCCGTGAGCTTTCCGGCGTTGGACTCTTACGTGTTTGCGAACACTTTTCTCATCACCAGGTCGCCGGTTTTGAACGCTCGATGGCGGACTTTCTTATCGTAGACGCGCTTCATTTCTTGTCTGTACCCGGCGAGGTGCAGGTTGGCGCGCTCCCGTCGTTCTTCGAGCTGATCGAGGGAGTTGGAAAGCAGTTTATCATTGTCGACCTCCTCCGCTGCGAGCCTTCTCTAGTGGGTAGCTCGGCTTCTATGGGTAGTACTCCTTCGCATCCATAAGTGAGACCGAAAGGCGACTCGTTAGTTCAGTGACGTGGAGTAGTGCGATAGGCCCATAGGACGCCGTCGAGCTCCTGCTCCCACAGTCCCTTTTTTCCTTCCAATCTCTTCTTGAGGTTGTCTAGGATTACGCGATTCGTGGCTTCTGCCTGCCCATTGCTCTGGGGGTAACTTGGAGAGGAAAACCTTAGGTCGACCCCGTATTCGGCACAAAAGCTTTTGATCAAGTGATTGTCGAACTGACGACCATTATCGGTAATAAGTATTCGGGGTAGACCGAACCGACAAAAAATGTTCTTCCAAAGGAAGTCTTTCACCTGTTTTTCACCTATCTTAGCTAGCGGGACCGCTTCCACCCATTTGGTGAAGTAGTCGGTGGCTACCAAGATGAATTTCTTCTACCGGGCTGACTGAGTGAAAGGTCCCACAATATCGAGCCCCCACTGCTGGAATGGCCAAGGGCTCACCAGAGGGTGCAGCTCTACTGCGGGCATGTGATTCGTCGTGGCGTGCTTCTGGCATTGAATGCACCTTCGGGCGATCTTCAACGCATCTTGCTCGAGGGTGGGCCACCAATATCCTTGCCTCCTTACCTTTGCAGCCAGAGACCGGCCACCTGCGTGGTTTCCCAGCTCGCCTAAATAGATGCAATTTAAAACCTCTTCGGTTTCGGGGTGCTCAATACAACGAAGATTTGGCCCGCCGAAGGATTTTCTAAAAAGGCGATCCCAGCGAATGAGATAGCGGCCAGCGCACTTCTCCATTCGCCGAGCTTCTTCCCTGTCTTCCGGGAGATCGCCCTTCTGAAGAAAATAAATAACAGGCGCGGTCCATCCGCCAGGTGACACGTCGGCCGACACTTGGTTAACGGCGGGCTCCGCTAGTTCGAGCCGAGAATGACTTTGGACTTCGATGAAAATCTGGCGAGCTTCCGATCCTCCCAGCAGGGAGGCGGCATTTGCCAACGCGTCAGCCCGCCTATTATCGGCCCGTGGCACTTGTTCGAAGGAAATTCTCTCGAATTCCGCGGCCCTACCTTTCACTAGGTCTATGTAGCCCGCCATTCGCGTATCTCGAAAGGCGTAATCCCTGTTGATTTGACAAATGATTAGCTGGGAATCGCTAAAGACTTTCACCCGTTTGGCGCCTACTTCTCGCGCGAGCTCTAGTCCGGCCAATAGCGCCTCGTATTCTGCTTCGTTGTTGGTGGCAGCGAAATCTAGCCGGACCGATTTCTCGAGGAGTATCACCTGGGTGATTAGCGCAACCCCGATCCCGGCCCCCAAAGCGTTAGAGGAGCCATCGACGAATAGTTCCCACTCCACTATCTCTGATTGCTTTGCTGGGGGAAGCTCGCCCTGATCACTTAAGAACCTCGCCTTCCCAGGGTGTGCCTCAGTTGGCTCATCCTCCTGGTATTGAACCGGTTCTTCTATGGGGAAGTCCGCCAAGAAATCAGCAAGGGCCTGCCCTTTGATAGCAACTCGAGGGACATACTCCAGGCCGTAGGCGGCGAGCTCGGCGGACCATCGATAAAGCCTCTCTGCTACCGAGGGTCGGGAGAGCGCGCTCTTCAAAGGGTGCTCCGTGATAACTTTGACGGTATGCGCCGAGAAGTATGGGTGAAGTTTTCTTGCGGTAAGGACCAAGGCCAATGCGACCTTCTCGATTGGTCGATACCGGAGTTCCACGGGAAGCATTGTATGACTCACGAAGTAAATAGGCCGCTCTACTTTTGCTTCTTCCACCACGAGGACCCCGCTTACCGCATTCTCAGTGACCGCAAGATACACGCCCAGCTCGGCGCCCTCCTTTGGTGCCGCTAGAATTGGCGGGCTAGCCAAATAATCCTTGATCTTCTGAAAAGCGAGCTCGCATTTTTCGTCCCAGCGTATGCTTGCCCCCTTCCGAAGCAGTTCGAAGAGAGGTCAGCAATTATCTGAAGATTTGGAGATAAACTGGTTCAACGCGGCTATTCGCCCGCTCAATCTTTGAACCTCCTGCCGTGTTCTTGGTGCGGGCATCTCAACGAGTGCTCGGATTTGCCCAGGATCGGCCTCGATCCCCCTATGGGTGACCAGGTACCCTAGGAACTTTCCGGAAGTCACCCCGAATACGCACTTGGCTGGGTTTAGCCTCATCTGAAATTTTCGCAAAACCTCAAAGATTTTGCGAAGATCGGCAACATGCCCTTCTCGCTCTCGACTCTTTACCAGGAGGTCGTCTACATAAACTTCGACATTTCTGCCGATCTGATCTTTAAACATCTGAGTGACTAACCTTTGGTAGGTCACTCCCGCGTTCTTAAGTCCAAACGACATTACCCGATAACAGAAAAGCTTCTGGTAGCCCACCCCAGAATAGAGGACGGTCTTCTCCTGATCGTCAATATGGAGAGGTATCTGATTATACCCAGAATACCCGTCCATAAAGGATAAGGCCTGGAATCCGACAGCGGCGTCGACCAGCGCGCCAATCCGTGGAAGAGGGAATCCGTCCTTCGGGCATGTGTTGTGATTTTAAATTGTTATACCGCAAGTGCACGACGTCTATCTGATAGACAGTGGCAAATACGGGTCGATCCCACAGAGACTTGGATGAAAACTAATTAAAGAAAAATTAAAACTAATTAATTTTATATTTTAGTTTAATTTGATGATTGATTTTTGTGAAATTGTTTTGTAACGGAAAATACGGAAAGCAAAACTGAAAGCTAGTAAAGGTTACGGTTGTAATCTATATGGAGAGACATTCTAAGCTCTAGAATCCGCACAAGTAGCGATCTAAACTATACTTTTAGATGATTTCCAGGATGTTCACGGAGATACGAAGTCAATCTATCTCCGTGGATGATATTCAATGGAGCACTATTATGATCACGAATGTAGTGATCTTCCTCGCTTTAATGGAATAAGCCAGAAATAATTCTCCGTAAAATTCGGAGTAATAACAGAAGCTAACACTATGTAATGATTCTCCGTAAAACTACTCGTAATGACGAAGAATAAAACTATGAGATAAACCTCTGTAGAACTCTAATAATAACGGAGAATAAAGCTAACTTATTACAGAAATTTTAATCAAGCATGAATGAGCAAAGAGCACTTTATTTTCATTAAACGCACTAAAATATGGAAATCAAATAAGAGCATGGTTTAGATACAACTACAAGGCTTCATCCAGAACTTAGAGCGGTGATTTAGCCTCGGATGGCCATGTGATGCTGATGGCGGATGCTTCTTTGAAGATGATGAACCCGGCGACGATTGCGACGTGGATGGAGCTCGGCTTGGCTTGGAGACAGTTGCGTGGCTCGGAGATGATGAAGAGGGTGAAGATGGCCCCGGTTCGGTCGTCTAAAGCTCCGGTGGTGATGAAGATGGAGATAGTGGACTTCGGTTTGATGATACCAAGAGCTCCCCCCTAGGTTCGTCCTCCCCCCTTATATAGGATAGAGAGAGAGAGAGAAAAGAGAGAGAGACGTCCGGTTGGCTTGGTCCCAAAAGAGAAGGAAACAAAAAAAAAGAAATAAGCGAGAGAGAAGTCCGGACTGTTGTGTCCGGTTAGAGAGATAAGGAAAGATGGAGAGAAGGAAAGAGAGTCCGAGAGAGAAAGAGAATCCCGGATGGCAAGGATCTATGGAGAGAAGTCCGGAGCAAGAGAGAGAGAAGTTCGGCTGGAGAGAGAGTAGGAAACGGGAGAGAGATGGATACAGCTTGGTTCTAGAGAGAAGTTCGGCTGGTTTTAGAGAGAGAAAATCGGTGGAGGGAGAGGAACGTCCGGAGTTGGAGAGAGAGAATCCCGTAGAGAGAGAAGAACGGGAGGAGAGAGAGACGAGTGCCTGGTTTGTAGGAGGAGAGAGAGGCGCTATCGGGAGAAGAGAGAGAGAGAAAAACCAGGCGGAGAGAGAGGAGAGTTCGGTGGGGGTTGATGCACGGGCCGGGTGTGTGCAGCTGGTTGCATGCCATCGGATGGCTGTGATTCAGTGGGGAAGAGAGGAACGGACGACTGGGCTGTTGGGTCTCGGTCGGGTAAGAAGGGACACGGGCCGGCCGGCTGTGATTGTGAATCGAGTTTTAAAGGGCTGCATGCGTTCACATGCATGCAGTCCCTTTGCATGCTGATGCACTGGACCGGAGCTGATGGTGCACGGGTGCTAGGGGTGAGCGTCGGTTTTGTCGGTCGGTTTCGGTGTCGGTTTTGTCGGTTTTATTTTTTTTCGGTTTTCGAAAAATCAAAACCGAAACCGAAACCGAAATGGTCGGTTTTTGTCGGTTTGGTGTGATCGGTTTTCGGTTCGGTTTCGGTTCGGTTTCGGTTAATATGAGTTATGCTAGAACCCTTGGCTCTTGAATCTTAATCGTCAGTTCATCACAAATAAGTGGATGATTATGTTCTTACATAGTGCCAAAATGAAAGTTCAAAGCAAAATCAACCGACGTTCACTCTTTTGAAGCATTGTAGATCTAACATAATTACTTCGTACTTGCACTTACTGTAAACAAAAGTATTATGGCCGTTGTGTTTATGATTTAAGAAGCCGGGTCGGTTTTTTCGGTTTCGGTTCGGTGTTTCATACCCGGGAACCGAAACCGAAACCGATTTAATCGGTTTTGTCGGCTCGGTTTGTTTTCGGTTCGATTTAATGTTCGGTTCGGTTATTTCGGTTAAATTTTGGTCGGTTTCGGTTCGGTTAGGCGGTTCGGGTCGGTTTTTGCACAGCCCTAACGGGTGCGATTTGTAGGGACGGCTGTGATTTGATTTTGAGTGAAATGCTTTGATCGGTTGGGTCAGGTGCATATGCAGGCATGCATGCACGCATGGTTCGGTTTTGCACATGCACATACATGCATGGCTGCTAGGAATGGTAAGGGACGGCTGCGATCGGGTGAGAACAAACGGCTGCGATTAGGTGGCAAGGAATGTGGAGTGCTGGGTGCAATGAAGTGATGGCCGGGTTTTGGACGGTCGGGATACACATGCATGGGAAAAGACCGGCTGTAATTAAAAGAGATGAAGGGCTGGGTCTGATGGACGGGATGGACAGAAATGCCATGCATTGTTATTGCATGGAAGGATGGGCAATCGGACGGTTGCGATTAAGTGGAAAGGAGAGGTGGGTGCACGACCGAGCCGGGCTTTATACTTAAAGACCTGTGGGAATGTGCGGCTTCGATTTAGATGGAAGAAGAGGTCATGAGAGATAATCGGGTTTGTGCGATTCGATCGAAGTCTTGGCCATGGTGGGTTTACGGGCGACTTTGTATATAGACGGTCGTGATGGGTACGATGGTGAAATACGAAAAGTAGGGAATGGCCAACTTGGGTTGGTTAATGGGTTCAAGCGCAATGGGGTCACGTGGGAAGCTCGGTCACCATCATCCAAATTCATCATCAAATCCATCGTCGCTACTTCGTATTCATGCATTCATCTTCTGGTTCGAGTCTGGCATTGCAGCGGCTTGTTGAAGTACTCCCTCGGCTAGATTCTTCCAAACATCCTTATCTTTATCGTTCTTCATAATAGGCCTCCCAACGAGCTGTACCACCTCCATCGGAGCATCGTGGGAATATCCAACACTTTAGTATGATGCCCTTGAACTGACTGCATCGCGAACCGGGTCAAATTCCCTGAAAAACACACATGAAATGACACTTATCAGATTCAAATGCGATTATCGATAAAAGAATAATTTGGGCTTTCGGGCTCTATATTTTTCATGCATGCAATGTATGAGAGCGAACCAATATGCCGTTGGGTTCGTATGAAAGTCTATTATATCATGGTGCAAAGAAACTCATGCAGTTTACGTGTATTATGAAAGTTTTACGTAAGAAACTGACGCTATGTGCATGATAAAGAAAGGATAATTCGCACCAAATGGACGCTCATCACACCCCCAAACTTAAATCTTGCTCGCCCTCGAGTAAGAAAAGAAAAATAAACAAAGTAAATGATAAAATAAAAACTCCTAACTCACTTTCGTAGGAATCGCGATTGCACTTAGCATGTGCAACAAGCCTTTAAACCCCTGGGTTACCCCAGTGGACGAGTTTTGTCTCGTGAGGGTTTGCAGTGAATCTACCCACAAAATTCAAAATTTTTATTTTTTATTTTTTTAATAAAATAAAAAATAAAAATAAGAAATAAGAAAAGTCGATTTCGCAGAATAATTTAAAAGTACTCAAAAATAGAATTTCTAAGGCACAAGACTCACAAGGTATCTAGCCCAAGCTTCGGCTTTCGAAGTAAGCACTTTAGGTTCTAACTATTAGTTTCCCGTTAGAAAAGGTCAAGGTCAACTATGCTCGAGTGCACGGTGCTGTCTGGGCAAAACACAACTGGGGGTTTTGGTTCTCTACCCTCATATCATTCTAACAGTCTCCTAGAACGGTCAAAGTCGACCTTAGAACCTGAGTCAAAACCAGCTAATCTAGACAGGCTAGTGAGAGTTGTGGATATTCACCTTAATACCTTTCGGCTTTATATGTGATATTCCAGTTTCCCCACATTGTTTATAGCGACGGCTTTCACACTATTTTTCTTTTTTCTTTTCTTTTTTTTTTTTTCTTTTTTTTTTCCGGTCTCATTTTTTTCTGGATCTAATTATATATCCCTTCCTAACTTGTACCATGCTAGCTGCACTCTATGCCCATGACACGCTGCCAACGCTCTCATGAGTTAGGTAGCCATCCTCATGTTGCCTTTATATTTGATTCACTCTGCATCCATAGGATCATTCTCATAACCCTATCAACCAGGCTTCACTCATACTAGGGCATACAGGTTAAGACTTTTATATAATTAGGTCCTAGACCATGCTAATAGGTAGCCCTTTCCGCTATACCTTAGAATTCACTGGTCGCCTTTCTAATAATACTTTTTTTTTTTTTTTAAACCAAGTGAACCAGATCCGCATGGTTCATCAGGACTCCAAGTGACTATTAGGTGATATGAAAGCTTTGAATCTAGACCCTAGAGGTGTAAGCCAGATGTGAAGTGAAAGTCAAGTCTAGTTTGTTTTGACAATCTCTAAAAGGTTACTAAGGGTCAGAACCATATTAGACATACTTTTTCTAGCTAATCCTTGGACTTTATACCTTGATTATCAGGTGCCTTATAGTCCTATTCGAGTACGATAAAATTATATTACAAAACCTGAAATAAAGGTGAACTATATAGATTTTTTTTTTTTTTTTTTTTGAATAAAACGAAGCGGAAGGCAAAAGTAATACGATAAGAAACACAAATATGAAAAAGAAAATAAAAACATGCAAATGCAAATTCCTATAGATTTCTATACGAACGCTGTAGTTTTGGTAGGGGACTATAGACGAGACACACATACGCCAAGACGTATGTGCCGAGCTGTCCCACTACAGCGTAAGTTGATGCAAAACTTTTTTTTTTTTTTTTTTTAAACAAAATATATCAATACGTACTAAATTAAAACGCCCAATGCAAGCAATGAAAATCACCCCCAAACCTAAATTAGACATTGTCCTCAATGTTCTCGATCGGTGGTAGGGATATGATATTATGGAATAGTGGGCGTTGAGGCCAGAGTGTGAAATGTTTATGCTGAAAAAGAAAGTTCATAGTGTTAAGTCGCCCGTCGTACAACACGTGGTGGTCATATAACCAAGGTCGACCGAGTACTATATCATAAGAATCCATGAGTGCTATGTCAAGAGGGATTACATCAGAGTAATCCTTAATTGAAATGGCTGGGTAAACCCTATGTGTGACATCTATTTTGGGAGCCTTAACTAGCCATGCTAATGAATATGGTTCTTTGATGGGGATGTGTTCTATATCGAGGACATCAGTAAAAGATTTAGAAATTAAATTATTGCAGCTACCGCTATCCACTAAAATAGTAACAGATAGAGCAAAATCCATAAGACATCCAATGGTTTCGAACACATTTGATCTTTCAAAATGGTCATCAACATCAGTCTCTAATTCTAGGTGGAAAAGTGATGAGACAATATTATCAGATATAGACATGAATGCAAGTGTTTACTAGCAAACCTCCCTTGATATATAGAATGTCTCGTTGTAGTTAAGACGCAGGGGTGCACTCCTCGAGATAGATTCTGAATGAACTAAGTCTTTCCTGAAAATGATAAGATAATACCAATTTTTGTCATATAGAAATCAGAAAACAAAAATGCTAATATAAAAATGACGAAAAAACATGTACACATAAATTTGAATCATGCAATCTGGGTTACCTCCCAGTAAGTGCTAAGTTTAATGTCGTCAGCCCGACATGGTTCATATGGGATTAGTCAGTGTAAAGAGGATCTTGTAAGAGAATCTCCTCTACAACCTTATCTTTTAGTTCTAAAAAGGGCTTTAGCCTTTGCCCATTTACCTTGAAAACTGGGGATTCTCAATTTCTATGGCTCCATGTAATGAACTACACGAACTATAAAGGGGCCAGACCAACGAGATCTCAATTTTCCGGGAAATAAATTTAATCTGGAATTATACAAGAGAACTTTCATACCCGGTTCGAATGACTTTCTTAGAATGGATTTATCGTGTGTTGCTTTCATCCGCTCCTTATAGATTTTTGCATTTTCATATGCATCATTTCGTAGTTCATCAAGCTCATTCAGTTGTAGCTTGCGAAGGTTACCGGCTGAGGGTAAATCGAAATTGAATGTCTTGATTGCCCAGTAAGCCCTATGTTCTAATTCAACTGGCAAGTGACAGGCCTTACCATACACAAGTCTATATGGGGACATTCCTAGCGGAGTTTTATAAGCAGTTCGATAAGCCCATAACGCATCTATCAACCGTACCGACCAGTCTTTTCGATTTGGATTTACGGTTTTCTCTAGAATTTGCTTGATCTGCCTATTCGAGACTTCTACTTGGCCACTTGTTTGTGGATGATAGGGTGTAGCAACCTTATGGGTGACCGAATATTTCTTCATTAATCTATCGAAGGTGCTATTACAAAAATGGCTTCCGCCATCACTTATGATCGCCCTAGGTGTACCGAACCGACTAAAAATATAATCTTTTACAAACTTGATCACTACTTGGCTATCATTGGTCTTGGTCGGTATTGCCTCAACCCATTTTGAAACATAATCAACTGCAAGCAAGATATATAAATTTCCGAAAGAGCTTGGAAATGGCCCCATAAAATCTATACCCCAAACGTCAAAAATTTCAACTATCAAAATAGGATTTAGGGGCATCATATTTCGATTGGTTATTTTGCCAAGCTTTTGACATCGTTCACAACTAACACAGAATGCATGACAATCTTTAAAAATCGTGGGCCAGTAAAATCCACATTGCAAAATCTTGGCAGCTGTCTTTTTAGCACTAAAATGGCCGCCACAAGCATAGTCATGGCAAAATGCTATCACACTGTTATGCTCATGATCAGGGACACATCTTCGAATGATTTGGTCGGGACAATATTTAAAAAGGTAGGGGTCATCCCAAAAGAAATATTTGACTTCAGATAAAAACTTAGATTTATCCTGTTTCGACCAATGACTAGGCATCTCCTCAGTGACTCGGTAGTTTACTATATCTGCAAACCATGGGAGTTTAGAGATTTATAGAAACTGCTCATCGGGAAAGCTTTCTTGTAGAGGGAGTTCCTTACTAAAGGAATCTGAGTTTAACCTAGAGAGATGATCTGCGACTACATTTTCGCTGCCCTTCTTGTCTCGAATTTCTAAATCATATTCTTGTAATAAAAGGATCCATCGAATCAATCGAGCTTTGGTATCTTTTTTAGAAAGGAGGTACCGTAAAGCCGCATGATCTGTATACACGATGACCTTAGATCCTATCAAATAAGGTCTAAACTTTTCTAGGGCAAAGACTACAGCTAACAATTCTTTTTCAGTTGTAGTGTAGTTTAGCTGTGCATCATTTAGAGTACGACTCGTATAATAGATTACATGGGGCAACTTATCTATTCTTTGACCCAAAACGGCTCCAATGGCATGATCTGATGCGTCACACATGATTTCAAATGGGATAGACCAATTAGAAGGCTGGATGATGGGGGCAGAGGTGAGTTCTTTCTTTAATCGCTCGAAAGCTTCTAGACAGGATTCATCAAAGACAAAAGATACATCTTTGGAAAGTAAATTGCATAACGGTCTTGAAATTTTACTAAAATCTTTAATGAATCACCTATAAAACCCAGCATGGCCTAAGAATGATCTTATATCTTTAACCGATCGTGGAGGTGGAAGGTTAGAGATTAGATCAATCTTTGCTTTGTCTACCTCAATCCTTTTATCAGAGATGACATGCCCTAAGACTATTCCTTTCTTCACCATGAAATGACATTTTTCCCAATTTAGCACTAGATTTTTCTCTTTGCATCTTACAAGCACGAGTTCTAAATGTTGCAAGCACTCTTGATAATTGGATCCAAAGACTGAAAAGTCATCCATAAATACTTCAAGAAAATGCTCAACCATATCAGAGAAGATACTAGTCATACACCGCTGAAATGTAGCAGGTGCATTGCATAACCCAAAGGGCATACGTCTATAGGCGAACGTTCCAAATGGACAAGTGAATGTAGTCTTCTCTTGATCCTCTGGTGCTATAGGAATTTGGTTATAACCGGAATAACCATCTAAAAAACAGTAGTAAGCATGTCCGGCTAACCGCTCTAGCATTTGATCTATGAAAGGGAGTGGAAAGTGATCTTTTCGTGTAGCGGAGTTTAACTTCCTATAATCAATACATACTCTCCATCCAGTTTGCACTCTTGTAGGCACCAACTCATTACCTTCATTTATCACCACTGTGATACCCGATTTCTTTGGAACTACTTGGACAGGGCTCACCCAGGAGCTATCTGAAATCGGGTAAATCACTCCGGTATCCAAAAGTTTTAGTACTTCTGTCCTAACCACTTCCTTCATTGCAGGGTTCAGCCGCCTTTGCGGTTCTCGACTTGTTTTAGTTTCTTCCTCGAGATAGATTCTATGTTGAACCACAGAGGGGCTTATACCCTTTATATCGGCTATTGACCATCCTATAGCTTCTTTATGATCCTTAAGGATTTCAACAAGTTGTTTCTCTTGGTTTTCGTCTAGGTCTGAAGCTATTATGACCGGAAGGGTTTCAGCAGATCCTAAAAATACATATTTAAGATTTTCTGGTAATGGTTTTAGTTCTAACTTTGGGGGCTTTATTATTGAAGGTACAGGTGGTGTCAGAGAAGGTGTGAGGATTTCTGGCTTAGGCTGCCATTTGTCCATTCCGAAAGAAGGGGTAGCCTCTAGTAGTGCATTGATTTCATTGATATGATCATCAATATCAAAATCTTTTCCAAAATGTGCAAGGCAGGCTTCCAGTGGGTCATCGTAGTTTACTTGCGATACTAAACTTTCTTTTTGTTCTTGCAAGTAGTTGACCTCTTCTACTTCATCACTTTCATCTCTCGGTTGTTTGCTCACATTAAATATATTCACTTGTATTGTCATGTTACCGAAAGAAATATTCATAACACCATTCCGACAGTTAATTAGTGCATTCGATGTTGCTAGGAAAGGTCACCCTAAGATTACCGGTACTCGATTAGTAAATTCAGTTGGTGGTTTTGTATCCAGGACCACAAAGTCAACAGGGAATACAAATTCTCCCACTTTGATGAGGACATCTTCCACTATCCCTTTAGGATATCGAATTGAAACATCAGCTAGCTGGAGGGTCAATCTAGTGGGTTTTAACTCCCCCAGGCCTAGCTCTTCATATATGGAATATGGAAGGAGGTTGACACTCGCACCTAAGTCGAGCAAGGCTTTCTCAATGTGATATTCCCCTATTTCACAGGAAATAGTAGGACAGCCAGGGTCCTTGTATTTGATAGGGGTTGAGCATGAAATAACCGAACTAGCCTGCTGAGCCAGAAATGCTCTCTTAGGTACATTTGTTGCTCTCTTAAAAGTGCAAAGGTCCTTTAAGAATTTAGCGTATGTAGGTATTTGTTGGATTGCATCTAAGAGTGGAATGTTGATTTTTACTTGTTTGAAAATTTCTAACATATTATCCATTTGCATTTTTTTCTTTGCTGGCTCTAGTCTTTGAGGATATGGGGCTCTAGGAATATAGGTTCTAAGAGGTGGTTCACTAGGTGATGCCATATTTTCAGTATCGTGTATTGTGTTCTCCCTAGTTTCCTCTTGTGATTTTGGCTCCTCTTCAGGTGTTTCTTCAGTTATTATATCATTCTGCCTAGGTTCCTCAGTTTCCTTAGGAGGTTCTATCATGTTATCAACTTGCCGTCCTGACCTAAGTGTAGTAATTGCATTTGCCTGCTCATGGCCTTTTCCTTTGATGTCATGAATTTCAAATTGACCCCTCAGATTTGACCCTTTAGGGTTAGCCTCAGATTGACTTGGGAATGTACCCTTATCCCTTGTGTTCAAAGAATTAACTAGTTGACTCACAGTGTATTCCAACTTCGCAATAGATTGTGTGTTAGCACTAATGCTTTGAGCAGTGCTCTGTTGGAATTGGAGGGTATTCTGAGCTAATAGTTTCATCGTTTCCTCTAGAGAATTGATTCTTTGATTATCTGGGTTAGGGGTGGCATTTTGTATAGGTGGCTTTTGAAATCCTGGAGGTGGTACAGATTGAGATGGGCCACCTTGGTATGGACCTTTAGTCCACGAGAAATTTGGATGATTCTTCCATCCTTCATTGTAAGTGTTTGAATATGGATTATACCTTTGTTGATTATCAAAACGATTATTTTGATACAAAGCATTAATTTTTTCCATATTATTTTCTTGCCCCCCTAACATCGGGCATCGATGATCTGTATGGGTAGGCTCACTACAAATTGAGCAAATAGAAAAGGTCGGCTCATTATTGCCACTCATAGTTTGATTAAGACTTAGTGCTTCTAAGGTATTCGGAGCGGGAGTCCTATTTCCTTGATTCATTTCTAAAGCCTCTAAGCGTCTTATTACTGTGGCTAATTTAGCTTCTGCTTCGAATTTAGGTTCCACTTTATAGAGCCCACCCTGTGCAGTAGGGAGGGGTTTCCTAGATTCTTCTTTGATTGGTTCCCACTGTAGTGTGTTCTCGGCAATTTCTTCTAAGTAGGTCCAGGCTTGATCTGCTGTCTTTTTGGTGAACTCACCATTACAACATGATTCTACCATGGTCTTAGATGGGTAGTTCAACCCTTCATAAAGGATTTGGACTAGTCTAATTTTTTCAAAGCCATGGTGTGGGCAGTGCAAGAGTAGGTCCTTAAATCTTTCTATGTATCTATAGAGAGCTTCACCTTCCAGTTGGTGAAACACATTCAAGGCCTGACGAATCGAGGCCGTCTTTTGTTTAGAATAGAATTTTCTATAAAAGAGCTCGAGCAGCCCTACCCAAGTAGTTATGGATCCAGCTTGTAAGGCATAAAGCCATGCTTTAGCCTTTTCTTTTAGCGAGAAGGGAAATAACCTAAGTTTGAGGTTTTCTTCGGACATATTATCGAATTTCATTGTTCCACATATGTCCTCAAATTCCCTCACATGTTGATATGGATTTTCCTGCTCCATTCCCCGAAAGACGGGAAGCATTTGGATTAAGCCAGATTTTAATTCAAATTTTGCATTAGTATTGGGTAAGGTTATGCAAGAAGGTTGCGTAGCCCTAGTGGGATACATATAATCCCCTGAGGTGATTGCTTGCGGCTGTTCCGCCATTACTAAGATGTTATTGTAATCAACTCTAACTAATCTTTTTCCTACACGTGCCCAAACTGTGGACTGTGTGTCCAGATTAATGTGCCAATTAAGTAATAGTAGTTTAACGAATATAACGCTACGCTAGTAAAGAAAACAGAGTACGTACTTTATCAGAATACTTATGCAAATAGAGAATCTACTATTATGCAATGCAGCACCCTAGCAAATGGTTTCTATCGATGCAAGGTTGAGTGTACACCTCAGACTGAGACACACATACAACTCTAAGAGGTGTATGTGCCGAGCTGGCGACAACCTTACAAAGTTGCGATGCAATTCGATTATTTGATCTACGGTGAAAGTTTGCACATTAACCGATTACCCTAATTACTACGGTTGTTGAATTAGCAAGAGTAAGCAATAGGAGTACGTAATCAAACCCACTGACTGGAGAGGCGTGGGTAAGGATTTGAGTACTTACCTTTGCGATGCTTATGCAAGTTTTCCGTTGAGCGTGTAAGTACCTGAAAAGTTAAACAGAAGATAATAAGTACGAAAGAGACAAAATACGAAAATAGAATAACTAAGAATACTAATACTGACCTTTTTTTTTTTTTTTTTTTTTTTTTTTTTTTTTAAAGCAAATAAAAACTAAACTTTAACAGTTTTCAAACTCAAGTCCCCGGCAACGGCGCCAAAAACTTGTTGTGATTTTAAATTGTTATACTGCAAGTGCACGGCTTCTATCTGATAGACAGTGGCAAATACGGGTCGATCCCACAGAGACTTGGATGAAAACTAATTAAAGAAAAATTAAAACTAATTAATTTTATATTTTAGTTTAATTTGATGATTGATTTTTGTGAAATTGTTTTGTAACGGAAAATACAGAAAGCAAAACTGAAAGCTAGTAAAGGTTACGGTTGTAATCTATATGGAGAGACATTCTAAGCTCTAGAATCCGCACAAGTAGCGATCTAAACTATACTTTTAGATGATTTCCAGGATGTTCACGGAGATACGAAGTCAATCTATCTCCGTGGATGATATTCAATGGAGCACTATTATGATCACGAATGTAGTGATCTTCCTCGCTTTAATGGAATAAGCCAGAAATAATTCTCCGTAAAATTCGGAGTAATAACAGAAGCTAACACTATGTAATGATTCTCCGTAAAACTACTCGTAATGACGAAGAATAAAACTATGAGATAAACCTCTGTAGAACTCTAATAATAACGGAGAATAAAGCTAACTTATTACAGAAATTTTAATCAAGCATGAATGAGCAAAGAGCACTTTATTTTCATTAAACGCACTAAAATATGGAAATCAAATAAGAGCATGGTTTAGATACAACTACAAGGCTTCATCCAGAACTTAGAGCGGTGATTTAGCCTCGGATGGCCATGTGATGCTGATGGCGGATGCTTCTTTGAAGATGATGAACCCGGCGACGATTGCGACGTGGATGGAGCTCGGCTTGGCTTGGAGACAGTTGCGTGGCTCGGAGATGATGAAGAGGGTGAAGATGGCCCCGGTTCGGTCGTCTAAAGCTCCGGTGGTGATGAAGATGGAGATAGTGGACTTCGGTTTGATGATACCAAGAGCTCCCCCCTAGGTTCGTCCTCCCCCCTTATATAGGATAGAGAGAGAGAGAGAAAAGAGAGAGAGACGTCCGGTTGGCTTGGTCCCAAAAGAGAAGGAAACAAAAAAAAAGAAATAAGCGAGAGAGAAGTCCGGACTGTTGTGTCCGGTTAGAGAGATAAGGAAAGATAGAGAGAAGGAAAGAGAGTCCGAGAGAGAAAGAGAATCCCGGATGGCAAGGATCTATGGAGAGAAGTCCGGAGCAAGAGAGAGAGAAGTTCGGCTGGAGAGAGAGTAGGAAACGGGAGAGAGATGGATACAGCTTGGTTCTAGAGAGAAGTTCGGCTGGTTTTAGAGAGAGAAAATCGGTGGAGGGAGAGGAACGTCCGGAGTTGGAGAGAGAGAATCCCGTAGAGAGAGAAGAACGGGAGGAGAGAGAGACGAGTGCCTGGTTTGTAGGAGGAGAGAGAGGCGCTATCGGGAGAAGAGAGAGAGAGAAAAACCAGGCGGAGAGAGAGGAGAGTTCGGTGGGGGTTGATGCACGGGCCGGGTGTGTGCAGCTGGTTGCATGCCATCGGATGGCTGTGATTCAGTGGGGAAGAGAGGAACGGACGACTGGGCTGTTGGGTCTCGGTCGGGTAAGAAGGGACACGGGCCGGCCGGCTGTGATTGTGAATCGAGTTTTAAAGGGCTGCATGCGTTCACATGCATGCAGTCCCTTTGCATGCTGATGCACTGGACCGGAGCTGATGGTGCACGGGTGCGATTTGTAGGGACGGCTGTGATTTGATTTTGAGTGAAATGCTTTGATCGGTTGGGTCAGGTGCATATGCAGGCATGCATGCACGCATGGTTCGGTTTTGCACATGCACATACATGCATGGCTGCTAGGAATGGTAAGGGACGGCTGCGATCGGGTGAGAACAAACGGCTGCGATTAGGTGGCAAGGAATATGGAGTGCTGGGTGCAATGAAGTGATGGCCGGGTTTTGGACGGTCGGGATACGCATGCATGGGAAAAGACCGGCTGTAATTAAAAGAGATGAAGGGCTGGGTCTGATGGACGGGATGGACAGAAATGCCATGCATTGTTATTGCATGGAAGGATGGGCAATCGGACGGTTGCGATTAAGTGGAAAGGAGAGGTGGGTGCACGACCGAGCTGGGCTTTATACTTAAAGACCTGTGGGAATGTGCGGCTTCGATTTAGATGGAAGAAGAGGTCATGAGAGATAATCGGGTTTGTGCGATTCGATCGAAGTCTTGGCCATGGCGGGTTTACGGGCGACTTTGTATATAGACGGTCGTGATGGGGACGATGGTGAAATACGAAAAGTAGGGAATGGCCAACTTGGGTTGGTTAATGGGTTCAAGCGCAATGGGGTCACGTGGGAAGCTCGGTCACCATCATCCAAATTCATCATCAAATCCATCGTCGCTACTTCGTATTCATGCATTCATCTTCTGGTTCGAGTCTGGCATTGCAGCGGCTTGTTGAAGTACTCCCTCGGCTAGATTCTTCCAAACATCCTTATCTTTATCGTTCTTCATAATAGGCCTCCCAACGAGCTGTACAACCTCCATCGGAGCATCGTGGGAATATCCAACACTTCAGTATGATGCCCTTGAACTGACTGCATCGCGAACCGGGTCAAATTCCCTGAAAAACACACATGAAATGACACTTATCAGATTCAAATGCGATTATCGATAAAAGAATAATTTGGGCTTTCGGGCTCTATATTTTTCATGCATGCAATGTATGAGAGCGAACCAATATGCCGTTGGGTTCGTATGAAAGTCTATTATATCATGGTGCAAAGAAACTCATGCAGTTTATGTGTATTATGAAAGTTTTACGTAAGAAACTGACGCTATGTGCATGATAAAGAAAGGATAATTCGCACCAAATGGACACTCATCAGCATGCTTTGTTGAGATCGGAAAAGTCGATGCATACTCTGACCGCCCCACTTTTCTTGGGCACCGCCACGATATTGGAGATCCAATCGGGGAAGTGCGCCTCGCGGATAAAGCCAGCTCGCTCCAGCTTTTCTATCTCTGCCGCCACTACGGCGGACTTTGCAGAGGGTATGTGCCGAGCTTTTTGTTTCACCGCAAGGTGTGCAGACGATGACAGGCGACCTCTGGGTCAATCCCTGGCATGTCTTCAAAACTCCAGGCGAACACGCCGCGGTATTCCCTGAGCAGGTTGGTTAAGGTTAGGACCTCGCCCTTAGTTAGCGAGGTCCCGAGATGGATGATCCTCGGTCCGTCCTCGCCACTGATGTTGATCTCTTGTAGCGGCTCGGCAACGGGGAAACTTCCCCTCTGGGATCCTGACCGGCGGCCTTTCTTCTCAAGCTTAAGATCCGCACCGCTCCCACCCGGGGGTAGAGTAGGGGACTTAAGCGAGGAGATCCCTCTCGGGCTTTGAGGGAGTCTGCTCGTGGTGGGTGCTAATTGCTAGGAGAGCGCGGGCCTCTTGGCCTCAGCGATCTCCATGTCCATGAGATGAAAGACGTCCTGCTCGCATCTGGTAGCGGCGACCTGGTCGTCCCGAATAACCACGACCCCACTCGTGGTGGGAAATTTGAGAGCCTGATGATTGGGCGAAGACACCACATTCATTTGCCTCAACCAAGGTTGCCCAAGGATGGCGTTAAACATGAAAAGTCCGTCTACTACCGCGAAGCGGACTTGGCGAGCCTCCGGGCCCGCGGTTACAGTGAGGGTTATCTCTCCTACCACTTTAGCGACCTCGCCGGTGAATCCATTGAGGGAGCTCATCGAGGGAGACAGATCGGCTTGCCTCAACCCCATTCGCTGGAAGGCTGACAAGAATAGGATGTCCACGACGCTCCCCGAGTCAACCAGAGCCCGCCTTACCTCGATGTTTGCCATTATGAGGCGTATAACGAGGGGGTCATTGTGGGGTGTGATGACTCCAGCCATGTCGTCCTCCGAAAACCAGACAAAATCGCAGGCTTCTACCCTTGGTGCTTGAAGTAAAACAGGGGTTAAAGAAACAGAAAATACCTTCTGAGCCCGTTCCATCTCCCTGACTCGCCGGCGTGCTTCATTGCCGGATCTCGGGCTGCTCAGGCGGCCGCTGATGGTGTGACAGACCGCTGGTCCTCCCTGGGGAGGTGGAGGCAGAGCGGGCTCAGCGGGACCCGGGCGGTCTCCCTCCCGAGGGGCCCGTGCCGGTATCACCTCGAATCTCCTCGGGGGTGAGATGAATTGGTTCAAGTGCCCCAAGGTGACCAAATCCTCCAGGTGGTTCTTTAGAGCTCGACATCTATTGGTGTGATGCCCAGGGCTACGGTGAAACGCGCACCGTCGGGTATTATCGGTGGAGCCCGGCTCTCCGTCCTGAAGGGGTGGAGGGTACTGAACGTAGGGTTCATTCCGGATCTGGTGAAGGATCTGCCCGGGGGAGTGTGTTAGCACGGTGAAATCCCGCTCTCCGGGCCCCGGAGGTAGGCGCTAGTTCGCCGGTCTTCTCGCGATCACTGTGGGGGCTTCTGCGAGCTGCACGACAGGAGCTGCGGGTAGACCAGGCAAAGGTGCCACCGGGGGTACCTCCCGTCTTTCCACAGCCTTAACGACAAGGGGTCGCAGAGCTGGGGGAGGTCGCTCCACCGTCTTCCCTTTCCGGTCTAGCACCGCATCTTCGAGCTTGATGTGCTGCTGGACCAGGGCGAAGAGTTCAACCATTGTGCGAGGGTCTTTGATCACCAGGGCATCATGAAGCTTGCCCCCCACGGGGAGGGCGCTCCTGAAAGCACTCACCGCGGTGCGGTCTTGGCCCGCCGTGTCTTCCAGAGCGAGGTAGGCGCTTTAGAATCGCATCGCGAAGCATCGGAGCGTTTCGCGAGCTCCCATGGCTAAGGTAAATAGAGACTCGATTCTCCTCGGGGGCTGCCTGTTGTAGCGGTATTGTTCAAGAAACAATCTAGAGAGGGTAGGGAAATCTGGGATCATGCCGGGTGGCAGCTTATGGAACCAGTTCAGTGCCGAGCCGGTCAGACTGCTTGGAAATGCTCGGCACAAGACGTGGTCTTGATCTCGGAAAAACAAAAGCTTTCGGTAGGCCAAGAGATGGTCAACGGGATCTTGCGATCCGTCGAACAATACAAACTTTGGGGGGGTCCAATGGTGCGGAAAACCTCCTTGGTGCACTTCACTTGTGAAGGGCGAGCTACCCCCGTGGGCGGCGAGGTCCTCGAGTAGATCTACCGGCACGCTAGGTCACTGCCAGTGCCCGGGGAAAACTCCCAGAGGTGGCTGCGCAGGTCTTATGCGGTCATGTACGCTCCCTCGGGGGGGTTCGGTCCCACCTCGCGGCGACCAGCGGGGGCTCCTGTGTGGCAGCCTCCTCGCTGCTGACCCACGGGCTCTTTCAGCACGGCGGTAGGTCGGTGAGAGGCAGTTGCCTCTCGAGATTCAGAAGGTAAAGCCGCCGCAGGCTCTTTCTCTCGCCGTCGATGGCACGGGTCGTGATCCCGCTCTTGAGACCTCGCCTCTGACTCGTTAGAATCGGCACTCCGGCTACGGCGGCGAGGAAGGGTCGCTCTTGAGGTCGCCTGGTTGCTAGACCGCTGGGTTACTAGCTTTTGCAACCTTGTAAGTGGGGTTTCCTGCACCCCATGCACGGCCGTTCTCTCAGCTGGGGGCCCCGGATGTGAAGCCCGCCTAGCCGGAAGGGTCGTGGGCAGTCGCGATGCCGAGACGGGGGGTCACGCCGGGGATAATGCCCTCGCCGGCCCAGACCGCCGGCTAGCCACCGGCACCTGACGCAGCCGCATCAGTTCCTCTATCATGGCCCTCTGGGTGGCCAACATCTCCAACAGGAGCTGGTCACTGAGCGGGACAAGGGGCTGGGGGGTCTCAGCAGGAGGTTCACTGCGCACAGACCCCGCACGGGTCCTCGTTCGCCTACGTCCCCTCGCCGCCGGAGCCATCCTTAGGCTACGAGAGTTCCCGACGTTTAACCTTGAGGTCGTGGGCGTTCTCGCAGGAACCAGTCGAAAGATCCCATAGACGGCGCCAAATGTTTGGGAGTATTTTTCGCTGGTCCGTGCGGTCTACCTGCAAGACAAAGAAAAACGTAAGAACGGCTGGCTCCCTCAGGAGCGCAGACCCTCTGACGCTCAAGTCAGTCTTAGGTGCTCAATGAAGAGCTATAGTAGACAAAAGTGGTAGGGATGAGGGTCTCCAACCTATACTTTGGAGCCTAGGGGTGTGCATTTATAGACATTGGCGACCTACCGATGCCCAACACGTGGAGGTTCTTTCCGGTGCCTTCTAGACCCCCCACGTTCCGGCCCACATGGGTCTCTAGCAATCTTTGGAACTTGTGCCCCTGACATTCCTTGTCGCGTAGCTCGCCTGACGATGTAGTGGGGGACTGCTACTGCCCTGTCACTGCCAGGTGGCTTTTCTAGAAAGTTCAAGTCTGGGAGGTCTCGAACCGACTCGGGCGGGCTTCCGTGGACCACAATAGTCCACGTAGCTTCAGGGGGGGTTCGACACCTGGCGGCTTTTGTAAAGAATCAGGCTTTTAGGAGGGCGACCTCTTCGACAAGGGTTTTGGGCGATCCGCCACTTTCGACCTATTGTCAAGAGTCGGGCTCTGAGAGGGCGATCTCTTCGACAACGGGAGCGGCCTGGCGATCTCTTCGAGCGCTCTACCGGTGCTCCGTTGATATCCTTCTAAGTTTTCTCTTTGGCCAAAGTTTCCGCACGAGCCTCGGGGCAGACTTCAGTGTGAGAGGAGGGGCGAGCTTCTTCTCGAGCTGGGGGGAAGAGCGTGCTCCCGCGCAAGCCCCTTATCCTTCGGATTTCTGGGGTCTATGAGATCCATAGGAAAGGGCGAACTGAGGGCGAGCTCCAGGGACTGGGGGCGAGCTCCTTGCGAGCTGGGAGAGCGAGCTCCTTAAGAGCTAGGGGGCGAGCTCCTTGCGGGCTAGGGGGGCGAGCACTTGGCGAGCTGTGGGCAAGCTCCTGGCGAGCTGGGGGGCGAGCTCTTGACGAGCTGTGGGCGAGCTCCTACAGGTGCCCATATAGCCCAATGTGGATCTCGCTCCTAGTTGAGATGAGTTGGCGAGCTGGTGGCGAGCTCCTCGCGAGCTGGAGGGCTAGCTCTTGGCGAGCCATGGGGCGAGCTCCTTGAGATCCTCCTGTGTTATGTTCAAAATACGTGGTTTTCGGCTACCCCCAACTAGATCCATTCTAATTCATTCGTACAATCCATTCTATTTCATTCGTACGATCCATTCTTACTCATTCGTATGATCTATTCTAATTTATTTGCACAAATGTATCCATTCTAATTCATTCGTACAATCCATTCTTACTCATTCGTAATGAATTAGAATGGATACATTCGTGCAAAAGAATTAGAATGGATTGTATGAATGAATTAGAATGGATTGTGCAAATGAATTAGAATGGATCGTGCGAATGAATTAGAATGGATCGTATGAATGAATTAGAATAGATTGTGCGAATAAATTAGAATGGATCGTACGAATGAATTAGAATGGATCGTGCTAATGAATTAGAATGGATCGTACGAATGAAATAGAATGGATTGTATGAATAAATTAGAATGGATCGTACGAAGGAATTAGAATGGATCGTATGAATGAATTAGAATGGATCGTACGAATGAATTAGAATGGATACATTCGTGCGAATGAATTAGAATGGATCGTGCGAATGAAATAGAATGGATCGTACGAATGAATTACAATGGTTCGTACGAATGAATTAGAATAGATTGTGCGACGAATTAGAATGGATTGCATGAATGAATTAGAATGGATCGTATGAATGAATTAGAATGGATCGTACGAATGAATTAGAATGGATCATACGAATGAATTAGAATGGATACATTCGTGCGAATGAATTAGAATGGATTGGATCGTACGAATGAATTAGAATGGATCGTACGAATGAATTAGAATGGATCGTACGAATGAATTAGAATGGATCGTACAAATGAATTAGAATGGATCGTACGAATGAATTAGAATGGATCATACGAATGAGTAAGAATGGATCGTACGAATGAAATAGAATGGATTGTACGAATGAATTAGAATGGATCGTACGAATGAATTAGAATTGATTGTGCCAATGAATTAGAACGGATCGTACGAATGAATTAGAATGGATACATTCGTGCGAATGAATTAGAATGGATCGTACGAATGAGTAAGAATAGATCGTACGAATGAAATAGAATGGATTGTACGAATGAATTAGAATGGATTCATTCGAATAAATTAGAATGGATTGTACGAATGAATTAGAATGGATTCATTCGTGCGAATGAATTAGAATAGATTGTACGGAATGGATCGTACGAATGAATTAGAATGGATCGTACGTCTAATTCACTCATACGATCCATTCTAATTCCTTCGTACGATCCATTCTAATTCGATCCATTCTAATTCATTCATACGTACAAATTCATACGTACGATCCATTATTACGATCCATTCTATTTCATTCGTACGATCCATTCTAATTCATTCGCACGATTGTATCCATTCTAATTCATTCGCACAATCTATTCTAATTCATTCGTACGATCCATTCTAATACCTTCGTACGATCCATTCTAATTCATTCGTACAATCCATTCTAATTCATTCGCACAATCTATTCTAATTCCTTTGTACGATCCATTCTAATTCATTAGCACGAATGTATCCATTCTAATTCATTCGTACGATCAATTCTAATTCATTAGCACGATCCATTCTAATTCATTCGCACGAATGTATCCATTCTAATTCATTCGTACGATCCATTCTAATTCATTCGTACAATCCATTCTATTTCATTCATACGATCCATTCTTACTCATTCGTATGATCCATTCTAATTCATTCGCACAATCTATTCTAATTCATTCGTAAGATCCATTCTAATTCATTCGCATGAATGTATCCATTCTAATTCATTTGTACGATCCATTCTAATTCATTTATACGATCCATTCTAATTCATTCATACAATCCATTCTAATTCATTCGTACGATCTATTCTAATTCATTCGTACGATTCATTCGTACGATCCATTCTAATTCATTTCCACGAATATATCCATTCTAATTCATTCGTACGATCCATTCTAATTCCTTCGTACGATCCATTCTAATTCATTCGTACGATCCATTCTAATTCATTCGTACGATCCATTCTAATTCATTCGCACGATCCATTCTAATTCATTCGCACGAATGAATCCATTCTAATTAATTCGTACAATCCATTCTAATTCCTTCGTACGATCCATTCTATTTCATTCGTACGATCCATTCTAATTCATTCGTACGATCCATTCTAATTCCTTCGTACGATCCATTCTAATTCATATGATCCATTCTATTTCATTCATACGATTCATTCTAATTCATTCGTACGATCCATTCTAATTCATTCATACGATCCATTCTAATTCATTTACACGAATATATCCATTCTAATTCATTCGTACGATCCATTCTAATTCATTCGTTCGATCCATTCTTATTCATTCCCATGAATGTATCCATTCTAATTCATTCGTACGATCCATTCTAATTCATTCGCACAATCTATTCTAATTCATTCGCACGAATGTATCCATTCTAATTCATTCATACGATCCATTCTAATTCATTCGCACGAATGAATCCATTCTAATTAATTCGTACGATCCATTCTATTTCATTCGTACGATCCATTCTTACTCATTCGTACGCATACGAATGAATTAGAATAGATTGTGCGAATGAATTAGAATGGATCGTACGAATGAATTAGAATGAATTAGAATGGATCGTATGAATGAATTAGAATGGATCGTACGAATGAATTAGAATGGATCGTACGAATGAGTTAGAATGGATCGTATGAATGAAATAGAATGGATCGTACGAATGAATTAGATTGGATCGTATGAATGAATTAGAATGGATCGTGCGAATGAATTAGAATGGATCGTACGAATGAATTAGAATGGATCGTATGAATGAATTAGAATGGATCGTACAAAGGATGGATACATTCGTGCGAATGAATTAGAATGGATCATACGAATGAATTAGAATGGATCGTGCGAATAAATTTGAATGGATCGTGCGAATGAATTAGAATGGATCGTACTCATGAATTAGAGTGGATACATTCATGGGAATGAATAAGAATGGATCGTACGAAGGAATTAGAATGGATCGTATGAATGAATTAGATTGGATCGTATGAATGAATTAGAATGGATCGTGCGAATGAATTAGAAAAGGATCGTATTAATGAATTAGAATGGATCATATTAATGAATTAGAATGGATCGTGCGAACGAATTAGAATGGATTGTACGAATGAATTAGATTGGATCGTACGAATGAAATAGAATAGATCGTACGAATGAATTAGAATGGATCGTGCTAATGAATTAGAATTGATCGTACGAATGAATTAGAATAGATTGTGCGAATGAATTAGAATGGATCGTACGAATGAATTAGAATGGATCGAACGAATGAATTAGATTGGATCGTATGAATGAATTAGAATGGATCGTACGAATGAAATAGATGGATACATTCGTGCGAATGAATTAGAATGGATCGTATGAATGAATTAGAATGAATGAATTAGAATGAATTAGAATGGATCGTACGAAGGAATTAGAATGGATCGTACGAATGAATTAGAATGGATCATACGAATGAATTAGAAAGGATCGTGCAAATTAAATAGAATGGATCGTATGAATGAATTAGAATGGATCGTACGAATGAATTAGAATGGATCGTACGAATGAATTAGAATGGGTCGTGCTAATGAATTACAATGGATCGTACGAATGAATTAGAATAGATTGTGTGAATGAATTAGAATGGATCGTACGAATGAATTAGAATGGATCATACGAATGAATTAGAATGGATCGTACGAAGGAATTAGAATGGATCATACGAATGAATTAGAATGGATCGTATGAATGAATTAGATTGGATCGTATAAATAAATTAGAATGGATCGTGCGAATGAATTAGAATGGATCGTACAAATGAATTAGAATGGATCGTACGAATGAATTAGAATGGATCATACGAATGAAATAGATGGATACATTCGTGCGAATGAATTAGAATGGATCGTATGAATGAATTAGAATGAATGAATTAGAATGAATTAGAATGGATCGTATGAATGAATTAGAATAGATCGTGCGAATGAATTAGAATGGATCGTACGAATGAATTAGAATGGATCGTACAAATGAATTAGAATGGATCGTACGAAGGAATTAGAATGGATCGTACGAAGGAATTATATTGGATCGTACGAATGAATTAGAATAGATTGTGCGAATGAATTAGAATGGATCGTACGAATGAATTAGAATGGATACATTCGTGCGAATGAATTAGAATGGATGGTACGAATAAGTAAGAATGGATCGTACGAATGAAATAGAATGGATTGTACGAATGAATTATAATGGATTCATTCGAATAAATTAGAATGGATCGTGTGAAAGAATGAGAATGGATTGTATGAATGAATTAGAATGGATCGTATGAATGAATTAGAATGGATCGTACGAATGAATTAGAAAGGATACATTCGTGCGAATGAATTAGAATGGATCGTATGAATGAATTAGAATGAATTAGAATGGATCGTGCGAATGAATTAGAATGGATCGTACGAATGAATTAGAATGGATCGTACGAAGGAATTAGAATGGATACATTCGTGCGAATGAATTAGAATGGATCGTGCGAATGAATTAGAATGGATCGTACGAATGAATTAGAATGGATCGTACGAAGGAATTAGAATGGATCGTACGAATGAAATAGAATGGATCGTACGAATAAAATAGAATGGATCGTGTGAATGAATTAGAATGGATCGTGCGAATAAATTAGAATGGATCGAATGAATGAATTAGAATAGATCGTATGAATGAATTGGAATGGATCATACGAATGAATTAGAATGGATCGTATGAATGAATTAGATTGGATCGTATGAATGAGTAAGAATGGATCGTACGAATGAAATAGAATGGATTGAACGAATGAATTGGATTAGATCGTATGAATGAATTAGAATGGATCGTGTGTCGTACGAATGAATTAGAATGGATCGTATGAATGAATTAGAATGGATCGTGCTAATGAATTAGAATAGATTGTGCGAATGAATTAGAATGGATAGTACGAATGAATTAGATTGGATCGTATGAATGAATTAGAATAGATCGTGCAAATGAATTAGAATGGATCGTACGAATGAATTAGAATGGATCGTATGAATGAATTAGAATGGATCGTACGAAGGAATTAGAATGGATCGTACGAAGGAATTAGAATGGATCGTATGAATGAATTAGAATGGATCGTACGAATGAATTAGAATGGATACATTCGTCGCACAATCTATTCTAATTCATTCGTACGATCCATTCTAATTGATACGTACGATCCATTCTATTTCATTCATACGATCCATTCTTACTCATTCGTACGATCCATTCTAATTCATTTGCACGAATGTATCCACTCTAATTCATTTGTACGATCCATTCTAATTCATTCGTATGATCCATTCTAATTCATTCGCACGAATGTATCCATTCTAATTCATTCATAGCATCCATTCTAATTCATTCGCACGATCCATTCGAATTCACTCATACGATCCATTCTAATTCATTCATACGATCCATTCAAATTCATTCGTACGATCCATTCTAATTCATTCGTACGATCCATTCTATTTCATTTGCACGAATGTATCAATTCTAATTCATTCGTACGATCCATTCTAATTCATAAGTACGATCCATTCCATTCTAATTCATTCGCATCCATTCTAATTCCTTTATACGATCCATTCTAAATCATTCGCACGAATGTATTCATTCTAATTCATTCGTACGATCCATTCTAATTCATTCGCACGTTCCATTCTATTTCATTCGCACGAATGTATCCATTGTAATTCAATCGTACGATCTATTCTAATTCATTCGATCCATTCTAATTCCTTCGTACGATCCATTCTAATTCGATCCATTCTAATTCCTTCGTACGATCCATTCTATTTCATTCGTACGATCCATTCTTACTCATTCGTACGATCCATTCTAATTCATTTGCATGAATATATCCATTCTAATTCATTCGTATGATCCATTCTAATTCCTTCGTACGATCCATTGTAATTCATTCGCACGAATGTATCCATTCTAATTCATTCGTACGATCCATTCTAATTCATTCGTACGATCCATTCTAATTCATTAATACGATCCAATCTAATTCATTCATACGATCCAATCTAATTCATTCGCACGATCCATTCTAATTCATTCATACGATCCATTCTAATTCATTCGTACGATCCATTCTAATTCATTCGTACTATCCATTCTATTTCATTCGTACGATCCATTTTTACTCATTCGTATGATCCATTCTAATTCATTCGTACGATCCATTCTTGTTCATTCGTACGATCCATTCTAATTCATTCATACGATCCATTCTAATTCATTCGCACGAATGTATCCATTCTAATTCATTCATACGATCCATTCTAATTCATTCGCACGATCCATTCTAATTCATTCATACGATCCAATCTAATTCATTCATACGATCCATTCTAATTCATTCATATAATCCATTCTAATTCATTCATATGATCCATTCTAATTCATTCGTACGATCCATTCTAATTCATTCGTACAATCCATTCTATTTCATTCGTACGATCCATTCTTACTCATTCGTATGATCCATTCTAATTTATTCGCACGATCCATTCTAATTCATTCGTACGATCCATTCTAATTCATTCGTACGATCCGTTCTAATTCATTCGTACGTTCCATTCTAATTCATTCGTACGATCCATTCTATTTCATTCGTAAGATCCATTCTTACTCATTCGTACGATCCATTCTAATTCATTCGCATGAATGTATCCATTCTAATTCATTCGTACGATCCATTCTAATTTATTCGTATGATCCATTCTAATTCATTCGCACGATCCATTCTAATTCATTCGTACGATCCATTCTAATTCATTCGCACGAATGTATCCATTCTAATTCCTTCGTACGATCCATTCTAATTCCTTCGTACGATCCATTCTAATTTCATTTGTATGATCCATCCTAATTCCTTCGTACGATCCATTCTTATTCATTCCCATGAATGTATCCATTCTAATTCATATGTACAATCCATTCTAATTCATTTATACGATCCAATCTAATTCATTCATACAATCCATTCTAATTCATTCGCACGAATGTATGATCCATTCTTACTCATTCGTACGATCCATTATAATTCATTCGCACGAATATATCCATTCTAATTCAATCGTACGATCCATTCTAATTCATTCGCACGAATGTATCCATTCTAATTCATTCGTACGATCCATTCAAATTCATTCGCACAATCTATTCTATTTCATTCGTACGATCCATTCTAATTCATTCGTACGATCCATTCTAATTCATTCGCACGATCCATTCTAATTCATTTGAATTCACTCATATCCATTCTTATTCATGAATTAGAATGAATCGTATGAATGAATTAGAATAGATCGTATGACGTGTGAAAGAATTAGATTGGATCCATTCTAATTCAACTCTAATTCATTCGCACGATCCATTCTAATTTATTCGTACGATTCATTCGTATGATCCATTTATTCGTACGACCCATTATATTTTATTCGTATGATCCATTCTAATTCCTTTGTACGATCCATTCTAATTCCTTCGTACGATCCATTCCATACGATCTATTCTATTTCATTCGTACGATCCATTCTTACTCAATCGTATGATCCATTCTAATTCATTCGAACGAATATATCCATTCTAATTTGATCCATTCTAATTCATTCGCACGATCCATTCTAATTCATTCGCACGAATGTATCAATTCTAATTCCTTCGCACGATCCATTCTAATTCATTCATACGATCCAATCTAACTCATTCATACGATCCAATCTAATTCATTCATACGATCTATTCTAATTCTTTCGCACGAATGTATCCATTCTAATTCATTTGTACGATCGATTCTAATTTGTACGAATGAATTAGAATGGATACATTCATGCGAATGAATTAGAATAGATTGGATCGTATGAATGAATTAGAATGGATCGTACGAATGAAATAGAATGGATACAAATGAATTAGAATAGATCATGAGAATGAATTAGAATGGATCGTATGAATGAAATAGAATGGATCGTATGAATTAGAATGGATCGTGCGAATGAATTAGAATGGATCGTATGAATGAGTAAGGATGGATCGTGCGAATGAATTAGAATGGATCATACGAATGGATTAGAATGGATCGTATGAATGAATTAGAATGGATCGTATGAATGAATTAGAATAGATTGTGCGAATGAATTAGAATGGATCGTACGAATGAATTAGAATGGATACATTCGTGCGAATGAATTAGAATGGATCATACGAATGAATTAGAATGGATCGTGCGAATGAATTAGAATGGATCGTACGAATGAATTAGAATGGATCGTGCGAATGAATTAGAATGGATCGTTTGAATGAATTAGAATGGATACATTCGTACGAATGAATTAGAATGGATCGTACGAATGAATTAGAATGGATCGTACGAATGAATTAGAAAAGATCGTACGAATGAATTAGAATGGATTGTACGAAGGAATTAGAATGGATACATTCGTGCGAATGAATTAGAATGGATCGTACGAATAAGTAAAAATGGATCGTACGAATGAAATAGAATAGATCGTACGAATGAATTAGAATGGATCGTGCTAATGAATTAGAATTGATCGTACGAATGAATTAGAATAGATTGTGCGAATGAATTAGAATGGATCGTACGAATGAATTAGAATGGATCGTACGAATGAATTAGATTGGATCGTATGAATGAATTAGAATGGATCGTACGAATGAATTAGAATGGATACATTCGTGAAAGAATTAGAATGGATCGTATGAATGAATTAGAATGGATCGTATGAGTGAATTAGAATGGATCGTACGATTGAATTAGAATGGATTGTACGAATGTATCCATTCTAATTCATTCGTACGATCCATTCTAATTCCTTCGTACGGATCCATTCTAATTCCTTCGTACGATTCATTCTTATTCATTCCCGTGAATGTATCCATTCTAATTCATACATATGATCCATTCTAATTCATTTATACGATCCAATCTAATTCATTCATACAATCCATTCTAATTCATTCGCACGAATGTACGATCCATTCTTACTCATTCGTACGATCCATTCTAATTCATTCGCACGAATGTATCCATTCTAATTCATTCGTACGATCCATTCTAATTCATTCGCACGAATGTATCCATTCTAATTCATTCGTATGATCCATTCTAATTCATTCGCACAATCTATTCTATTTCATTCGTACGATCCATTCTAATTCATTCGTACGATCCATTCTAATTCATTCGTACGATCCATTCTAATTCATTCCTACGATCCATTCTAAGTCATTCGTACGATCCATTCTAATTCATTCGCACGATCCATTCTAATTCATTCATACAATCCATTATAATTCTTTCACACGATCCTTTCTAATTCATTCGTACGATCCATTCTAATTCATTCGTACGATCCATTCTAATTCATTCGCACGATCCATTCTAATTCATTCGCACCAATGTATCCATTCTAATTCCTTCGTACAATCCATTCTATTTTATTCGTACGATCCATTCTTACTCATTCGTACGATCCATTCTAATTCATTCGCATGAATGTATCCATTCTAATTCATTCGTACAATCCATTCTATTTCATTCGTACGATCCATTCTAATTCATTCGTACGTTCCATTCTAATTCATTCGCACGAATGTATCCATTCTAATTCATTCGTACGATCCATTCTATTTCCTTCGTACGATCCATTCTAATTCTTTCGTACGATCCATTCCGTACGATCTATTCTATTTCATTCGTACGATCCATTTTTACTCAATCGTATGATCCATTCTAATTCATTCGAACGAATGTATCCATTCTAATTCGATCCATTCTAATTCATTCGCACGATCCATTCTAATTCATTCGCACGAATGTATCCATTCTAATTCCTTCGCACGATTCATTCTAATTCATTCATACGATCCAATCTAATTCATTCATACGATCCATTCTAATTCTTTCGCACGAATGTATCCATTCTAATTCAATCGTACGATCCATTCTAATTCATTAGCATGAAAAAACATGATCCACTCTAATTCATTCATACGATCCATTCTAATTCATTCATACAATCCATTCTAATTCTTTCACACGATCCATTCTAATTCATTCATACGATCCATTCTAATTCATTCGTATGATCCATTCTAATTCATTCGTACAATCCATTCAATTTCATTCGTACGATCCATTCTTACTCATTCGTACGATCCATTCCAATTCATTCGCATGAATGTATCCATTCTTATTCATTCATACGATCCATTCTAATTCATTCGTACGATCCATTCTAATTCCTTTGTACGATCCATTCTAATTCCTTCGTACGATCCATTCTAATTGCTTCGTTATATCCATTCTAATTTCATTCGTACGATCCATTCTAATTCCTTCGTAAAATCCATTCTTATTCATTCGCATTAATGTATCCATTCTAATTCATATGTACGATCCATTCTAATTCATTTATATGATCCAATCTAATTCATTCATACAATACATTCTAATTCATTCTTACTCATTCGTACGATCCATTCTAATTCATTCGTACGAATGTATCCATTCTTATTCATTCATACGATCCATTCTAATTCATTCATACGATCAATTCTAATTCCTTCATACGATCCATTCTAATTCCTTCGTACCATCCATTCTAATTCCTTCGTACGATCCATTCTAATTTCATTCGTATGATCCATTCTAATTCCTTCGTACAATCCATTCTTATTCATTCCCATGAATGTATTCATTCTAATTCATATGTACGATCCATTCTAATTCATTTATACGATCCAATCTAATTCATTCATACAATCCATTCTAATTCATTCGCACGAATGTATCCATTCTAATTCATTCGTACGATCCATTCTAATTCATTCGTACGATCCATTCTAATTCATTTGCACGAATGTATCCATTCTAATTCATTCGTACGATCCAATCTAATTCATTCGCACGATCCATTCTAATTCATTCATACGATCCAATCTAATTCATTCATACGATCCATTCTAATTCATTCGCACGAATGTATCCATTCTAATTCATTCGTACGATCCATTCTAATTCATTCATACAATCCATTCTAATTCACTCATACGATCCATTCTAATTCATTCGTACGGATCCTACGAAGGAATTTGAATGGATCGTGCAAATGAATTAGAATGGATCGTACAAATGAATTAGAATGGATACATTCATCCGAATGAATTTGAATGGATCGTATGAATGAGTAAGAATGGATCGTACGAATGAAATAGAATGGATTGTACGAATGAATTAGAATGGATTGTACGAATGAATTAGAATGGATCGTGCGAATGAATTAGAATGGATCGTATGAATGAATTAGAATAGATACATTCGTGCGAATGAATTAGAATGGATCGTACGAATAAATTAGAATGGATAGTACGAATGAATTAGAATGGATACATTCGTGCGAATGAATTAGAATGGATCGTACGAAGGAATTAGAATGGATCGTACGAATGACTTAGAATGGATATATTCGTGCAAATGAATTAGAATGGATCGTACGAATGAGTAAGAATGGATCGTACGAATGAAATAGAATGGATCGTACTAATGAATTAGAATGGATCGTACGAATGAATTAGAATGGATCGTGCGAATGAATTAGAATGGATCATACGAATGAATTAGAGTGGATACATTCGTACGAAGGAAATAGAATGGATCGTACGAATGAATTAGAATGGATTCATTCGTGCGAATGAATTAGAATCGAATGTATCCATTCTAATTCCTTCGTACGATCCATTCTAATTCATACGATCCATTCTATTTCATTCATACGATCCATTCTAATTCATTCTTACGATCCATTCTAATTCATTCGTACAATCCATTCTAATTCATTCGCACGATCAATTCTAATTCATTCATACAATCCATTCTAATTCTTTCGTACAATCCATTCTTAGTCATTCGTACGATCCATTCTAATTCATTCGCACGAATGTATCCATTCTAATTCATTCGTACGATCCATTCTAATTCATTCGTACGATCCATTCTAATTCATTCGTACGATCCATTCTAATTCATTTACGATCCATTCTAATTCCTTCGTACGATCCATTCTAATTCATTCGTACGATCCATTCTAATTCATTCGTATGGATACATTTGTGCGAATGAATTAGAATGGATCGTATGAATAAATTAGAATAGATTGTGCGAATGAATTAGAATGGATCGTACGAATGAATTAGAATGGATACATTCGTGCGAATGAATTAGAATGTGTCGTACGAATGAATTAGAATGGATCGTACGAATGAATTAGAATGGATCGTACGAATGAAATAGAATGGATTGTACGAATGAATTAGAATGGATCGTACGAATGAATTAGAATGGATTGTGTGAAAGAATTAGAATGGATTGTATGAATGAATTAGAATGGATCGTATGAATGAATTAGAATGGATACATTCGTGCGAATGAATTAGAATGGATCATGCGAATGAAATAGAATGGATCGTACAAATGAAGTAGAATGGATCGTACGAATGAATTAGAATAGATTGTGCGACGAATGTATCCATTCTAATTCATTCGTACGCAATCCATTCTAATTCTTTCACACGATCCATTCTAATTCATTCATACGATCCATTCTAATTCATTCGTATGATCCATTCTAATTCATTCGTACAATCCATTCTATTTCATTCGTACGATCCATTCTTACTCATTCGTACGATCCATTCTAATTCCTTCGTACGATCCATTCTAATTTCTTCGTACGATCCATTCTAATTTCATTCGTATGATCCATTCTAATTCCTTCGTATGATCCTTTCTTATTCATTCCCATGAATGTATCCATTCTAATTCATACGTACGATCCATTCTAATTCATTTATACGATCCAATCTAATTCATTAATACGATCCATTCTAATTCCTTTGTACGAACCATTCTAATTCATTCGTATGATCCATTCTATTTCATTCATACGATCCATTCTAATTCATTCGTACGATTCATTCTAATTCATTCGTACGATCCATTCTAATTCATTCATAAGATCCATTCTAATTCATTCGCACGAATGTATCCATTCTAATTCATTCGTACGATCTATTCTAATTCATTAATACGATCCAATCTAATTCATTCGTACTTTCATTCGTACGATCCGTTCTAATTTCATTCATACGATCCATTCTACGAATGAATTAGAATAGATTGTGCGAATGAATTAGAATGGATCGTACGAATGAATTAGAATGGATCGTAATAATGGATCGTACGAATGAAATAGAATGGATCGTACGAATGAATTAGCATGGATCGTGCTAAGGAATTAGAATGGATCGTATGAATGAATTAGAATGGATCGTGTGAATGAATTAGAATGGATCGTGCGAATGAATTAGAATGGATACATTCGTGCGAATGAATTAGAATGGATCGTACGAATGAATTAGAATATATCATACGAATGAAATAGATGTATACATTCGTGCGAATGAATTAGAATAGATCGTACGAATGAGTAAGAATGGATCGTACACATGAAATAGAAGGGATTGTACGAATGAATTATAATAGATTGTGCGAATGAATTAGAATGGATCGTATGAATGAATTAGAATGGATCGTAATAATAGATCGTAAGAATGAAATAGAATGGATCGTACGAATGAATTACGATCCATTCTAATTCGTTAGCACGATCCATTCTAATTCATTCATACAATCCATTCTAATTCATTCATACAATCCATTCTAATTCATTCATACGATCCATTCTAATTCATTCATACGATCCATTCTAATTCATTCGCACGATCCATTCTAATTCATTCGTACGATCCATTCTAATTCCTTCGTACTATCCATTCTAATTCATTCATACGATCCATTCTAATTCCTTCATTCTAATTCATTCGCACGAATGTATCCATTCTAATTCATTCGTACGATCCATTCTAATTCATTCGCACAATCTATTCTAATTCATTCGTACGATCCATTCTAATTCTTTAGCACGATCCATTCTAATTCATTCATACAATCCATTCTAATTCTTTTGCATTAATGTATCCATTCTAATTTATTCGTACGATCCATTCTAATTTATTCGTACGATCCATTCTAATTCATTCGCACGATCCATTCTAATTTATTCATACGATCCAATCTAATTCATTCGTACGATCCATTCTAATTCATACGTACGATCCATTCTAATTCATTTATACGATCCAATCTAATTCATTTATACAATCCATTCTAATTCATTCGCACGAATTTATCCATTCTAATTCATTCATATGATCCATTCGAATTCATTCGCATAATCTATTCTTATTCATTCGTACGTTCCATTCTAATTCATTCGCATGATCCATTCTAATTCATTCGTACGATCCATTATAATTCATTCGCACGATCCATTCTAATTCATTCGCACGATCCACTCTAATTCATTCGCACGATCCATTCTAATTCATTCGTACGATCCATTCTAATTCATTCGTATGATCCATTCTAATTCATTCGTACAATGCATTCTATTTCATTCGTACGATCCATTATTACTCATTCGTACGATCCATTCTAATTCATTCGCACGAATGTATCCATTCTAATTCATTCGTACGATCCATTCTAATTCATTCGTATGATCCATTCTAATTCATTCGCACGATCCATTCTAATTCATTCGTACGATCCATTCTAATTCATTCGCACAAATGTATCCATTCTAATTCATTCGTACAATCCATTCTAATTCATTCGTACGATCCATTCTAATTCCTTCGTACGATCCATTCTAATTCCTTCGTACGTACGATCCATTCTAATTCCTTCGTACGATCCATTCTATTTTATTCGTATGATCCATTCTAATTCTTTCACACGATCCACTCTAATTCATTCGTACGAGACATTCTAATTCATTCGTACGATCCATTCTAATTCATTCATATGATCCATTCTAATTCATTCGTACGATCCATTCTAATTCATTCGCACGATCCATTCTAATTCCTTCGTATGATCCATTCTTATTCATTCCCATGAATGTATCCATTCTAATTCATACGTACGATCCATTCTAATTCATTTATACGATCCAATCTATTTCATTCATACAATCCATTCTAATTCATTCGCACGAATTTATCCATTCTAACTCATTCATACGATCCATTCTAATTCATTCGCACGATCCATTCTAATTCATTAACACGATCCAATCTAATTCATTCATACGATCCATTCTAATTCATTCGCTCGAATGTATCCATTCTAATTCATTCGTATGATCCATTCTAATTCATTCGCACAATCTATTCTAATTCATTCGTACGATCCATTCTAATTTATTAGCACGATTCATTCTAATTCATTCGTACGATCCATTCTAATTCATTCGTACAATCCATTCTAATTCACTAGCACGATCCATTCTAATGAATTCGTACGATCCATTCTATTTTATTCGTATGATCCATTCTAATTCATTCATAAGATCCATTCTAATTCCTTCGTACGATCCATTCTAATTTATACGATTCATTCTATTTCATTCATACGATCCATTCTAATTCATTCGCACGATCCATTCAAATTCATTCATACGATTCATTCTAATTCATTCGTACGATCCATTCTAATTCATTCGCACGATCCATTCTAATTCATTCATATGATCCATTCTAATTCATTCGTACGATCCATTCTAATTCATTCGCACGATCAATTCTAATTCAGTCATACGATCCATTCTAATTCATTAATACGATCCATTCTAATTCATTCGTACGACGCACGATCCATTCTAATTCATTCGTACAATCCATTCTAATTCATTCGCACGATCTATTCGAATTCACTCATACGATCCATTCTAATTCATTCATACTATCCATTGATCGTACGAATGAATTAGAGTGGATACATTCGTGCGAATGAATTAGAATGGATCGTATGAATGAATTAGAATGGATCGTACGAATGAATTAGAATGAATCGTACGAAGGAATTAGAATGGATCGTATGAATACGATCCATTCTAATTCATTCGTACGATCCATTCTAATTCATTCATACGATCCATTTTAATTCCTTCGTACGATCCATTCTAATTCCTTCGTACGATCCATTCTAATTCCATTCATACGATCCATTCTAATTCATTCGCACGAATGTATCCATTCTAATTCATTCGTACGATCCATTCTAATTCATTCGCACAATCTATTCTAATTCATTCATACGATCCATTCTATTTCATTCGCACGATCCATTCTAATTCATTCATACGATCCATTCTAATTCATTCGTACGATCCATTCTAATTCATTTGCACGATCCATTCTTACTCATTCGTACGATCCATTCTAATTCATTCGCACGATCCATTCTAATTCATTAATACGATCCATTCTTACTCATTCATACGATCCATTCTAATTCATTCGTACGATCCATTCTAATTCATTCGTACGATCCATTCTAATTCATACGATCCATTCTAATTCATTCGTACAAACCATACATTCGTACGAAAGAATTAGAATGGATTGTATGAATGAATTAGAATGGATTAGAATGGATTATACGATTGAATTAGAATGGATCGTACGAAGGAATTAGAATGGATCGTATGAAGGAATTAGAATGGATCGTACGAATGAATTAGAATGGATCGTACGAATAAATTAGATTGGATTGTATGAATGAATTAGAATGGATCGTGCGAATGAATTAGAATGGATCGTGCGAATGAATTAGAATGGATCGTACGAATGAATTAGAATGGATCGTACGAATGAATTAGAATGGATCGTACGAATGAATTAGAATGGATCGTACGAAGGAATTAGAATGGATCGTACGAATGAATTAGAATGGATCGTACGAATGAATTAGAATGGATACATTCGTGCGAATGAATTAGAATGGATCATACGAATGAGTAAGAATGGATCATGCGAATGAAATAGAATGGATTGTACGAATGAATTAGAATGGATTCATTCGTGCGAATGAATTAGAATAGATTGTGCGAATAAATTAGAATGGATCGTACAAATAAATTAGAATTTATAAATTCGTGCGAATGAATTAGAATGGATTGTTTGAATGAATTAGATTGGATCGTATAAATGAATTAGAATGGATCGTGCGAATGAATTAGAATGGATCGTAATAATGGATCGTACGAATGAAATAGAATGGATCGTACGAATGTGTTAGAGTGGATACATTTGTACGAATGAATTAGAATAGATCATACGAACGAATTAGAATGGATCGTACGAATGAATTAGATTGGATCGTATGAATGAATTAGAATGGAACGTATGAATGAAATAGAATGGATCGTACGAATGAATTAGAATGGATCGTGCGAATGAATTAGAATGGATCGTACGAATGAATTAGAATAGATTGTGCGAATGAATTAGAATGGATCGTACGAAGGAATTAGAATGGATCGTACGAATGAATTAGAATGGATCGTGCGAATGAATTAGAATGGATCGTACGAATGAATTAGCATGGATCGTGCTAATGAATTAGAATGGATCGTACGAATGAATTAGAATGGATCGTACGAATGAACTAGATTGGATCGTATGAATGAATTAGAATGGTTCGTATGAATGAATTAGAATGGATCGTACGAATGAATTAGAATGGATACATTCGTGCAAAAGAATTAGAATGGGTTGTATAAATGAATTAGAATGGATCGTGCGAATGAATTAGAATGGATACATTCATGCGAATGAATTAGAATGGATCGTATGAATGAATTAGATTGGATCGAATGAATGAATTAGAATGGATCGTGCGAATGAATTAGAATGGATCGTACGAATGAATTATGGATCATACGAATGAATTAGAATGGATCGTACGAATGAATTAGAATGGATCGTACGAATGAATTAGAATGGATACATTCGTGCGAATGAATTAGAATGGATCGTACGAATGAGTAAGAATGGATCGTACGAATGAAATAGAATGGATTGTACGAATGAATTAGAATGGATCATACGAATGAATTAGAATGGATCGTACGAATGAATTAGAATGGATCGTACGAATGAATTAGAATGGATACATTCGTGCAAAAGAATTAGAATGGATTGTATGAATGAATTAGAATGGATCGTGCGAATGAATTAGAATGGATCGTACGAATGAATTAGAATGGATACATTTGTGCGAAAGAATTACAATAGATCGTATGAATGAATTAGAATGGATTGTATGAATGAATTAGATTGGATCGTTTGATTCTAATTCATTCATACGATCCATTCTAATTCATTCGTACAATCCATTCTAATTCATTCGTACGATCCATTCTAATTCATTCGCATGATTCATTCGTACGAATGAATTAGAATGGATCGTATGAATGAATTAGAATGGATCGTACGATCGAATTAGAATGGATCATACGAATGAATAAGAATTGATCGTATGAATGAATTAGATTGGATCGTATGAATGAATTAGAATGGATCGTACGAATGAATTAGAATGGATCGTATGAATGAAATAGAATGGATCGTGCGAATGAATTAGAATGGATCGTACGAATGAATTAGAATGGATACATTCGTGCGAATGAATTAGAATGGATCGTATGAATGAATTAGTATGGATCGTGCGAATGAATTAGAATGGATCGTATGAATGAATTAGAATGGATCGTGCAAATGAATTAGAATGGATCGTACGAATGAATTAGAATGGATTGTCCGAATGAATTAGAATGGATAGTACGAATGAATTAGAATGGATCGTAAGAATGAATTAGAATGGATACATATGAATGAATTAGAATGGATCGTGCGAATGAATAAGAATGGATCGTACGAAGGAATTAGAATGGATCGTACGAATGAATTAGAATGGATACATTCGTGCGAATGAATTAGAATGGATCGTGCGAATGAATTAGAATGGATTGTGCGAATGAATTAGAATGGATCGTACGAATGAATTAGAATGGATACATTTGTGCCAATGAATTAGAATGGATCGTACGAATGAGTAAGAATGGATCGTACATTCGTGCGAATGAATTAGAATGGATTGTATGAATGAATTAGATTGGATCGTATAAATTAATTAGAATGGATCGTACGAAAGAATTAGAATGGATCGTATGAATGAATTAGAATGGATACATACGAATGAATTAGAGTGGATCGTATGAAAGAATTAGATTGGATCGTATGAATGAATTAGAATGGATCGTGCGTCGTACGAATGAATTAGAATGGATCGTATTAATGAATTAGAATGGATTGTGCGAATGAATTAGAATGGATCGTATGAATGAATTAGAATGGATCGTATGAATTAATTAGAATGGATACATACGAATGAATTAGAATGGATCGTATGAATGAATTAGATTGGATCATATGAATGAATTAGATTGGATCGTATGAATGAATTAGAATGGATCGTGCGAATGAATTAGAATGGATCGTGCGAATGAATTAGAATGGATCGTATGAATGAATTAGAATGGATACATTCGAGCAAAAGAATTAGAATGGATTGTATGAATGAATTAGAATGGATCGTGCTAATGAATTAGAATGGATCGTACGAATGATTTAGAATAGATTGTGCGAATGAATTAGAATGGATCATACGAATGAATTAGAATGGATCGTAATAATGGATCGTACGAAGGAAATAGAATGGATCGTACAAATGAATTAGCATGGATCATGCTAATGAATTAGAATGGAACGTACGAATGAATTAGAATAGATTGTGCGAATGAATTAGAATGGATCGTACGAATGAATTAGAATGGATAAATTTGTGCGAATGAATTAGAATGGATTGTATGAATGAATTAGATTGGATCGTATAAATGAATTAGAATGGATTGTACGTATGAATTAGAATGGATACATTCATGGGATCGGATACATTCGTGCGAATGAATTAGAATGGATCGTGTGAATGAATTAGATTGGATCGTACAAATGAATTAGAATGGATCGTACGAAGGAATTAGAATGGATCGGATACATTCGTGCGAATGAATTAGAATGGATCGTGCAAATGAATTAGAATGGATCGTACGAATGAATTAGAATGGATCGTACGATGGAATTAGAATGGATCGGATACATTCGTGCGAATGAATTAGAATGGATCATGAATCCATTCTATTTCATTCGTACGATCCATTCACTACACCATTTGTACGATCCATTCTTACTCATTTGTACGATCCATTCTAATTCATTGGCACGAATGTATCCGATCCATTCTAATTCCTTCATACGATCCATTCTAATTCATTCGTACGATCCATTCTAATTCATTCGCACGATCCATTCTAATTCGTTCGCACGAATGTATCCGATCCATTCTAATTCCCTCGTACGATCAATTAGAATAGATCGTACGAATGAATTAGAAAGGATCGTGCGAAAGAATTAGAGAATGAATTAGAATGGATTGTACGAATGAATTAGAATGGATCGTACGAATGAATTAGAATGGATACATTCGTGCGAATGAATTAAAATGGATACATTCGTGCGAAAGAATTAGAATAAATCGTATGAATGAATTAGAATGGATCGTATGATTGAATTAGAATGGATCGTGCGAATGAATTAGAATGGATCGTACGAATGAATTAGAATGGATCGTACGAAGGAATTAGAATGGATCGTACGAATGAATTAGAATAGATTGTGCGAATGAATTAGAATGGATCGTACGAATGAATTAGAATGGATCGTACGAATGAATTAGAATGGATACATTCATGGGAATGAATAAGAATGGATCGTACGAATAAATTAGAATAGATTGTACGAATGAAATAGAATGGATCGTACGTATAAATTAGAATGGATCGGGCGAATGAATTAGAATGGATCGTATGAATGAATTAGAATGGATCATACGAATGAAATAGAAGGGATCGTGCGAATGAATTAGAATGGATCATGCGAATGAATTAGAATGGATCGTGCGAATGAAATAGAATGGATACAAATTAATTAGAATGGATCATACGAATGAATAAGAATGGATCGTATGAGTGAATTACGATCCATTCTAATTCATTTGCATTATCAATTCTAATTCATTCATACGATCCATTCTAATTTATTCGTACGATCCATTCTAATTCATTCGCACAGATCCATTCTAATTCATTCATACGATCCATTCTAATTCATTCATACGATCTATTCTAATTCATTCATACGATCCATTCTAATTCATTCGTACGATCCATTCTAATTCATTCGCACGAATGTATCCATTCTAATTCATTCGTACGATCCATTCTAATTCATAAGTACGATCCATTCCATTCTAATTCATTCGCATCCATTCTAATTCCTTTGTACGATCCATTCTAATTCATTCCCATGAATGTATCCATTCTAATTCATACGTACGATCCATTCTAATTCGTTCATACCATTCTAATTCATTCGCACGATCCATTCGAATTCACTCATACGATCCATTCTAATTCATTCATACGATCCATTCTAATTCATTCGCATGAATGTATCCATTCTAATTCATTCGCACGATCCATTCTAATTCGTTCGTATGATCCGTTCTAATTCATTCGCACGAATGTATCCATTATAATTCATTCGTATGATCCATTCTAATTCACTCGCACGATCAATTCTAATTCATTCGTACGATCCATTCTAATTCATTCGTACAATCTATTCTAATTCATTCATACAATCCATTCTAATTCATTCGCACGATCCATTCTAATTCATTCGCACGATCTATTCAAATTCATTCGTACAATCCATTCTTACTCATTCGTTTGATCCATTCTAATTCATTCATATGATCCATTCTAATTCATTCGTACGATCCATTCTAATTCTTTCGCACGATCCATTCTAATTCATTCATACGATCCATTCTAATTCATTCATACGATCTATTCTAATTCTTTCGCACGAATGTATCCATTCTAATTCATTCGCACGAATGTATCCATTCTAATTCATTCGTACGATCCATTCTAATTCATTCGCACAATCTATTCTATTTCATTCGTACGATCCATTCTAATTCATTCGTACGATCCATTCTTACTCATTCGTACGATCCATTCTTACTCATTCGTACGATCCATTCTAATTCATTCGCATACGAATGAATTAGAATGGATCATACGAATGAATTAGAATAGATCGTGCGAATGAATTAGAATGGATCGTACGAATTAGAATTAGAATGGATTGTATGAATGAATTAGAATGGATCGTACAATCCATTCTAATTCATTCGTTCGATCCATTCTAATTCATTCATACGATCCATTCTAATTCATTCACACGGACGAATACATTTGTACGATCCATTCTTACTCATTCGTACGATCCATTCTAATTCATTCATACGATCCATTCTAATTCATTCGCACGATCCATTCTAATTCATTAATATGATCCAATCTAATTCATTCATACGATCCATTCTAATTCATTCATACGATCCATTCTAATTAATTCATACGATCTGTTCTAATTCTTTCGCACGAATGTATCCATTCTAATTCATTTGTACGATCCATTCTAATTCCTTTGTACGACCCATTATATTTCCTTCGTATGATCTATTCTAATTCCATTGTACGATCCATTCTAATTCATTCGTACGATCCATTCTAATTCATTCGTACGATCCATTCTAATTTCTTCGTACGATCAATTCTAATACATTCGTATGATCCATTCTAATTCACTCATACGATCCATTCTAATTCATTCATACGATCCATTCTAATTCATTTGCACGAATGTATCCATTCTAATTCATTCGTACGATCCATTCTAATTCATTCGTATAATCCATTCTATTTCATTCGTACGATCTGTTGGGGGTAACTGAAACCCGTCCAGGAGTTGCAACCCTCAGTCCGTATGAGCTCGACCGAACGGCTATTAGGAGCGAGACCCACATTCGGCTATATGGACACCTTGTATCTGAGTGCATCACATCTAAGCCCGGTGAATTGCTTAGACAAAGAGCGCGAAGGAGCTCGCTCAAGCTCGTACAGAAGCTCGCCCAGGATGGCATAAGAGGTCGCACAAGCTCGTGTAGGAGCTCGCCCAGCTCGCGCTAGAGCTTGCCCCACTCGCGCTAGGGCTCGACCAGTTCGCGCAGGAGCTCGCCCAGCTCGTATAGGAGCTCGCCCAGCTCACTCAGGATCTCGCCCCACAGCTCGACTGGGAGCGAGATCCACATTGGGCTGTATGGGCACTTGTATTAGCACGCACCCAGCCCACCCGGGAGCTCGCCCAAACTCACAAGGAGCTCACTCCAAACAGCTCACAAGGAGCTCGCCCCACAGCTTGCAAGGAGCTCGCCCCCCCCAGCTCGCGAGGAGCTCGCCCCGCAGCTCGCAAGAAGCTCGCCCCGCCAGCTCGCGAGGAGCACGCCTCCTAGCTCGCCAGGAGCTCGCCCCCAGCTCGCAACAGAGCTCGCCCCCAGCCCCTGGAGCTCGCCATCAGTTCGCCCCTTTCTATGGATCTCATAGACCCCAGGAATCCAAAGGATGAGGAACTCGCGTGGGAGCACGCCCTCGCCCCCCCCCTCTCACACTGGAACCCACCCCAAGGCTCGTACGGGAGCTTCGAACAAAGAGAAAACTTAGAAGGGCATCAACGAACACCGGTAGAGTGCTCAAAGAGATCGCCAGGCCGCTCCTATTGTCGAAGAGGTCATACTCTCCGGAGCCCGACTCTTGACAAAGGCTGCTAGGTGTCGAAACCCCACTGAAGCTACATGGACGATTATAGTCCATGGAAGCCCGCCCGAGTCGGTTTGAGACCTCCCAGACTTGAACATTCCAGAATAGCCACCTGGCAGCGACAGAACAGTAACTGCCCCCCCACTACATCGTTAGACGAGCAAGACGATAAAGAATGTCAGGGGATCAGGTTCCAAGGACTGTCAGACCCATGTGGGCGAGAACGTGGGGGCCTAGAAGGCACCGGAAAGAACCTCCACGTGTTGGGCACCGGTAGGTCGCCGATGTCTATAAATGCCCACCCACAGGCTCCAAAGTAGAGGTTCGATTTCGAAACCCTCATCCCTACCACTTTCGTCTGTTATAGCCCTCCATTGAGCACCTGAGACTGACTTGAGCGTCGGAGGGTCTGCGCTCCTGAGGGAGCCAGCCGTTCTTACGTTTTCTTTTGTCTTGCAGGTAGACCGCACGGACCAGCAAAAAATAACCCCAAATATTTGGCGCCGTCTGTGGGATCTTTCGACTGGTTCCTGTGAGAACGCCCACGACCTCAAGGTTAAATGCCGAGAGCTCTCGTATCCTAAGAATGGCTCCGGCGGCGAGGGGACGTAGGCGAACGAGGACCCGTGCGGGGTCTGTGCACAGCGAACCTCCTACTGAGATCCCCCAGCCCCTTGTCCCGCTCAGTCACCAGCTCCTATTGGAGATGTTGGCCACCCAGCGGGCCATGATGGAGGAACTGACGCAGCTGCGTCAGGTGCCGGCGGCTAGCCAGCGGTCTGGGCCACCGAGGGCGTCATCCCCGGCGCGACCCCCCGTTTCGGCATCGCGACCGCCCACGACCCTTCCGGCTAGGCGGGCTTCACATACGAGGCCCCCAGCTGAGAGAACGGCCGTGCGTGGGGCACAGGAAACCCCACTTACAAGGTTGCAAAAGCTAGTAACCCAGCGGTCTAGCAACCAGGCGACCTCAAGAGCGACCCTTCCTCACCGCCGTAGCCGAAGTGCCGATTCCAACGAGTCGGAGGCGAGGTCTCAAGAGCGGGATCGTGACCCGCGCCATCGACGGCGAGAGAAAGAGCCCGCGGCGGCTTTACCTTCTGAAGCTCGAGAGGCAACTGCCTCTCACCGACCTACCGTCGCGCTGAAAGAGCCCGCGGGTCAGCAGCGAGGAGGCTGCCACACGGGAACCCCCGCTGGTCGCCGCAAGGTGGGACCAAACCCCCCTCGAGGGAGCGTACATGACCGCATAGGACCTGCGCAGCCGCCTCTGGGAGTTTTCCCCGGACCCTGGCAGCGACCTAGCGTGCCGGTAGATCTACTGGAGGACCTCGCCGCCCACGGGGGTAGCTCGCCCTTCACAAGTGAGGTACACCAAGGAGGTTTTCCTCACCATTGGACCCCCCCAAAGTTTGTATTGTTCGACGGATCGCAAGATCCCGTTGACCATCTCTTGGCCTGCCGAAAGCTTTTGTTTTTCTGAGACCAAGACCACGTCTTGTGCCGAGCATTTCCAAGCAGTCTGACCGGCTCGGTGTTGAACTGGTTCCATAAGCTGCCACCCGGCATGATCCCAGATTTCCCTACCTTCTCTAGATTGTTTCTTGAACAATACCGCTGCAACAGGCAGCCCCCGAAGAGAATCGAGTCTCTGTTTGCCTTAGCCATGTGAGCTCGCGAAACGCTCCGGTACTTCGCGGCACGATTCCGAAGCGCCTACCTCGCTCTGGAAGATGCGGCAGGCCAAGATCGCACCGCGGTGAGTGCTTTCAGGAGCGCCCTTCCCGAGGGGGGCAAGCTTCATGATGCACTGGTGATCAATGATCCTCGCACAATGGTTGAACTCTTCGCCCTGGTCCAGCAACACATCAAGCTCGAAGATGCGGTGTTAGACCGGAAAGGGAAGGCAGTTGAGCAGCGACCTCCTCCGGTTCTGTGACCTCTTGTCATTAAGACTGTGGAGAGATGGGAGATACCCCCGGCGGTACCTTTGCCTGGTCTACCCGCAGCTCCTGTCGTACAACCCGCTGAAGCCCCCGCAGTGGCCGCTGGAAGGCCGGCGAACTGGCGCCTACCTCCGGGGCCCGGGGAGCGGGATTTCACGGTGCTAACGCACTCCCCTGGATAGATCCTGCACCAGATCCGAAATGAACCCTACGTTCAGTACCCTCCACCCCTTCAGGACGGAGAGCCGGGCTCCACCGACAATACCCGACGGTGCGCATTTCACCGTAGCCCTGGGCATCACACCAATAGATGCCGAGCTCTAAAGAACCACCTGGAGGATTTGTTCACCTTGGGGCACTTGAACCAATTCATCTCGCCCCCGAGGAGATTCGAGGTGATACCGGCACGGGCCCCTCGGGAGGGAGACCGCCCGGGGCCCGCTGAGCCCGCTCTGCCCCCTCCTCCCCAGGGAGGACCGGCGGTCTGTCACACTATCAGCGGGCACCTGAGCGGCCCGAGATCCGGCAATGATGCTCGCTGGCGAGTCAGGGAGATGGAACGGGCTCAATAGGTATTTTCCGTTTCTTTAACCCCTGTTTTACTTCAAGCACCGAGGGTAGAAGCCCGCGATTTTGTCTGGTTTTTGGAGGACGACATGGCTGGAGTCGTCGCACCCCACAATGACCCCCTCGTCATACGCCTCATGATGGAAAACATCGAGGTAAGGCGGGCTCTGGTTGACTCGGGGAGCGCCGTGGACATCCTATTCTTGTCAGCTTTCCAGCGAATGGGGTTGAGACAAGCCGATCTGTCTCCCTCGACGAGCTCCCTCAGTGGATTCACCGGTGAGGTCGCTAAAGTGGTAGGAGAGATAACCCTCACTGTAACCGCGGGCCCGGAGGCTCGCCAAGTCCGCTTCGCGATAGTAGACGGACTTTCCGCGTTTAACGCCATCCTTGGGCGACCTTGGTTGAGGCAAATGAATGCGGTGTCTTCGCCCAATCATCAGGCTCTCAAATTTTCCACCATGAGTGGGGTCGTGGTTATTCGGGGCGACCAGGTCGCCGCTACCAGATGCGAGCAGGACGTCTTTCATCTCATGGACATGGAGATCGCTGAGGCCAAAAGGCCCGTGCCCTCCTAGCAATTAGCACCCACCACGAGCGGGCTCCCTCAAAGCCCAAGAGGGATCCCCTCGCTTAAGTCCCCTACTCCACCCCCGGGTGGGAGCGGTGCGGATCTTAAGCTGGAGGAGAAAGGTCGCCGGTCAGGATCCCAGAGAGGAAGTTTCCCCGTTGCCGAGCCGCTACAAGAGATCAACATCGGTGGTGAGGACAGACCGAGGATCGTCCATCTCGGGACCTCGCTGACTAAGGGCGAGGTCCTAACCTTAACCAACCTGCTCAGGGAATACCACGGCGTGTTCGCCTGGAGTTTTGAAGACATGCCAGGGATTGACCCAGAGGTCGCCTGCCATCGTCTGCACACCTTGCGAGACTTCCCGCCGGTGAAACAAAAAGCTCGGCACATACCCGCTGCAAAGTCCGCCGCAGTGGCGGTAGAGATAGAAAAGCTGGAGCGAGCTGGCTTTATCCGCGAGGCATACTTCCCCGAGTGGATCTCCAATATCGTGGCGGTGCCCAAGAAAAGTGGGGTGGTTAGAGTGTTCATCGACTTTTCCGACCTCAACAAAGCATGCCCAAAGGACGGATTCCCTCTTCCACGGATTAGCGCGCTAGTCGACGCTGCTGTCGGATTCCAGGCCTTATCCTTTATGGACGGGTATTCTGGGTATAATCAGATACCTCTCCATATTGACGATCAGGAGAAGACCGCCTTCTATTCTGGGGCGGGCTACCAGAAGCTTTTCTGTTATCGGGTAATACCGTTTGGACTCAAGAACGCGGGAGCGACCTACCAAAGGTTAGTCACTCAGATGTTTAAAGATCAGATCGGCAGAAATGTCGAAGTTTTATGTAGACGACCTCCTGGTAAAGAGTCGAGAGCGAGAAGGGCATGTTGCCGATCTTTGCGAAATCTTTGAGGTTTTGCGAAAATTTCAGATGAGGCTAAACCCAGCCAAGTGCGCATTCGGGGTGACTTCTGGAAAGTTCCTAGGGTACCTGGTCACCCATAGGGGGATCGAGGCCGATCCTGGGCAAATCCGAGCACTCGTTGAGATGCCCGCACCAAAAACACGGTAGGAGGTTCAAAGATTGAGCGGGCGAATAGCCGCGTTGAACCGGTTTATCTCCAAAGCTTCAGATAATTGCCGACCTCTCTTCGAACTGCTTCGGAAGGGGGTAAGCATACGCTGGGACGAAAAATGTGAGCTCGCTTTTCGGAAGATCAAGGACTATTTGGCTAGCCCGCCAATTCTAGCGGCACCCAAGAAGGGCGCCGAGCTGGGCGTGTATCTTGCGGTCACCGAGAATACGGTAAGCGGGGTCCTTGTGGTGGAAGAAGTAAAAGTGGAGCAGCCTGTTTACTTCGTGAGTCATACAATGCTTCCCGCGGAACTCCGGTATCGACCAATCGAGAAGGTCGCATTGGCCTTGGTCCTTACCGCAAGAAAACTTCACCCATACTTCTCGGCACATACCATCAAAGTCATCACGGAGCACCCTTTGAAGAGCGCGCTCTCCCGACCCTCGATAGCAGGGAGGCTTTATCGATGGTCCGCCGAGCTCACCGCCTACGGCCTGGAGTATGTCCCTCGAGTTGCTGTCAAAGGGCAGGCCCTTGCTGATTTCTTGGCGGACTTCCCCATAGAAGAACCGGTTCAATTCTAGGAGGATGAGCCAACAGAGGCACACCTTGGGAAGGCGAGGTTCTTAAGTGATCAGGGCGAGCTTCCCCCAACGAAGCAATAAGAGATAGTGGAGTGGGAACTATTCGTCGATGGCTCCTCTAACGCTTTGGGGGCCGGGATCGGGGTTGCGCTAATCGCCCAGGCGATACTCCTCGATAAATCGGTCCGGCTAGATTTCGATGCCACCAACAACGAAGCAGAATACGAGGCGCTATTGGCCGGACTAGAGCTCGCGTGAGAAGTAGGCGCCAAACGGGTGAAAGTCTTTAGCGATTCCCAGCTAATCGTTTGCCAAATCTGTGGGTGCAAATTTTGGCAAAAAGTCTGCAAACAGCGGGCCCCACCGGCCCTGCCTGGTGGGCCCCCGAGTACCACAGCGGGACCCACCGGCCCTACCTGGTGGGCCCCCGAAGACTACAGCGGGACCCACCAGCCCTGCCTGGTGGGCCCCCGAATACCACAGCGGGACCCACCGGCCCTGCCTGGTGGGCCCCCTAAGACGGCAGCGGAGCCCACCAGCCTTACCTGGAGGATCCCCAGATACGGCAGCAGAGACCGCCGTTTACCACCAGAAAATCCTATAAATAGCAGAGTCTTCAAATGTAAAAGGATCGATTCTAAAGAGATCGAATTCTCAGTTCTAAAAACCAGAGCTCTGGGATTTCCAACTTCCCATCTTCCACCTCTCTTTGATCTTCTTCTCTCTCTCGAAGAGATCAGTGTTTACAGTGATACTCGGCCTGTCGAGATCACTTCGACATAAGTGTTAGTGAATTCGGGTTGCTCCCTATAGCACGGAGACGTAGGCTTCGGCTGAACTCCGAGATCACCTCTCGTGTCTACTCTCTGATTGCATATCTCTTTCTATTTACATATCAAAGGCTTCAACTTCAATCAACAGATCGAACAACGATCTTCGACGTCAACTTCAACTTCAATTGACTGGTGCTGCGAAAGTCTTAGGGTCGGCACGAAGATTTTCCCCCACAGTTTGGCACCGTCTGTGGGATCCGAACGAGAAGCCGTGTCGTCTCAATTTCGACTACTAGATCAATAGCCAAACTTCCTCGCCCCCTCGGTTGCTCAAACAACTGATCGGACATCGGCAACCTCGTTGTACCCTTCGCACTCTGAATGGCGAGAACCAAACACCAGGGTCAACCAGAAGGAAGTAACACTCAACATCAACCTCGTCCTGAGACTCGTTCAATGAGTCAAAGGCTCAACTTCGGGCAGCCCCTTGCTGTCCCCGAGATGGGGGTTCACTCAGGAAGTGGAAGATCAGTCGATCGACCGATCGCCCCTCATCCTCATCAATCAATTGGGCAGACTGTCTCTGCTCCTGCTGAAGACCCTCCATCGACATACCAAGTCTCTGCAGTCGATTTCCAATTGCTCCAACTGGCGAAACAAAACGCCACCCTCACTGCTGAGAGGGATGCTCTTAAGAAAGCAGCTTCCGAAGCTGGGATCGTTCTGCCTATCCCCTCTGCAAGTGAGAGGATCAATCTTCCACAACGTTCAATCCACTCCGAGCAACGGAGATCAATGGGCACTGCTGCCCTCGAGAGGATTCGACGCGACCCAACTCCCTCTGCTGCTCCTTGGAAGCAAAGTGTTTGGGATCGCCTTGATGACGAGTCTTCCCAATCGTCTTCCGGCCGCAACTGCGACAAGAAGGCTCCATCAAATCTCAATGCACCAAGGAGGCACCAAATGAAAGGCGGTCCTTCGAAAAGCCGAGTTTCCCCATCCATTCCACTGCAATGTGGACTTGGATCGGACCTTCGACATCGACTCCAACCGGCAAATACTTCAATGCCCGAGCAAGACCTTGCGATCTTGCCTCTTGACCCACCTCTAGGTCGAGGACACGGTCGTAGGGACGATTACTCCTCGGCCGGGCCTCTACATCGAAGTCTCTTCGAGACCACCTTTCCAAGAGGATGGAGAACTCCTATCCTCCCCAAATTCAACTGCATCAGAGGAGATCCAAGCCTCCACATACTTGCCTTCAAGCAAGCTCTAACGCCACACGAAGAGGAAAACAACATGCTCTGCCGCACCTTCGCGGGAAGTCTTGATGAGCCTTCACTCGACTGGTATCACAATCTCCGAGCTGGGTCCATCACCCAGTTCGGTGTTTTGGCTAACCTCTTTGTACAGCACTATCAACTCAATCTAAAGCCAGAGAAGAAACTCGACTCTCTCTACCGACTGAGGATGGGTGCAGACGAGACTCTCCGCAGCTTCACGAGGAGGTTTCGCAATGAGCATGCTGCTCTCTCTGGAAGACATCTGGATGATGAAGCCATCATGTTGGCTTTCCAGAACGCTCTCCGCTTCGATCTACACATCTACAACGACTTTATCCGCAATCCCCCTCCTTCTCTGGGTGCAATGTTTGACCGAATTCAGAGAGAGATTGAGGTGGAAGACGATCAAGTCGCTCGGAAAGGGCGAGAAACTAAAAGAAGGCCTGCTGAAAGAGAAGCTCCTAAGTATGCTGCAAAGGCTCACAACACTGAAGCAACAGCCCCTCCGGCCAACAAAAGATCAAAGAATGATGGATGTCGATCTCCAACGAAGACCACTTTCACCGAGTGGAATATGCCGGTCGAACAGATACTCGACCGCATTCAACATGAAGAGTTCGTTCGGAGGCCTAATCCTCTTCAGTCGAATTCCAAATTCACAGCAGACAAAACAGTCTACTGCGACTTCCATCGAAGTCACGGCCATTCCACCGATCGGTGTTTTCGGCTGAAATTCCATCTTGAAGACCTATTGCGAGAAGGCCATCTTCAAGAATTCGTCAAAGGCGGACACGATCAACATCGGACCTCTGCAAAGGGGAAAGAAGTGTGTTGGATACATCAAATCTCCTCAAACTGGCAAACTACTTCTGTGAATGCCAATGTTTTTGGTATTCATGGAACATTGCACAACCAAAGTCTGACTGGGAAAGAGGTGGATCGCCAAGTTCGACGCATCTTCCACGCTCGTTCTACTGCGAGCAAAGAAGATACCTGGATCGAGAAACCCATCGAAGGTCTTGCTTGGTCATCAATCGTCTTCAACGACACCGATCTTCAAGGAGTCCATACTCCACATCGAGACCCCCTGGTCTTGAAACTCATTATCGACGGCAGCACTGTCAACCGGATCCTCATCGACACCGGAAGCTCCATCGACATTATGTTCTCGGATTGCTTCAAGCGTCTGGGACATAAGTATCAAAGCCTTGACGTCATTCCAACGGTGATCACTGGTTTCAACGGTGAACAAAGCATCACGGTGGGCGAGTCCAGATTTACCATCGACCTCAGCCGAGAGACTCGAGTCTCGGTGAGGTTTGCAATCGTCGAAGGAATGTCTAGCTACAACGCCATTCTTGGGCGACCATTCCTCCACCAGATCAATGCCATCTCCTCTTCTTATCACCAACTTCTCAAGTTTGCAACAGGAGAAGGCATCGTCTGCATTCGAGGTGATCAACAAGCTGGAAGGTCTTGTGAGGCTGCTGCGGCTAAAACAGATCGAAAGATCAACATTGCTCCTCCAAAGCGGCTATGAGATGAAGCTGGTCCCTCTTCCAAATAGCAATCAAAGGAGATTCCGCTGACCGAATCTCCACCAATCGAATAGGAAACATCACCTTCAATTGAAGAAATCATCCCTATCAACATTGGCAGTGGAGATCTCCCTCGACAAACATTTATTGGTACCGGTCTTAGCGATGCAGAAGCGCAAGACATGGTATCCTTCCTCCAGTCCAATATCGACGTCTTCGCCTGGTGTTTCGAAGACATGCCTGGTATCAATCCAGATGACGCTTGCCATCGACTTGCAATCAAAGAAGAAATGAAGCCTGTCAAGCAAAAGCCACGCACCATCCGACCAGAGCTGCAAGTTGCTGTTCAAGAAGAAATCACCAAGCTACTCGCAGCAGGTTTCATCCGTGAAGTAGAGTATCCTACTTGGATCTCTAACATTATTGCTGTTCTAAAGAAGAATGGGAAAGTCTGAGTCTGTATCGACTTCACCAACCTCAACAAGGCTTGCCCCAAAGACCCATTTCCCATGCCAAGGATCGATAGACTCGTCGATGCCACTGCTGGCCACGAGCTATTGTCCTTCATGGATGGGTATTCTGGATATAATCAAATTCCACTTCATCCAGATGATCAAGAGAAGACTTGCTTCGTGACTAGCCGAGGTCTCTACTGCTACAATGTAATGCCATTCGGCCTCAAGAATGCTGGATCTACCTATCAAAGGCTAGTCACCAAGATGTTCGAGAACCAGATCGGTCGCAACGTCGAAGTCTATGTCGATGATCTCCTCACCAAAAGCTCCAGTCGAGAGGGTCATCTGTCTGATCTGGCAGAAACCTTCCAAGCCCTTCGAAAGTATAGAATGAAACTCAATCCTGCCAAGTGCGCTTTCGGAGTTCAATCTGGCAAATTCCTGGGTCATCTTGTGACCAGGAGGGGCATTGAAGCCAATCCCGATCAAATTCGAGCCATCATCGATATGCCTTCACCTACAAATCAAAAAGAAGTTCAACGCCTCACTGGAAGGTTAGCAGCACTCAATCGATTCATCTCAAAATCTTCCGACAAGTGCAAACCCCTCTTCGACAAACTACGAAAGGCGGATACATCTGGCTGGAGTCCAATCTGTGAAGAAGCATTTCAAAGCATCAAGAAATATCTGGTGCAAGCTCCTATCCTGACTGCTCCATTGCCAAAAGAAGACTTATGGCTCTATCTCGCCGTAACTGATCAAGCAATCAGTGCAGTCTTAGTCAGTAGAAGAGAAGGCTTTGAGCATCCAGTCTACTATATCAGCCACACTCTTCTTCCGGCTGAAACTCGCTATTCAAAAACTGAGAAGGTCATCCTGGCCTTACTCACTGCATCGCGTCGTCTGCAACCATACTTCGTCTCCCACCAGATCACTGTCATTTCAGAACACTCACTCAAAGATATCATTGACAAAGCTGGTCGAGCTGGTCGAATGACCAAATGGGTGATCGAAATGAGTGCTCTGGGGATTCAGTTCGAATCTCACACTTCCATTAAAGGTCAAGCTGTTGCTGATTTTCTAGCTGATTTTCCAGTTGAAGACCCCATCACTTGGGAAGAAGATATCGACATGCGCTTAGAAGATAAAGACAATACTCTGATCGTTCCTTCAACAAAGATTGATCCAAATCTTGAGGCTATTGCTGTGACTTCTCCATGGAAACTCTATACTGATGGAGCTTCTAGTTCGATCGGTTCGGGAACTGGGATAGTCTTAATATCCCCCGAACTTGATCATCTCCAGAAGGCCACTCTTCTTGGGTTTAATGCCACCAACAACGAAGCTGAATATGAAGCACTCATTTCCGGACTCGAAATGGCGGAATCTCTGGGGGTAGATCGAATCATCGTCTACAGCGACTCCCAATTGATCATAAGGCAAATCAATGGAGAATACACAGCTCGCGAAGAAAGAATGCAATTCTACTTAGCTTTAGTACGACGTCTTCAATAACGTTTTACTATAACTGAGTTCGTTCAAATTCCAAGAGCAGAGAATCGTGAAGCAGATGCTCTAGCTAATGCTGCCTCCGTCCTTGGAGACTCACTCGGAGGAAGACAAATACAAATTGATTATCAAGAAATGCCCAAGACCATCCCCGATCAACAGATCCTTGCTACTACAAAGAGATCTGGGGGTGGAGATCAACTTGCATTGAACCTCACTACTACTACAAATGAGCCTGAAGACTGGAGACGATCAATCTTTGATTTCTTCAAGCATGGCAAAATGCCCGAAGATCCAAATCAAGCCCGAAGACTTCAAAGGAAGCTCCCTTGTTACACTATTCAAGGAGAGGATCTATACTTCAAATCTCACAACGGGATGTTACTCAAATGCCTTGGTCCTGAGCAAGCGCAGGCAATCCTGATTGATATCCACTCTGGAGCTTGTGGAAATCATTCGGGAGGAAGATCTCTTGAAGCCAAGACGAAGCTACAAGGGTACTACTGGCCAACAATGGCAAGGGATGCTCAACAAATAGTTCAAAGATGTGAGCCATGCCAAAGACACGCTCGAGCTATCCATCTCCCTGCAGATGAACTTCATCAACTATCTAGTCCCTGGCCATTCCATCAGTGGGGGTTAGATTTCTTAGGTCCTTTCCCTCCAACTCCGAGCAAGAAGAAGTATCTATTGCTGGCCACAGATTACTTCACCAAATGGGTTGAAGCTGTGCCCCTCTTCCGAGAGACTGACGATGAAGTGATCAAATTCATTCGGCACAACATCTTCTCAAGATTTGGTACACCTTAAATTCTCGTTGCTGACAATGGAGCTCAATTTGATTCCGACAAGTTTCGAGAATTTTGTCTGAACAACGGTATCAAACTATTCTATTCAACTCCAAGATATCCTCAATGCAATGGTCAAGCTGAAGCCTCAAATAGAGCTATACTTGGTATACTCAAGAAGAAACTCAATGACAAGAAAGGATTGTGGGAACAAGTCCTACCTGAAGTTCTTTGGGGGTATCGCACAACTCCGAGAAGATCAACAGGGTTTTCACCCTTTCGTCTAACATATGGATCGGAAGCAGTACTCCCAACAGAAAATATATCAAGCACTTTGAAGACCAAAGCTGTTGAAGAAGGAATCAATGAAGAACTTCGGATCAATGATCTAGACTTCTCCAAAGAATTACGAGATCAAGCATCACTTCGTGTGGCCAAGTATCAGCAGAAGATCAAAAGAGCCTACGACGAGAAAGTCTACAAAAGACAGTTCCCAGTGGGTAGTTTAGTTCTCAGAGCAGTTTTCTACAACACCAAAGAACACAGCAGTGGGAAACTTGCTCCCAACTGGGAAGGTCCATACATCATTGAGTCAGTTGGAGGCAAAGGCTCCTATCGACTAATCTCACCAGAAGGAGATAGGTTGCCACGAGCTTGGAATTCTAGACACCTCAAGCTGTTCTATCCTTGATGTAAATTATGTGATGAATAAAGATCTCTTTCAAGTCTTCAAATGTGCCAGTGTTCAGCTTTTCAATTCAAGTTCTGAAGCAGTTTCAAGTTATCTATATTCAAATTACCAGGTCTTTTAACAAGTTGGGGAGTTAGAGTTGCGACTCAACCCCTTACTAGCAAATGTTAAAAACTGACCATATTCAAGTTACCAAGTCTTTTAACAAGTTTGGGTATTAGAGTTGCGACTCAACCCCTTACTGACAAATGTTAAACTAACTTTCAAATTTCAATATTCAATTTCAATCAATTTCTACATCGTTTAACAGGTTTGGGTGCTTGAGTTGCGACTCAACCCCTCACATTCAAGTGTTATACGAATTCAAGTTTCAATTTTCAAGTTGCAATAAGTTTGGGTGCTTGAATTGCGACTCGATCCCTTACATTCAAAAGATTGTATCTATGCTAATGCTATCCAGAACATAAGATTCAAAGGCATTCAACTCAAGAGACATCCAATTTTCAAACACCCAAAAAGATTTCTATTATTATCAAAATTTGCCAAGTACAATGATGAACTGCTACATGTCAAGAGTTTACAAGTGTGAACAACAAAGAAAAGGTAGAAATACATCAGGGTTTGGCTACGCTTGGAGCACGTGACTTCTCTCCTTCAGAATCGCCACGAGGCTTGCTCGCAACCGAAGTTTTCGAAGATCGGACACTGCTGACGTGTACCCTGAGTGCCTCTGCCGCCTTCTCAGCTGTTTCCTTGTAAACCTTGCATTCAGACAGCGCATGCTCCAGTGCCTTCTTGGAAGTCTCCTCTCTGGCAGTGAAGGCAGCGTGCTGAGTAGCAAGTTGTTCCTTCAGCTCCTTGATCTCGATAGTGCGACCGCAGGACACGTCCTCAACCTTGGAGAGTCGATTCTTCAAGGATTCAAGCTCGTGACTCTGCGCCTCGCAACGATCCTGCAGCCCCTTGATCTCCAGCTTCCCTTTGCGGAGATCCTCGATCTTGGCCTTGAGAGATTGTTTCTTTGAACTCAGAAGCTCCCTCAGCCCATCTCTTTCCTCGCTCACGGCCTTCAGTTCAGCTGTCAAACGGGTCACCTCGGAGGCGGCTTCCCGTTCTCCTGCCTTCCTGGAGAGCTTGCTTGCGATTTTCAAACAAGCTGAGTTCTGCAAATGGACAAAGAGTTAGAATTATTCTGAAGATGCAATTCAGATGATCCTTCGAGCAAGATGCACTTACCACCAGTTCGAGCCTGTCGAAAGCTTCATCCAGAGTAGCCCCTGGAAGATTGCAGAGTTTTCGGATCACGGCTGTGGGGTGGTTGATGTCAACGTCACCCAAACTCTTCATCTTTGGGGTCGAGCCAACAGGCGCACCTGCAATCAACGAGAGATCAAAGTGTTAGAATATTTTCGAGCTTCAACGGCAAGTCAATCAAGGTAAGTCAGTACAGGTACCTGAAGCCTCGACCTGAGGAGCCTTTCCCTTTCCACGATCGGAGCTCTTACCCTTGGGGGTCGACTTCTCCTTGGTGGGGGTTGACTCTGGCAAGGGTTGAGGAGTGGCTTCACCAACCCGACTTCCTCTCTCCAAATGAGCAGGAGAGGGAACGTCTCGAGGAGGTGAAGCTCCCCCTTCGTCCTCATGCCCACTCGAATGGTCGAGCCCTGCCACCATGGTAGCTACTTCGTCAGCCAGAGATCGTGAGGGTGGTGGGGGTTGTTCAACCTCCACACCCCCACTTGGGGTTGCCCCTTCCAGGCGGGGAATCTCGGGAGGTATCATATCAAGGGGTGTAGGGTTGCTTCCAACCCCACCACTCCCCGATATCCTAATCTTGAAGCGCAGGGGGTTCTTCTTCAATTCCCCGAAGTCGTAGGAGGGAATCACCCTTGGGCCATCGCCCGTTGCATCCAGAACTTCCTCCATCCTGCGAGCCTTATCCTCGTTTATGAGGATAGGCTGCGATTCCTCATCGGCACCACCAGTGGGGGTGGGAGGAATTCCTTCCTCACCACCCCCATATCCTTGACCACCATCAGTGGGGGTGGGAGGAATTTCTTCCTCACCACCCCCATTTTCATCATCTTCATCTTCATCTTCACCATCTTCTTCGTCTTCCCCGTCGCTGCCTGTGCCCTCATTCTCCTCATCTTCGCCCTCCTCCTCCCTCTCTACCTCCTCTTCGTCATCTTCATTTTTCTTTTCCTCCTCATCCTCCTCCTGCTTGATGGGGACTTTTCTCTTCTTCTTCGCCGGGCCCTTTGGAATTACCAGCTTCTCCTTCGAGGGCAAGCTGCGCCTGGCTCCATAAGATTTCTTCTCGAATCGAAGTCTTCTAATAATTTTTCCAGATTGAGGGTCCTCCTCGTAGTCGGAGTAGATAACCTCATTGTCTTTGTAACGAAGCTTCGATCGGTGGAGGAGGTTGGCCTTGCCATGCCGGACTGGGCAATTCAAAAATTGCTTCCAAGATCTGGTCCCACATGTCAACTCCAAGAAAAGGTTGTCGAGAGACCCCACCTGCTCCGGAGGCCACGCGAGAGCTCCTCCTGCAGAGAACATGTCAGTCTCATCCTGCACCTTGTACCGAGGAACCTCCGGGACTGACATTGGAGTCCAGGCACCCGACACCGACAGCGGCCAGTCCGTGTACAGTTTGTCGGAGCCGATGGTATCGATGATTGGGCGCAGAGCAGAGACACCCATCAGATAATAGAAGGGGCTATCTTTCCTCCAGGCCCATCTGTAATGGTAAAAGAAATATCCGAACTCAATCCGAGCTTCTTCACCTTCGGGAATGCTGGAATAGCATTTCCTCAGCTCCTCCTAGAAGTTTGACTCTACGCGACAGAAAGCGTAGATGATCCTCCAGGAATTTCCAGTCACTTGCCCGGGACAGAGACCAGAAACGTTCAATAGCCTCGCAGCGAAAGGAGGCAGTGGAAGGCGCAGTCCACAGTTGAGCTGGCCGATCGTGACGATAATTCCCATCACCTGCTCTTTGCTCGCCCACGAGACAAAGACTGTCTGCCTGTCAATACAAAAAGCTGACAGAATTCCTGGAAGCGCTGGCTGGGACTTCCCCTCAGTAAAACATGCCAGCAGCTTATGCAGTTTCTCCCTCTTCGCATCTGTGAGTTTGCCCCCTATGTTATACCCAAATTCTGGTTCCACCGATAGAGGAAATTGAGGGCGGAGGACAAACTTGGCCTTGGGGATCTGCTCTGGCCTTGATAGGGCTGAAGCAAATCCAACTCCCTGATGCCTCTTACCAAGTTGACCAAGTTCGATCAATTCGGCCTTGCCTTTGCCACGGCCCTTCGAAACAGTCGCTTCCTCAACAACTTCCTTCCCCTTTCTCTTGGATGGAACAACACCCTTCTTCGAACTGCCCGAAGATGCCATTTGACCGATCGAAAGGAAATGAGTAAGAAATCGGGAGCAAAGAATCTGGACTTCGAAAATTTTTTGGAAGCGTGAGGCGAAAAATGACAGCCAGTGAAACTTATATACCCAGGGTAAAACAGGTGCGCAAATCGAGAAGACACGTGTCTTCACCATATCAAATCGTGTGTTTTTGTAGGTACACGTGGCATCCATCCGTAGCAAGCGCAAAACCAGGCGAACAGTCGCGACCAGGCGAAACGTCAGACCACCGGTCCGAGCAAACCAACGGTCCAAGCAAACCATCGGTCCGAGTGAACCGGACCGCCGGTTCAGAAGAACCATTCAAAAAAGACCAAAGATGCAAAAGCAAGAAAAAAAAATCAAACTCCATCAATATTCAAGACTGCCAAAGATCAAAGGAGAAGAACAAGCTATACCACTTCTTCGAAAGTACAGGTTCAAAACTAACCCTGACCGGCTGATTTTAGCCGAACGGTCAAATATGACCGTTCGGCCAAAATCAACCGATCGGTCGATTTTCTACTAGATCTGGCCAAAAACTGAGGGTTTTTGCCGATCACCCAAACCCTGACCGGCTGATTTTAGCCGAACGGTCAAATATGACCGTTCGGCCAAAATCAACCGATCGGTCGATTTTCTACTAGATCTGGCCAAAAACTGAGGGTTTTTACCGATCACCCAAACCCTGACCGGCTGATTTTAGCCGAACGGTCAAATATAACCGTTCGGCCAAAATCAACCGATCGGTTGATTTTCTACTAGATCTGGCCAAAAACTGAGGGTTTTTGCCGATCACCCAAACCCTGACCGGCTGATTTTAGCCGAACGGTCAAATATGACCGTTCGGCCAAAATCAACCGATCGGTCGATTTTCTACTAGATCTGGCCAAAAACTGAGGGTTTTTGTCGATCACCCAAACCCTGACCGGCTGATTTTAGCCGAACGGTCAAATATGACTGTTCGGCCAAAATCAACCGATCGGTCGATTTTCTACTAGATCTGGCCAAAAACTGAGGGTTTTTGCCGATCACCCAAACCCTGACCGGCTGATTTTAGCCGAACGGTCAAATATGACCGTTCGGCCAAAATCAACCGATCGGTCGATTTTCTACTAGATCTGGCCAAGAACTGAGGGTTTTTTGCCGATCACCCAAACCCTGACCGGCTGATTTTAGCCGAACGGTCAAATATGACCGTTCGGCCAAAATCAACCGATCGGTCGATTTTCTACTAGATCTGGCCAAAAACTGAGGGTTTTTGCCGATCACCCAAACCCTGACCGGCTGATTTTAGCCGAATGGTCAAATATGACCGTTCGGCCAAAATCAACCGATCGGTCGATTTTCTACTAGATCTGGCCAAAAAACTGAGGGTTTTTTCCGATCACCCAAACCCTGACCGGCTGATTTTAGTCGAACGGTTAAAATATAACCGTTCGGCCAAAACCAACCGATCGGTCAATTTTCTACTAAATCTGGCCAAAAAACCATGTTTTTTGACCGATCACTCGATCCTTGACCGGTTAAAATTGACCGTTCGGTCAAATTTTAACCGATCGGTCAAATTTGACCGATCGGTCAAAATTGACCGATCGGTCAAAATCAACCAATCGGTCAAATTTCCACTGGATCGGTCAAAAAACCATGTTTTTTGACCGATCACTCGATCCTTGACCGGTTGAAATTGACCGTTCGGTCAAATTTAACCGATCGATCAAATTTGACCGATCGGTCAAAATTGACCGATCGGTCAAAATCAACCGATCGGTCAAAATTCCACTGGATCGGTCAAAAAACCGTGTTTTTTGACCGATCACTCGATCCTTGACCGGTTGAAATTGACCGTTCGGTCAAAATTGATCGATCGGTCAAAATTGACCGATCGGTCAAAATTTGACCGATCAAATCTTTTCTTGGCGCTAACACTTGGCAAGCCTCTTTTGTACCTTCTTTAAACAGGATGTTGCTGTTTTTTGCACCAAATCCAAGCCAGCCAGAACGTACTCTAGCTAACTTGGAGGGGGTAACTGTGGGTGCAAATTTTGGCAAAAAGTCTGCAAACAGCGGGCCCCACCGGCCCTGCCTGGTGGGCCCCCGAGTACCACAGCGGGACCCACCGGCCCTACCTGGTGGGCCCCCGAAGACTACAGTGGGACCCACCAGCCCTGCCTGGTGGGCCCCCGAATACCACAGCGGGACCCACCGGCCCTGCCTGGTGGGCCCCCTAAGACGGCAGCGGAGCCCACCAGCCTTACCTGGAGGATCCCCAGATACGGCAGCAGAGACCGCCGTTTACCACCAGAAAATCCTATAAATAGCAGAGTCTTCAAATGTAAAAGGATCGATTCTAAAGAGATCGAATTCTCAGTTCTAAAAACCAGAGCTCTGGGATTTCCAACTTCCCATCTTCCATCTCTCTTTGATCTTCTTCTCTCTCTCGAAGAGATCAGTGTTTACAGTGATACTCGGCCTGTCGAGATCACTTCGACATAAGTGTTAGTGAATTCGGGTTGCTCCCTATAGCACGGAGATGTAGGCTTCGGCTGAACTCCGAGATCACCTCTCGTGTCTACTCTCTGATTGCATATCTCTCTCTATTTACATATCAAAGGCTTCAACTTCAATCAACAGATCGAACAACGATCTTCGACGTCAACTTCAACTTCAATTGACTGGTGCTGCGAAAGTCTTCGGGTCGGCACGAAGATTTTCCCCCACAAAATCAACGAGGATTATGCCTCTCGGGATACACGAATGGCGGGCTACGTGGACCTAGTGAAAGGTAAGGCCGCGGAATTCGAGAGAATTTCCTTCGAACAAGTGCCACGGGCCGATAATAGGCGGGCTGACGCGTTGGCAAATGCCGCCTCCCTGCTGGGAGGATCGGGAGCTCGCCAGATTTTCATCGAAGTCCAAAGTCATCCTCGGCTCGAACTAGCGGAGCCCGCCGTTAACCAAGTATCGGCCGACGTGTCACCTGGCGGATGGACCGCGCCTATTATTCATTTTCTTCAGAAGGGCGATCTCCCGAAAGACAGGGAAGAAGCTCGGCGAATGGAGAAGTGCGCTGGCCGCTATCTCATTCGCTGGGATCGCTTTTTTAGAAAATCTTTCGGCGGGCCAAATCTTCGTTGTATTGAGCACCCCGTAACCGAAGAGGTTTTAAATTGCATCCATTCGGGCGAGCTGGGAAACCACGCAGGTGGCCGGTCTCTGGCTGCAAAGGTAAGGAGGCAAGGATATTGGTGGCCCACCCTCGAGCAAGATGCGTTGAAGATCGCCCGAAGGTGCATTCAATGCTAGAAGCACGCCACGATGAATCAGATGCCCGCAGTAGAGCTGCACCCTCTGGTGAGCCCTTGGCCATTCCAGTAGTGGGGGCTCGACATTGTGGGACCTTTCCCTCAGTCAGCCCGGCAGAATAAATTCATCTTAGTAGCTACGAACTACTTCACCAAATGGGTGGAAGCGGTCCCGCTAGCCAAGATAGGCGAAAAGCAAGTAAAGGACTTCCTCTGGAAGAATATTTTCTGCAGATTCGGTTTGCCGCGGGTGCTTGTCACCGATAATGGTCGCCAGTTCGACAATCACTTGATCAGAAGCTTTTGTGACGAGTATGGGATCGACCTGAGGTTCTCATCTCCGAGATACCCCCAGAGCAATGGGCAGGCAGAAGCCACGAATCGCGTAATCCTAGACAACCTCAAGAAGAGATTGGAAGGAAAGAAGGGACTGTGGGAGCAGGAGCTCGACGGTGTCCTATGGGCCTTTTGCACTACTCCACGTCGCTCAACTAATGAGTCGCCTTTCGGTCTCACTTATGGATGTGAAGCAGTGCTACCCGTAGAAGCCGAGCTACCCACTGAAAGAAGGCTCGTGGCGGAGGAGGTCGACAATGATAAACTGCTCACTAACTCCCTCGATCAGCTCGAAGAACGACAGGAGCGCGCCAACCTGCACCTCGCCGGGTACAGACAAGAAATGAAGCGCGCCTACGATAAGAAAGTCCGCCATCGAGCGTTTAAAACCGGCGACCTGGTGATGAGAAAAGTGTTCGCAAACACGCAAGAATCCAACACCGGAAAGCTCGCGGCGAACTGGGAAGACCCCTACATAGTGCACCAAGCACGAGGATCCGGGGCCTACCAATTGATGACTGCTGAGGGCGACCTACTCGAGCGACCTTGGAATGTTTTGCACCTCCGAAAGTATTACGCGTAGAGTTTCGACGACCTTTTGTAATGACATCTTCGAAAGTTATGAATGAACAATGGCGGTTTCTATGATGGTACAGTCCGCTGTTGTGCGAACTTAAAACAGAATCGGGGTTCCTCAGAGGCCGCCAGCAAGCGACCTTGAGATTCCCGGGGTAGTCCGCCGCCACACGGACTTAAAGCAAGACTGGGCTCCTCAGAGGCCGCCAGAAGGCGACCTTGAGATTTCCAGGGTAGTCCGTTGTCAAGGGGACTTAAAGCCTAGCCGGGATCCTTCGCGTTCACCAGCCATGAACGGAAGCATCCCGGCACGATCTAGGGAAACTTGAAAAGGGCGATCCCCCTTTTAGGTAGCCCAAACATCCCTTGGTAACCCCTCAAAGGGCATGTCCAGTGATCAGGATCCTTGGGGGTAATTAACCGGGCAGGGGGCAGCTAGCATTTACTAGTTTTCTTTAATATAAAATTGATTTAAATCTCTGAGCATAGGGAAATTTTTGAAGTTATTTGGTTCGCTCGTCTTTTTCTTTTCTGGGCTCAGAGATTATAGCGAGATTTAGCGAGCATGCCGAGCTTTTCGTTTGCATATATTTTAAAATAAAAATGGTTGAATCGAATTAGTTGCCTCGCCCGGGGTATCACCCTTGAGATCGCTGCAAAAATTTCTAAAGCGGACTCGCAGAAAGAAAGAAAGCAACACAGAGAAAGTAAACACAAAAGAGCGGACTAAAGAACTTTCATTGATCAAATAAAAAGTACAAAAACAATTACAAAAGTGAGTGAGCTCAAGGCTTGCTGGTCTCTGCCCCGCTGTCATCTCCTCGGTGCCGCTTCTTCGACCTCTCGGTCTTGTATTTCTCCACAGCGGCCAGGGCGCCCTTCTTGAGGAGATCGTCCAGTTGAGCTTGGAGGCGACCTTGTTGTGGGGGAAAATCTTCGTGCCGACCCGAAGACTTCGCAGCACCAGTCAATTGAAGGTTTGAATCGAAGAGATCGTTGTTCGATCTGTTGATTGAAGTCGTTGCTTTCGATATGTCAACAGAAGGAGATATGCAATCAGAGAGTTGACGCGAGAGATGTGATCTCGGAGTTCAGCCAAAGCCTATGTCTTCGTGCTATAGGGAGCAACCTGAATTCACTAACACTTGTATTGAAGTGATCTCGACAGGCCGAGTATCACTGAAGTCACCCTTCAACCTCTTCAAAGAGAAGATCAAGATCCAAGAGAGGGGATGAGAAGTTAGAAATCCCAGAGCTCTGGTTTTTGAAATCAGAAATCAAATGATGCACTGATCTCTGGATCCATTTACATTCAAAGGGTGTGCTATTTATAGGATTTCCTGGGATGGAATCTAGGGCAAATGGCGGTTTCTGCTGCCGTTTCTGGGGGATTTCACAGGCAGGGCTGGTGGATTCCGCCGTCTTCGTGGGACCACCAGGCAGGGCTGGTGGGTCCCGCTGTAGTCTCCGGGGGCCCACCAGGCAGGGCCGGTGGGTCCCGCTGTAGTCTTCGGGGGCCCACCAGGCAGGGCCGGTGGGTCCCGCTGTAGTCTTCGGGGGCCCACCAGGCAGGGCCGGTGGGTCTCGCTGTTTGCAGACTTCTTGCCAAAATTTGCACCCACACTTGTTGAGCCCGAAGGCCTTCGGCGTGTATCTCCTTCAGAGCGGAGATCTCTGTCTTCAGAGCAGCGACCTCGCCTTGAAGTTGAGCAACCTCCTTCTGAGCGGCCTCTCTGGCGGTCACGGCCTCGTCCCGCTCTGCCTTGGCCTTTTGGAGGTCGTCAGAGGTTTTGAGTTGGGCCGTCTCCAACTCGGCCATGCCCGACACGAGGGTCGCGACCCTCTACCGAAGTTCCTCTGCCTTTTTCAGCGCTGCGACGTGCGTAGCCCGCTGGAGCTCGTGAATGTGCTCGTCCACCTTGCGCTCGGACCCCCGAAGGGAATCGTTGAACAAGGCAGCCAGCGCCTTCCCGGCCCCAGCGACATCCGCGGCCAGTGCCTGGCTCTGCTTCTCCGCCTATATAAGAAAGATGAAAAAGTTAGCAAAAATGAGATTTTTGCGTGGAGGTAGAAAAAGCAAGAGATACCTCGGCCAGGCGTTCGCTTATGGAAACGAAGGGGGCTCGGGCGAAGATGTTGCGGCCCAGCAGCTGCCGCATGTAGTAGGGCGCCCTCCCCTCTTCCGCAGAGGAGCCCACGCTGGGACCCCCCGGAGCTTCGGTAGGAGGCGGCGCGCCGGGAGAAGGAGTAGGGGCTGGCTCCTCCCCCGGGCGAGCTCCAGCTACGGGCGGGCTTGGAGGATCCTTCCTGGCTTCTTTGGCCTCCGACTCCGAGCTTGAGGACTTAGAGTCGGAGCCGATATCCACGAAGCTGGGGGACCTGTTGTTAGAATTGGTGAGGTCTACAGCTCGTAAAACCTATAGTTTAGCTATGTATGGTTGATAGTATAGGAATGCATATTGGTACGTACCTTAGTACGTGTTCTGATTACAGAACAGAGAGCCATGGCTACATGGTAATCCACTTGAGTGGGAGACTCAAGGGACTGGTCCCATATAACCTAAATACGTTCGCAGCTCTGTTAAGGGTTGGTCGCCCTATCAGGATAAGATGTTGGGATGACAGAGCGTGGGTGTCTCCACCACAGTCATTACCAGGCACAGTGTCTGTGGTCGAACGGAACCAACACGGTGCATAGATCGATGAGTAGACATCGGTGCACTAAACCGTGTTTCTGCTTAGGGTAAAATGGTCCTAAACCCTGAGGAACCATGTCTGGTGGACTAACCAGTTGTGTGGTGCTTTGGCGCACCAATGTATGAGGATCCGGATGCAGTGATCCAAAACCACGGTGTACTGGGTTACCCAGCTGGCGTTGCATCAGCGTGTCACTCCTGCAGGCTATCCACACCCCTAACGGGAGGTGCGTTCCTTGGTCTGACCTACGTCGTATTAAACCCTGGCCAGGTGGTCATCAGTTGGACTGATGACGGATCCGGTTGCTTGTTAGAGTAATCAGAGGTACGATGTATATGGTCAACCTGGAAGGAACCGAGTCATATGAGCACTCGAGTCTGACGGTATTCTCCACCGCTCGAGTTGCGTCATGGCACCAAGTGGAGGGACAGCGAGTTTACCATACTAAGCGGAGAGCAGGGGTATGAGAGAGAACATAGTAAGTCCGGGGGAATTGGAGTGCAGCCTGCGTCGCACTCTGGGTGGCTACGCAGGTTAACTCGGACTCAGAGGATCGATGGTACACTCGGGTAGTGTGTCGATCGAGTCTGAGTTGGAAGCCATGAACCCTGGTCCCTGAAGGTTCCACCTTATCGACATTATGTACGGTTCTTATACCATCTCCTCAAAACACAGAACGTAGTTAGAGGAAGCGAGAAGTCCAAGCATACGCTCCGTGAGTGCTTCGCACTAGTGCACGGTAGATGCGTAGCTACGTGTGTGCACTAAGGGGAAATCCTAGGTTAGTGCAGAGACGCATGTAGCAATTCCTTGCCATAAGTGGACTTTGCCACATGGGTGCGATGCACCGGGACATGTTGCGAGTTGACGAGTTGACTTCACTAGGGGCACCCTAAGGAAACCTCAGAGAATAGTGAAATCACTGGTGCACTTCACTTATGTGTGCCTTGCAAAGTCTCGTACACGAGGAACGACCAACTAGTGGCATAAGGGCGTTTTGGTCATACCATGCGCCACTATGTACTAAGGGGGCCGACCCTCAGTGTTGAGAGACTGGTCAAGGCCGGCCCTATTAGTTTCGGGAGGTTGTTGCCTCCGATGAAGAGGCCAGTTATGAGGCACAGAAAACGGGCTGGTTTTGACCGTTTTCGAAAACAAGGAAAGGATAGAGATAAAGAAGAGATATATAGGGATAAGGTTTGAATCAATCATCCTTATCCATACTGTCCTTATCCATATGGATAGGCCGGCCCTATATATGAGAAGGAGAGAGAGGGGGCACGAAATCAGATGCATGGGCAAGCCCTAGGGCCGGCCATGCAAGCCATGGGGAAACCGAAGCCCCTCGTCTCTCTTCGCATCTTCTCTCTCGTCTCTCTCTCTCTCGCTTGTGCCATTAGATGGCGACTCGTCTTCCTCGTGTGGTGTTTCGTAGAAGAAGAAGGCTCGTCGTATGGAGGCACTCAGAGATCCATCGACGAGGTGCCGTGCATCGTGTGAGATCGGGTGAACTAGAAGGCGTCTCCCGCAACCTTTTGCTGTCCAGAATCTGCATAGAAAATCAACATTGTTTCTGCTATTCCGGGAGCTACAGAAGTCCAAACGACGTGAAACTTGTTGGAAAAGTTGCGTCTCGAAGTTGGTTACTTGCAGTCCAAATTTCAGCCCAATCGGAGTTCGGAGCAGAAAGTTATGGCCGTCGCACCGAAGCTATGTCGAGCAGATCCGTAGCCCGTCTCCATCGACAAAGAAGAAATTTGTCGCGGTGAAAGATTCCGCACGCAGGTATGATCTCTAACAAGTAGATCTAACATAATTAGAATATGTATACATGCTAGATTGTTCTTTTGCGTTAGATCGTCGTTAGGGGTTCGCGTAGTTGTCATGCTAGATTCATACACGCATATGTAGATCGTTTCGATGAAATTTTTGATATGTAACGCACACCGCTCACGGTCCTCGGACCTTCACTTTGCTTCCGCTGCGGGCCTCTACCAAGAATTTATTTCCAACAATTGGTATCAGAGCCCGCTAGTGGTGTGTGTTTCATGTTTTTCATGAAACCGTCATGTGCGCGCATGAATAGTATGTGCCACCATCGGGGTTCTACAAGTAGATCATGCATATAGTACATATTGTATGTTCTATGAATCGTTCTTGCAGGGCGCCGCTTCTAAAAATTATTCTGGATATGTGATTACTTGCTACCGGGGGTCGGACCCCGTGTTAGCGATTTTGTCTGGATATTTTTTATTCTGTGTGTGGATAGATTTTAGAGCCATAGTCGGGCAAGAGGTGAAGATTTACCACCCTTGATTACCAGGCTTTTGCTATGTTTGTTTTCCTTTTCTTTATAGGAAATTGTGTACGAGCGAGCACTTCCTCGAAGCGTACTAGATCTTTTTCGGTTACAGATTGAAGAGGAGGACTTGCCGTGAAGATCCACCACCGGGAAGATAAGCGGAACCTTGGAGGACGATGGCGATCCGGCGAAGCGTACACGATGAAGGCAAAGGGCAGAAAGCGTAAGGAGATCGTATACAGAGGCTTGCACCGGATCGAGGAACCTTGCGAAGGAGACAGAGAGCCTGCGCTGTGCCAGTCAGGTTCACGGGTCGGACCCTGAACTTGATTCAGTTGTGTGCTTGTTTCTTTCAGTAGTTCTTTATATTTCTGTAGAGAACCCCGATGTGATAATTTAATTATCTGTGTTAGAGGGATGTCCTTTTCCCTCGGGTTCTAGCGACCTTATTAGGATAGGATTCCACTAGTGATGCCTATTATTTAATTGACCCTTGATGATAGTATGAATTCCTCACATTTGGTTATGCCCCCATTAGGTCAACACCCGATTAGTCGGGTGTGCCTATTTGGCAAGCATCGAAACCTAGAATGAGTTGGAATTCTACTATGACATCATTCGTCAAATTTATAAGCGAGGCGCCATGGTAGTGGAAGACCTTTCCTATCAGTCTGACCTTAGGCTAGGCTCCAGGGCATTAGCGTAATAGCCAAGTTTGCAAAGCATCGATGTTCTTGGGATATGTAATGTGACCCTTGAGTGGAGAAATCCACTCGAGGCAGGGACTATGATATTCCGAGATCGATTAATGCTTCGCGAAAGGCTTGAAACGCTAGTGGGAGCATGATATGACTAGGGTCTAGTGTATAGGTTGTCGTGACCTTAGAGTACACTCATACTTGCATTAAATAACCCTAAACTATAATAAGGGATGTGTAAGAGGACTCGTCGAGATCCTCTGGCCTCCACAACCAACTGCTCTGTGTCTGGGTGGAAGTGCGTAGCTCGACACCCCCTAGGGTGAGGGTTATGTTTTTCTATGCCAGATAACTTAGCGGTCTCCTTCAAGATATGGCAGTTACGGGGCCAGGAGAGAAGGGCTTTTTATCCCACCCTAGTTGGGGCCGCATGAACTCCCGTGCCGTAATTGCTTAGGCTTGTGGGTAAGCATCCGAAGTGGACGTGAGGCATCTGTTGCTTGCACAATGGGGATCACATGACACTGGCCAAAAGATAACCATGGTCCATCAAAGCCCTTAGTTGGCAGATTTGGACTGGGTCAAGGAAAGGCCCATGTAAGCGGATTGACGCTGCATGATGCCCCCTAGGGCAGGTGTAGTCGATTCTGAGATCTTACATACATGGTTAATTAATCCATAGATGTGTCTTCGCTGTGAGGGTAGCGTTGGCATTTGGATATAATTAGCTTATTTTCAAAATCCATAAAATAAGTTATTTTGCATTCGTTTTTCATTCAACCATATAGTTCCCCTATCTGTTATCCCATAAGAGAACCAGTTATCGGGTCTCTAACTACGTAGAGCGGAAGCGCTATCTTTAGTTTATGCTTAGGGTAGTAAACGTACATTGGCTAGCAATGTAAATATCACTGTACTAGACCTAACGGGTCCAGATATTACTAGGGCACTAACTAGGGCATATGACGACTAGCAAGAGTCTAAGGAGATGTGCAAGTGCTATGTTATAGCAGACTTGCGGACAACTCTTTAGAAGCGAGTCAGACATATGCCGGGTTTTCTCTAATAAAGTTTTACTTGCATAAGATGTCTGCTAGGCGAAGTCGGTAGACTCATCGCTTATCCACCAAGATACTTGTCGGTACCGAGATGTCTGAGGATATGTTTGTTCGGGAACACATACTTGAGTTCCAGATTGAACTAGATTCTAAAGACATAGTACCAGATGACGAGGTGGTGGAAGACGTCTGTCTTGCATCCTTGTCTGGAACCTCGAAGGCGTTGTCAGAGACTTTAGCTTTAACAAGCTAGAGATGACAAACACAGAACTTCTAAGGAGATTTCTAAGAGACAAAGGATGGGATCAAGATTAAAGGCAAAGCCTTTAGTGCTTAACCTAGGTCTTCTTTAGAAGAACCTAAGGGAGTAACTTATAAGAGATCGAAAACTATTCTAGTGCAGAAACTAGTGTGGACTCCTAAGTATGGTAACGCTAAGGACGAAAGTGTTTCTGTTTTAGCAAGTATAGGGGGTATTTGAAGATTGAGTATGGCCTCAAGATGTTAGGATTTGAGTCGCTATCTAGTAGCAGTTCTTATGCTTCTTAGAATGTAGACTTCGGGTCTACAGAGATTCAAGGAAGGCACAAGGCTACTTTATAGTGAAGGAATCCTAACATAGGTACTGATGCCATAAGCCGCTGCGGAAGCTGTTAGATATGATTGTCTTAGTTTTTCCGAAACACGGATTTTGATCTTTAGAGATGTAGTTCTGTTTCCTCCTTGGTAAATGAAGTTTTTAGTTTTAGACAGCACCGTTGGTGTGTATCTTAAACTGAATAGATAGCTTCATTACTAGAGGAATAGATCAGAATAATCTCTTTGTATTTAATCCTAATTCGGAAATAGAATTCATGACAGCTGTAGCGTCTAATTTAAATTCATCTAAATCCTTCGAAGAATCTATCCCATTTGTGATCCCTCTGATTTAGATATTTTGCCTCAGATAAATTCAGAGGTGACAGAAGGCCGAGTTTCTGTTCACAGAATCATCGAAGATCCTTCTAACCTATGAGTATAATCTGGAAGGCAGAATAACTAAAAGGGCCATGAAGGTATGGGAGTTAGTTAATTTTGACGTCTATGGTTCCAAGAGCATCTAGACGATAGGAGTCTCTTCGATTTAATTGAGGGAATGAGAACCTATCGGATGGGTTCCATAGGATCCTGAAGGAGCATGGGATTATCTCCCAGTTAAATGCTCCTAGGATGAAACGTCAGAATGAAGTCTCCGAGAGAAGGAATCGGACCCTGTTTGACATGGTCCGTAGTATGATGAATATTGCCAAATGTACTACCCACCCTTTGGTGGGGTTGTACCTTAAAACAGTAGCTTATATCTGAAACTCTCTCTCATCTAGATCAGTGCCTCAGACCTATAGAGAGCTATGGTCTAAGCGAAAGCTGACACTATAGAGTCTCGAGATATAGGGTCGTCCTGCACTTGTGCAAAAGGACAAGAGGGATGAGATGGAGATGTAGTTCCAGGTATATCTGTTTGTAGGTTACCCTTAGGAGGCATAAGGTGGACTGTTCTATGATCTTGAGGTTTGGAAGATAATTGTTTCTACGAATACCATCTACCTAGACCAGGATTATATTATAGACCATAAGTTTACCGGTAAGGTAGTTCTGGGTGAACTACTGGGTAATGGTAGAGAGTGCGCATTTGAAAAACGTAGTGGGAGTAGATGATACAAGAAACTAGTATACCAGACACTGTAGAAACAATTCACTTTTGTACCACCACCACTTCGTCGTTGTGGGACCATCAGAGCTCCTGAAAGATACTATGGAGAAACTTCGATAGTTAATCCAGAGTTTCAGGAGGATGATCCCTAGAGCTACAAAGAAATAGTGGGAGCTTCCTTTGTACCACCACCACCTCATCGTTGTGGGACCATCAGAGCTCCTGAAGGATACTATAGAGAAACTTTGATAGTTAATCCAGAGTTTCAGGAGGATGATCCCTAGAGCTACGAAGAAGTAGTGGGAGCTTCCGACAGCTCTGACTGACAAAAGACCATGGAGGCAAGCTTGCATCAATGTCCCTTGGAATAGTCTTGACACTTATAGCACTATCACCCTTCGGGGTGTAGGAGGTGTATAAGAAGAGCACCCGGTTAATACTTAAGTAGCTAGATTAGTTACCAAAGGAGAAGGGATTGACTATGTCAATACCATCTCACTGGTAGCTATGCCTAAGTCTATAACGGATCCTCTTAATCCATCACAGCCCATTATAGTTGGGAGATCTGGTTGATGGATGTCAAGACAGTTATTCCCTAACGGGAATTTAGAAAGGACATATGGATGATGTAGCCCCAAGCTTTGTGTCAGTAGGTTAGGAAGATTTGGAATGCAAGTTGCAACTGTCCATTTATGGACTGATGCAAGCATCCAGGTTGGAATATCTATTTTGATCAAGGAAATCCGCTAACACGGATTTGATCAGAATGAGGATAAACCAAGATGGTACAGGAAAGGTGAAATAGCTACAAGGGTATATTTAGTACTTTACGTTAACGATATTCTACTGATTGAAAATGACGTAGGAATATTGTTTACGGTAAAGGTTTGTAGTCATCACAATTCGATGTGAAAGACCCTAGTGAGGCGAGTTATGCTTTGGGAATCAAGGTAACTCGAGATAACCAGAGCAAGATTCTCTTGCTGTCACAGGCTATGCATGAAGATAAGATTCTACCCAGATTCGGTTTACGAGGCTAGATATCTATTGCGCAGCAGGAAGATGGGTCGGTTTCAGTCGAACCCGGGTCCAGATCTCTGGACCGATGTGAAGGGTATACTCAGAAATCCTCATTAAGTAAGGATTATGAGTTAGCTTGCCCTTCACAGGTCCTGATATCGATTGGACACACAGGATCTGACTTTGGTATCAGATGTGTGTACCAGAGAATCGATTTCAGGGATTATTTTTATCTTGGGATTAGAAGCGGTAGTTGGTAGAGTGTGAAGCAAGAGTGCATCACAGACTCTACCATAGAGGCTTAGCACGTTGTTACTTGCGAAGTAGTATATCAGGTGGTAAGGCTTAGGAAGTTCTTAGAGAACTTGGGACGCGTACCAGAGGCTCAGTTATCTGTTGTTACAACAGAAGAGCGGTAAGCAAGGTCCAAGGAGACTAGGCACCGCCGTGAGGGGAAACCCATCAAGTACAAACTCCACTTGATCTGACAGTTATAGGAGGAAATGCAAGTAGTGGTATTGAGGTGGAATCTACAGACAATGTTGCCAATTCCTTTAGGGAATTCCTACAAAGGCTTTTGGGCAGCATGTAGAAGCTACAGAGCTCAACACCGTTATTCCTCGTTAGACCTAGTGGGAGATTGTTAGAATTGGTGAGGTCTACAGCTCGTAAAACCTATAGTTTAGCTATGTATGGTTGATAGTATAGGAATGCATATTGGTACGTACCTTAGTACGTGTTCTGATTACAGAACAGAGAGCCATGGCTACATGGTAATCCACTTGAGTGGGAGACTCAAGGGACTGGTCCCATGTAACCTAAATACGTTCGCAGCTCTGTTAAGGGTTGGTCGCCCTATCAGGATAAGCTGTTGGGATGACAGAGCATGGGTGTCTCCACCACGGTCATTACCAGGCACAGTGTCTGTGGCCAAACGGAACCAACACGGTGCATAGATCGATGAGCAGACATCGGTGCACTAAACCGTGTTTCTGCTTAGGGTAAAACGGTCCTAAACCCTGAGGAACCATGTCTGGTGGACTAACCAGTTGTGTGGTGCTTTGGCGCACCAATGTGTGAGGATCCGGATGCAGTGATCCAAAACCACGGTGTACTGGGTTACCCAGCTGGCGTTGCATCAGCGTGTCACTCCTGTAGGCTATCCACACCCCTAACGGGAGGTGCGTTCCTTGGTCTGACCTACGTCGTATTAAACCCTGACCAGGTGGTCATCAGTTGGACTGATGACGGATCCGGTTGCTTGTTAGAGTAATCGGAGGTACGATGTATGTGGTCAACCTGGAAGGAACCGAGTCATATGAGCACTCGAGTCTGACAGTATTCTCCACCGCTCGAGTTGCGTCATGGCACCAAGTGGAGGGACAGCGAGTTTACCATACTAAGCGGAGAGCAGGGGTATGAGAGAGAACATAGTAAGTCCAAGGGAATTGGAGTGCAGCCTGCGTCACACTCTGGGTGGCTACGCAGGTTAACTCGGACTCAGAGGATCGATGGTACACTCGGGTAGTGTGTCGATCGAGTCTGAGTTGGAAGCCATGAACCCTGGTCCCTGAAGGTTCCACCTTATCGACATTATGTACGGTTCTTATACCATCTCCTCGAAACACAGAACGTAGTTAGAGGAAGCGAGAAGTCCAAGCATACGCTCCGTGAGTGCTTCGCACTAGTGCACGGTAGATGCGTAGCTACGTGTGTGCACTAAGGGGAAATCCTAGGTTAGTGCAGAGACACATGTAGCAATTCCTTGCCATAAGTGGACTTTGCCACATGGGTGCGATGCACCGGGACATGTTGCGAGTTGACTAGTTGACTTCACTAAGGGCACCCTAAGGGAACCTCAGAGAATAGTGAAATCACTGGTGCACTTCACTTATGTGTGCCTTGCAAAGTCTCATACACGAGGAACGGTCAACTAGTGGCATAAGGGCGTTTTGGTCATACCATGCGCCACTATGCACTAAGGGGGCCGACCCTAAGTGTTGAGAGACTGGTCAAGGCCGGCCCCATTAGTTTCGGGAGGTTGTTGCCTCCGATGAAGAGGCCGGTTATGAGGAACAGAAAACGGGCTGGTTTTGACCGTTTTCGAAAACAAGGAAAGGATAGAGATAAAGAAAAGATATATAGGGATAAGGTTTGAATCAATCATCCTTATCCATACTGTCCTTATCCATATGGATAGGCCGGCCCTATATATGAGAAGGAGAGAGAGGGGGCACGAAATCAGATGCATGGGCAAGCCCTAGGGCCGGCCATGCAAGCCATGGGGAAACCGAAGCCCCTCGTCTCTCTTCGCATCTTCTCTCTCGTCTCTCTCTCTCTCGCTTGCGCCATTAGATGGCGACTCGTCTTCCTCGCGTGGTGTTTTGTAGAAGAAGAAGGCTCGTCGTATGGAGTCACTCAGAGATCCATCGACGAGGTGCCGTGCATCGTGTGAGATCGGGTGAACTAGAAGGCGTCTCCCGCAACCTTTTGCTGTCCAGAATCTGCACAGAAAATCAACGTTGTTTCTGTGATTCCGGGAGCTACAGAAGTCCAAACGATGTGAAACTTGTTGGAAAAGTTGTGTCTCGAAGTTGGCTACTTGTAGTCCAAATTTCAGCCCAATCGGAGTTCGGAACAGAAAGTTATGGCCGTCGCACCGAAGCTATATTGAGCAGATCCGTAGCCCGTCTCCATCGACAAAGAAGAAATTTGTCGCGGTGAAAGATTCCGCACGCAGGTATGATCTCTAACAAGTAGATCTAACATAATTAGAACATGCATACATGCTAGATTGTTCTTTTGCGTTAGATCGTTGTTAGGGGTTCGCGTAGTTGTCATGCTAGATTCATACACGCATATGTAGATCGTTTCGATGAAATTTTTGATATGTAACGCACACCGCTCACGGTCCTCGGACCTTCACTTTGCTTCCGCTGCGGGACTCTACCAAGAATTTATTTTCAACACCTGTAGACCAGGTCCCCCAGACCCTCCTGGGAGCCCGCTTCCTCCTGGCCCTGGCCGGAGGCGAGGCCAGGGGGACGGGTGCCGGAGCCGCGGGGGGTGTAGAGGACGCAGCGGCGGCAGTGGGACCGCCCTGCTGGACCTCCACCCCGGCAGCAGGTACGGGAGCTGCAGGCGGAGTAGAGGTCGCAGCGGTGGCAGCGGCTTCGCCCTGCTGGACCCCTACCCTGGCGGCAGGAGAGGGGAGCTCCTGTCCGCTTGGTCCTGCCCCTGGTGCGGAAGCTGATGGAGCTGGGAGCTTCTCCACCTGGGCAGAAGCGTGGGGCTCCATCTGGGAAGGTTGAGTGACGGGCTCTTCCTCCTCGGAGTCTGTTGCCTCCTCCTCGGAGTCCGTCCATTCGGGCTCCGAGTCCAAGCCCGCCTCCTCCTGTGCTTTCCACTGCTGCTCCGCCTGGGCGCTTGCAGGCACGGGCCTCGCGCGCTTGGCCTTCTTCTTCCCGCGGGCCTCCATCTCCGGCGTCAGCACTGCCACACGGAGAGGGACGGTCAGATCACCGAGGAAGTTGCCTATTAATATTTGAGCCATCTCGGATTCGACTTCCGCCATGGTTAGCAGGAGGTCGACGTTCGGGTCGTCGGGCTCGACGAATTGAATCTTGCAGCGAACAATTGGAGGTGGGGCAGGTGGCTGACCTGGGCCGGCGTCCTGGCGAGGAGGTTGCGGAGGCGCGGAGGCCACGTCTTGGCGCAGCATCTCTATGGTGTTGGGGTCGTTGAGGCGGATGGGCGAGGCCCACCACCGGACCGTCTTCTTACGGGGGTTGCCTTCCGAACCCCCCGCCCCTTTACTGATCCCCTCGGAGGGAGGAGGGGCCTCCTTCTTCTTCCGGACTATCTTCTGCTTGGGCAGGATAGCGCCGGTCTTCCCGTCCTTCAGCTGGAAGGCGAAGTCGGGGGCGGTGATCTTCTCCGGGGTGCGCCCTCCGAGATAGTGGAGGAACGCCTCGTCCAAGGATCGCTCCCGGTCGGGAGCGATGCACTTCTTCTTCCCCGCCCGGAAGAAAGATATCTCCCGGAAGACCGCCGTCGTAGGAACCCCGGGGTGAGCCGGGACTCCGCTGTGCCGCCCGCGCCAGTTGCCGACTGCCACGAAGGGATAATCCTTCCAGTGGCGGTCCTTGTTCTCGATGGCGGAGAAGGGGAGCACCTCGTCAGGCCGCCCGGCGAGGTAGAAGTACCTGCAACCCGTGCTGTTGAAGACCGGCCCAGGTTTGAGGAGCCACTTCTTGAGCAGGTAGCTCAGAGGGATCCTTACCTTTAGGGCGGTCTCCAGTTGGGATAGCCCGTAGAGTATCCCCCAGGAGTTCCCTGAGAGTTGGGCGGGGCAAAGCCCCGTCAACTCCAGGAACTCCCCGGCGAGGTGACTCAGCGGGAACCGCAGCCCAGACCACAGTAGCCCGACGGAGGCCACGGTGCCCTGGGGCGGTCTCCCGATGAGTGGCATCTTGGTGATAAGGATTTCGTGGGGGAAATCGATCGCCGCTCGGATGCTGTCCCCTACAGGCACCCCGGTGGGGTTCTGCAGCCAGACTACCGCCGTTTTAACGGCGGTCCCGGCAGCAGCAGCAGCAGCGGCGGCAGCAGCAGCGACAGTGGCAGTAACTTCAGCAGCGGAGGATGCCATGAAGGAGAGCGCGAGCTAAAGCGAGCTGGAAGGAGGAAAAAGGGAGAGCTGATTTGCGCGGAAGGATGAAAAGCCCCCCCTCCACCCTTATTTATAGGGGGGTAAGAGGCATGGGGATCGGCGGGACCATCAATGCCCGAGCGCGCTCAGCGAGGCAACGCAACGGCGGTTGAGGCGACAGCTCGCCTTCTTCCAATCGCGAGACGCCATGTGGGCCACGTGTGGAAAAAGCTGCGCCGGCACCGACGCTGTCCTTTTCTGACAGAAACCAAAATGAATGAGATGGAGACACGTGTCCCACGACGATCGGGATCTTATGATGAGATTCATTGTATCAGTTTCGGGTCTCGAGTCTCACGTCGCATTTAAGATGATACGACCGCCGGAGATTTGGTACGAAGCCCGAGCCACCAGATCGCCTGCGGTAGATGCCCGCAGCTCGCCCGAAGTAGACCCTGACCGCGTGTGGCAAGCTCGCACCGGAAGGAGTTCGCTAGTGGCTACTATTCCCAGCCCGCCCGACCATTGTTGCAGCAGACATTGATATCAGGCACATTTCAAAGGATAGGAGCTCGACCCCAAGCTCACTAAAGCATAAATCATGAGGAGAGGAAGCCAGGAAAGAGTAAGCTCGCTAGAACTCCTGAGCAAGTGGCTCGCTTGCCACAGGCACTCCCTCAGGAGGGGGTAATGTTGGGGGTAACTGTCTAGGAGTTGCAACCCTCAGTCTGTATGAGCTCGACCGAACGGCTATTAGGAGCAACACCCACATTGGGCTGTATGGACACCTTGTATCTGAGTGCATCACATCTAAGCCCGGTGAATTGCTTAGACAAAGAGCGCGAAGGAGCTCGCCCAAGCTCGTACAGAAGCTCGCCCAAGATGGCATAGGAGCTCGCACAAGCTCGTGTAGGAGCTCGCCCAGCTCGCGCTAGAGCTTGCCCCACTCGCGCTAGGGCTCGACCAGTTCACGCAGGAGCTCGCCCAGCTCGTATAGGAGCTCGCCCAGCTCACTCAGGATCTCGCCCCACAGCTCGACTGGGAGCGAGATCCACATTGGGCTGTATGGGCACTTGTCTGAGCACGCACCCAGCCCGCCCGGGAGCTCGCCCAAACTCACAAGGAGCTCGCTCCAAACAGCTCACGAGGAGCTCGCCCCACAGCTTGCAAGGAGCTCGCCCCCCCCAGCTCGCGAGGAGCTCGCCCCGCAGCTCGCAAGAAGCTCACCCCCCCAACTCGCGAGGAGCACACCTCTTAGCTCGCCAGGAGCTCGCCCCCAGCTCGCAACGGAGCTCGCCCCCAGCCCCTGGAGCTCGCCATCAGTTCGCCCCTTTCTGTGGATCTCATAGACCCAGGAATCCAAAGGATGACGAACTCGCGCGGGAGCACGCCCTCGCCCCCCCCTCTCACACTGGAGCCCGCCCCAAGGCTCGTACGGGAGCTTCGACCAAAGAGAAAACTTAGAAGGGCATCAACGAACACCGGTAGAGTGCTCAAAGAGATCGCCAGGCCGCTCATATTGTCGAAGAGGTCGCCCTCTCCGGAGCCCGACTTTTGACAAAGGCTGCTAGGTGTCGAAACCCCACTGAAGCTACGTGGACGATTGTAGTCCACGGAAGCCCGCCCGAGTCGGTTTGAGACCTCCCAGACTTGAACATTCCAGAATAGCCACCTGGCAGCGACAGAACAATAACTACCCCCCCACTACATCGTCAGACGAGCAAGACGACAAAGAATATCAGGGGATCAGGTTCCAAGGACTGTCAGACCCATGTGGGCCAGAACGTGGGGGCCTAGAAGGCACCGGAAAGAACCTCCACGTGTTGGGCACCGGTAGGTCGCCGATGTCTATAAATGCCCACCCCCAGGCCCCAAAGTAGAGGTTCGATTTCGAAACACTCATCCCTACCACTTTCGTCTGTTATAGTCCTCCATTGAGCACCTGAGACTGACTTGAGCGTCGGAGGGTTTGCGCTCCTGAGGGAGCCAGCCGTTCTTACGTTTTCCTTTGTCTTGCAGGTAGACCGCACAGACCAGCGAAAAATAACCCCAAACACGATCCATTCTTACTCATTCGTACGATCCATTCTAATTCATTCGCACGACTGTATCCATTCTAATTCATTCGTACGATCCATTCTAATTCATTTGTATGTTCCATTCTAATTCATTCGTACGATCCATTCTAATTCATTCTAATTTATTCGTAATTCGTATGATCCATTCTAATTCATTAGCACGATTCAAATTCATTCATTCGTATGATTCATTCTATTTCATTCGTACGATCCATTCTAATTCATTCATACGATCCATTCTAATTCATTCGCACGATCCATTCTAATTCATTCGCACGAATATATCCGATCCATTCTAATTCCTTCGTACGATCAATTAGAATGGATCGTACGAATGAATTAGAAAGGATCGTGCGAAAGAATTAGAATGGATTATTTGAATGAATTAGAATGGATCGTACGAATGAATTAGAATAGATCGTACGAATGAATTAGAATGGATTGTATGTCGCACAATCTATTCTAATTCATTCGCACGAATGTATCCATTCTAATTCATTCATACGATTCATTCTAATTCATTCGTACGATCCATTCTAATTCCTTCTACGATCCATTCTAATTCATTCGCACAATCTATTCTAATTCATTCGCACGAATGAATCCATTCTAATTCATTCGTACAATCCATTGGATACATTCTAATTCCTTCGCACGATCCATTCTAATTCAAACATACGAATTCATTCATACGATCCATTCTCATTCATTCGTACGTTCTATTCTAATTCATTCATACGATCTATTCTAATTCATTCGTACGATCCATTCTAATTCATTCGCACGATCCATTCTAATTCATTCATACGATCCAATCTAATTCATTCATACGCTCTATTCTAATTCATTCATACTATCCATTCTAATTCATTCGTACGATTCATTATAATTCATTCGTACGATCCATTCTTACTCATTCGTACGATCCATTCTAATTCCTTCGTACGATCCATTCTAATTCATTCGTACGATCCATTCTAATTCATTCGCACGATCCATTCTAATTCATTCGCATGAATGTATCCGATCCATTCTAATTCCTTCGTACGATCCATTCTAATTCATTCGTACGATCCATTCTAATTCATTCGTACGATCCATTCTAATTCATTCGCACGATCTATTCTAATTCATTCACACGAATGTATCCATTTGTACGATTGAAATAGAATGGATCGTACGAATGAATTAGAATGGATAAATTCGTGCGAATGAATTAGAATGGATTGTATGAATAAATTAGATTGGATCGTATAAATGAATTAGAATGGATCGTACGTATGAATTAGAATGGATACATTCATGGGAATGAATAAGAATGGATCGTATGAAGGAATTAGAATGGATCATACGAATGAAATAGAATGGATCCATACGATCCATTCTAATTCATTCGCACGATCCATTATAATTCATTAATACGATGCAATCTAATTCATTCATACGATCCATTCTAATTCATTCATACAATCCATTCTAATTCTTTCACACGATCCATTCTAATTCATTCATACGATCCATTCTAATTCATTCGTACGATTAGAATGGATCGTACGAGTGAATTAGAATGGATACATTCGTGCGAATGAATTAGAATAAAGGAATTAGAATAGATCGTGCGAATGAATAAGAATGGATCGTACGAAGGAATTAGAATGGATCGTACGAATGAATTACAATGGATACATTCTTGCGAATAAATTAGAATGGATCGTACGAATAAATTAGAATGGATTGTGCTAATGAATTAGAATGGATCGTACGAATGAATTAGAATGGATACATTCGTGTGAATGAATTAGAATGGATTGTACGAATGAGTCAGAATGGATCATACATTCGTGCGAATGAATTAGAATGGATTGTATGAATGAATTAGATTGGATCGTATAAATGAATTAGAATGGATCGTACGAAGGAATTAGAATGGATCGTATGAATGAATTAGAATGGATACATACGAATGAATTAGAATGGATCGTATGAATGAACTAGATTGGATCGTATGAATGAATTAGAATGGATCGTGCGTCGTACGAATGAATTAGAATGGATCGTATTAATGAATTAGAATGGATCGTGCAAATGAATTAGAATGGATCGTATGAATTAATTAGAATGGATCGTATGAATGAATTAGAATGGATACATACGAATGAAATAGAATGGATCGTATGAATGAATTAGATTGGATTGTATGAATGAATTAGATTGGATCGTATGGATCGTGCGATTGAATTAGAATGGATCGTACGAATGAATTAGAATGGATCGCGTACAATCCATTCTATTTCATTCGTACGATCCATTCTTACTCATTAGCACGATCCATTCTAATTCATTCATACAATCCATTCTAATTCATTCGCACGATCCATTCGAATTCACTCATACGATCTATTCTAATTCATTCGTATGATCCATTCTAATTCATTTGTATCCATTATATTTCATTCGCACGATCCATTCTAATTCATTCGCACGATCCATTCTAATTCATTCGTACGATCCATTCTAATTCATTCGTATGATCCATTCTAATTCATTCGCACGATCTATTCTAATTCATTCCTACGATCCATTCTAATTCATTCGTACAATCCATTCTAATTCCTTCGCATGATCCATTCTAATTCATTCAATATTCTAATTCATCCATACGATCCTTTCTAATTCATTCGCACGATCCATTCTAATTCATTCATACGATCCATTTTATTTATTCGTACAATCCATTCTAATTCATTCGCACGATCCATTCTAATTCATTCATACGATCCATTCTACTTCATTCATACAATCCATTCTAATTCTTTCACACGATCCATTCTAATTCATTCGTACAATCTATTCTAATTCATTCGTACGATCCATTCTAATTCATTCGTGCGATCCATTCTAATTCATTCATACAATCCATTCTAATTCGTACGATCCATTCTAATACATTCGTACAATCCATTCTAATTCATTCTCTAATTCTTTCGCACGATCCTTTCTAATTCATTCGTACGATCCATTCTAATTGATCGTACGAAGGAATTAAAATGGATCGGATACATTCGTGCGAATGAATTAGAATGGATCGTACGAATGAATTAGAATGGATCATACAAATGAATTAGAATGGATCATACGAAGGAATTAGTATGGATCGGATACATTCGTGCGAATGAATTAGAATTGATCGTGCGAATGAATTAGAATGCGTACGATCCATTCTAATCATAAGTACGATCCATTCTAATTCATTCGCACAAATGTATCCATTCTAATTCATTCGTACGATCCATTCTAATTCATTCGCACAATCTATTCTAATTCTTTCGTACGATCCATTCTAATTCATCTAATTCATTCATACGATTCATTCTAATTCATTCGTATGTATCCATTCTAATTAATTCATATGATCCATTCTAATTCATTCGTACGATCCATTCTAATTGATTTGCACGATCCATTCTAATTCATTAATACGATCTATTCTAATTCATTCCTTCGATCCATTCTAATTCATTTACACGAATATATCCATTCTAATTCATTCGTACGATACATTCTATTTCATTCATTCGATCCATTCTTACTCATTCGTACGATCCATTGTAATTCATTTGCACGAATATATCCATTCTAATTTATTCGTACGATCCATTCTAATTCCTTCGTACGATCCATTCTAATTCATTCGCACGAATGTATCCATTCTAATTCATTCGTACGATCCATTCTAATTCATTAATACGATCCAATCTAATTCATTTATACGATCCAATCTAATTCATTCGCACGATCCATTCTAATTCATTCATACGATCCAATCTAATTCATTCATACGATCCATTCTAATTCATTCGCACGAATGTATCCATTCTAATTTATTCGTACGATCCATTCTAATTCATTCATACGATCAATTCTAATTCATTCGTACGATCCATTCTAATTCATTCGCACAATCCATTCTAATTCATTCGTATGATCCATTCCTTCGTACGACGAATGAATTAGAATGGATCGTGCGAATGAATTAGAATGGATCGTACGAATGAATTAGAATGGATCGTGCGAATGAATTAGAATGGATCGTACGAATGAATTAGAGTGGATACATTCATACAAAGGAATTAGAATGGATTGTACGAATGAATTAGAATGGATACATTCGTGCGAATGAATTAGAATGGATCGTACGAATGAATTAGAACGCACGAATGTATCGATTCTAATTCATTCGTACGATCCATTCTAATTCATTTGGACGATCCATTCTAATTCATTCATACAATCTATTCTAATTCATTCGTACGAATGTATCCATTCTAATTCATTCGTACAATCCATTCTAATTCTTTCACACGATCCATTCTAATTCATTCGTACGATCCATTCGAATTCATTCGTACAATCCGTTCTAATTCATTCGCACGAATGTATCCATTCTAATTCATTTGTACGATCCATTCTAATTCATTCGAACGATCCATTCTAATTCATTCATACAATCCATTCTAATTCTTTTGCACGAATGTATCCATTCTAATTCATTCGTACGATCCATTCTAATTCATTCGTATGATCCATTCTAATTTATTCGCACGAATGTATCCATTCTAATTCATTCGTACGATCCATTCTAATTCATTTGCACGATCAATTCTAAATCATTCATATGATCCATTCTAATTCATTCGTACGATCTATTCTAATTCATTCGTACGATCCATTCTTATTCATTCCCACGAATGTATTCATTTTAATTCATACGTACGATCCATTCTAATTCATTTATACGATCCAATCTAATTCATTCGTACAATCCATTCTAATTCATTCGCACGAATTTATCCATTCTAATTCATTCGTACAATCCATTCTAATTCATTCATACGATCCATTCTAATTCCTTTGTACGACCCATTATATTTCATTCGTATGATCCATTCTAATTCCTTTGTACGATCCATTCTAATTCGTTCGTACGATCCATTCTAATTCCTTCATACAATCCATTCTAATTCATTCGCACAATCTATTCTAATTCATTCATACAATCCATTCTAATTCATTCTTACGATCCATTCTAATTCATTCGTACGATCCATTCTAATTCATTCATACGATCCATTCTAATTCATTTGCACGAATATATCCATTCTAATTCATTCGTAGGATACATTCGTGCGAATGAATTAGAATGGATCGTACGAATGAATTAGAATGGATCGTATGAATGAATTAGAATGGATCGAATGAATTAGAATGGATCGTATGAATGAATTAGAATGGATCGTGCGAATGAATTAGAATGGATCGTACGAATGAATTAGAATGGATTGTGCGAATGAATTAGAATGGATCGTACGAATGAATTAGAATGGATACATTCGTGCGAATGAATTAGAATGGATCGTACGAATGAGTAAGAATGGATCGTACATTCGTGCGAATGAATTAGAATGGATTGTATGAATGAATTAGATTGGATCGTATAAATGAATTAGAATGGATCGTACGTATGAATTAGAATGGATACATTCATGGGAATGTATAAGAATGGATCGTACGAATGAATTAGAATGGATCGTGCGAATGAATTAGAATGGATCATATGAATGAAATAGAATGGAGTGAGGATATATTCGTGCGAATGAATTAGAATGGATCGTACTAATGAATTAGAATGGATCGTACGAATGAAATAGAATGGATTGTACGAATGAATTAGAATGGATCGTACGAATGAATTAGAATGGATCATGTGAAAGAATTAGAATGGATTGTATGAATGAATTAGAATGGATCGTATGAATGAATTAGAATGGATACATTCGTGCGAATGAATTAGAATGGATCATACGAATGAGTAAAATGGATCGTACGAATGAAATAGAATGGATCATACGAATGAATTAGAATAGATTGTGCGAATGAATTAGAATGGATAGTACGAATGAATTAGAATGGATCGTATGAATGAATTACAATGGATCGTGCGAATGAATTAGAATGGATCGTATGAATAAATTAGAATGGATCGTGCGAATGAATTAGAATGGATCGTGCGAATGAATTAGAATGGATCGTACGAATGAATTAGAATAGATTGTGCGAATGAATTAGAATGGATCATACGATTGAATAAGAATGGATACATTCGTGCGAATGAATTAGAATGGATCGTATAAACGAATTAGATTGGATCGTATGAATGAATTAGAATTGATCGTGCGAAGGAATTAGAATGGATCGTACGTGCGAATGAATTAGAATGGATTGTACGAATGAATTAGAATGGATAGTACGAATGAATTAGAATGGATCGTGCGAATGAATTAGAATGGATCGTATGAATGAATTAGAATAGATCGTACGAATGAATTAGAATGGATCGTATTAATGAATTAGAATGGATCGTGCGAATGAATTAGAATGGATTGTACAAATTAATTAGAATAGATACATTCGTGCGAATGAATTAGAATGGATTGTACGAATGAATTAGAATAGATCGTACGAATGAATTAGAAGAGATTGTGCAAATGAATTAGAATGGATCGTACGAATGAAATAGAATGGATTGTACGAATGAAATAGAATGGATACAAATGAATTAGAATAGATCGTGTGAATGAATTAGAATGGATCGTACGAATGAATTAGAATGGATCGTTCGAATAAATTAGAATCGATCGTGCTAATGAATTAGAATGGATCGTACGAAGGAATTAGAATGGATCGTACGAATGAAATAGAATGGATACATTCGTACGAATAAATTAGAATAGATACATTCGTTCGAAAGAATTAGAATAGATCGTATGAATGAATTAGAATGGATCGTACGAATGAAATAGAATGGATCATACGAATGAATTAGAATGGATCGTGCGAATGAATTAGAATGGATCGTACGAATGAATTAGAGTGGATACATTCGTACGAATGAATTAGAATGGATCATACGAATGAGTAAGAATGGATCGTACTCTAATTCATTCACACGAATGTATCCATTCTAATTCATTCGTACGATCCATTCTAATTCATTCGCACGATCCATTCTAATTCATTCATACAATCCATTCTAATTCTTTTGCACGAATGTATCCATTCTAATTCATTCGTACGATCCATTCTAATTCATTCGTACGATCCATTCTAATTCATTCGTATGATTCATTCGTATGATCCATTCTAATTCATTCGTACGAATGTATCCACTCTAATTCATTCATAAGATCCATTCTAATTCATTAGTATAATCCATTCTAATTCCTTCGTACGATCCATTCTAATTCATTCATACGATCCATTCTAATTCATTCGTACGATCCATTCTAATTCATTTGCACGATCCTTTCTAATTCATTCATACGATCCATTCTAATTCATTCATACGATCTATTCTAATTCTTTCGCACGAATGTATCCATTCTAATTCATTCGCACGAATGTATCCATTCTAATTCATTCATACGATCTATTCTAATTCATTCGTACAATCCATTCTATTTCATTCGTACGATCCATTCTTACTCATTCGTATGATCCATTCTAATTCATTCATACGATCCATTCTAATTCATTCATATGATCCATTCTAATTCATTCGTACGATCCATTCTAATTCATTCGTACGATCGATTCTAATTCATTCGCACGAATGTGTGCATCCTTTGTACGATCCATTCTAATTCATTCGTACGATCCATTCTAATTCATTCGCACGATCCATTCTAATTCATTCATACGATCCAATCTAATTCATTCGTACGATCCATTCTAATTCAATCGTACGATCCATGCTAATTCATTATCATAATCTATTCTAATTCCTTCGTACGATCCATTCTAATTCATTCATACGATCCATTCTAATTCTTTTGTACGATCCATTCTAATTCATTCATATGTACAAAATCATACGTACGATCCATTTTTACGATCCATTCTAATTCATTCGTTCGATCCATTCTAATTCATTCGTACGATCCATTCTAATTCATTCGTACGATCCATTCTAATTCATTCGCACGATCCATTCTAATTCATTAATACGATCCATTCTAATTCATTGGTACGACGCACGATCTATTCTAATTCATTTATACGATCCAATCTAATTCATTCATAGGATCCAATCTAATTCATTCATACGATCCATTCTAATTCATTCGTATGTATCCATTCTAATTCACTCATACGATCCATTCTAATTCATTCGTACGATTAGAATGGAACGTACGAATGAATTAGAATGGATATATTCGTGCGAATGAATTAGAATGGATCGTGCGAATGAATAAGAATGGATCGTACGAAGGAATTAGAATGGATCGTATGAATGAATTAAAATGGATACATTCGTGCGAATGAATTAGAATGGAACGTACAAATGAATTAGAATGGATACATTCGTGCGAATGAATTAGAATGGATTGTACGAATGAGTAAGAATGGATCGTACGAATGAAATAGAATGGATTGTACGAAGGAATTAGAATGGATACCTTCGTGCGAATGAATTAGAATGGATCGTACGAATGAGTAAGAATGGATCGTACGAATGAAATAGAATAGATCGTACGAATGAATTAGAATGGATCGTGCTAATGAATTAGAATTGATCGTACGAATGAATTAGAATAGATTGTGCGAATGAATTAGAATGGATCGTACGAATGAATTAGAATGGATCGTACGAATGAATTAGATTGGATCGTATGAATGAATTAGAATGGATCGTACGAATGAATTAGAATGGATACATTCGTGAAAGAATTAGAATGGATTGTATGAATGAATGTTCCATTCTAATTCATTAGAATGGATTGTATGAATGAATTAGAATGGATCGTACAAAGGATGGATACATTCGTGCGAATGAATTAGAATGGATCGTACGAATGAATTAGAATGGATCGTACGAATGAATTAGAATGGATCGTATGAATGAATTAGAACAAAGGAATTAGAATGGATCGTACGAATGAATTAGAATGGATCGGATGAATGAATTAGAATGGATCGTACGAATGATTTAGAATGGATATATTCGTGCAAATGAATTTTAATGGATCATACGATTGAATTAGAATGGATCGTACAAAGGAATTAGAATGGATTGTACGAAGGAATTAGAATGGATCGTACGAATTAATTAGAATGGATCGTGCGAATGAATTAGAATGGATCGTGCGAATGAATTAGAATGGATCATACGAATGAATTAGAATGGATCGTATGTTTGAATTAGAATGGTTCGTACGAATGAATTAGAATGGATATATTCATGCAAATGAATTTGAATGGATCATACGATTGAATTAGAATGGATCGTACGAAGGAATTAGAATGGATCGTACGAAGGAATTAGAATGGATCGTACGAATTAATTAGAATGGATCGTGCGAATGAATTAGAATGGATTGTGCGAATAAATTAGAATGGATTGTACGAATGAATTAGAATGGATCGTACGAAGGAATTAGAATGGATCGTGAATGAATTAGAATGGATCGTACGAATGAATTAGAATGGATCGTACGAAGGAATTAGAATGGATCGTGAATGAATTAGAATGGATCGTACGAATGAATTAGAATGGATCGTACGAATGAATTAGTATGGATCGTACGAAGGAATTAGAATGGATCGTATGAATGAATTAGAATGGGTCGTACGAAGGCATTAGAATGGATCGTACGAATGAATTAGAATGGATCGTACGAATGAATTAGAATGGATACATTCGTGTGAATGAATTAGAATGGATCATGCACGTGTACGAATGAATTAGAATAGATCGTACGAATGAATTAGAATGGATCGTACGAAGGAATTAGAATGGTTCGTACAAAGGAATTAGAATGGATAGTACGAAGGAATTAGAATAGATCGTATGAAGGAATTAGAATGGATCGTACGAATAAATTAGAATGGATACATTCGTGCGAATGAATTAGAATAGATCATGCGAATGAATTAGAATGGATCGTATGAATGAATTAGAATAGATTGTGCGAATGAATTAGAATAGATCGTACGATTGAATTAGAATGGATCGTACGAAGGAATTAGAATGGATCGTACGAATGAATTAGAATGGATCGTGCGAATGAATTAGAATGGATCATGCGAATGAATTAGAATGGATCATGAGAATGAATTAGAATGGATCGTACGAATGAATTTGAATGGATCTTGAATTAATTAGAATGGATCATACGAATGAATTAGAATGGATCGTACGAATGAATTAGAATGGATCGTACGAAGGAATTAGAATGGATCGTATGAATGAATTAGAATGGATCGTACGAAGGAATTAGAATGGATCGTCCGAATGAATTAGAATGGATCGTACGAATGAATTAGAATAGATCGTACGAATGAATTAGAATGGATATATTCATGCGAATGAATTAGAATGGATCGTGCACGTGTACGAATGAATTAGAATGGATCGTACGAATGAATTAGAATGGATCGTACGAAGGAATTAGAATGGATCGTACGAAGGAATTAGAATGGATACATTCGTTCAAATGAATTAGAATGGATCGTACGAATGAAATAGAATGGATACAAATGAATTAGAATAGATCGTGCGAATGAATTAGAATGGATCGTATGAATGAAATAGAATGGATTGTATGAATTAGAATGGATCGTACGAAGGAATTAGAATGGATTGTACGAATGAATTAGAATGGATCATACAAATGAATAGAATGTATCGTGCGAATGAAATAGAATGGATCGTACGAATGAATTAGAATGGATCGTACGAATGAATTAGAATCGATCGTACGAATGAATTAGAATGGATTATATGAATGAATTAGAATGGATCGTGCTAATGAATTAGAATGGATCGTACGAATGAATTAGAATAGATTGTGCGAATGAATTAGAATGGATCGTACGAATGAATTAGAATGGATCGTAATAATGGATCGTACGAATGAAATAGAATGGATCGTACGAATGAATTAGAATGGATACATTCGTACGAATGAATTAGAATGGATCATACGAATGAATGAAATAGAATGGATCGTACGAAGGAATTAGAATAGATTGTGCAAATGAATTAGAATGGATCGTACGAATGAATTAGAATGGATCGTACGAATGAGTAAGAATGGATCGTATGAATGAAATAGAATGGCGTACGATCCATTCTAATTCATTATCACGAAAAAACACGGTCCACTCACGTACGAATAAATTAGAATGAATTAGAATGGATTGTATGAATGAATTAGAATGGATCGTATGAATGAATTAGAATTGATCGTGCGAATGAATTAGAATGGATCATGCAAATGAATTAGAATGGATCGTACGAAGGAATTAGAATGGATTGTACGAATGTATCCATTCTAATTCATTCGTACGATCCATTCTAATTCATTCGTACGATCCATTCTAATTCATTCGTACGTGCGAATGAATTAGAATGGATCGTATGAATGAATTAGAATGGATCGTCACGAATGTATCCATTCTAATTGATACGTACAATCCATTTTATTTCATTCGTATGATCCATTCTTACTCATTCGTACGATCCATTCTAATTCATTCGTACGATCAATTCTAATTCATTACCACGATCCATTCTAATTCATTCGCACGAATGTATCCATTCTAATTCATTCGTACGATCCATTCTAATTCAATCGTACAATCCATTCTATTTCATTCGTACGATCTGCACGAATGTACGATCTATTCTTACTCATTCGTACGATCCATTCTAATTCATTCGCACGAATATATCCATTCTAATTCATTCATATAATCGATCCAATCTAATTCAATCATACGATCCATTCAAATTCATTCGCACGAATGTATCCACATTCTAATTCATTCATACTCATACGATCCAATCTAATTCATTCGTACGATCCATTCTAATTCCTTCGTACGATCCATTCTAATTCCTTCGTACGATCCATTCTAATTCCTTCGTTTGATACTTTCTAATTCCTTCGTACGATCCATTCTAATTCATTCATACGATCCATTCTAATTCATTTGCACGAATGTATCCATTCTAATTCATTCGTACGATCCATTCTAATTCATTCGCACAATCTATTCTAATTCATTCATACGATCCATTCTAATTTATTCGCACGATCCATTCTAATTCATTCATACGATCCATTCTAATTCATTCGTATGATCCATTCTAATTCATTCGCACGATCCATTCTTACTCATTTGTACGATCCATTCTAATTCATTCGCACGATCCATTCTAATTCATTCGTACGATCCATTCTAATTCATTCGCATGAATGTATCCATTCTAATTCCTTCGTACAATCTATTCTATTTCATTCGTATGATCTATTCTTACTCATTCGTACGATCCATTCTAATTCATTCGCACGAATGTATCCATTCTAATTCATTCGTACGATCCATTCTAATTCATTCATACGATCCATTCTAATTCATTCATACGATCCATTCTAATTCCTTTGTACGATCCATTCTAATTCATTCATACGATCAATTCTAAATCATTCATACGATCCATTCTAATTCATTCGCATGATTCATTCTAATTCATTCATACGATCAAATCTAATTCCTTCGTACGATCCATTCTTACTCATTCGCACAATCTATTCTAATTCATTCGTACGATGCATTCTAATTCATTCGTACGATCCATTCTAATTCATTCGTACAATCCATTCTAATTCATTCGCACGAATGTATCCATTCTAATTCATTCGTACGATCCATTCTAATTCATTAGCACGATCCATTCTAATTCATTCGTACGATCCATTCTAATTCATTCGTACGATCCATTCTAATTCATTAGCACGATCCATTCTAATTCCTTTGTACGATACATTCTAATTCCTTCGTACAATCCATTCTAATTCCTTCGTACGATCCATTCTAATTCCTTTGTATGATCCATTCTATTTCATTCGTATGATCCATTCTAATTCATTTGTACGATCCATTCTAATTCCTTCGTACGATCGATTCTAATTCATAAGATCCATTCTATTTTATTCATACAATCCATTCTAATTCATTCGCACGATCCATTCTAATTCATTCATACGATCCATTCTAATTCATTCGTACGATCCATTCTAATTCATTCGCACGATCCATTCTAATTCATTCGTACGATCCATTCTAATTCATTCGTACGATCCATTCTAATTCATTCGCACGATCCATTCTAATACATTCATACGATCCATTCTAATTCATTCGTACAATCCATTCTAATTCATTCGCACGAATGTATCCATTCTAATTCATTCATACGATCCATTCTAATTCATTCGCACGAATGTATCGATTCTAATTCATTCGTACGATCCATTCTAATTCATTCGTACAATCCATTCTAATTCATTCATACAATCCGTTCTAATTCTTTTGCACGAATGTATCCATTCTAATTCATTCGTACGATCCATTCTAATTCATTCGTACGATCCATTCTAATTCCTTCGTACGATCCATTCTAATTTCTTCGTATGATCCATTCTAATTCCTTCGTACGATCCATTCAATTTCATTCGTATGATCCATTCTAATTCATTCGTATGATCCATTCTATTTCATTCGTACGATCAATTCTTACTCATTCGTACGATCCATTCTAATTCGATCCATTCTAATTCCTTCGTACGTACGAATGAATTAGAATGGATACATTCGTGCAAAAGAATTAGAATGGATTGTATGAATGAATTAGAATGGATCGTGCGAATGAATTAGAATGGATCGTAGGAATGAATAAGAATGGATACATTCGTGCGAATGTATTAGAATGGATCGTACGAATGAATTAGAATGGATCGTACGAATGAAATAGAATGGATCGTACGAATGAATTAGAATAGATTGTGCGAATGAATTAGAATGGATCGTACGAATGAAATAGAATTGATCGTACGAATGAAATACAATGGATACAAATGAATTAGAATAGATCGTGCGAATGAATTAGAATGGATCGTATGAATGAAATAGAATGGATCGTATGAATTAGAATGGATCGTACGAAGGAATTAGAATGGATCGTACGAATGAATTAGAGTTGATCATACGAATGAAATAGAATGGATCGTACGAATGAAATAGAATGGATCGTACGAATGAATTAGAATGGATCGTACGAATGAATTAGAATGGATCGTACGAATGAATTAGAATGGATTGTATGAATGAATTAGAATGGATCGTGCTAATGAATTAGAATGGATCGTACGAAAGAATTAGAATAGATTGTGCGAATGAATTAGACTGGATCGTATGAATGAATTAGAATGGATCGTAATAATGGATCGTATGAATGAAATAGAATGGATCGTACGAATGAATTACGATCCATTCTAATTAATTCGTACGATCCATTCTAATTCATTCGCACAATCTGTTCTAATTAATTCGTACGATCCATTCTAATTCATTCGTACAATCCATTCTATTTCATTCGTACGATCCATTCTTACTCATTCGTACGATCTATTCTAATTAATTCGCACGAATGTATCCATCTATTTCATTCGTACGATCCATTCTAATTCCTTCGTATGATCCATTCTAATTCATTCGTACGATCCATTCTAATTCATTCGCACGAATGTATCCATTCTAATTCATTCATACGATCCATTCTAATTCATTCACACGATCCATTCTAATTCATTCGCATGAATGAATCCATTCTAATTCATTCGTACAATCCATTCTATTTCATTCGTACGATCCATTCTTACTCATTCATACGATCCATTCTAATTCATTCGCACGAATGTATCCATTCTAATTCATTCGTACGATCCATTCTAATTCCTTCGTATGATCCATTCTAATTCATACGAAGGAATTAGAATGGATCGTACGGAGGAATTAGAATGTACGATTTATTCTAATTCATTCTAATTCATTCGTATGATCCATTCTAATTCATTCGTACGATCCATTCTAATTCATTTGTACGATCCATTCTAATTCATTCGCACGATCCATTCTAATTCATTTATACGATCCAATCTAATTCATTCATACGATCCATTCTAATACATTCGCATAATCAATTCATTCATACGATCCATTCTAATTCATTCGTACGATCCAATCTAATTCATTCGCACGATCCATTCTTATTCATTCGCACGAATGTATCCATTCTAATTCATTCGTACGATCCATTCTAATTCATTCGTACGATCCATTCTAATTCATTCATACAATCCATTCTAATTCTTTTACGATCCATTCTAATTCATTCGCACGATCCATTCTTACTCATTCGTACGATCCATTCTAATTCATTCGCACGATCCATTCTAATTCATTAATACGATCCATTCTAATTCATTCGCACGATCCATTCTAATTCATTCGCACTCATACGATCCATTCTAATTCATTCGCACGAATGTATCCATTCTAATTCATTCGTACGATCCATTCTAATTGATTCGTACAATCCATTCTATTTTATTTGTACGATCCATTCTAATTCATTCGTACGATCCATTCTAATTCATTCGTACGATCCATTCTAATTCATTCGTACGAATGTATCCATTCTAATTCATTCGTACAATCCATTCTAATTCATTCGCACGATCCATTCTAATTCATTTGTACGATCCATTCTAATTCATTCGTACAATCCATTCTATTTCATTCGGACGATCCATTCTTACTCATTCGTATGATCCATTCTAATTCATTCGCACGAATATATCCGATCCAATCTAATTCCTTCGTACGAACCATTCTAATTCATTCGTACGATCCATTCTAATTCATTCGCACGATCCATTCTAATTCATTCATACGATCCATTCTAATTCATTTGCACGATCCATTCTAATTCATTCGTACGATCCATTCAAATTCATTCGTACGATCCATTCTAATTCATTCGTACAATCCATTCTAATTCATTCTAATTTATTTGTACGTGAGTGGATCGTGTTTTTTCGTGCTAATGAATTAGAATGGATCGTACGCCATTCTAATTCATTCGTACGATCCATTCTAATTCATTCGTATGATCCATTCTAATTAATACGATCCATTCTATTTCATTCATACGATCCACTCTAATTCATTCGCACGATCCATTCTAATTCATTCGTACGATCCATTCTAATTCATTCGACGATCCATTCTAATTCATTCGCACGATCCATTCTAATTCATTCATACGATCCATTCTAATTCATTCATACGATCCATTCTAATTCATTCACACGATCCATTCTAATTCATTCATACGGTCCATTCTAATTCATTCATATGATCCATTCTAATTTATTCATACAATCCATTCTAATTCATTCGCACGAATGTATCCATTCTAATTCATTCGTACGATCCATTCTAATTCATTCGTACGATCCATTCTAATTCATTCATACGATCCATTCTATTTCATTCGTACGATCCATTATTACGATCCATTCTAATTCCTTCGTACGATCCATTCTAATTCCTTCGTACGATCCATTCTAAAATTAGAATGGATCGTACGAATGAATTAGAATGGATCGTGCGAATGAATTAGAATGGATCGTGCGAATGAATTAGAATGGATTGCATGAATGAATTAGATCGGATCGTATAAATGAATTAGAATGGATCGTATATATGAATTAGAATGGATACATTCATGGGAATGAATAAGAATGGATCGTAAGAATGAATTAGAATGGATCGTATGAATGAATTAGAATGGATCGTGCAAATGAATTAGAATGGATCGTATGAATGAATTAGAATGGATCGTACTTATAAATTAGAATGGATCGTACAAATGAATTAGAATGGATACATTCGTGCGAATGAAATAGAATGGATCGTACGAATGAATTAGAATAGATCGTACGAATGAATTAGAATGGATCGTACGAATAAATTAGAATAGATTGTGCGAATGAATTAGAATGGATCGTATGAATGAATTAGATTACGATCCATTCTATTTCATTCGTATGATCCATTCTAATTCCATCGTACAATCTAATTCATTCATACGATCCATTCTAATTCATTCGCACGAATGTATCCATTCTAATTCATTCGTACGATCCATTCTAATTCATTCGCACGATCCATTCTAATTCATTCGTACGATCCAGTCTAATTCATTTATACGATCCAATTTAATTCATTCATACAATCCATTCTAATTCATTCGCACGAATTTATCCATTCTAATTCATTCGTATGATCCATTCTAATTTATTCGCACAATCTATTCTACTTCATTCGTACGTTCCATTCTAATTCACTCATACAATCCATTCTAATTCATTCGTACGGATCATACGAAGGAATTAGAATGGATCGTGCGAATGAATTAGAATGGATCGTACGAATGAATTCGAATGGATACATTCGTGCGAATGAATTAGAATGGATCGTACGAATGAGTAAGAATGGATCGTACGAATGAAATAGAATGGATTGTACGAATGAATTAGAATGGATTGTACGAATGAATTAGAATGGATCTTGTGAATGAATTAGAATGGATCGCACGAATAAATTAGAATGGATATATTCGTGCGAATGAATTAGAACGGATCATACGAATGAGTAAGAATGGATCGTACGAATGAAATAGAATGGATTGTACGAATGAATTAGAATGGATCATACGAATGAATTAGAATAGATTGTATGAATGAATTAGAATGGATACATTCGTGTGAATGAATTAGAATGGACAGTACGAATGAATTAGAATAGATCGTACGAATGAATTAGAATGGATCGTACGAATGAATTAGAATAGATTGTGAGAATGAATTAGAATGGATCGTATGAATAAATTAGATTGGATCGTATGAATGAATTAGAATGGATCGTGCGAATGAATTAGAATGGATCATACAAATGAATTAGAATGGATCGTGCGAATGAATTAGAATAGATCGTACGAATGAATTTGAATGGGTCGTACAAAGGTATTAGAATGGGTCGTACGAAGGAATTAGAATGGATCGTACGAATAAATTAGAATGGATCGTACGAATGAATTAGAATGGATCGTACGAATGAAATAGTATGGATCGTACGTATGAATTAAAATGGATCGTGCGAATGAATTAGAATGGATCGTATGAATGAATTAGAATGGATCGTACGAATGAAATAAAATGAATCATGCGAATGAATTAGAATGGATCATGCGAATGAATTAGAATGGATCGTGCGAATGAAATAGAATGGATACATTCGTGCGAATGAATTAGAATGGATCGTACGAATGAGTAAGAATGGATCGTACGAATGAAATAGAATGGATTGTACGAATGATTAGAATCGATCGTACGAATGAATTAGAATGGATACATTCGTGCGAATAAATTAGAATGGATCGTATGAATGAATTAGAATGGATCGTATGAGTGAATTAAAATGGATCGTACGAATGAATTAGAATGGATTGTACGACGATCCATTCTAATTCATTAGCATGATCCATTCTAATTCATTCGTACGATCAATTCTAATTCTTTAGCACGATCCATTCTAATTCATTTGTACGATGTATTCTATTTCATTCGTACGATCCATTCTTACTCAATCGTGTGATCCATTCTAATTCATTCACACGAATGTATCCATTCTAATTCATTCGTACGATCCATTCTAATTCATTCGCACGATCCATTCTAATTCATTAATACGATCCAATCTAATACATTCATACGATCCATTCTAATTCATTCGCACGAATGTATCCATTCTAATTCATTCGTACGATCTATTCGAATTCATTCGCACGATCCATTCTAATACATTCATACGATTCATTCGTATGATCCATTCTAATTCATTCGTACGAATGTATCCACTCTAATTCATTCATACGATCCATTCTAATTCATTCGTACGATCCATTCTAATTCATTCGTATGATCCATTCTAATTCATTCGCACAATCGATTCTAATTCATTCGCACGAATGTATCCATTCTAATTCATTCGTACGATCTATTCTATTTCATTCGTACGATCCATTCTAATTCATACGATCCATTCTGTTTCATTCATACGATCCATTCTAATTCATTCGCACGATCCATTCTAATTCATTCATACGATCCATTCAAATTCATTCGTACGATCCATTCTAATTCATTCGCACGATCCATTCTAATTCAATAATACGATCCAATCTAATTCATGCATCTGATCCATTCTAATTCATTCGCACGAATGTATCCATTCTAATTCATTCGTACGATCCATTCTAATTCATTCGCACAATCTATTCTAATTCGTTCGTACGATCCATTCTAATTCATTAGCACGATCCATTCTAATTCATTCGCACGAATGTATCCATTCTAATTCATTCGTACGATCCATTCTAATTCCTTCGTACGATCCAATGAATTAGAATAGATTGTGCAAATGAATTAGAATGGATCGTATGAATGAATTAGAATGGATACATTCGTGAGAATGAATTAGAATGAATCGTATGAATGAATTAGAATGGATCGTATGAGTGAATTCGAATGGATCGTGCGAATGAATTAGAATGGATTGTACGAATGAATTAGAATGGATCGTACGAATGAATTAGAATGGATACATTCGTGCGAATGAATTAGAATGGATTATACGATTGAGTAAGAATGGATCGTACGAATGAAATAGAATGGATCATACGAAGGAATTAGAATGGATCGTATGAATGAATTAGAGTAGATACATTCGTACGAATGAATTGGAATGGATCATACGAATGAATCGTACGAATGAATTAGAATGGATCGTGCGAATGAATTAGAATGGATCATACGAATGAATTAGAATGGATACATTCGTGCGAATGAATTAGAATGGATCGTATGAATGAATTAGATTTGATCGTATTAATGAATTAGAATGGATCGTGCGAATGAATTAGAGTGGATTGTACAAATGAATTAGAACGGATACATTCATACGAATGAATTATAATGGATCATACGATTGAGTAAGAATGGATCGTACGAATGAATTAGAATAGATCGTACGAATTAATTAGAATGGGTCGTACGAATAAATTAGAATGGATCGTACGAATGAAATAGAATGGATACAAATGAATTAGAATGGATCATACGAATGAATTAGAATGGATCGTACGGAATGAATTAGAATGGATCGTGCAAATGAATTAGAATGGATCGTGCGAATGAATTAGAATGGATTGTACGAATGAATTAGAATAGATTGTGCGAATCAATTAGAATGGATCGTATGAATGAATTAGATTGGATCGTATGAATGAATTAGAATGGATCGTACGAATGAATTAGAATGGATACATTCGTGTGAATGAATTAGAATAGATCGTACGAATGAATTAGAATGGATCGTAATAATGGATCGTACGAATTAAATAGAATGGAATTAGAATGGATCGTGCAAAAGAATTAGAATGGATCGTATGAATGAATTAGAATGGATCGTACTTATGAATTAGAATGGATCGTACGAATGAATTAGAATGGATACATTCGTGCGAATGAATTAGAATGGATCGTATAAATGAATTAGAATGGATCGTGCGAATGAATTAGAATGGATCGTACGAATGAATTAGAATGGATACATTCGTGCGAATGAATTAGAATGAAGGAATTAGAATGGATCGTGCGAATGAATAAGAATGGATCGTACGAAGGAATTAAAATGGATCGTACGAATGAATTAGAATAGATACATTCGTGCGAATGAATTAGAATGGAACGTACGAATGAATTAGAATGGATTGTACGAATGAAATAGAATGGATTGTACGAATGAATTAGAATGGATACATTCATGTGAATGAATTAGAATGGATCGTACGAATGAGTAAGAATGGATCGTACGAATGAAATAGAATGGATTGTAAGGAATTAGAATGGATACATTCGTGCGAATGAATTAGAATGGATCGTACGAATGAGTTAGAATGGATCGTACGAATGAAATAGAATAGATCGTACGAATGAATTAGAATGGATCGTGCTAATGAATTAGAATTGATCGTACGAATGAATTAGAATAGATTGTGCGAATGAATTAGAATGGATCGTACGAATGAATTAGAATGGATAGTATGAATGAATTAGATTGGATTGTACATTCTAATTCCTTCGTACGATCCATTCTAATTCCTTCGTACGAATTAGAATGTATCGTACAAAGGAATTAGAATGGATCGTACGAACAAATTAGAATGGATACATTCGTGCGAATGAATTAGAATGGATCGTATGAATGAATTAGATTGGATCGTATGAATGAATTAGAATGGATCGTGCGAATGAATTAGATTGGATCGTTTGAATGAATTAGATTGGATCGTATTAATGAATTAGAATGGATCGTACGAAGGAATTAGAATGGATCGTACGAATGAATTAGAATGGATATATTCATGCAAATGAATTAGAATGGATCGTATGAATGAATTAGAATGGATCGTACGAATGAATTAGAATGGATACATTCGTGCGAATGAATTAGAATGGATCGTACGAATGAGTAAGAATGGATCGTACGAATGAATTAGAATGGATCGTACGAATGAATTAGAATGGATACATTCATGCGAATGAATTAGAATGGATCGTACGAAGGAATTAGAATGAATCGCACGAATGAATTAGAATGGATATATTCGTGCAAATGAATTAGAATGGATCGTACGAATGAGTTAGAATGGATCGTACGAATGAAATAGAATGGATCGTACGATTGAATTAGAATGGATAAATTCGTGCGAATGAATTAGAATGGATCGTATGAATGAATTAGAATGGATCGTGCGAATGAATTAGAATAGATTGTGCGAATGAATTAGAATGGTGCGAATGAATTAGAATGGATTGTGCGAATGAATTAGAATCGATAGTACGAATGAATTAGAATGGATCGCGTACAATCCATTCTATTTCATTCGTACGATCCAATTTAATTCATTCATACGATCCATTCTTATTCATTCGCACGAATTTATCCATTCTAATTCATTCGTACGATCCATTCTTACTCATTCGTACGATCCATTATAATTCATTTGCACGAATATATCCATTCTAATTCATTCGTACGATCTATTCTAATTCCTTCGTACGATCCATTCAAATTCATTCGCACGAATGTATCCATTCTGATTCATTATTACGATCCATTCTAATTCATTCGTACGATCCATTCTTACTCATTCGTACGATCCATTCTAATTCATTCGCACGAATGTATCCATTCTAATTCGACCCATTCTAATTCATTCACACGATCCATTCTAATTAGAATGGATCGTAATAATGGATCGTACGAATGAAATAGAATGGATCGTACAAATGAATTAGAATGGATCGTGCTAAGGAATTAGATTTGATCGTACGAATGAATTTGAATAGATTGTGCGAATGAATTAGAATGGATCGTACGACTGAATTAGAATGGATACATTCGTGCGAATGAATTAGAGTGGATCGTATGAATGAGTAAGAATGGATCGTATGAATGAAATAGAATGGATTGTACGAATGAATTAGAATGGATTCATTCGTGCGAATGAATTAGAATGGATCATGCGAATGAATTAGAATGGATCATATGAATGAATTAGAATGGATATATTCGTGCGAATGAATTAGAATGGATCGTACGAATGAATTAGAATGGATCGTACTTATGAATTAGAATGGATCGTACAAAGGAATTAGAATGGATCATACGAATGAAATATAATGGGTCATACAAAGGAATTAGAATGGATCGTACGAATGAATTAGAAAGGATCGTGCGAATGAATTAGAATGGATCGTGCGATGCGAATGAGTTAGAATGGATCATGCGACAAGAATGGATCGTACGAATGAAATTGAATAGATCGTACGAATGAATGAATTTGGATCGTGCTAGTGAATTAGAATGGATCATACGAATTACGAATAAATTAGAATGAATTAGAATGGATTGTATGAATGAATTAGAATGGATCGTATGAATGAATTAGAATGCATTCTAATTCATTCGTACGATCAATGGATACATTCGTGGGAATGAATTAGAATGGATCGTACGAAACCATTAAAATTCATTCATACAATCCATTCTAATTCATTCAAACGATCCATTCTAATTCATTCATAAGATCCATTCTAATTCATTCATACGATCCATTCTAATTCCTTCGTACGATCCATTCTATTTCATTCGTACAATCCATTCTAATTCCTTCGTACGATCCATTCTAATTCCTTCGTACGATCCATTCCGTACGATCTATTCTATTTCATTCGTTCGATCCATTCTTACTCAATCGTATGATCCATTCTAATTCATTCGAACGAATGTATCCATTCAAATTCATTCGCACGATCCATTCTAATTCATTCGCACGAATGTATCCATTCTAATACCTTCGCACGATCCATTCTAATTCATTCATACGATCCAATCTAATTCATTCATACGATCTATTCTAATTCTTTCGCACGAATGTATCCATTCTAATTCATTAGCACGAAAAAACACGATCCATTCATATGATCCATTCTAATTCATTCATACAATCCATTCTAATTCTTTCACACGATCCATTCTAATTCATTCATACGATCCATTCTAATTCATTCGTATGATCCATTCTAATTCATTCGTACAATCCATTCTATTTCATTCGTACGATCCATTCTTACTCATTCGTACGATCCATTCAAATTCATTCGCACGAATGTATCCATTCTTATTCATTCATACGATCCATTCTAATTCATTCGTACGATCCATTCTAATTCCTTCGTACGATCCATTCTAATTCTTTCGTACGATCCATTCTAATTTCATTCGTATGAGCTATTCTAATTTCTTCGTACGATCCATTCTTATTCATTCCCATGAATGTATCCATTCTAATTCATACGTACGATCCATTCTAATTCATTTATATGATCCAATCTAATTCATTCATACAATCCATTCTAATTCATTCGCACGAATGTACGATCCATTCTTACTCATTCGTACGATCCATTCTAATTCATTGAATTAGAATGGATCGTACGAATGAATTAGAATGGATCGTACGAATGAAATAGAATGGATACATTCGTGCGAAAGAATTTGAATGAATTAGAATGGATCGTATGAATGAATTAGAATGGATCGTGCGAATGAATTAGAATGGAACGTACGAATGAATTAGAATGGAATGGATTGTATGAATGAATTCCTTCGTACGAATGAATTAGAATAGATCGTACAAAGGAATTAGAACGGATCGTGCGAATGAATTAGAATGGATCGTACGAATGAATTTGAATGGATCGTACGAATGAGTAAGAATGAATCGTACGAATGAATTAGCATGGATTGTGCTAATGAATTAGAATGGAACGTACGAATGAATTAGAATGGATCGTACGAAGGAATTAGAATGGATCGTACTTATGAATTAGAATGGATCGTGCGAATGAATTAGAATGGATTGTACGAATGAATTAGAATGGATCGTATGAATCAATTAGAATGGATCATGCGATCCATTCTAATTCATTCGCATGATCCATTGTAATTCATTCGTACGATCCATTCTTATTCATTCCCATGAATGTATCCATTCTAATTCAATCATACTATCCATTCTAATTCATTCGTACGATCCATTCTATTTCATTCGTACGATCCATTCTTACTCATTCGTACGATCCATTCTAATTCATTTGCACGAATATATCCATTCTAATTCATTCATACGATTTATTCTAATTCCTTCGTACGATCCATTCTAATTAATTCGCACGAATGTATCCATTCTAATTCATTCGTACGATCCATTCTAATTCATTCGTACGATCCATTCTAATTCATTCGTATGATCCATTCTAATTCATTCGTACGATCCATTCTTATTCATTCGTACGATCCATTCTAATTCATTCATACGATCCATTCTAATTCATTTGCACGAATATATCCATTCTAATTCATTCGTACGATTCATTCAAATTCCTTCGCACGATCCATTCTAATTCATTAATACGATCCAATCTAATTCATTCGTACGATCAATTCTAATTCATTAGCATGATCCATTCTAATTCATTCGTATGAATGAATTAGAATGGATCGTTCGAATGAATTAGAATGGATCGTACGAATGAATTAGCATCGTCTGAATGAATTAGATTGGATCGTATGAATGAATTAGAATGGATCGTGCGAATGAATTAGAATGGATCGTATGAATGAAGTAGAATGGATCGTACGAATGAATTAGAATGGATCGTACAATTGAATTAGATTGGATCATATTAGTGAATTAGAATGGATCGTGCGAATGAATTAGAATGGATCGTACGAATGAATTAGAATGGATCGTATGAATGAATTAGAATGGATCGTGCGAATGAATTAGAATGGATCATACGATACAAATGAAATATAATGGGTCGTACAAAGGAATTAGAATGGATCGTACGAAGGAATTAGAATGGATCGTACGAAGGAATTAGAATGGATCGTACGAATGAATTAGAATGGATACATTCGTGCGAATGAATTAGATTGGATCGTATGAATGAATTAGAATGGATCGTACGAAGGAATTAGAATGGATCGTACGAATGAATTAAAATGGATACATTCGTGCGAATGAATTAGATTGGATCGTATGAATGAATTAGAATGGATTGTATGAATGACTTAGAATGGATCGTACGAATAAATTAGAATGGATACATTCGTGCGAATGAATTAGAATGGATCATACGAATGAGTAAGAATGGATCGTACGAATGAAATAGAATGGATTGTACGACTGAATTAGAATGGATCATACGAATGAATTAGAATGGATCGTACGAATGAATTAGAATAGATCGTGCGAATGAATTGGAATGGATCGTACGAATGAATTAGAATGGATACATTCGTGCGAATGAATAAGAATGGATTATACGATTGAGTAAGAATAGATCGTATGAATGAAATAGAATGGAATTAGAATGGATCGTGCAAATGAATTAGAATGGATCGTATGACTGAATTAGAATGGATTGTACTTATGAATTAGAATAGATCGTGTGAATGAATTAGAATGGATCGTACGAATGAATTAGAATGGATCGTATGAATGAATTAGAATGGATCGTGCGAATGAATTAGAATGGATCGTATGAATGAAATAGAATAGATCGTGTGAAAGGCATTCGTGCGATCCATTCTAATTCATTCGCACGATCCATTCTAATTCATTCGCACGATCCATTCTAATTCATTCATATGATCCAATCTAATTCATTTGCACGAATATATCCATTCTAATTCATTCGTATGATCCATTCTAATTCCTTCGTACGATCCATTCTGTTGGAAGTAATTCCATGGCAGAGGCCCACAGCGGAAGCAAAGAATAGGTCCGAGGACCGAGAGCGGTGTGCGTTACATATCAAAATTTTCATCGAAACGATCTACATATGCGTGTATGAAACTAGCATGGCAACTACGCGAACCCCTAACGACGATCTAATGCAAAAGAACAATCTAGCATGAATGCATGTTCTAATTATGTTAGATCTACTTGTTAGAGATCATACCTGCGTGCGGAATCTTTCACCGCGACAAATTTCTTCTTTGTCGTTGGAGACGGGCTACGTATCTGCTCGACATAGCTTCGGTGCGATGGCCATAATTTTCTGCTCCGAACTGTAGGTAGCCAACTTCGAGATGCAACTTTTCGAACAAGTTTCACGTCGTTTGGACTTCTGTAGCTCAAGGAATCACAGAAACAACGCTGATTTTCTGTGCAGATTCTGGACAACAAAAGGTTGCGGGAGACGCCTTCTAGTTCACCCGATCTCACACAATGCATGGCACCTCGTCGATGGATCTCTGAGTGCCTCCATACGACGAGCCTTCTCCTTCTACGAAACATCACGTGAGGAAGACGAGTCACCATCCAATGGCGCAAGCGAGGGAGAGAGAGACGAGAGAGGAGAGGGGGTGGCTAGGGTTTCCCCCATGGCTTGGGCCGGCCCTAGGGCTTGCATGGCTCATTAATTTCGTCCCCCCCTCTCTCCCTATGCCTTATATAGGGTCGGCCTTATCCTTACGGATAAGCCTAGCAGATAGGATTGACTGATTCAAACCTCACCCTATATATCTCTTCTTTTATCTCTATCTTTTCCTTGTTTTCGAAAACGGTCAAAACCAGCCCGTTTTCTGCGCCTCATGACCGGCCCTTTCATCGGAGGCAACAACCTCCTGAAACTAATAGGGCCGGCCTTGACCAGTCTCTCAACACTAAGGGCCGGCCCCCCTAGTACATAGTGACGCATGGTATGACCAAAACGCCCTTATGTCACTAGTTGGCTGTTCCTTGTTTACGAGACTTTGCAAGGCACACATAAGTGAAGTGCACCAGTGATTTCACTATTCTCTGAGGTTCCCGTAGGGTGCCTCTAGTGAAGTCAACTAGTCAACTCGCAACATGTCCCGGTGCATCGCACCCATGTGGCAAAGTCCACTTATGATAAGGAATTGCTACATGCGTCCCTGCACTAACCTAGGGTTTCCTCTTAGTGCACACACGTAGCTACGCATCTACCATGCACTAGTGCAAAGCACTCACGGAGCGTATGCTTGGACTTCTCACTTCCTCTAACTACGTTCTGTGTTTCGAGGAGATGGTATAAGAACCGTACAAAATGTCGATAAGGTGGAACCTTAAGGGACCAGGGTTCATGGCTTCCAACTGAGACTCGATCGACACACTACCCGAGTGTACCATCGATCCTCTGAGTCCGAGTTAACCTGCGTAGCCACCCAGAGTGCGACGCAGGCTGCACTCCAATTCCCCCGGACTTACTATGTTCTCCCTCATACCCCTGCTCTCTGCTTAGTATGGTAAACCCGCTGTCCCTCCACTGGTGCCATGATGCAACTCGAGCGGTGGAGAATACCGTCAGACTCGAGTGCTCATATGACTCGGTTCCTTCCAGGTTGACCACATACATCATACCTCCGATTACTCTGACGAGCAACCGGATCCGTCATCAGTCCAACTGATGACCACCTGGCCAGGGTTTAATACGACGTAGGTCAGACCAAGGAACGCACCTCCCGTTAGGGGTGTGGATAGCCTGCAGGAGTGACACGCTGATGCAACGCCAGCCGGGTAACCCAGTACACCGTGGTTTTGGATCACTGCATCCGGATCCTCACACATTGGTGCACCAAAGCACCACACAACTGGTTAGTCCACTAGACATGGTTCCTCAGGGTTTAGGACCATTTTACCCTAAGCAGAAACACGGTTTAGTGCACCGATGTCTGCTCATCGATCTGTGCACCATGTTGGTTCCGTTCGGCCACAGACACTGTGCCTGGTAATGACCGTGGTGGAGACACCCACGCTCTGTCATCCCAACAGCTTATCCTGATAGGGCGACCAACCCTTATCAGAGCTGTGAACGTATTTAGGTTACATGGGACCAGTCCCTTGAGTCTCCCACTCAAGTGGATTACCATGTAGCCATGGCTCTCTGTTCTGTAATCAGAACACGTACTAAGGTACGTACCAATAAGCATTCCTATACTATTAACCATACATAGCTAAATTATAGGTTTTACGAGCTGTAGACCTCACCAATTCTAACACATTCTAATTCATTCGCACGCACGATCCATTCTAATTCATTCGTACGATCCATTCTAATTCATTTATACGATCCAATCTAATTCATTCATACAATCCATTCTAATTCATTCGCACGTACAATCCATTCTAATTCATTCGTACGATCCATTCTTACTCATTCGTACGATCCATTCTAATTCATTCGCACGAATGTATCCATTCTAATTCATTCGTACGATCCATTCTAATTCATTCGTACGATCCATTCTAATTCATTCGCACGAATGTATCCATTCTAATTCCTTCGTACAATCCATTCTAATTCATTCGTACGATCCATTCTAATTCATTCGCACAATCTATTCTAATTCATTCGCACGAATGTATCCATAGTAATTCATTCGTACGTATCCATTCTAATTCATTCGCATGAATGTATCTATTCTAATTCATTCGTACGATCCATTCTAATTGATCATACGAATGAATTAGAATGGATACATTCATGGGAATGAATAAGAATGGATCGTACGAATGAATTAGAATGGATCGTACGAATGAATTAGAATGGATCGTACGAATGAATTACAATAGACCGTATGAATAAAATAGAATGGATATTACGTATGAATTAGAATGGATCGTGCGAATGAATTAGAATGGATCGTATGAATGAATTAGAATGGATCGTACGAACGAAATAGAATGGATCGTGCGAATGAATTAGAATGGATCGTGCGAATGAATTAGAATGGATCGTGCGAATGAATTAGAATGGATCGTGCGAATGAAATAGAATGGATACAAATAAATTAGAATGGATCATACGTACGATCCATTCTAATTCATACGTACGAATGAATTAGAATGATCCATTCTAATTCCTTCGTACGATCCATTCTAATTCGATCCATTTTAATTCATTCATACGTACAAATTCATACGTACGATCCATTCTAATTCATTCGTACGATCCATTCTAATTCATTCGCATGATCCATTCTAATTCATTCATACGATCCAATCTAATTCATTCATACGATCCATTCTAATTCATTCGTACGATCCATTCTAATTCATTCGCACGAATGTATCCATCCTTTGTACGATCCATTCTAATTCATTCATACGATCCATTCTAATTCATTCGTACGATCCATTCTAATTCATTCGCACGATCCATTCTAATTCCTTCGTACGATCCATTCTAATTCCTTCGTACGATCCATTCTAATTTCATTAGTATGATCCATTCTAATTCCTTCGTACGATCCATTCTAATTCCTTCGTACGATCCATTCTAATTTCATTTGTATGATCCATTCTAATTCCTTCATACGATCCATTCTTATTCATTCCCATGAATGTATCCATTCTAATTCATACGTACGATCCATTCTAATTCATTTATACGATACAATCTAATTCATTTATACAATCCATTCTAATTCATTCGCACGAATGTACGATCCATTCTTACTCATTCATACGATCCATTCTAATTCATTCGCACGAATGTATCCATTCTAATTCATTCGTACGATCCATTCTAATTCATTCGCACGATTGTATCCATTCTAATTCATTCGTACGATCCATTCTAATTCCTTAGTACGATCCATTCTAATTCCTTCATACGATCCATTCTAATTCCTTTGTACGACCTATTATATTTCATTCGTATCGTACGATCTGTGGGGGAAAATCTTCGTGCCGACACGAAGACTTCGCAGCACCAGTCAATTGAAGGTTTGAGTCGAAGAGATCGTTGTTCGATCTGTTGATTGAAGTCGTTGATTTCGATATGTCAACCGAAAGAGATATGCAATCAGAGAGTTGACGCAAGAGATGTGATCTTGGAGTTCAGCCGAAGCCTACGTCTCCGTGCTATAGGGAGCAACCCGAATTCACTAACACTTGTATTGAAGTGATCTCGATAGGCCGAGTATCACTGAAATCCCCCTTCAACCTCTTCAAAGAGAAAATGAAGATCAAAGAGAGGGGAAGGATGGGAAGTTGGACATCCCAGAGCTATGGTTTTTGAAATCAGAAAAATCAAATGATGCACTGATCTCTGGATCCATTTACATTCGAAGGTTCTGCTATTTATAGGATTCTCTGGTGGTAAATGGCGGTTTCTGCTGTTGTATCTGGGGATCCTCCAGGTAAAGCTGGTAGGCTCCGCTGCCGTCTTAGGGGGCCCACTAGGCAGGGCCGGTGGGTCCCGCTGTGGTACTCGGGGGCCCACTAGGCAGGGCCGGTGGGTCCTACTGTTTTCTTCGGGGGCCCACTAGGCAGGGCCGGTGGGTCCCGCTGTGGTACTCGGGGGCCCACAAGGCAGGGCCGGTGGGTCCTACTGTTGTCTTCAGGGGCCCACCAGGCAGGGCCGGTGGGTTCCGCTGTTTGCAGATTTCTTGCCAAAATTTGCACCCACAGTTACCATTCTAATTCATTCGTACGGATCGTACAAAGGAATTAGAATGGATCGTGCGAATGAATTAGAATGGATCGTACGAATGAATTAGAATGGATACATTCGTGCGAATGAATTAGAATGGATCGTACGAATGAGTAAGAATGGATCGTACGAATGAAATAGAATGGATTGTACGAATGAATTAGAATGGATTGTACGAATGAATTAGAATGGATCGTGCGAATGAATTAGAATGGATCGCACGAATGAATTAGAATGGATACATTCGTGCGAATGAATTAGAATGGATCATACGAATGAGTAAGAATGGATCGTACGAATGAAATAGAATGGATTGTACGAATGAATTAGAATGGATCGTACGAATGAATTAGAATAGATTGTATGAATGAATTAGAATGGATACATTTGTGCGAATGAATTAGAATGGATCGTACGAATGAATTAGAATAGATCGTACGAATGAATTAGAATGGATCGTACGAATGAATTAGAATAGATTGTGAGAATGAATTAGAATGGATCGTATGAATGAATTAGATTGGATCGTATGAATGAATTAGAATGGATCGTGCGAATGAATTAGAATGGATCATACAAATGAATTAGAATGGATCGTGCGAATGAATTAGAATGGATCGTACGAATGAATTTGAATGGGTCGTACAAAGGAATTAGAATGGGTCATACGAAGGAATTAGAATGGATCGTACGAATGAATTAGAATGGATCGTACGAATGAATTAGAATGGATCGTACGAATAAAATAGTATGGATCGTACGTATGAATTAAAATGGATCGTGCGAATGAATTAGAATGGATCGTATGAATGAATTAGAATGGATCGTACGAATGAAATAAAATGGATCGTGCGAATGAATTAGAATGGATCGTGCGAATGAATTAGAATGGATCGTGCGAATGAAATAGAATGGATACATTCGTGCGAATGAATTAGAATGGATCGTACGAATGAGTAAGAATGGATCGTACGAATGAAATAGAATGGATTGTACGAATGAATTAGAATCGATCGTACGAATGAATTAGAATAGATACATTCGTGCGAATGAATTAGAATGGATCGTATGAATGAATTAGAATGAATCGTATGAGTGAATTAGAATGGGTCGTACGAATGAATTAGAATGGATTGTACGACGATCCATTCTAATTCATTAGCACGATCCATTCTAATTCATTCGTACGATCAATTCTAATTCTTTAGCACGATCCATTCTAATTCATTTGTACGATGTATTCTATTTCATTCATACGATCCATTCTTACTCAATCGTATGATCCATTCTAATTCATTCGCACGAATGTATCCATTCTAATTCATTCGTACGATCCATTCTAATTCATTCGCACGATCCATTCTAATTCATTAATACGATCCAATCTAATACATTCATACGATCCATTCTAATTCATTCGCACGAATGTATCCATTCTAATTCATTCGTACGATCCATTCTAATTCATTCGCACGATCCATTCTAATTCATTCATATGATTCATTCGTATGATCCATTCTAATTCATTCGTACGAATGTATCCACTCTAATTCATTCATACGATCCATTCTAATTCATTCGTACGATCCATTCTAATTCATTCGCACGATCCATTCTAATTCATTCGCACGATCCATTCTAATTCATTTGCACGAATGTATCCATTCTAATTCATTCGTACGATCTATTCTATTTCATTCGTATAATCCATTCTAATTCATACGGTCCATTCTATTTCATTCATACGATCCATTCTAATTCATTCGCACGATCCATTCTAATTCATTCATACGATCCATTCTAATTCATTCGTACGATCCATTCTAATTCATTCGCACGATCCATTCTAATTCAATAATACGATCCAATCTAATTCATTCATACGATCCATTCTAATTCATTCGCACGAATGTATCCATTCTAATTCATTCGTACGATCCATTCTAATTCATTCGCACAATCTATTCTAATTCGTTCGTACGATCCATTCTAATTTATTCTCACGATCCATTCTAATTCATTTGCACGAATGTATCCATTCTAATTCATTCGTACGATCCATTCTAATTCCTTCGTACGATCCAATGAATTAGAATAGATTGTGCAAATGAATTAGAATGGATCGTATGAATGAATTAGAATGGATACATTCGTGCGAATGAATTAGAATGAATCGTATGAATGAATTAGAATGGATCGTATGAGTGAATTCGAATGGATCGTGCGAATGAATTAGAATGGATTGTACGAATGAATTAGAATGGATCGTACGAATGAATTAGAATGGATACATTCGTGCGAATGAATTAGAATGGATTATACGATTGAGTAAGAATGGATCGTACGAATGAAATAGAATGGATCGTACGAAGGAATTAGAATGGATCGTATGAATGAATTAGAGTGGATACATTCGTATGAATGAATTGGAATGGATCATACGAATGAATCGTACGAATGAATTAGAATGGATCGTGCGAATGAATTAGAATGGATCGTACGAATGAATTAGAATGGATACATTCGTGCGAATGAATTAGAATGGATCGTATGAATGAATTAGATTTGATCGTATTAATGAATTAGAATGGATCGTGCGAATGAATTAGAAAGGATTGTACGAATGAATTAGAACGGATACATTCGTGCGAATGAATTATAATGGATCATACGATTGAGTAAGAATGGATCGTACGAATGAATTAGAATAGATCGTACGAATTAATTAGTATGGATCGCACGAATAAATTGGAATGGATCGTACGAATGAAATAGAATGGATACAAATGAATTAGAATGGATCATACGAATGAATTAGAATGGATCGTACGGAATGAATTAGAATGGATCGTGCAAATGAATTAGAATGGATCGTGCGAATGAATTAGAATGGATTGTACGAATGAATTAGAATAGATTGTGCGAATGAATTAGAATGGATCGTATGAATGAATTAGATTGGATCGTATGAATGAATTAGAATGGCTCGTACGGATGAATTAGAATGGATACATTTGTGTGAATGAATTAGAATAGATCGTACGAATGAATTAGAATGGATCGTAATAATGGATCGTACGAATTAAAAGAATGGAATTAGAATGGATCGTGCAAAAGAATTAGAATGGATCGTATGAATGAATTAGAATGGATCGTACTTATGAATTAGAATGGATCGTACGAATGAATTAGAATGGATACATTCGTGCGAATGAATTAGAATGGATCGTATAAATGAATTAGAATGGATCGTGCGAATGAATTAGAATGGATCGTACGAATGAATTAGAATGGATACATTCGTGCGAATGAATTAGAATGGATCGTGCGAATGAATAAGAATGGATCGTACGAAGGAATTAAAATGGATCGTACGAATGAATTAGAATAGATACATTCGTGCGAATGAATTAGAATGGAACGTACGAATGAATTAGAATGGATTGTACGAATGAAATAGAATGGATTGTACGAATGAATTAGAATGGATACATTCATGCGAATGAATTTGAATGGATCGTACGAATGAGTAAGAATAGATCGTACGAATGAAATAGAATGGATTGTAAGGAATTAGAATGGATACATTCGTGCGAATGAATTAGAATGGATCGTACGAATGAGTGAGAATGGATCGTACGAATGAAATAGAATAGATCGTACGAATGAATTAGAATGGATCGTGCTAATGAATTAGAATTGATCGTACGAATGAATTAGAATAGATTGTGCGAATGAATTAGAATGGATCGTACGAATGAATTAGAATGGATCGTATGAATGAATTAGATTGGTTTGTACATTCTAATTCTTTCGTACGATCCATTCTAATTCCTTCGTACGAATTAGAATGGATCGTACAAAGGAATTAGAATGGATCGTACGAATAAATTAGAATGGATACATTCGTGCGAATGAATTAGAATGGATCGTATGAATGAATTAGATTGGATCGTATGAATGAATTAGAATGGATCGTGCGAATGAATTAGATTGGATCGTATGAATGAATTAGATTGGATCGTATTAATGAATTAGAATGGATCGTACGAAGGAATTAGAATGGATCGTACGAATGAATTAGAATGGGTATATTCATGCAAATGAATTAGAATGGATCGTATGAATGAATTAGAATGGATCGTACGAATGAATTAGAATGGATACATTCGTGCGAATGAATTAGAATGGATCGTACGAATGAGTAAGAATGGATCGTACGAATGAATTAGAATGGATCGTACGAATGAATTAGAATGGATACATTCGTGCGAATGAATTAGAATGGATCGTACGAAGGAATTAGAATGAATCGCACGAATAAATTAGAATGGATATATTCGTGCAAATGAATTAGAATGGATCGTACGAATGAGTTAGAATGGATCATACGAATGAAATAGAATGGATCATACGATTGAATTAGAATGGATAAATTCGTGCGAATGAATTAGAATGGATCGTATGAATGAATTAGAATGGATCGTGCAAATGAATTAGAATAGATTGTGCGAATGAATTAGAATGGTGCGAATGAATTAGAATGGATTGTGAAAATGAATTAGAATCGATAGTACGAATGAATTAGAATGGATCGCGTACAATCCATTCTATTTCATTCGTACGATCCATTCTAATTCATTCATACGATCCATTCTAATTCATTCGCACGAATTTATCCATTCTAATTCATTCATACGATCCATTCTTACTCATTCGTACGATCCATTCTTACTCATTCGTACGATCCATTCAAATTCATTTGCACGAATATATCCATTCTAATTCATTCGTACGATCCATTCTAATTCCTTCGTACGATCCATTCAAATTCATTCGCACGAATGTATCCATTCTGATTCATTATTACGATCCATTCTAATTCATTCGTACGATCCATTCTTACTCATTTGTACGATCCATTCTAATTCATTCGCACGAATGTATCCATTCTAATTCGACCCATTCTAATTCATTCACACGATCCATTCTAATTAGAATGGATCGTAATAATGGATCGTACGAATGAAATAGAATGGATCGTACGAATGAATTAGAATAGATCGTGCTAAGGAATTAGAATTGATCGTACGAATGAATTAGAATAGATTGTGCGAATGAATTAGAATGGATCGTACGAATGAATTAGAATGGATACATTCGTGCGAATGAATTAGAATGGATCGTATGAATGAGTAAGAATGGATCGTACGAATGAAATAGAATGGATTGTACGAATGAATTAGAATGGATTCATTCATGCGAATGAATTAGAATGGATCGTGCGAATGAATTAGAATGGATCATATGACTGAATTAGAATGGATACATTCGTGCGAATGAATTAGAATGGATCGTACGAATGAATTAAAATGGATCGTACTTATGAATTAGAATGGATTGTCCAAAGGAATTAGAATGGATCATATGAATGAAATATATTGGGTCATACAAAGGAATTAGAATGGATCGCACGAATGAATTAGAAAGGATCGTGCGAATGAATTAGAATGGATCGTGCGATGCGAATGAGTTAGAATGGATCGTACGAATGAAATTGAATAGATCGTACGAATGAATGAATTTGGATCGTGCTAGTGAATTAGAATGGATCATACGAATTACGAATAAATTAGAATGAATTAGAATGGATTGTATGAATGAATTAGAATGGATCGTATGAATGAATTAGAATGCATTCTAATTCATTCGTACGATCAATAGATACATTCATGGGAATGAATTAGAATGGATCGTACGAAACCATTATAATTCATTCATACAATCCATTCTAATTCATTCATACGATCCATTCTAATTCATTCATACGATCCATTCTAATTCCTTCGTACGATCCATTCTATTTCATTCGTACGATCCATTCTAATTCCTTCGTACGATCCATTCTAATTCCTTCGTACGATCCATTCCGTACGATCTATTCTATTTCATTCGTACGATCCATTCTTACTCAATTGTCTGATCCATTCTAATTCATTCGAACGAATGTATCCATTCAAATTCATTCGCACGATCCATTCTAATTCATTCGCACGAATGTATCCATTCTAATTCCTTCGCACGATCCATTCTAATTCATTCATACGATCCAATCTAATTCATTCATACGATCCATTCTAATTCTTTCGCACGAATGTATCCATTCTAATTCATTAGCACGAAAAAACACGATCCATTCATACGATCCATTCTAATTCATTCATACAATCCATTCTAATTCTTTCACACGATCCATTCTAATTCATTCATACGATCCATTCTAATTCATTCGTATGATCCATTCTAATTCATTCGTACAATCCATTCTATTTCATTCGTACGATCCATTCTTACTCATTCGTACAATCCATTCAAATTCATTCGCACGAATGTATCCATTCTTATTCATTCATACGATCCATTCTAATTCATTCGTACGATCCATTCTAATTCCTTCGTACGATCCATTCTAATTTCATTCGTATGAGCCATTCTAATTCCTTCGTACGATCCATTCTTATTCATTCCCATGAATGTATCCATTCTAATTCATACGTACAATCCATTCTAATTCATTTATATGATCCAATCTAATTCATTCATACAATCCATTCTAATTCATTCGCACGAATGTATGATCCATTCTTACTCATTCGTACGATCCATTCTAATTCATTGAATTAGAATGAATCGTACGAATGAATTAGAATGGATCGTACGAATGAAATAGAATGGATACATTCGTGCGAAAGAATTTGAATGAATTAGAATGGATCGTATGAATGAATTAGAATGGATCGTGCGAATGAATTAGAATGGATCGTACGAATGAATTAGAATGGAATGGATTGTATGAATGAATTCCTTCGTACGAATGAATTAGAATGGATCGTACAAAGGAATTAGAATGGATAGTGCGAATGAATTAGAATGGATCGTACGAATGAATTAGAATGAATCGTACGAATGAGTAAGAATGAATCGTACGAATGAATTAGCATGGATCGTGCTAATGAATTAGAATGGAACGTACGAATGAATTAGAATGGATCGTACGAAGGAATTAGAATGGATCGTACTTATGAATTTGAATGGATCATGCGAATGAATTAGAATGGATCGTACGAATGAATTAGAATGGATCGTATGAATCAATTAGAATGGATCGTGCGATCCATTCTAATTCATTCGCACGATCCATTGTAATTCATTCGTACGATCCATTCTTATTCATTCCCATGAATGTATCCATTCTAATTCATTCATACTATCCATTCTAATTCATTCGTACGATCCATTCTATTTCATTCGTACGATCCATTCTTACTCATTCGTACGATCCATTCTAATTCATTTGCACGAATATATCCATTCTAATTCATTCATATGATCCATTCTAATTCCTTCGCACGATCCATTCTAATTCATTCGCACGAATGTATCCATTCTAATTCATTCGTACGATCCATTCTAATTCATTCATACGATCCATTCTAATTCATTCGTATGATCTATTCTAATTCATTCGTACGATCCATTCTTATTCATTCGTACGATCCATTCTAATTCATTCATACGATCCATTCTAATTCATTTGCACGAATATATCCATTCTAATTCATTCGTACGATCCATTCAAATTCCTTCGTACGATCCATTCTAATTCATTAATACGATCCAATCTAATTCATTCGTACGATCAATTCTAATTCATTAGCATGATCCATTCTAATTCATTCGTATGAATGAATTAGAATGGATCGTTCGAATGAATTAGAATGGATCGTACGAATGAATTAGCATCGTATGAATGAATTAGATTGGATCGTATGAATGAATTAGAATGGATCGTGCGAAGGAATTAGAATGGATCGTATGAATGAATTAGAATGGATCGTACGAATGAATTAGAATGGATCGTACAAATGAATTAGATTGGATCATATTAGTGAATTTGAATGGATCGTGCGAATGAATTAGAATGGATCGTACGAATGAATTAGAATGGATCGTATGAATGAATTAGAATGGATCATGCGAATGAATTAGAATGGATCGTACGATACGAATGAAATATAATGGGTCGTACAAAGGAATTAGAATGGATCGTACGAAGGAATTAGAATGGATCGTACGAAGGAATTAGAATGGATCGTACGAATGAATTAGAATGGATACATTCGTGCGAATGAATTAGATTGGATCGTATGAATGAATTAGAATGGATCGTATGAAGGAATTAGAATGGATCGTACGAATGAATTAGAATGGATACATTCGTGCGAATGAATTAGATTGGATCGTATGAATGAATTAGAATGGATTGTATGAATGAATTAGAATGGATCGTACGAATGAATTAGAATGGATACATTCGTGCGAATGAATTAGAATGGATCATACGAATGAGTAAGAATGGATCGTACGAATGAAATAGAATGGATTGTACGACTGAATTAGAATGGATCATACGAATGAATTAGAATGGATCGTACGAATGAATTAGAATGGATCGTGCGAATGAATTAGAATGGATCGTACGAATGAATTAGAATGGATACATTCGTGCGAATGAATTAGAATGGATCATACGATTGAGTAAGAATAGATCGTATGAATGAAATAGAATGGAATTAGAATGGATCATGCAAATGAATTAAAATGGATCGTATGACTGAATTAGAATGGATTGTACTTATGAATTAGAATGGATCGTGCGAATGAATTAGAATGGATCATACGAATGAATTAGAATGGATCGTATGAATGAATTAGAATGGATCGTGCGAATGAATTAGAATGGATCGTTTGAATGAAATAGAATGGATCGTGTGAAAGGCATTCGTACGATCCATTCTAATTCATTCGCACGATCCATTCTAATTCATTCGCACGATCCATTCTAATTCATTCATACGATCCAATCTAATTCATTTGCACGAATATATCCATTCTAATTCATTCGTATGATCCATTCTAATTCCTTCGTATGATCCATTCTGTTGGAAGTAATTCCATGGCAGAGGCCCATAGCGGAAGCAAAGAATAGGTCCGAGGACCGAGAGCGGTGTGCGTTACATATCAAAATTTTCATCGAAACGATCTACATATGCGTGTATGAAACTAGCATGGCAACTACGCGAACCCCTAACGACGATCTAATGCAAAAGAACAATCTAGCATGAATGCATGTTCTAATTATGTTAGATCTACTTGTTAGAGATCATACCTGCGTGCGGAATCTTTCACCGCGACAAATTTCTTCTTTGTCGTTGGAGGCGGGCTACGGATCTGCTCGACATAGCTTCGGTGCGATGGCCATAATTTTCTGCTCCGAACTGCAGGTAGCCAACTTTGAGATGCAACTTTTCGAACAAGTTTTACTTCGTTTGGACTTCTGTAGCTCAAGGAATCACAGAAACAACGCTGATTTTCTGTGCAGATTCTGGACAGCAAAAGGTTGCGGGAGACGCCTTCTAGTTCACCCGATCTCACACGATGCACGGCACCTCGTCGATGGATCTCTAAGTGCCTCCATACGACGAGCCTTCTCCTTCTACGAAACACCATGTGAGGAAGACGAGTCGCCATCCAATGGCGCAAGCGAGGGAGAGAGAGACGAGAGAGGAGATGCGAAGAGAGGAGAGGGGGTGGCTAGGGTTTCCCCCATGGCTTGGGCCGGCCCTAGGGCTTGCATGGCTCATTAATTTCGTCCCCCCCTCTCTCCCTATGCCTTATATAGGGTCGGCCTTATCCTTACGGATAAGCCTAGCGGATAGGATTGACTGATTCAAACCTCTCCCTATATATCTCTTCTTTTATCTCTATCTTTTCCTTGTTTTCGAAAACGGTCAAAACCAGCCCGTTTTCTGCGCCTCATGACCGGCCCTTTCATCGGAGGCAACAACCTCCTGAAACTAATAGGGCCGGCCTTGACCAGTCTCTCAACACTAAGGACCGGCCCCCCTAGTACATAGTGACGCATGGTATGACCAAAACGCCCTTATGTCACTAGTTGGCCGTTCCTTGTTTACGAGACTTTGCAAGGCACACATAAGTGAAGTGCACCAGTGATTTCACTATTCTCTGAGGTTCCCGTAGGGTGCCTCTAGTGAAGTCAACTAGTCAACTCGCAACATGTCCCGGTGCATCGCACCCATGTGGCAAAGTCCACTTATGATAAGGAATTGCTACATGCGTCTTTGCACTAACCTAGGGTTTCCCCTTAGTGCACACACGTAGCTACGCATCTACCATGCACTAGTGCAAAGCACTCACAGAGCGTATGCTTGGACTTCTCACTTCCTCTAACTACGTTCTGTGTTTCGAGGAGATGGTATAAGAACCGTACAAAATGTCGATAAGGTGGAACCTTCAGGGACCAGGGTTCATGGCTTCCAACTGAGACTCGATCGACACACTACCCGAGTGTACCATCGATCCTCTGAGTCCGAGTTAACCTGCGTAGCCACCCAGAGTGCGACGCAGGCTGCACTCCAATTCCCCCGGACTTACTATGTTCTCCCTCATACCCCTGCTCTCCGCTTAGTATGGTAAACCCGCTGTCCCTCCACTGGTGCCATGATGCAACTCGAGTGGTGGAGAATACCGTCAGACTCGAGTGCTCATATGACTCGGTTCCTTCCAGGTTGACCACATACATCGTACCTCCGATTACTCTGACGAGCAACCGGATCCGTTATCAGTCCAACTGATGACCACCTGGCCAGGGTTTAATACGACGTAGGTCAGACCAAGGAACGCACCTCCCGTTAAAGGTGTGGATAGCCTGCAGGAGTGACACGCTGATGCAACGCCAGCCGGGTAACCCAGTACACCGTGGTTTTGGATCACTGCATCCGGATCCTCACACATTAGTGCGCCAAAGCACCACACAACTGGTTAGTCCACTAGACATGGTTCCTCAGGGTTTACAACCATTTTACCCTAAGTAGAAACACGGTTTAGTGCACCGATGTCTGCTCATCGATCTGTGCACCGTGTTGGTTCCGTTCGGCCACAGACACTGTGCCTGGTAATGACCGTGGTGGAGACACCCACGCTCTGTCATCCCAACAGCTTATCCTGATAGGGCGACCAACCCTTATCAGAGCTGCGAACGTATTTAGGTTACATGGGACCAGTCCCTTGAGTCTCCCACTCAAGTGGATTACCATGTAGCCATGGCTCTCTGTTCTGTAATCAGAACACGTACTAAGGTACGTACCAATAAGCATTCCTATACTATTAACCATACATAGCTAAACTATAGGTTTTACGAGCTGTAGACCTCACCAATTCTAACACATTCTAATTCATTCGCACGCACGATCCATTCTAATTCATTCGTACGATCCATTCTAATTCATTTATACGATCCAATCTAATTCATTCATACAATCCATTCTAATTCATTCGCACGTACAATCCATTCTAATTCATTCGTACGATCCATTCTTACTCATTCGTACGATCCATTCTAATTCATTCGCACGAATGTATCCATTCTAATTCATTCGTATGATCCATTCTAATTCATTCGTATGATCCATTCTAATTCATTCGTACGATCCATTCTAATTCATTCGCACGAATGTATCCATTCTAATTCCTTCGTACAATCCATTCTAATTCATTCGTACGATCCATTCTAATTCATTCGCACAATCTATTCTAATTCATTCGCACGAATGTATCCATACTAATTCATTCGTACGTATCCATTCTAATTTATTCGCATGAATGTATCTATTCTAATTCATTCGTACGATCCATTCTAATTGATCATACGAATGAATTAGAATGGATACATTCATGGGAATGAATAAGAATGGATCGTACGAATGAATTAGAATGGATCGTACGAATGAATTAGAATGGATCGTACGAATGAATTACAATGGACCGTATGAATAAAATAGAATGGATCGTACGTATGAATTAGAATGGATCGTGCGAATGAATTAGAATGGATCGTATGAATGAATTAGAATGGATCGTACGAATGAAATAGAATGGATCCTGCGAATGAATTCGAATGGATCGTGCGAATGAATTAGAATAGATCGTGCGAATGAAATAGAATGGATACAAATGAATTAGAATAGATCGTGCGAATGAAATAGAATGGATACAAATGAATTAGAATGGATCATACGTACGATCCATTCTAATTCATACGTACGAATGAATTAGAATGATCCTTTCTAATTCCTTCGTACGATCCATTCTAATTCGATCCATTTTAATTCATTCATATGTACAAATTCATACGTACGATCCATTCTAATTCATTCGTACGATCCATTCTAATTCATTCGCACGATCCATTCTAATTCATTCATACGATCCAATCTAATTCATTCATACGATCCATTCTAATTCATTCGTACGATCCATTCTAATTCATTCGCACGAATGTATCCATCCTTTGTACGATCCATTCTAATTCATTCATACGATCCATTCTAATTCATTCGTACGATCCATTCTAATTCATTCGCACGATCCATTCTAATTCCTTCGTACGATCCATTCTAATTCCTTCGTACGATCCATTCTAATTTCATTAGTATGATCCATTCTAATTCCTTCGTACGATCCATTCTAATTCCTTCGTACGATCCATTCTAATTTCCTTCGTATGATCCATTCTAATTCCTTCATATGATCCATTCTTATTCATTCCCATGAATGTATCCATTCTAATTCATACGTACGATCCATTCTAATTCATTTATACGATACAATCTAATTCATTCATACAATCCATTCTAATTCATTTGCACGAATGTACGATCCATTCTTACTCATTCATACGATCCATTCTAATTCATTCGCACGAATGTATCCATTCTAATTCATTCGTACAATCCATTCTAATTCATTCGCACGATTGTATCCATTCTAATTCATTCGTACGATCCATTCTAATTCCTTCGTACGATCCATTCTAATTCCTTCATACGATCCATTCTAATTCCTTTGTACGACCCATTATATTTCATTCGTATCGTACGATCTGTGGGGGAAAATCTTCGTGCCGACACGAAGACTTCGCAGCACCAGTCAATTGAAGGTTTGAGTCGAAGAGATCGTTGTTCGATCTGTTGATTGAAGTCGTTGCTTTCGATATGTCAACAGAAAGAGATATGCAATCAGAGAGTTGACGCAAGAGATGTGATCTCGGAGTTCAGCCGAAGCCTACGTCTCCGTGCTATAGAGAGCAACCCGAATTCACTAACACTTGTATTGAAGTGATCTCGATAGGCCGAGTATCACTGAAATCCCCCTTCAACCTCTTCAAAGAGAAAATGAAGATCAAAGAGAGGGGAAGGATGGGAAGTTGGAAATCCCAGAGCTATGGTTTTTGAAATCAGAAAAATCAAATGATGCACTGATCTCTGGATCCATCTACATTCGAAGGTTCTGCTATTTATAGGATTCTCTGGTGGTAAATGGCGGTTTCTGCTGTTGTATCTGGGGATCTTCCAGGTAAAGCTGCTGGGCTCCGCTGCCATCTTAGGGGCCCACTAGGCAGGGCCGGTGGGTCCTGCTGTGGTACTCGGGGGCCCACCAGGCAGAGCCGGTGGGTCCTACTGTTGTATTCGGGGGCCCACTAGGCAGGGCCGGTGGGTCCCGCTTTGGTACTCGGGGGCCCACCAGGCAGGGCCGGTGGGTCCTACTGTTGTCTTCGGGGGCCCACCAGGCAGGGCCAGTGGGTTCCGCTGTTTGCAGATTTCTTGCCAAAATTTGCACCCACAGTTACCCCCTCCAAGTTAGCTAAGAGGCCACCTTGGCTGGCTTGGATTCGTGGTGCAAAGCTAACGACCCCCTGTCACACACACAGAGGAGCTTGTCGAGTGTCAGCGTCGAAGGACCGATCGGTCAAATTTGACCGATCGACCGATTTTGACCGATCGGTCAAAGTTGATCGATCGGTCAAACTTGACCGATCGGTTAAATTCAACCGGTCAAGATTGAAGTGATCGGTCAAAAATGCATGTTTTTTGTCCGATCCAGTAGAAAATCGACCGATCGGTTGAATTTGACCGATCGGTCAAGTTTGACCGATCGGTTAAATTCAACCGATTAAGGTTGGAGTGATCGGTCAAAAAGGCATGTTTTTTGCCCGATCCAGTAGAAAATCGACCGATCGGTTAAATTCAACCGGTCAAGGTTGGAGTGATCGACAAAAAACCAAGTTTTTTGCCCGATCCAGTAAAAAATCGACCGATCGGTTGAATTTGACCGATCGGTCAAGTTTGACCGATCGGTTAAATTCAACCGGTCAAGGTTGGAGTGATCGGCAAAAAACCAAGTTTTTTGCCCGATCCAGTAGAAAATCGACTGATCGGTTGAATTTGATCGATCGGTCAAGTTTGACCGATCGGTTAAATTCAACCGGTCAAGGTTGGAGTGATCGGCAAAAAACCAAGTTTTTTGCCCGATCCTAGTTGAAAATCGACCGATCGGTTGAATTTGACCGATCGGTCAAGTTTGACTGATCGGTTAAATTCAAACGGTCAAGGTTGGAGTGATCGGCAAAAAACCAAGTTTTTTGCCCGATCCAGTAGAAAATCGATCGATCGGTTGATTTTGACCGATCGGTCAAGTTTGACCGATCGGTTAAATTCAACCGGTCAAGGTTGGAGTGATCGGCAAAAAACCAAGTTTTTTGCCCGATCTAGTAGAAAATCAACCGATCGGTTGAATTTGACCGATCGGTCAATTTTAACCGATCGGTTAAATTCAACCGGTCAAGGATGGAGTGATCGGCAAAAAACCAAGTTTTTTGCCCGATCCAGTAGAAAATCGGCCGATCGGTTGAATTTGACCGATCGGTAGAGTTTGACCAATCGGTTAAATTCAACCGATCAAGGTTGGAGTGATCGGCAAAAAACCAAGTTTTTTGCCCGATCCAGTAAAAAATCGACCGATCGGTTGAATTTGACCGATCGGTCAAGTTTGACCGATCGGTTAAATTCAACCGGTCAAGGTTGGAGTGATCGGCAAAAAACCAAGTTTTTTGCCCGATCTAGTAGAAAATCGACCGATTGGTTGAATTTGATCGATCGGTTAAATTCAACCGGTCAAGGTTGGAGTGATCGGCAAAAAACCAAGTTTTTTGCCCGATCCTAGTAGAAAATCGACCGATTGGTTGAATTTGACCGATCGGTCAAGTTTGACCGATCGGTTAAATTCAACCGGTCAAGGTTGGAGTGATCGGCAAAAAACCACGTTTTTTGCCCGATCCAGTAGAAAATCGACCGATCGGTTTGAATTTGACCGATCGGTCAAGTTTGACCGATTGGTTAAATTCAACCGGTCAAGGTTGGAGTGATCGGCAAAAAACCAAGTTTTTTGCCCGATCCAGTAGAAAATCGACCGATCGGTTGAATTTGACCGATCGGTCAAGTTTGACCGATCGGTTAAATTCAACCGGTCAAGGTTGGAGTGATCGGCAAAAAACCAAGTTTTTTGTCCGATCTCTGGAAAATTACCCGATCGTCTGCTTGTTGAAGGAGTAAAGTCTTTACGTGATAATTTGAAGTAGAAATATCTATTATGAACCAGCGGTCCATCCGGTCCAGTGTGTTTTCTGAACCGGTGGCTTGGTTGAACCGGTGGTTTAGCTGGTTCGACGATTCATCTGGTCCCGACTGTTCGCCTGATTTTGCGCTTGCTACGGATGACCGCCACGTGTCCTTGGTAAAAACACGGGATTAGATATAGGGATGACACGTGTCCTCTTGATTTGTGCGCCGGCTTCCTCGGGGTATATTACCCTTTCTGGGTTTCATTTTTTACCTCGTGCTCTCAGAATTTTTTGAACTCCAGAAACTTTCGTTCCCTGTTTCTTGCTTTCTGTCTTCTCTCGATCGGTCAAATGGCTTCTTCTGGCAACGCGAAGAAGGTGAACGTGGTCCCTTCGAAGAGGAAGGGAAAGGAGATTGCTGAAGTTTCTTCAGCTCCGAAGGGCCGTGGTAAGGTTAAGGCGGAGCTTATCGAGCTTGGCCAGTTGGGCAAAAGGCACCAGGGGGTTGGATTTGCTTCAGCACCATCAAGGCCAGAGCAGATCCCCAAGGCAAAGTTCGTTCTCTGTCCGCTGATACCTCTGGCGGTGGAACCCGAGTTTGGATACAATATTGGTGGCAAGCTTACTGACTTGAAGAGGGAGAAGCTGCAGAAGCTGCTGACATGTTTCACAGAGGGGAAGTCTCGACCAGCACTTCCGGGAGTTCTATCTGCTTTCGGAATCAATAGGCGGACAATCTTCATCACATATGCGAGCAAGGAGCAAGTGATGGGGACGATAGTTACAATAGGCCAGTTGAACTGTGGACTGCGCCTCCCACTGCCGCCGTTTGCCGCAAGGCTTCTGAATACTTCGGGTCTCTGTCCAGGGCAGATTACTGGAAACGCATGGAGGATTATATATGCTTTCTGTCGCATGGAGTCTGATTTTCAAGATGAATTGAGGGAGTATTACTCCAGCCTCCCCGAGGGCGAGGTTGCAAGGATAGAGTTGGGCTATTTCTTCTACCACTATAAGTGGGCTTCGAGGAAGGATAGCCCATTCTACAATCTGACTGGTGTCTCTGCCCTTCGCCCGATCATCGACACCATCGGTTCTGACAAGCTCTATACCGACTGGCCGCTGTCGGTTTCAGGTGCATGGACTCCTCTTTCGGTACCTGAGACTCCTCGGTACAAAGTGCACCAAGAGATAGATATGTACTGTGCAGGAGGAGCTCTCTCGTGGTCTTCGGAGTGAGTGGGGGCTATTGACAATCTTTTCCTGGAGCTGACATACGGGACTCGATCATGGAAGCAATTCTCGAATTGCCCAGTTCGACACGGCAATGCCAATCTCCTTCATCGATTGAGGGCTCGTTATGAGGATAACGAAGTCTTGTATTCCGATTATGAGGAGGACCCTCAATCGGGCAAGATCGTTAGAAACATTCGGGTCGAGAAGAAGGCATATGGAGCCAGGCGTACCTTACCCACAGAGGAGAAACTGGTGATTCGTCGCCAAGGCCAGGCAAAGAAGAAAAGGAAAGTCTATGTTGAGGAGGAGAAGAAGAAAGAAGAAGAGAAAAAGGGGGAAGAAGAAGAAGAGGAAGAAGAGAGAGGAGGAAGGTGGAGGTGAAGAGGATGAGGGTGGCGATGATGATAACGATGATGATGCTGATGACAGCAATGGCAGCGGCGAAGGAGGAAATGGAGATGATGAAGATAATGAAGATGGGGGTGGTGGGGAAACTCCTCCCACCCCCACTGGAGGGGATGGTGGAAATGGGGGTGGTGAGGGAGAAATTCCTCCCACCCCCACTGATGGCGGCAAAGGACATGGGGGTGGCGAGGAAGAAATTCCTCCCACCCCCACTGGTGGGAATAATGAGGACTCACAACCCATTCTTATCGACGAGGCTAAGGCCCGTCGTATGGAGGAGGTAATGGATGCGGAGGGCGACGGCAAGAAGGTACAGCCCGTCTACCACTTCGAGGAGTTGAAGAAGCGACCAGTTCGCTTCAAGATCAAGTTTTCGGGGAGTGGTGGGGTTGGAAGCAACCCTACACCCCTCGACCAGATACCCCCAGATGTGCCTCGTCTTGAAGGCCCGACTACGAGCGGCGGTTTGGAGGTTGAGCAGCCTCCTCCTCCTTCACGCTCTCTGGCTGAGGAGATGGCAGCCCTTGTGGCTGGGCTTGAGCAGCCACAAGGTGAAGAGGGGATTTCACCTCTTCGGGGCATTCCCTCTCCAGCACACCTGGAGAGAGGAAGTCGTGTAGATGATGGGGCCCCTCAACCCCAGCCGGGGCCAACCCCCACCAAGGAGAAATCGGCCCCTAAGGGTAAGAGCTCCGATCGTGGGAAAGGAAAGATATCTCAAGTCGATGCCTCAGGTATTCAGAATGATTCATCATCTTGATTGCCTTGTCTTTGAAGTTGAAAATATTCTAACTCTTTGAACTCTTGTATTGATTGTAGGTACGCCTGCTGGCATGACTCAGAAGTTGAAGAACTTGGGTGAGGTTGACATTAACCACCCAACGAGTGCGATTTGGAAGCTCTGCAATCTTCCGGATGCTACTCTAGATGAAGCATTCGATAGGCTTGAAGTAGTGGTAAGTGCATCCGCTTGATTCGATGATCGAGTTGTATTTTCAGAATAATTTTAACTCTCCTGTATACACTTGCAGAACTCAACAGTTTTGAGAATTGCGAGCAAACTCTCCAAGAAGGCAGGAGAACGGGAGGCTTTATCTGAAGTGTCCCGTTTGATGGCCGAACTGAAGGCTTCCTAAGAGGAGAGGGACAAGCTGAGGGAAATTTTGTCTTCGAAGAAGGAGTCTCTTAAGGCTAAGATCGAGGAGCTTCGCAAAGAGAAATTGGAGAGCAAGGGGTGGTAGAACCATCACAAGGCACAGGGTCATGAACTCGAATCCTTGAAGAATCGGCTCTGCAAGGTTGAGACCGTGTCCAGTGATCGTGCAACTGATATTAAAGAGCTGAAGGAACAACTTGCTGCCCAGCATGCTGCCTTCGCTGCCCGAGAGGAGACCTCCAAGAAGGAGTTAGAGCATGCGCTGTCTAAAGTCAAGAGCTACCGGGAAACAACCGAGAAGGCGGTGGAGGCACTTAGGGCCCATGCCAGCAGTGTCCGATCTTCCAAGGCTTCGGTTGCGAGCAAAGCTCGCGCTGGATCCGAGGGAGAGAAGTCGCGTGCACAAAGTGTGGCCAAACCTTGAGATCTTCCATCTTCTTTTTTGTTGTTTATACTTGTAAACTCTTGATATGAAAAAGCTCACTCCTGTACTTGAAACTTTTTTGATAATGAAGATGTCTTTTTGGTTACCTGAAATTGAATGTTTCTTATGTTGAGTGTCTTTGAATGTTGTTCTGGAATGTTTGAAGATATATATATACTTCGAATGTAAGGGGCCAAGTCGCAACTTGATCACCCAAACTTGTACTTGAAAATTGAATTTGAATTCGTTTAACATTTATATGTGAGGGGTCGAGTCGCAACTCAAACACCCAAACCTGTTAAGACGATATCGAAATTGATTGAAATTGAATCATCATTTAACGTTTGTAAGTAAAGGGTAGTGTCGCAACACAAACTCCCAAACTTGTTAAATTGACTTGAAGGTTGAGTCGCAATTCTAACACTAATCTTTGTTGAGCAACCTTGTAATTTGAATGTAGATCGAACATATATAATTGGAGACTGCTTCATGACTTGAATTGGAAAAGACTGAGCATTTGAACATTTGAAAGAGAACTTTATTCATCATCGAATTTACATCATGGATAGAACAATTTGAGATGTCTGGCATTCCAAGCCCGTGGCAGTCTAACTCCTTCTGGCGAGATCAGTCGATAAGAGCCTTTGCCTCCCACTGATTCGACAATGTAGGGACCTTCCCAGTTGGGAGCTAGTTTTCCACTGCTGTGCTCCTTGGTGTTATAGAAAACAGCTCTGAGGACCAGACTGCCGATTGGGAATTGTCTCTTGTAAACCTTTTGATCGTAAGCTCGTTTGATCTTCTGTTGGTATTTAGCAATACGAAGGGTTGCCCGATCTCGTAGCTCTTTAGTGAAATCCAGATCATTGACTCGGAGCTCTTCGTTTATTCCTTCTTCGACTGCTCTGGTCTTCAAAGTACTTGATATGTTCTCTGTTGGGAGTACTGCTTCTGATCCATACGTTAGGCGAAAGGGCGAGAACCCAGTTGATCTTCTTGGAGTAGTGCGATAACCCCAAAGAACTTCAGGTAGGACTTGTTCCCATAATCCCTTCTTGTTGTCGAGTTTCTTCTTAAGTATACCCAGAATGGCTCTATTGGAGGCTTCAGTTTGACCATTGCATTGAGGATACCTTGGAGTTGAATAGAAAAGTTTAATTCCGTTGTTCAGGTAGAACTCCTGGAATTTATCGGAATCGAATTGAGCTCCATTATCAGCAACAAGAACTTGAGGTGTACCAAATCTTGAGAAGATGTTATGTCTGATGAACTTGATCACTTCATTGTCGGTCTCTCGGAAGAGTGGCACAGCTTCGACCCATTTGGTGAAGTAATCTGTGGCTAGCAACAGATACTTCTTCTTGCTAGGAGTTGGTGGGAAGGGACCTAAGAAGTCCAACCCCCATTGATGGAAAGGCCATGGACTAGATAGTTGATGAAGTTCATCTGCAGGGAGATGGATAGCTCGAGCGTGTCTTTGGCATGGCTCACATCTTTGAACCACTTGGCGAGCGTCTCTTGACATCGTTGGCTAGTAGTAGCCTTGTAACTTTGTCTTGGCTTCCAGAGATCTTCCTCCCGAATGATTTCCACAAGCCCTAGAGTGGATGTCAATCAAGATTGCCTTTGCTTGTTCAGGGCCCATACATTTGAGCATCATTCCATTGTGAGACTTGAAATATAGGTCTTCTCCTTGAAAGATATAGCATGGGAGCTTCCTTTGAAGTCTTCGAGATTGATTTGGATCTTCGGGTATTTCACCATGTTTAAAGAAGTTGAAGATTGGCAGTCTCCAATCCTCAAGCTCACTTGTGGTGGTAAGGTTTGATTCCAGTTGATCTCCACGCCCAGATCTCTTTGTGATAGTAATGATCTGTTGTTCGGGGGTGGTCTTGGGTATCTCTTGATAATCAATTTGTATTTGCCTTCCTCCGAGTGAGTCTCCAAGAACTGAGGCAGCATTGGCTAAGGCATCTGCTTCTCGATTCTCTGCTCTTGGGATTTGAACGAATTCAGTACTAGTAAAATGTTGCTGAAGACGTCGTACTAGGACCAAGTAGAGCTGCATTCGTTCTTCACGAGCTGTATACTCCCCATTGATCTATCTTATGACTAGTTGGGAATCGCTGTAGATGATGATTCTACCCACCCCCAGGGATTCAGCCATTTCGAGTCTGGAGATAAGTGCCTCATATTCAGCTTCGTTGTTGGTGGCATTGAATCCAAGAAGAGTGGCCTTCTGCAGATGATCTTGCTCGGGGGATATCAAGACTATCCCAGTTTCCGAACCGATCGCACTTGAAGCACCATCAGTATAAAGCTTCCAGGGAGGAGTAGTGGTAGGATTCTCAAGGCTTGAATCAGCTTTTTTAGTCGGATTGGACGGAGGATCAGCTTCACCTTCTAAGCGCATATCGACATTTTCTTCCCAAGTGATGGGGTCTTCAACTGGAAAGTCGGCTAGAAAATCAGCAATAGCTTGACCTTTGATAGAAGTGCGAGATTCGAATTGAATCCCCAGGGCACTCATTTCGATCACCCATTTGGTCATTCGACCAGCTCGACCAGCTTTGTCAATGATATCTTTGAGTGGGTGTTCTGAAATGACAGTGATATGGTGGGAGACGAAATAAGGTTGGAGACGTCGTGATGCAGTGAGCAAAGCTAGTATGACTTTCTCCGTTTTTGAATAGCGGGTTTCAGCAGGGAGAAGAGTATGGCTGATGTAGTAGACTGGATATTCGGTGCCTTCTCTTCTGCTGATTAGGACCGTACTGATGGCTTGATCAGTGACGGTGAGATAAAGCCACAGATCTTCTTTAGGAAGCGGAGCCGTCAGGATTGGAGCTTGCATCAGATATTTCTTGATGTCCTGAAAAGCTTCTTCGCAAGTTGGACTCCACCCAGATGTATCCGCCTTTCGTAGCTTGTCGAAGAGTGGCTTACATTTGTCGGAGGATTTGGAGATGAATCTATTGAGGGCGACAAGTCTTCCAGTGAGACGTTGCACTTCCTTCCGATTAGTAGGTGATGGCATATCGAGGATGGCTCGGATTTGGTCGGGGTTGGCTTCAATGCCTCTCCTGGTCACAAGGTGACCCATGAATTTGCCCGATTGAACTCCAAAAGCACACTTGGCAGGATTAAGCTTCATGTGATACTTTCGGAGGACTTGAAAGGTTTCAATCAAATCGGCTAAATGGTTTCCTCTGTTGGAGCTTTTGGTGAGGAGATCATCGACGTAGACTTCGACGTTGCGACCGATCTGGTCTTCGAACATCTTTGTGACTAGTCTTTGATAAGTAGAACCAGCATTTTTGAGGTCGAATGGCATTACATTGTAACAGTAGAGTCCTCTGCTGGTCACAAAGCATGTCTTCTCTTGATCATCAGAGTGAAGCGGACTTTGATTGTACCCAGAGTACCCATCCATGAAGGACAATAGTTCGTGGCCAGCAGTGGCATCGACGAGTCTATCTATCCTTGGCATGGGGAATGGATCTTTGGGACAAGCCTTGTTGAGATTGGTAACGTCGATGCACACTCTGACCTTCCTGTTCTTCTTTGGAACAACAACGATATTGGAGATCCAAGTAGGATACTCTACTTCACGAATGAAGCCCGCTGTGAGTAGCTTACTGATCTCCTCTTGAACAGCAACTTGTAGCTCAGGTCGGATGGTGCGTGGCTTTTGCTTGACAAGCTTCACTTCTTCTTTGATTGCAAGCCGATGACAAGCGTCATCTGGATCGATACCAGGCATGTCTTCGAAACACCAAGCGAAGACGTCGATATTGGACTGGAGGAAGGATACCATGTCTCGCGCTTCTGCGTCGCTAAGACCGATACCGATAAATGTTTGTCGAGGGAGATCTCCAGTGCCGATATTGATAGGGATGATTTCTTCAATTGAAGGTGAGGCTTCCCATTCGATTGGTGGGGGCTCGATCGGTGGAATCTCCTTTGATTGCTATTTGGAAGAGGGACCAGCTTCATCTCGTGGCCGCTCTGGAGGAGCAATATTGATCTTTCGATCTGTTTTTGCCGCAGCAGCTTCACAAGATCTCCCAGCTTGCTGATCGCCTCGAATGCAGACAATGCCTTCTCCCGTTGCGAACTTGAGTAGTTGGTGGTAAGAAGAGGAGATGGCATTGATCTGGTGGAGGAATGGTCGCCCGAGAATGGCGTTGTAGCTGGACACTCCTTCGACAATTGCAAACCTCACCGAGACTCGAGTCTCTCGGCTAAGGTCGAGAGTGAATCTCGATTCACCCACCGTAATGCTTTGTTCACCGTTGAAACCCGTGATTACGGTCGGGACGACGTCGAGGCTTGAGTATTTATGTCCCAGACGTTTGAAGCAGTCCGAGAACATAATGTCGATGGAGCTCCCGGTGTCGATGAGGATTTGATTGACGGTGCTTCCGTCGATGAGGAGTTTTAAGACCAGGGGGTCTCGATGTGGAGTTTGAACTCCTTGGAGATCGGTGCCGTTGAAAACAATAGAAGGCCAAGCCAAGCCTTCAATAGGCTTCTCAATCCAGGTATCCTCTTTGTTTGGGGTAGAACAAACATGGAAGATGCGTCGAACTTGCCGATCTACCTCCTTCCCGGTCAAAGCTTGATTGTGCAATGTTCCGTGAATGCCAAAGACGTTGGCATTCACAGTGATAGGTGATCGGTTGGAAGAGATTTGGTGTATCCAGCAAGCTTCTTTCCCCTTCGCAGAGGATCGTCGCTGATCTTGACCACCTTTGACAAACTCTTGAAGGTGGCCTTCTCGCAATAAGTCTTCAAGATGGAATTTCAGCCGATAGCACCGATCGGTGGAATGGCCATGACTTCGGTGGAAGTCGCAGTAAACTGTTTTGTCAGCCGTGAATTTAGTATTTGGCTGAAGAGGATTGGGCCTTCGAAGGAATTCCTCGTGTTGAATGCGGTCGAGAACCTGCTCGATTGGTAAATTCCACTCGGTGAAAGTGGTCTTTATCGGAGATCGACGCCCATCATTCTTTGACCGTTTGTTGGCTGGAGGAGCTGCTGCCTCGGCGTTGTGAGCCTTGGCAGCATATTTTGGAGCTTCTCTTTCAGTAGGCCTTCGCTTAGACTCTCTCCCTTGTCGGGCTATTTGATCATCCTCAACTTCGATCTCCCTCTGGATTCTATCAAACATTGAACCCAGGGAAGGAGGAGGATTACGGATAAAGTCGTTGTAGATATGTAGGTCAAAACGGAGAGCGTTCTGGAAAGCCAACATGATGGCTTCATCATCTAGATGTCTTCCAGAGAGGGCGGCGTGCTCGTTGCGAAATCTTCTTGTAAAACTTCGGAGACTTTCATCGGCCCCCATCCTCAACCGATAGAGGGAGTCGAGCTTCTTCTCAGGCTTCAAGTTCAATTGGTAATATTGCACAAAGAGGTTTGCCAAAACACTGAACTGGGTGATGGACCCAGATCACAAATTGTGAAACCAATCGAGGGATGGTTCGTCGAGACTTCCCGCGAAAGTGCGACAGAGCACGTTGTTCTCCTCTTCGTGTGGCGTTAGGGCTTGCTTGAAGGCTAATATGTGGAGAGTTGGATCTCCTTTGACGCATTTGAATTTAGGGAGGATAGGAGTTCTCCATCCCTTTGGAAATGTTGACTCGAAGAGGCTTCGATGGAGAGGTCCGGCAGAAGAATACCCGTCCCTACGACCGTGTCCTCGACCTAGATATGGGTCAAGAGGCAGGATTGCAAGGTCTTGCTCAGGCATTGAAGTATTTGCCGGTTGAAGTCGGTATCGAAGGTCCGATCCAAGTCCACATTGAAGTGGAATGGAAGGGGAGACGCTGTTCTTTGTGGTGGCGCCCTTCATCTGGCGTCTCCTAGATATATCAGGCTTTGAAGTAGTCTTCTTGGTGCAGTTGCGACCAGAAGAGGATTGAGAGGACTCGTCTTCGAGGCGATCCCAAACACTCTGTTTCCATGGAGCAGCGGAGGGAGTCGGGTCACGACGAATTCTCTCGAGGGCAGCAGTGCCCATTGACTTCCATTGCTCGGAGTGGATCGATTGTCGTGGAAGATCGTCCCTCTCATTGGTAGAGGGGATAGGAAGAGCGATCCCAGCCTCAGAAGCTGCCTTCTTGAGGGCATCCCTCTCGACGGTAAGGGTAGCATTCTGCTTTGCCAATTGAAACAGTTGGAAGTCGACCACCGAGATTTGATAAGTTGACGGAGGGTTCTCAATAGGAGGAGCAGTTTGCCCAATCGACTGATGAAGAGGGGCGATCGGTCGATAGACGGATCTCCCACTTCCTGCGTGAACCCCCACATCGGGGACAACAAGGGGCTGTCCGAAATTGAGCCTTTGACTCATTGAGCGAGTCTCAGGACGAGGTTGTCGAGTGTTACTTCCTTCTAGTTGACCCTGGTGCTTCGTCCTTACCATTCAGAGTGCGAAGGGTGCAACGAGAGTGCCGGCGTCCGAGCGGTTGTTTGCTTAACCGAGGGGCGAGGAAGGTTGACTATTTGATCAGTCTGCTCAGTTGATCTAATAGTAGTTGTAGAACGGACACAGCTTATTGTTCGATACCACAGACGACGCCAAACTGTGGGGGAAAATCTTCGTGCCGACCCGAAGACTTCGCAGCACCAGTCAATTGAAGGTTTGAGTCGAAGAGATCGTTGTTCGATCTGTTGATTGAAGTCGTTGCTTTCGATATGTCAACAGAAAGAGATATGCAATCAGAGAGTTGACACAAGAGATGTGATCTCGGAGTTCAGCCGAAGCCTATGTCTCCGTGCTATAGGGAGCAACCCGAATTCACTAACACTTGTATTGAAGTGATCTCGATAGGCCGAGTATCACTGAAATCCCCCTTCAACCTCTTCAAAGAGAAAATGAAGATCAAAGAGAGGGGAAGGATGGGAAGTTGGAAATCCCAGAGCTATGGTTTTTGAAATCAGAAAAATCAAATGATGCACTGATCTCTGGATCCATTTACATTCAAAGGTTCTGCTATTTATAAGATTCTCTGGTGGTAAATGGCGATTTCTGCAATTGTATCTGGGGATCCTCCAGGTAAAGCTGGTGGGCTCTGCTTCCGTCTCAGGGGGCCCACTAGGCAGGGCCGGTGGGTCCCGCTGTGGTACTCGGGGGCCCACCAGGCAGGGCCGGTGGGTCCTACTATTGTCTTCGGGGGCCCACCAGGCAGGGCCGGTGGGTTCCGCTGTTTGCAGATTTCTTGCCAAAATTTGCACCCACACGATCCATTCTAATTCATTCGCACGATCCTTTCTAATTCATTCATACGATACATTCTAATTCATTCGTACAATCTATTCTAATTCATTCGCACGATCCATTCTAATTCACTAATACGATCCAATCTAATTCATTCATACGATCCATTCTAATTCATTCGCACGATCCATTCTATTTCATTTGTACGATCCATTCTAATTCATTCATACGATCCATTCTAATTCATTCGCACGATCAATTCTAATTCATACGTACAATCCATTCTAATTCATTCGTACGATCCATTCTAATTCATTCGTACGATCCATTCTAATTCATTCGCACGATCCATTCTAATTCATTCGTACGATTCATTCTAATTCATACGATCCATTCTATTTCATTCATACGATCCATTCTAATTCATTCGTACGATCCATTCTAATTCATTCGTACGATCCATTCTAATTCATTCGCACGATCAATTCTAATTCAGTCATACAATCCATTCTAATTCTTTTATACGATCCATTCTTACTCATTCGTACGATCCATTCTAATTCATTCGCACGAATTTATCCATTCTAATTCATTCGTACGATCCATTCTAATTCATTCATACGATCCATTCTAATTCATTCGTACGATCCATTCTAATTCATTTACGATCCATTCTAATTCCTTCGTACGATCCATTCTAATTCATTCGTATGATCCATTCTAATTCAATTATACGATCCAATCTAATTCATTCATACGATCCATTATAATTCATTCGCACGAATGTATCCATTCTAATTCATTAGCATGAATTAGAATGGATACATTCGTGCGAATGAATTAGAATGGATCGTGCGAATGAATTAGAATGGATCGTACGAATGAATTAGAATAGATCGTACGAATGAATTAGAATGGATCGAACATCTAATTCATTCATACGATCCAATCTAATTCATTTATACGATCTATTCTAATTCATTTGTACGATCCATTCTAATTCATTCGTACGATCCATTCTAATTCATTCATTCGATCCATTCTAATTCATTCGCACGAATGTATCGATTCTATTTCATTCGTATGATCCATTCTAATTCATTCGTACGATCCATTCTAATTCATTCATACGATACATTCTAATTCAATAGCACGATCCATTCTAATTCATTAATACGATCCATTCTAATTCATTCGTACGACGCACGATCCATTCTAATTCATTCATACGATCCAATCTAATTCATTCATACGATCCATTCTAATTCATTCGTATGTATCCATTCTAATTCATTCATACGATCCATTGAATTAGAATGGATATATTCGTGCGAAAGAATTAATGGATACATTCGTACGAATGAAATAGAATGGATCGTGTGAAAGAATTAGAATGGATTATATGAATGAATTAGAATGGATCGTATGAATGAATTAGAATGGATACATTTGTGCGAATGAATTAGAATAGATCGTGTGAATGAAATAGAATGGTTCGTACGAATGAATTAGAATGGATCGTACGAATGAATTAGAATAGATTGTGCTAATGAATTAGAATGGATCGTACAAATGAATTAGAATACATTCGTGCGAATGAATTAGAATCGATTGTACGAATGAATTAGAATGGATCGTACGAATGAATTAGAATGGGTCGTACGAATGAATTAGAATAGATTGTGCGAATGAATTAGAATGGATCGTACGAATGAAATACAATGGATTGTACGAATGAAATAGAATAGATACAAATGAATTAGAATAGATCGTGCGAATGAATTAAAATGGATCGTAAGAATGAAATAGAATGAATCGTATGAATAAGAATGGATCGTGCGAATGAATTAGAATGGATCGTAAGAATGAATTAGAATGGATCGTACGAAAGAATTAGAATGGATCTTATTAAAGAATTAGAATGGATCGTATGAATAAATTAGAATGGATCGTATGAGTGAATTCGAATGGATCGTACGAATGAGTAAGAATGGATCGTGCGAATGAATTAGAATGGACCGTACGAATGAATTAGAATGGATCGTATGAATGAATTAGAATGGATCATACAACAGATGGATACATTCGTGCGAATGAATTAGAATGGATCGTACGAATAAATTAGAATGGATCGTATGAATGAATTAGATTGGATCGTATGAATGAATTAGAATGGATCGTGCGAATTAACTAGAATGGATCGTACGAATGAATTAGAATGAATCGTACGAATGAATTAGAATGGATACATTCGTGCGAATGAATTAGAATGGATCGTACGAATGTATTAGAATGGATATATTCGTGCGAATGAATTAGAATAGATTGGGCGAATGAATTAGAATGGATCGTACGAATGAATTAGAATGGATTGTACGAAGGAATTAGAATGGATACATTCGTGCGAATGAATTAGAATGGATCGTACGAATGAATTAGAATAGATAGTGCGAATGAATTAGAATGGATCGTATCAATGAATTAGATTGGATCGTATGAATGAAATAGAATGGATCATGCGAATGAATTAGAATGGATCGTACGAATGAATTAGAATGGATCGTACGAATAAATTAGAATGGATCATACGAATGAAATAGATGGATACATTCGTACGAATGAATTAGAATAGATAGAACGAATGAGTAAGAATGGATCGTACGAATGAAATACAATGGATTATACGAATGAAATAGAATGGATCGTACGAATGAATTAGAATGGATTGTACGAATGAATTAGAATGGATCGTACGAATGAATTAGAAAGGATCGTGCGAAAGAATTAGAATGGATTGTATGAATGAATTAGAATGGATCGTGCGAATGAATTAGAATAGATCGTACGAATGACTTAGAATGGATCGTATGAATGAATTAGAATGGATCGTGCGAATGAATTAGAATGGATCGTATGAATGAATTAGAATGGAAATTAGAATGGATCGTACGAATGAATTAGAATGGATCGTGTGAAAGAATTAGAATGGATTGTATGAATGAATTAGAATGGATCGTGCTAATGAATTAGAATGGATCGTACGAATGAATTAGAATAGATTGTGCGAATGAATTAGAATGTATCGTACGAATGAATTAGAATGGATCGTAATAATGGATCGTACGAATGAAATAGAATGGATCGTACGAATGAATTAGAATGGATCGTGCTAATGAATTAGAATTGATCATACAAATGAATTAGAATAGATTGTGCGAATGAATTAGAATGGATCGTACGCATGAATTAGAATGGATACATTCGTGCGAATGAATTAGAATGGATCGTACGAATGAGTAAGAATGGATCGTACGAATGAAATAGAATTGATTGTACGAATGAATTAGAATGGATTTATTCGTGCGAATGAATTAGAATGGATCGTGCGAATGAATTAGAATGGATCGTATGAATGAATTAGAATGGATACATTCGTGCGAATGAATTAGAATGGATCGTACGAATGAATTAGAATGGATCGTACTTATGAATTAGAATGGATCGTACGAATGAATAAGAATGGATCGTACGAATGAATTAGAATGGATCGTAGGAATGAAATAGAATGGATCGTATGAATGAATTAGAATGGATCGTGCGAATGAATTAAAATGGATCGTATGAATGAAATAGAATGGATCGTATGAATTAGAATGGATTGTACGAATGAATTAGAATGGATCGTATGAAGGAATTAGAATGGATCGTACGAATGAATTAGAATGGATCGTACGAATGAATTAGAATAGATCGTATGAATGAATTAGAATGGATCGTGCAAATGAATTAGAATGGATCGTATGAATGAATTAGAATAGATCGTACTTATGAATTAGAATGGATCGTACGAATGAATTAGAATGGATCGTACGAATGAATTAGAATGGATACATTCGTGTGAATGAATTAGAATGGATCGTGCGAATGAAATAGAATGGATCGTACGAATAAATTCATACATGTACGAATGAATTAGAATGGATACATTCGTGCAAATGAATTAGAATTAGAATGGATCGTGCGAATGAATTAGAATGGATCGTATGAATGAATTAGAATGGATCGTACGAATGAATTAGAATAGATTGTGCGAATGAATTAGAATAGATCGTACGAATGAATTAGAATGGATCGTGCGAATGAATTAGAATGGATTGTATGAATGAATTAGAATGGATCGTGCGAATGAATTAGAATAGGTTGTGCCAATGAATTAGAATGGATTGTACGAATGAATTAGAATGGATCGTACGAATGAATTAGAATAGATTGTGCGAATGAATTAGAATGGATCGTACGAATGAATTAGAATGGATAAATTCGTGCGAATGAATTAGAATGGATTGTATGAAAGAATTAGATTGGATCGTATAAATGAATTAGAATTGATCGTACGAATGAATTAGAATGGATCGTGCGAATGAATTAGAATGGATCATACAAATGAATTAGAATGGATCGTGCGAATGAATTAGAATGGATCGTACGAATGAATTAGAGTGGATACATTCATACGAAGGAATTAGAATGGATCATACGAACGAATCGTACGAATGAATTAGGATGGATCATACGAATGAATTAGAATGGATCGTGCGAAAGAATTAGAATGGATCGTACGAAGGAATTAGAATGGATCGTACGAAGGAATTAGAATGGATCATACGAATGTATCCATTCTAATTCACTAGCACGATCGTACGAATTAATTAGAATGGCTCGTGCGAATGAATTAGAATGGATTGTATGAATGAATTAGAATGGATCATGCGAATGAATTAGAATGGATCGTACGAATGTATTAAAATGGATCGTACGAATGAGTTAGAAAGGATCGTGCGAAAGAATTAGAATGGATTGTATGAATGAATTAGAATGGATCGTGTGAAGGAATTAGAATGGATCGTACGAAGGAATTAGAATGGATCGTACGTAGGAATTAGAATGGATCATACGAATGAAATAGAATAGATCGTACGAATTAATTAGAACGGATCGTGCGAATGAATTAGAATGGATCGTACGAATTAATTAGAATAGATTGTGTGAATGAATTAGAATGGATCGTACGAATGAATTAGAATGGATCGTACGAATGAAATAGAATGGATTGTATGAATGAATTAGAATGGATCGTGCGAATGAATTACAATGGATCGTACGAATGAATTAGCATCGTATGAATGAATTAGAGTGGATACATTAGTACGATCCATTCTAATTCATACGTACAATCCATTCTATTTCATTCATACGATCCATTATAATTCATTTGCATGAATGAATCCATTCTAATTCATTCGTACAATCAATTCTATTTTATTCGTACGATCCATTCTTACGCATTCGTATGATCCATTCTAATTCATTCGCACGAATGTATCCATTCTAATTCATTCGTACGATCCATTCTAATTCATTCGTACGATCCATTCTAATTCATTCGTACAATCCATTCTAATTCATTCGCACGAATTTATCCATTCTAATTCATTCGTACGATCTATTCTAATTCATTCGCACAATCTATTCTAATTCATTCGTACGTTTCGGACAATCTATTGTAATTCATCCATACGATCCATTCTAATTTATTCTAATTCATTCATACGATCCATTCTAATTCATTCATAAGATCCATTCTAATTCATTCGCACGATCCATTCTAATTCATTCATACGATCCAATTTAATTCATTCATACGATCCATTCTAATTCATTCGTATGTATCCATTCTAATTCATTCATACGATCCATTCTAATTCATTCGTACGATCCATTCTAATTTATTCGCACGATCCATTCTAATTCATTCGCACAATCTATTCTAATTCATTCATACGATCCATTCTAATTCATTTGCACGATCCATTCTAATTCATTCATACGATCCATTCTAATTCATTCGTATGATCCATTCTAATTCCTTCGTACGATCCATTCTTACTCATTCGCACAATCCATTCTAATTCTTTCACACGCACGAATACATTCGTACGATCCATTCTAATTCATTCGTAGGAATTAGAATGGATCATACAAATGAAATAGAATGGATCGTAATCTAAGTCATTCATACGATCCATTCTAATTCATTCGCACAATCTATTCTAATTCATTCGTACGATCCATTCTAATTCATTCATACGATCCATTTTAATTCATAAGTACGATCCATTCCATTCTAATTCATTCGCATCCATTCTAATTCCTTTATACGATCCATTCTAATTCATTCGCACAAATGTACCCATTCTAATTCATTCGCACGATCCATTCTAATTCATTCGCACGAATGTATCCATTCTAATTCATTCGTACGATCTATTCTAATTCATTCGTATGATCCATTCTAATTCCTTCGTACGATCCATTCTAATTCGATCCATTTTAATTCATTCATACTTACGATCCATTCTAATTCATGCGTACGATCCATTCTAATTCATTCGCACGATCCATTCACTTCATTCGTACGATCCAATCTAATTCATTCATACGATCCATTCAAATTCATTCGTATGATCCATTCTAATTCATTCGCACGAATGTATCCATCCTTTGTACGATCCATTCTAATTCATTCATACGATCCATTCTAATTCATTCGTACGATCCATTCTAATTCATTCGCACGATCCATTCTTACTCATTCATACGATCCATTCGAATTTACTCATACGATCCATTCTAATTCATTCATACGATCCATTCTAATTCATTCATACGATCCATTCTAATTCCTTCGTACGATCCATTCTAATTCATTCGTACAATCCATTCTAATTCATTCGCACGATCCATTCTAATTCACTAATACGATCCAATCTAATTCATTCATACGATCCATTCTAATTCATTCATACAATCCATTCTAATTCTTTCACACGATCCATTCTAATTTATTCGTAAGATCCATTCTATTTCATTCGTACGATCCATTCTAATTCATTCGTACGATCCATTCTAATTCATTCGCACGATCCATTCTAATTTATTCGTACAATCCATTCTAATTCATTCGTACGATCCATTCTATTTCATTCGTACAATCCATTCTATTTCATTCGTACGATCCATTCTTACTCATTCGTACGATCTATTCTAATTCATTCGCACGAATATATCCATTCTAATTCATTCGTTCGATCCATTCTAATTCATTCGTACGATCTATTCTAATTCATTCGCACGATCCATTCTAATTCATTCATACGATCCAATCTAATTCATTCATAAGATCCATTATAATTCATTCGCACAATCTATTCTAATTCATTCGTACGATCCATTCTAATTCATTCGCACGAATGTATCCATTCTAATTCCTTCGTACAATCCATTCTAATTCATTCGTATGATCCATTCAAATTCATTCGCACAATCTATTCTAATTCATTCGCACGAATGTATCCATTCTAATTCATTCGTACGATCCATTCTAATTCATTCGCACGAATGTATCCATTCTAATTCATTCGTACGATCCATTCTATTTCATTCGTACAATCCATTCTAATTCATTCCCATGAATGTATCCATTCTAATTGATACGTTCGATCCATTCTATTTCATTCATACGATCCATTCATACTCATTAGAATGGATCGTACGAAGGAATCAGAATGTATACATTCGTGCGAATGAATTAGAATGGATCGTACGAATGAGTAAGAATGGATCGTATTAACGAATTAGAATGGATTAGATTGGATCGTATGAATGTATTCATGCGTGTGAACTCATTCGTACGATCCATTCTTCCTCATTTGTATGATCCATTCTAATTCATTTGCACGAATTTATCCATTCTAATTCATTCGTACGATCCATTCTATTTCTTTCGTACGATCCATTCTAATTCATTCGCACGATCCATTCTAATTCTAATTCCTTCGTACGTACGATCCATTCTAATTCCTTCGTACGATCCATTCTATTTCATTCATACGATCCAATCTAATTCATTCATACGATCCATTCTAATTCATTCGCACGAATGTATCCATTCTAATTCATTCCTCCGATCCATTCTATTTCATTCGTACGATCCATTCTAATTCATTCGCCCGATCCATTCTAATTCATTCATACAATCCATTCTGTTGGGGGTGGCTGAAACTCGCACAGGAGTTCGCTCCTCCCGAGCTCACCAAATCATCTTGACAGGGAGCGAGATCCACATTGGGCTGAAGGGGCCCTAGGTAAAGAGCTCGTTCAGGAGCTCGCCTAAAGCTCGCTCAGGAGCTCGCCAAGCTCGTTCAGGAGCTCGCCAAGCTCTCTCAGGAGCTCACCTAAGCTCTCTCATGAGCTCGCCCGAACTCGCTCAGGAGTCGTCCAAGATCGTACAGGAGCTCGCCCAAGCTCGCTCAGGAGTCGCCCAAGCTCGCCCAGGAGCTCGCCCAAGCTCGCCCAGGAGCTCACTCAAGCTCGCCAAGCTTCCCCTGTTTATCGAAGAGGTCGCTCCTACGAGGTCCGACTCTTGATAGATATGGAGGAGAAGACGGAGCAACGGAGGGCGAGCTCGCCCTTGCTTCCCCCTTGAGATCGCCCCAGTATAGAGCAGCCTAAAGAACTGCCAGGTGTCGAAACCCCACTGAAGCTACGTGGGCGATTGTAGTCCATGGAAGCCCGCCCGAGTCGGTGCTGAGACCTCCCAGACTTGAACATTCCAGAATAGCCACCTGGCCGCGACAAGAAAGATGCTCTCCCCCACTCAAACCGCCTGGCAGGCTTGACGACAGAATGTCAGGGCACGAGTACCAAAGACTGTCAGACCCATGCGAGCCAGAACGTGGGGGTCTAGAAGGCTCTGGAAAGAGCTGCCACACGTCACACCCCGATAGGTCGCCACTGTCTATAAATGCATACCCCCAGGCTCCAAAGTATAGGTTCGAAATCCCTTTCCCTACCACTTTGGTATACAACAGCTCTCCGTTGTGCTACCATCACTGACTTGAGCGTCGGAGGGTCTGCGCTCCTAAGGGAGCCAGCCGTTCTCACGTTTCTCTTTTCTTGGTCTTACAGGTGGCTCGCAAGGACCAGGAAAAATCCCCCAAACATTTGGCGCCGTCTGTGGGATCTATCGACTGGTTCCTGCGAGAACGCCCACGACCACGCGGTTGAAAGCCGTGCTTCTCCAGACACCCGGATGGCTCCGGTCACTCGGAGGCAGACACGGGTGAAAGCCCACGCCGAGTCTGCACAAAGCGAGCTGCTCGCTGAAACATCACAACCCCCTGTCCCGCTCAACGGCCATCTCCTTTTGAAGGTGTTGGCCACTCAGCGGGCCATGGTGGGCGAGATAGTGCGACTGCGCCAGGTTCCGACGACGAGCCGGATCACTGATCTCTCCCCCAGGCTCACCCCGCGGAGGGAAGAGTCAGTGATCCCGTCCCAGCGTCTAGGAGTGTCGGCGGGGGTTGTTTTCCCTGTGCGACCTCCCCTTGTCCCAGCATCGCATCAGCCCACTATGGCGCCCACATGGCGGGCATCCCAGCAGGAGCCCCCTGTGGAGGACGCAGTGGCGCGCCGGACGAGAGGGACCGCGCTCGAGCGGCCGCAGCAACTCGGCACCCAGCGCTCCAGCAACAAGTCAACCCTGCCGATGGCCCCTCCTCGCCGACGAAGCCTCGGTGCAGACTCGGGCGAGTCAGAGGACGTCGCCCCCGAGCACAACCGTAGCAAGGCTGCGAACCGATTTCGAGGAAGCGTGCATGATTGCTTGGTACCTGCGCAGCTGTCTTTGGGAAATCACCCCGAGCGCTGGCAGCTACTTAGCACGCCCGTCAACCTCATAGAAGAGCTCGCCGTCCGGGGAGGGAGCTCGCCCTTCACCAACGAGGTTCATCAGGGAGGTTTCCCTCAGCACTGGACCCCACCAAAGTTTCTTTTGTTCAACGGGTCGCAAGACCCCGTGGACCACCTCTTGGCCTACCGAAAGTTGTTATTCTTTCGGGATCAGGACCACGTTCTGTGCCGCGCCTTCCCGAGCAGCTTGGCGGGTTCGGCCCTCGACTGGTTTCATAAGTTACCTCCGGGCTCGGTCCCGAACTTCACTGCTCTATCCGGGCTGTTCCTGGAACAGTACCGGTGCAATCGGCGACCTCCGAAGCAGATTGAATCACTGTTCGGTCTTACCATGGGCGCAAGGGAGACCCTCCGGTGCTTCTCGATGCGATTCCGGAACGCCTATCTCGCTCTTGAGGACTCAGCAGGGCGAGACCGGACGGCCGTGAGTGCCTTTCGGAGCGCGCTCCCCGAAGGAGGTGAGCTTCATGACGTGATAGTCATTTCTGATCCTCGCACCATGATCGAGCTCTTTGCCTTGGTCCAACAACACATTAAGCTCGAAGATATGGTGCTGGATCGTCGAGGGAGGATGGCCGAGCAGCAGCAGCCTCCTACCTTGCGCGTAGGCGCCCTCTTGTAAACCATTTTGTGCGATAGTGTGTTTGGACAAGTTCAAATCTGTGCTCGATAGAAATCTACTGCGAACAGCTCGCACGCGATCAGCTCACGTGCAGCGTCCTCAAAGAACAGTCCACCGTTGCGCGGACTTAAAGCAAGACCGGGATCCTCAGAGGCAGCCAGTGGGCGACCTTGAGCTTCCCGGGGCAGTCCGCCGTTGTGCGGACTTAAAGCAAGACCGGGATCCTCAGAGGCAGCCAGTGGGCGACCTTGAGCTTCCCGGGGTAGTCCGCCGTTGTGCGGACTTAAAGCAAGACCGGGATCCTCAGAGGCAGCCAGTGGGCGACCTTGAGCTTCCCGGGGCAGTCCTAAACCGAGGTTCTGAGGATCCTTAACCGGTCAGGGGGTAGCTAGCTTTTTGATTCTTTCATCGCTCGTTGGACTTCCACCCTTTGGCCCTTACGCTCTGTTTTGGTTCGATTTCTATCGTTTTGTATTTTTGTCGAGCTATAGGGCCCCACTATTTCGCACATATCGAATTTTTCATGCATATCGATCTTTTTGCGATGTCATTTATTTTTTATCGATTTAGCTACCTCGTCCGGGGTATGGTCCTCGGATCGTCGGGGAGAACACCATACGCGGCCTGATGCCATGCAGCTTAGCTCGTTGAGCGACCTGGTGACATCACGGGCAGACGCGGCAGAGACACCTTACGCGGCCTGATGCCACGCAGCTTAGCTCGTTGAGCGACCTGGTGATATCACGGGCAGACGCGGCAGAGACACCTTACGCGGCCTGATGCCACACAGCTTAGCTCGTTGAGCGACTTGGTGACATCACGGGCAGACGCGGCAGAGACACCATACGCGGCCTGATGCCACGCAGCTTAGCTTGTTGAGCGACCTGGTGACATCACGGGCAGACGCGGCAGAGACACCTTACGCGGCCTGATGCCACGCAGCTTAGCTCGTTGAGCGACCTGGTGACATCACGGGCAGACGCAGCAGAGACACCATACGCGGCCTGATGCCACGCAGCTTAGCTCGTTGAGCGACCTGGTGACATCACAGGCAGACGTGGCAGAAACACCTTACGCAGCCTGATGCCATGCAGCTTAGCTCGTTGAGCGATCTGGTGACATCACGGGCAGACGCGGCGGAGACACCTTACGCGGCCTGATGCCACACAGCTTAGCTCGTTGAGCGATCTGGTGACATCACGGGCAGACACGGCACAACTTTCAGCACAAGGCCACACCAGTTTGTTGTCCACGTGGCAGTAGCGGGAAGCAGTTTGAGTAGAACACAGAGAGAAGAAGCACCAGTGGCCATGGCTCACAGCCCGCCCGGGACCAACCCGTGGCTGTGGCTCGTAAATCGCCCGGAGACCCTACGCGAGGTCGCTTGCGACAGGTATCTGCAGCCCGCCCGGTGTGGACCCCGACTGTGCGCGGCTAGTTCACACCAGAAGGAGGCCGCCCATGGAAGGTGCTCCCGGCCCACCCGACGCTTGTAGTAGCGGATAGCTGCGTTCCTTGGACATAGCAGCATCGTCCTCGAGGTCTCACCCATGAGACGCCGAGCCAAAGCCCACGCCGCCCAGATCACTCACGGCTGGTGCCCGCAGCTCGCCCGACGCAGACCCTGACCGACAAGCTCGCACCGGAAGGAGATCGCTCGTGGCTGACGCACCCGGCCCGCCCAGCGTTTGTGGAGTACTGGGAGTCAAAACTCTCGGCGCAGACCTCCCACGGCAGGTGCCCGCAGCTCGCCCGACGCAGACCCTGACCACGTGTGACAAGCTCGCAGCGGAAGGAGATCGCTCGTGGCTGACGCTCCCGGCCCGCCCAGATCACTCACGGCTGGTGCCCGCAGCTCGCCCGACGCAGACCCTGACCGCGTGTGACAAGCTCGCACCGGAAGGAGATCGCTCGTGGCTGACGCACCTGGCCCGCCCAGCGTTTATGGAGTACTGGGAGTCAAAACTCTCGGCGCAGACCGCCCACGGCAGGTGCCCGCAGCTCGCCCGACGCAGACCCTGACCGCGTGTGACAAGCTCGCACCGGAAGGAGATCGCTCGTGGCTGACGCTCCCGGCCCGCCCAGATTGCCCACGGCAGGTGCCCGCAGCTCGCCCGACGCAGACCCTGACCGCGTGTGACAAGCTCGCACCGGAAGGAGATCGCTCGTGGTTGACGCTCCCGGCCCGCCCAGATCGCCCACGGCAAGTGCTCGCAGCTCGCCCGACGCAGACCCTGACCGCGCTCGTGGCTGATGCTCCCGGCCCGCCCGACGCTTGTGAAATACTGGCAGTCAAAGCTCTTGGTGCAGACCGCCCGTGGCTACTATCTCCAGCCCGCCAGGAAACTGTTGCAGCAGACATTGATATCAGGCACATTACAAGGGATAGGAGCTCGCTAAGACTCCTGAGCAAGCGCCAAAGTCTCCTTGGTCGCTCCCTCAGGAGGGGGTAATGTTGGGGGTGGCTGAAACTCGCACAGGAGTTCGCTCCTCCCGAGCTCACCAAATCATCTTGACAGGGAGCGAGATCCACATTGGGCTGAAGGGGCCCTAGGTAAAGAGCTCGCTCAGGAGCTCGCCTAAAGCTCGCTCAGGAGCTCGCCAAGCTCGTTCAGGAGCTCGCCAAGCTCTCTCAGGAGCTCACCTAAGCTCTCTCATGAGCTCGCCCGAACTCGCTCAGGAGTCGTCCAAGCTCGTACAGGAGCTCGCCCAAGCTCGCTCAGGAGTCGGCCAAGCTCGCCCAGGAGCTCGCCCAAGCTCGCCCAGGAGCTCGCTCAAGCTCGCCAAGCTTCCCCTGTTTATCGAAGAGGTCCCTCCTACGAGGTCCGACTCTTGATAGATATGGAGGAGAAGACGGAGCAACGGAGGGCGAGCTCGCCCTCGCTTCCCCCTTGAGATCGCCCCACTATAGAGCAGCCTAAAGAACTGCCAGGTGTCGAAACCCCACTGAAGCTACGTGGGCGATTGTAGTCCACGGAAGCCCGCCCGAGTCGGTGCTGAGACCTCCCAGACTTGAACATTCCAGAATAGCCACCTGGCCGCGACAAGAAAGATGCTCTCCCCCACTCAAACCGCCTGGCAGGCTTGACGACAGAATGTCAGGGCGCGAGTACCAAAGACTGTCAGACCCATGCGAGCCAGAACGTGGGGGTCTAGAAGGCTCTGGAAAGAGCTGCCACACGTCACACCCCGATAGGTCGCCACTGTCTATAAATGCATACCCCCAGGCTCCAAAGTATCGGTTCGAAATCCCTTTCCCTACCACTTTGGTATACAACAGCTCTCCGTTGTGCTACCATCACTGACTTCAGCGTCGGAGGGTCTGCGCTCCTAAGGGAGCCAGCCGTTCTCACGTTTCTCTTTTCTTGGTCTTACAGGTGGCTCGCAAGGACCAGGAAAAATCCCCCAAACACATTCTATTTCATTCGTACGATCCATTCTAATTCATTTGTACGTTCCATTCTAATTCATTCGCACGAATGTATCTATTCTAATTCATTCGTACGATCCATTCTAATTCATTCGTACGATCTATTCTAATTCATTCGTACGATCCATTCTAATTCATTCGTACAATCCATTCTATTTCATTCGTACGATCCATTTTTACTCATTCGTACGATCTATTCTAATTCATTCGCACAAATTTATCCATCTATTTCATTCGTATGATCCATTCTAATTCATTCGTACAATCCATTCTAATTCATTCGTACGATCCATTCTAATTCATTCATACGATCCAATCTAATTCATTCATACAATCCATTCTAATTCATTCGCACAATCTAATTCATTCATACGATCTATTCTAATTCATTCGTATTCGTACGATTCATTCGTATAATCCATTCTAATTCATTCATACGAATGTATCCACTCTAAATCATTCATACGATGCTAATTCATTCGTACGATCCATTATAATTCCTTCGTACGATCCATTCTAATTCCTTCGTATGATCCATTCTAATTCAATCGTATGATCCATTCTAACTCATTTGAACGAATATATCCATTCTAATTCATTCGTACGATCCATTCTAATTAATTCATACGATTCATTTGTATGATCCATTCTAATTCATTCGTACGATTCATTCGCACGATCCATTCCAATTCATTCGTCGTACGAAGGAATTAGAATGGATACATTCGCGCAAATGAATTAGAATGGATCGTGCGAATGACTTAGAATGGATCGTACGAATGAATTAGAATGGATACATTCGTGCGAATGAATTAGAATTAGAATGGATCGTGCGAATGAATTAGAATGGATCGTATGAATGAATTAGAATGGATCGTGCGAATGAATTAGAATAGATTGTGCGAATGAATTAGAATGGATCGTACGAATGAATTAGAATGGTTCGTACGAATGAATTAGAATAGATTGTGCGAATGAATTAGAATGGATCGTACGAATGAATTAGAATGGATAAATTCGTGCGAATGAATTAGAATGGATTGCATGAATGAATTAGATTGGATCGTATAAATGAATTAGAATGGATCGTACGAATGAATTAGAATGGATCATGCGAATGAATTAGAATGGATCGTATGAATGAATTAGAATGTATACATTCGTGCGAATGAATTAGAATGGATCGTATGAATGAATTTGATTGTACGAAGGAATTAGAATGGATCATACGAATGAAATAGAATGGATTGTAATCTAAGTCATTCATACAATCCATTCTAATTCATTCGCACAATCTATTCTATTTCATTCGTACGATCCATTCTTACTCAGTCGTATAATCCATTCTAATTCATTCGCACGATCCATTCTAATTCATTCATACGATCCATTCTAATTCATTCGTACGATCCATTCTAATTCCTTCGCACGATCCATTCTAATTCATTCATACGATCCATTCTAATTCATTCGTACGATCCATTCTAATTCATTCGTACGATCCATTCTAATTCATTCATACGATCCATTCTAATTCATTCGTATGATCCATTCTAATTCATTCGCACAATCTATTCTAATTCATTCGTACGATCCATTCTAATTCATTAGCACGATCCATTCTAATTCATTTATACAATCCATTCTAATTCATTCGTACGATCCATTCTAATTCATTCGTACGATCCATTCTAATTCATTCGCACGATCCATTCTATTTCATTCGTACGATCCATTCTATTTCATTAGTATGATCCCATACGATCCATTCTTACTCATTCGTACGATCCATTCTAATTCATTCGCACGATCTATTCTAATTTATTCATACGATCCATTCTAATTCATTCGTACGATCCATTCTAATTCATTCGCACGATCCATTCTAATTCATTCATATGATCCATTCTAATTCATTCGTACGATCCATTCTAAATGAATTAGAATGGATCGTACGAATGAATTAGAATGAATCGTGCGAATGAATTAGAATGGATCGTACGAATGAATTAGAATGGATCGTATGAATGAATTAGAATGGATCGTGCGAATGAATTAGAATGGATCGTACGTATGAATTAGAATGGATATATTCGTGCAAATGAATTCGATTGGATCGTACGATTGAATTAGAATGGATACATTCGTGCGAATGAATTAGAATGGATCGTACGAATGAATTAGAATGGATCGTGCGAATAAATTAGAATGGATCGTACGATTGAATTAGAATGGATCGTATGAATGAAATTAGAATGGATCGTACGAATGAAATAGAATGGATTGTACGAATGAATTAGAATTGATCGTACGAATGAATTAGAATGGATACATTCGTACGAATGAATTAGAATAGATCGTGCGAATGAATTAGAATGGATCGTACGAATGAATTAGCATGGATCGTGCTAATGAATTAGAGTGGATACATTCGTGCGAATGAATTAGAATGGATCGTACGAATAAGTAAGAATGGATCTTACGAATTAAATAGAATGGATCATACGAATGAATTAGAATGGATCGTACGAATGAGTAATAATGGATCGTATGAATGAATTAGAATGGATTAAATTAGAATGAATCGTACGAATGAATTAGAATAGATCGTATAAATGAATTAGAATAGATTGTATGAATGAATTAAATTGGATCGTATGAATGAATTAGAATGGATCGTGCGAATGAACTAGAATGGATCGTACGAATGAATTAGAATAGATCGTATGAATGAATTAGAATGGATCGTACGAATGAATTAGAATGGATCGTATGAATGAATTAGAATGGATCGTATGAGTGAATTCGAATGGATCGTGCGAATGAATTAGATCGTACGTTCCATTCTAATTCATTCGCACAATCTACTCTAATTCATTCGTACGATAAATTCTAATTCAATAGCATGATCCATTCTAATTCATTCGCATACGAATGAGTAAGAATGGAACGTACGAATGAAATAGAATGGATTGTACGAATGAATTATAATGGATCGTACGAATGAATTAGAATGGATACATTCGTGCGAATGAATTAGAATGGATCGTGCTAATGAATTAGAATTGATCGGACAAATGAATTAGAATGGATACATTCGTGCGAATGGACTAGAATGGATCGTATGAAGGAATTAGAATGGATCGTACGTACGAAGGAATTAGAATAGATTGTGCGAATGAATTGTACGAATGAATTAGAATGGATCGTACGAAGGAATTAGAACGGATCGTACGAATGAATAAGAATAGATTGTGCAAATGAATTAGAATGGATACATTCGTGCGAATGAATTAGGATGGATCGTACGAATGAAATAGAATGGATCGTAATAATGGATCGTACGTATGAATTTGTACGTATGAATGAATTAGAATGGATCGACATGGAATGGATCGTACGAAGGAATTAGAATGGATCGTATGAATGAATTAGACGTACGATCCATTCTAATTCATTCGTACGATCCATTCTTACTCATTCGTACGATCTAGTCTAATTCATTCGCACGATCCATTCTAATTCATTCGCACGAATGAATTAGAATGGATCATACGAATGAATTAGAATGGATACATTCATGCGAATGAATTAGAATGGATCGTGCGAATGAATTAGAATGGATCGTACGAATGAATTAGCATGGATCATGCTAATGAATTAGAGTGGATACATTCGTGCGAATGAATTAGAATGGATCGTACGAATGAGTAAGAATGGATCGAACGAATGAATTAGAATGGATCGTACGAATGAGTAAGAATGGATCGTACGAATGAATTAGAAAGGATTGAATTAGAATGAATCGAATTGGAAAGGTTGGAATGAGTAATAATGGATCATACGTATAAATTTGTACGTATGAATGAATTAGAATGGATCGAATTGGAATGGATCGTACGAATGAATTAGAATGGATCGTATGAATGAATTAGACGTACGATCCATTCTAATTCATTCGTATGATCCATTCTTACTCATTCGTACGATCCATTCTAATTCATTCGCACGATCCATTCTAATTCATTCGCACGAATGAATCCATTCTAATTCATTCGTTCAATCCATTCTAATTCCTTTGTACGATCCATTCTATTTCATTCGTATGATCCATTCTAATTCATTCATACGATCCAATCTAATTCATTCATACGATCCATTCTAATTCATTTGTATCTATCCACTCTAATTCATTCATACGATCCATTCTAATTCATTCGTACGATCCTTTCTAATTCATTCGCACGATCCATTCTAATTCATTAATACGGTCCAATCTAATTCATTCATACGATCCATTCTAATTCATTCGTACGACGCACAATCCATTCAAATTCATTCATACGATCCAATCTAAGTCATTCATACGATCCATTCTAATTCATTCGTATGTATCCATTCTAATTCATTCATACGATCCATTCTAATTCATTTGTGCGATATGAGTGAATTTGGTACGAATGAATTAGAATGGATCGTACGAATGAATTAGAATGGATCATATTAATCAATTAGAATGGATCGTGCGAATGAATTAGAATGGATCGTAATAATTGATCGTACGAATGAATTAGAATGGATTGTACGAATGAGTAAGAATGAATCGTACGAATGAAATAGAATGGATTGTACGAATGAATTAGAATTGATTGTACGAATGAATTAGAATGGATCGTGCGAATGGATTAGAATGGATCGTACGAATTAATTAGAATGGATACATTCGTGCGAATGAATTAGAATGGATCGTAGGATTAAATAAGAATGGATCGTACGAATGAATTAGAATGGATCGTACGAATGAATTAGAATGGATCGTGTGAAAGAATTAGAATGGATTGTATGAATGAATTAGAATGGATCGTATGAATGAAATAGAATGGATTGTACGAATGAATTAGAATGGATCGTACGAATGAAATAGAATGGATCGTATGAATGAATTAGAATGGATCGTGCGAATGAATTAGAATGGATCGTATGAGTGAAATAGAATGGATCGTATGAATTAGTTAGGATTGTACGAATGAATTATAATGGATCGTATGAATGAATTAGAATGGACACATACGAATGAATTAGAATGGATCGTATGAATGAATTAGATTGGATCGTATGAATGAATTAGAATGGATCGTGCGTCGTACGAATGAATTAGAATGGATCGTGTGAATGAATTAGATTGGATCGTGTTAATGAATTAGAATGGATCGTGCGAATGAATTAGAATGGATCGTACGAATGAATTAGAATGGATCGTATGAATGAATTAGAATGGATACATACGAATGAATTAGAATGGATCGTTTGAATGAATTAGATTGGATCGTATGAATGAATTAGAATGGATCGTGCATCGTACGAATGAATTAGCATGGATCGTATGAATGAATTAGATTGGATTGTATGAATGAATTAGAATGGATCGTGCGAATGAATTGGAATGGATCGTACGAATGAATTAGAATGGATCTTATGAATGAGTAAGAATGGATCGTGCGAATGAATTAGAATGGATCGTATGAATGAATTAGAATGGTTAAATTCGTGCGAATGAATTAGAATGGATTGTATGAATGAATTAGATTGGCTCATATAAATGAATTAGAATAGATCGTACGTACGAATTAGAATGGATACATTCATGGGAATGAATAAGTATGGATCGTATGAATGAATTTGAATGGATCGTACGAATGAATTAGAATGGATACATTCATGCAAAAGAATTAGAATGGATTGTATGAATGAATTAGAATGGATCGTATGAATGATTTAGAATGGATCGTGTGAATGAATTAGAATGGATCGTACGAATGAATTAGAATGGATCGTACGAATAAATTAGAATGGATTGTGCGAATGAATTAGAATGGGTCGTACGAATGAATTAGAATGGATACATTCGTGCGAATGAATTAGAATGGATCGTACGAATGAGTAAGAATGGGTACGATTGAAATAGAATGGATTGTATGAATGAATTAGAATGGATTCATTCGAATGAATTAGAATGGATCGTATGAAAGAATTAGAATGGATTGTATGAATGAATTAGAATGGATCGTATGAATGAATTAGAATGGATACATTCATGGGAATGAATAAGAATGGATCGAACGAATGAATTAGAATGGATCGTACGAATGAATTAGAATGGATACATTCGTGCGAATGAATTAGAATGGATCATACGAATGAATTATAATGGATCGTATGTATGAATTAGAATGGATCATACGATTAAATAAGAATGGATCGTACGAATGAATTAGAATGGATCGTACGAATGAATTAGAATGGATCGTGTGAAAGAATGAGAATGGATTGTATGAATGAATTAGAATGGATCGTATGAATGAAATAGAATGGATCGTACGAAGGAATTAGAATGGATCGTATGAATGAATTAGAATGGATCGTATGAATGAATTAGAATGGATCGTGCGAATGAATTAGAATGGATCGTACGAATGAATTAGAATGGATCGTATTGATGAATTAGAATGGATCGTGCGAATGAATTAGAATGGATCGTACGAATGAATTAGAATGGATCGTATGAATGAATTAGAATAGATTGTATGAATGAATTATAATGGATCATACGAATGAGTAAGAATGGATCGTACGAATGAAATAGAATGGATTGTACGAATGAATTAGAATGGATCATATGAATGAATTAGAATGGATCGTACAAAGGATGGATACATTCGTGCGAATAAATTAGAATGGATCGTACGAATGAATTAGAATGGATCATATGAATGAATTAGAATGGATCGTGCGAATGAATTAGAATGGATCGTACGAATGAATTAGAATGGATCGTATGAATTAATTAGAATGGATGGTACGAATGAATTAGAATGGATTGTGCGAATGAATTAGAATGGATCGTATGAATGAATTAGAATGGATCGTACGAATGAATTAGAATGGAATGGATTGTACGAATGAATTAGAATGGATCGTGCGAATGAATTATAAGGGATTGTATGAATGAATTAGAATGGATCGTACGAATGAATTAGAATGGATCGTACAAATGAATTAGAATAGATTGTGCGAATGTGTAAGAATGGATTGTACAAAGGAATTAGATTGTATCATATAAATGAATTAGAATGGATTAGAATGGATCGTACGAATGAGTTAGAATGGATACATTCGTCCGAAAGAATTAGAATGTATCCATATGAATGAATTAGAATAGATTGTGCGAATGAATTAGAATGGATCGTATGAATGAATTAGAATGGATCGTACGAATGAATTAGAATGGATCGTGCAAATGAATTAGAATGGATCGTACGAATGAATTAGAATGGATCGTCTGAAAGAATTAGAATGGATCGTACGAAGGAACTAGAATGGATCGTATGAATGAATTAGAATGGACCGTACGAATGAATTAGAATGGATACATTCGTGCAAATGAATTAGAATGGATACATTCGTGCGAAAGAATTAGAATAGATCGTATGAATGAATTACAAAGGATCGTGCTCTAATTCATCCGCACAATCTATTCTAATTCATTCGCACGATCCATTCGCACGTGCGAATGAATTAGAATGGATCGTACGAATGTATCCATGCTAATTCTAATTCATACAACTGATATATTAGTACGATCCATTCTATTTCATTCGCACGATCCATTCTAATTCATTCGTACGATCCATTCTAATTCATTCGTATGATCCATTCTAATTCATTCGCACGATTCATTCTAATTCATTCATACGATCCAATCTAATTCATTCGCACGATCCATTCTAATTTATTCATTCGATCAATTCTAATTCATTCATACCACCCATTCTAATTCCTTCGTACGAATGTATCCATTCTATTTCATTCGTACGATCCATCCTTACTCAATCGTATGATCCATTCTAATTCATTCGCACGAATATATCCATTCTAATTCATTCGTACGATCCAATCTAATTCATTCGCACGATCCATTCAAATTCATTAATACGATCCAATCTAATTCATTCATACGATCGATTCTAATTCATTCGCACGAATGTATCCATTCTAATTCATTCGTACGATTCTAATTCATTCATACAATCCATTCTAATTCTTTTACACGTCATACGATCCATTCTAATTCATTCGTACGATCCATTCTAATTCATGAATAAGAATGGATATGAGTGAATTCGAATGAATTAGAATGGATCGTGCGAATGAATTAGAATGGATCGTACGAATGAATTAGAATGGATCATACGAATGAATTAGAATAGATCGTACGAATGAAATAGAATAGATTGTGCGAATGAATTAGAATGGATCGTACGAATGAATTAGAATGGATACATTCGTGCGAATGAATTAGAATGGATCGTACGAATGAATTAGAATGGATACATTCGTGCGAATGAATTAGAATGGATCGTACGAATGAGTAAGAATGGATCGTGTGAAAGAATTAGAATGGATTGTATGAATGAATAAGAATGGATCGTACGAATGAATTAGAATGGATAAATTCGTGCGAATGAATTAGAATGGATTGTATGATACGATCCATTCAAATTCATTCGCATGATCCAATCTATTCGTACGATCCATTCCTTCGTACGACGAATGAATTAGAATGGATCATGCGAATGAATTAGAATGGATCGTACGAATGAATTAGAATGGATCGTATAAATGAATTAGAATGGATCGTACGTATGAATTAGAATGGATACATTCGTGCGAATGAATTAGAATGGATCGTACGAATGAATTAGAATGGATTGTGCGAATGAATTAGAATGGATCGTATGAATGAAATAGAATGGATACATTCGTGCGAATGAATTAGAATGGATCGTACGAATGAGTAAGAATGGATCGTACATTCATGCTAATGAATTAGAATGGATCATACGAATGAAATAGAATGGATCATACGAAGGAATTAGAATGGATCGTACGAAGGAATTAGAATGGATCGTACGAAGGAATTAGAATGGATACATTCGTGCGAATGAATTAGAATGGATCATACGAATGAATTAGAATTGATCATACGAATGAATTAGAATAGATCGTACGAATGAATTAGAATGGAATGGATACATTCATGGGAATGAATTAGAATGGATCATGCGAATGAATTAGAATGGATACATTCGTGCGAATGAATTAGAATGGATCATACGAATGAATTAGAATGGATCGTACGAATGAATTAGAATGGATACATTCGTGCAAAAGAATTAGAATGGATCGTGCGAATGAATTGGAATAGATCGAACGAATGAATTAGAGTGGATACATTCGTGCGAATGAATTAGAATGGATTGTACGAAAGAGTAAGAATGGATCATACGAATGAAATAGAATGGATCATACGTATCAATTAGAATGGATACGTTCGTACGAATGAGTAAGAATGGATCGTACATTCGTGCGAATGAATTAGAATGGATTGTATGAATGAATTAGATTGGATCATATAAATGAATTAGAATGGATCGTACGTATGAATTAGAATGGATACATTCATGGGAATGAATAAGAATGGATCGTACGAAGGAATTAGAATGGATCGTACGAAGGAATTAGAATGGATCGTACGAAGAAATTGAATGGATCGTACAAATGAATTAGAATGGATCGTATGAATGAATAAGAATGGATACATTCGTGCGAATGAATTAGAATGGATCGTATGAATGAGTAAGAATGGATCGTACGAATGAAATAGACTGGATTGTATGAATGAATTAAAATGGATCATACGAATGAATTAGAATGGATCGTATGAATGAATTAGAATGGTCGTGTGAAAGAATTAGAATGGATTGCGTACGAATGAATTAGAATGGATACGTTCGTCGCACAATCTATTCTAATTCTTTCGTACGATCCATTCTAATTCATTCGTACGATCCATTCTATTTCATTCGCACGCTCCATTCTAATTCATTCGCACGAATGTATCCATTCTAATTCATTCATACGATCCATTCTAATTCATTCATACAATCCATTCAAATTCTTTCACACGATCCATTCTAATTCATTCGTACGATCCATTCTAATTCATTTTTACAATCCATTCTATTTCATTCGTACGATCCATTCTAATTCATTCGTACGATCCATTCTAATTCATTCGTACGACCTATTCTAATTCATTCGCACGAATGTATCCATTCTAATTCATTCGTACGATCCATTCTAATTCATTCGCACAATCTATTCTAATTCATTCATACGATCCATTCTAATTCATTCGCACGAATGTATCCATACGAATGAATTAGAATGGATCGTATGAATGAATTGGAATCGATCGTATGAATGAATTAGAATGGATCGTGTGAAAGTATTAGAATAGATTGCGTACGAATGAATTAGAATGGATCGTATGAAAGAATTAGAATGGATTGTATGAATGAAATAGAATGGATCGTATGAATGAATTAGAATGGATCGTCGTACGATCCATTCTAATTCATTCACACGATCCATTCTAATTCATTCATACGATCCATTCTAATTCATTCATACAATCCATTCTAATTCATTCGTACGATCCATTCTAATTCATTTGCATAATCTATTCTAATTCATTCGTCTGATCCATTCTAATTCCTTCGTACGATCCATTCTAATTCCTTCGTACGATCCATTCTATTTCATTCGTATGATCTATTCTAATTCTTTCGTACGATCCATTCTAATTCCTTCGTACGATCCATTCTAATTCATACGATCCATTCTATTTCATTCATACGATCCATTCTAATTCATTCGCACGATCCATTCTAATTCAATCATATGATCCAATCTAATTCATTCATACGATCCATTGTAATTCATTCGCACAATCTATTCTAATTCATTCGTACGATCCATTCTAATTCATTCGTACGATCCATTCTAATTCATTCGCACGATCCATTCTAATTCATTCGCATGAATGTATCCATTCTAATTCATTCGTATGTATCCATCCTAATTCATTCGTACGATCCATTATATTTCATTCGTATGATCCATTCTTACTCATTCGTACGATCCATTCTAATTCATAAGTATGATCCATTCTAATTCATTCGTACGATCCAATCTAACTCATTTGCATGATCCATTCTAATTCATTCGTACGATCCATTCAAATTCATTCGCACAATCTATTCTATTTCATTCGTACGATCCATTCTAAATCATTCGTACGATCCATTCTAATTCTTTCGCACGATCCATTCTAATTCATTCATACGATCCATTCTAAGTCATTCGTACGATCCATTTTAATTCATTCGCACGATCCATTTTAATTCATTCGCACGATCCATTCTAATTCATTCTTACGATCCATTCTTATTCATTCGTATGATCCATTCTAATTCCTTTGTACGATCCATTCTATTTCATTCATACGAACCATTCTAATTCATTCGTACGATCCATTCTAATTCATTCGCACGATCCATTCTAATTCATTCATACGATCCAATCTAATTCCTTCCTACGATCCATTCTTACTCATTCGCACAATCTATTCTATTTCATTCGTACGATCCATTCTAATTCAATCGTACGATCCATTCTAATTCATTCATATGATCCATTCTAATTCATTCGTATGATCCATTCTAATTCATTCGTACGATCTATTCTAATTCCTTTGTACGATCCATTCTAATTCATTCAAATGATCCATTCTAATTCATTCGTACGATCCATTCTAATTCATTCGCACGATCCATTCTAATTCATTCATACGATCCAATCTAATTCCTTCGTACAATCCATTCTTACTTATTCACACAATCCATTCTAATTCATTCGTACGATCCATTCTAATTCATTCGTACGATCCATTCTAATTCATTCGCACGAATGTATCCATTCTAATTCATTCGTACGATCCATTCAAATTCATTCATACAATCCATTCTAATTCTTTCACATGATCCATTCTAATTCATTCGAATGAATCCATTCTAATTCATTCGTACAATCCATTCTATTTCATTCGTACGATCCATTCTTACTCATTCGTACGATCCATTCTAATTCATTCGCACGAATGTATCCATTCTAATTCATTCGTACGATCCATTCTAATTTATTCGCACGATTCATTCTAAGACATTCGCACGTACAATCCATTCTATTTAGAATGGATCGTACGAATGAATTAGAATGGATCGTGCGAATGAATTAGAATGGATCGTATGAATGAATTAGAATGGATCGTATGAATGAATTAGAATGGATCGTACGAAAGAATTAGAATGGATCGTACGAATGAATTAGAATGGATCGTATGAATGAATTAGAATGGATCGTGCGAATGAATTAGAATAGATTACACGAATGAGTAAGAATGGATCGTACGTATGAATTTGTACGTATGAATGAATTAGAATGGATCGAATTAGAATGGATCATACGAAGGAATTAGAATGGATCGTATGAATGAATTAGACGTATGATCCATTGTAATTCATTCGTACGATCCATTCTTACTCATTCATACGATCCATTCTAATTCATTCGCACGATCCATTCAAATTCATTCGCACGAATGAATCCATTCTAATTCATTCGTACAATCCAGTCTAATTCGTTCGTACGATCCATTCTAATTCATTAATACGATCCAATCTAATTCATTCATACGATCCATTCTAATTCCTTCGTACGATCCATTCTATTATATTTGTACGATCCATTCTAATTCATTCGTACGTTAGAATGGATCGTATGAATGAATTAGAATGGATCGTACGAATGAACTAGAATAGATCGTACAAATGAATTAGAATGGATCGTACGAATGAATTAGAATAGATTGTGCGAATGAATTAGAATAGATTGTATGAATGAATTAGATTGGATCGTATGAATGAATTAGAATGGATCGTGCGAATGAATTAGAATGGATCGTACGAATGAATTAGAATGGATCGTGCGAATGAATTAGAATGGATCATACGAATGAATTAGAATGGATTGTACGAAGGAATTAGAATGGATCGTAAGAATGAATTAGAATGGATACATTCGTACAATCCATTCTATTTCATTCGTACGATCCATTCTAATTCACTCATATGATCCATTCTAATTCATTCATACGATCCATTCTAATTCATTCGCACGAATGTATCCATTCTAATTTATTCGTAAGATCCATTCTTATTCATTCGTACAATGCATTCTATTTCATTCGTATGATTCATTCTTACTCATTCGTACGATCCATTATAATTCATTCGCACGAATGTATCCATTCTATTTCATTCGCACGATCCATTCTAATTCATTCGCACGATCCATTCTAATTCATTCGCACGATCCATTCTATTTCATTCGTACGATCCATTCTAATTCATTCATACGATCCATTCTAATTCATTCGCACGATCCATTCTAATTCATATGTACGTTCCATTCTATTTCATTCGTGCGATCCATTCTAATTCATTCGTACGATCCATTCTAATTCATTCGTACGATCCATTCTAATTCATTCGTACGATCTATTCTAATTCATTCGCACAATCTATTCTAATTCATTCATACGATCCATTCTAATTCATTCGTACGATCCATTCTAATTCATCCGTACAATCCATTCTATTTCATTCATACGATCCATTCTAATTCATTCATACAATCCATTCTAATTCTTTCACACGATCCATTCTAATTCATTCGTACGATCCATTCTAATTCATTCGTACGATCCATTCTTATTTAATCGTACGATCCATTCTAATTCATTCGCACGAATGTATCCATTCTAATTCATTCGTACGATCCATTCAAATTCATTCGCACGATCCATTCTAATTCATTCGTAAGATCCATTCTTTTTCATTCCCATGGATGTATCCATTCTAATTCATTCATACGATCCATTCTAATTCATTCGTTACGATCCATTCTAATTCATTCGCACGAATGTATCCATCCTTTGTACGATCCATTCTTATTCATTCATACGATCCATTCTAATTCATTCGTACGATCCATTCTAATTCATTCGCACGATCCATTCTTACTCATTCATACGATCCATTCGAATTCACTCATACGATCCATTATAATTCATTCATACGATCCGTTCTTATTCATTCCCACGAATGTATCCATCCTTTGTACGATCCATTCTAATTCAATCATACGATCCATTCTAATTCATTCGTACGATCCATTCTAATTCATTCGCACGAATATATCCATTCTAATTCATTCGTACGATCCATTCTAATTCATTCGCACGATCCATTCTAATTCATTAATACGAATGAGTAAGAATGGATCGTACGAATGAAATAGAATGGAATGGATCGTACGAATGAATTAGAATGGATACATTCGTGCGAATGAAAAAGAATGGATCGTACGAATGAATTAGAATGGATACATTCGTGCGAATGAATTAGAATGGATCGTACGAATGAGTAAGAATGGATCGTACTATCGTGCGAATGAATTAGAATGGATTGTATGAATGAATTAGATTGGATCGTATAAATGAATTAGAATGGATCGTACGAATGAATTAGAATGTATCGTACGAATGAATTAGAATGGATCGTATGAATGAATTAGAATGGATCGTACGAATGAATTAGAATGGATCGTATAAATGAATTAGAATGGATCGTACGAAGGAATTAAAATGGATCGTATGAATGAATTAGATTGGATCGTATGAATTAATTAGAATGGATCGTGCGTCGTACGAATGAATTAGAATGGATCGTATTAATGAATTAGAATGGATCGTGCGAATGAATTAGAATGGATCGTAATAATGGATCGTACGAATGAAATAGAATGGATCGTACGAATGAATTAGAATGGATCGTGCGAATGAATTAGAATGGATCGTACGAATGAATTAGAATAGATTGTGCGAATGAATTAGAATGGATCGTGTGAAAGAATTAGAAAGGAATGTATGAATGAATTAGAATGGATCGTGCGAATGAATTAGAATGAATCGTACGAATGAATTAGAATGGATCGTATGAATGAATTAGAATTGATCGTACGAAGGAATTAGAATGGATCGTGTGAAAGAATTAGAATGGATCGTACGAATGAATTAGAATGGATACATTCGTGCGAATGAATTAGAATGGATCGTATTAATGAATTAGAATGGATCGTATGAATGAATTAGAATGGATCGTACGAATGAATTAGAATGGATCGTATGAATGAAATAGAATGGATCATACGAATGAATTAGATTGGATCGTACGAATAAATCAGAATGGATCGTATGAATGAATTAGATTGGATCGTATGAATGAATTAGAATGGATCGTGCGAATGAATTAGAATGGATCGTACGAATGAATTAGAATGGATCGTACGAATGAAATAAAATGGATCGTACGAATGAATTAGAATGGATCGTGTGAAAGAATTAGAATGGATTGCATGAATGAATTAGAATGGATCGTATGAATGAATTAGATTGGATCATATTAGTGAATTAGAATGGATCGTGCGAATGAATTAGAATGGATCGTACGAAGGAATTAGTTTGGATCGTGTGAAAGAATTAGAATGGATTGTATGAATGAATTAGAATGGATCGTATGAATGAATTAGATTGGATCGTATTAGTGAATTAGAATGGATCGGGAAATGAATTAGAATGGATCGTACGAATGAATTAGAATGAAAAGTACGAAGGAATTAGAATGGATCATACGAATGAATTAGAATGGATACATTCGTGCGAATGAATTAGAATGGATCATATGAATGAGTAAGAATGGATCGTACGAATGAAATAGAATGGAATGGATCGTACGAATGAATTAGAATGGATACATTCATGCGAATAAATTAGAATGGATCGTACGAATGAATTAGAATGGATACATTCGTGCGAATGAATTAGAATGGATCGTACGAAAGAGTAAGAATGGATCATACATTCGTGCGAATGAATTAGAATGGATTGTATGAATGAATTAGATTGGATCGTATAAATGAATTAGAATGGATCATACGTATGAATTAGAATGGATACATTCATAGGAATGAATAAGAATGGATCGTATGAATGAATTAGAATGGATCGTACTTATGAATTAGAATGGATCGTACGAATGAATTAGAATGGATACATTCGTGCGAATGAATTAGAATGGATCGTACGAATGAATTAGAATGGATCGTACGAAGGAATTAGAATGGATCGTATGAATGAATTAGAATGGATCGTACGAATGAATTAAAATGGATCGTATGAATGAATTAGAATGGATGGTACGAAGGAATTAGAATGGATCATATGAATGAGTTAGATTGGATCGTATGAATGAATTAGAATGGATCGTGCGTCGTGCGAATGAATTAGAATGGATCGTATTAATGAATTAGAATGGATCGTGCGAATGAATTAGAATGGATCGTAATAATGGATCGTACGAATGAAATAGAATGGATCGTACGAATGAATTAGAATGGATCGTGCGAATGAATTAGAATGGATCATACGAATGAATTAGAATGGATCGTGTGAAAGAATTAGAATGGATCGTACGAAGGAATTAGAATGGATCGTATGAATGAATTAGATTGGATTGTATTAATGAATTAGAAGGGATCCATTCGAATGAATTAGAATGGATACACTCGTGCGAAAGAGTTAGAATAGATCATATGAATGAATTAGAATGGATCGTCCTCTAATTCATTCGCACAATCTATTCTAATTCATTCGTACGATCCATTCTAATTAATTCGCACCATCCATTCTAATTCATTCGTACGATCCATTCTATTTCATTCGTACGCGTACGATTCATTCTTACTCATTCGTACGATCCATTCTAATTCATTCGTACAATCCATTCTATTTCATTCGTACGATCCATTCTTACTTATTCGTACGATCCATTCTAATTCATTCGCACGAATGTATCCACTCTAATTCATTAGCATGATCCATGCTAATTCATTCGTACGATCCATTCTAATTCATTCACACGAATGTATCCATTCTAATTCATTCGTACGATCCATTCTAATTCATTCGTACAATCCATTCTAATTCATTCGCACGATCCATTCTAATTCATTCGCACGAATGTATCCATTCTAATTCATTCGTACGATCCAATCTAATTCATTTGCACGAATATATCCATTCTAATTCATTCGTACGATCCATTCTAATTCATTCGCACAATCCATTCTAATTCATTCATACGATCCATTCTAATTCATTCGTACGATCCATTCTAATTCATTCGCACGATCCATTCTAATTCATTCGTACGATCCATTCTAATTCATTTGCACGAATATATCCATTCTAATTCATTCGTACGATCCATTCTAATTCATTCGCATTATCCATTCTAATTCATTCATATGATCCATTCTAATTCATTCGTACGATCCATTCTAATTCATTCGCACGATCCATTCTAATTCATTCGTACGATCCATTCTAATTCATTTAGAATGGATCGTACGAATGAATTAGAATGGCTCGTATGAATGAATTAGAATGGATCGTGCGAATTAATTAGAATGGATCGTACAAATGAATTAGAATGGATCGTATGAATGAGTTAGAATAGATCGTGCGAATGAATTAGAATGGATCGTACGAATGAGTAAGAATGGATCGTATGGGATCATACGAATGAAATTGAATGGATCGTACAAATGAAATAGAATGGATCGTACAAATGAATTAGAATGGATCGTACGAATGAATTAGAATGGATCATACGAAGGAATTAGAATGGATTGTATGAATGAATTAGAATGGATCGTGCTAATGAATTAGAATGTACGTACGAATGAATTAGAATAGGTTGTGCGAATGAATTAGAATGGATCGTACGAATGAATTAGAATGGATCGTAATAATGGATCGTACGAATGAAATAAAATGGATCGTACGAATGAATTAGCATGGATCATGCTAAGGAATTAGAATGGATCGTATGAATGAATTAGAATGGATCGTATGAATGAATTAGAATGGATCGTGCTAATGAATTAGAATGGATCGTACGAATGAATTAGAATAGATCGTGCGAATGAATTAGAATGGATTGTACGAATGAATTAGAATGGATCATATGAATGAATTAGAATGGATCGTACGAATGAATTAGAATGGATCGTACGAATGAATTAGAATGGATACATTCGTGCGAATGAATTAGAATGGATCGTATAAATGAATTAGAATGGATCGTACAAATGAATTAGAATGGATCATGCGAATGAATTAGAATGGATCGTATGAATGAATTAGAATGGATCGTATGAAAGAATAAGAATGGATCGTATGAATGAATTAGAATGGATCGTACGAATGAATCAGAATGGATCGTATGAATGAATTAGAATGGATCGTGCGAATGAGTTAGAATGGATCATAAGAATGAATTAGAATGAATCGTACGAATGAATTAGAATGGATACATTCGTGCGATTGAATTAGAATGGATCGTACGAATGAATTAGAATGGATACATTCGTGCGAATGAATTAGAATGGTGCGAATGAATTAGAATGGATCGCACGAAGGAATTAGAATGGATTGTACGAATGAATTAGAATGGATTCATTCGTGCGAATGAAGTAGAATGGATCGTGCGAATGAATTAGAATTGATCGTACGAATGAATTAGAATGAATCGTACGAATGAATTAGAAAGGATCGTACGAAGGAATTAGAATGGATCGTACGAATGAATTAGAATGGATATATTCGTGTAAATGAATTAGAATGGATCGTACGAATGAATTAGAATGGATCGTATGAATGTATTAGAATGAATCGTGCGAATAAATTAGAATGGATCGTATGAATGAATTAGAATGGAAATTAGAATAGATGTACGAATGAATTAGAATGGATCGTACGAATGAATTAGAATAGATTGTGCGAATGAATTAGAATGGATCGTACGAATGAATTAGAATGGATAAATTCGTGCGAATGAATTAGAATGGATTGTATGAATGAATTAGATTGGATCGTATAAACGAATTAGAATGGATCGTACGAATGAATTAGAATGGATCGTGCGAATGAATTAGAATGGATCGTACGAATGAATTAGAATGAATACATTCGTGCGAATGAATTAGAATGGATCGTATGAATGAATTAGATTGTACGAAGGAATTAGAATGGATCATACGATTGAAATAGAATGGATCGTAATCTAACTCATTCATACGATCCATTCTAATTTATGATCCATTCTAATTCATTCAAATGATCCAATCTAATTCATTCGTACGATCCATTCTAATTCATTCGTACGATCCATTCTAATTCATTCGCACAATCTATTCTAATTCATTCGTACGATCAATTCTAATTCATTAGCACGATCCATTCTAATTCATTCGTACGATCTATTCTATTTCATTCGTACGATCCATTCTTACTCATTCGCACGATCCATTCTAATTCATTCGCACGAATGTATCCATTCTAATTCCTTCGTACAATCCATTCTAATTCATTCGTACGATCCATTCTAATTCATTTGTACGATCCATTCTAATTCATTCGTACTATCCATTCTAATTCATTCGCACGAATGTATCTATTCTAATTTATTCGTACGATTCATTCTAATTCATTCGCACGATCCATTCTAATTCATTCGTATGATCCATTCTAATTCATTCGCATGAATTAGAATGGATCGTGCGAATAAATTAGAATGGATCGTACGAATGAATTAGAATGGATCGTACGAATGAATTAGAATGGATCGTATGAATGAATTAGAATGGATCGTACGAATGAATTAGAATGGATACATTCATGCGAATGAATTAGAACATACGATCGTACGAATGAAATAGAATGGATACATTTGTACGAATGAATTAGAGTGGATTGTGCGAATGAATTAGAATGGATCGTACGAATGAATTAGAATGGATCGTATGAATGAATTAGAATGGATCGTATGAATGAATTAGAATGGATTATACGAATGAGTAAGAATTGAATGGATACATTCGTGCGTAGAATGGATCGTACGAAGGAAATTAGAATGGATCGAATGAATGAGTAAGAATAGATCGTACGAATGAAATAGAATGGATTGTACGTATCAATTAGAATGGATCGTATGAATGAATTAGAATGGATCGTACTTATGAATTAGAATGGATTGTATGAATGAATTAGAATGGATACATTCGTGTGAATGAATTAGAATGGATCGTACGAATGAATTAGAATAGATTGTACGAATGAATTAGAATGGATCGTACGAATAAATTAGAATAGATCGTACGAAGGAATTAGAATGGATCGTATGAAGGAATTAGAATGGATCGTATGAATGAATTAGAATGGATAAATTCGTGCGAAAGAATTAGAATAGTTCGTATGAATGAATTAGAATGGATCATTCATGTGATCTATTCTAATTCATTCAAATGAATGTATCCATTCCGTTCTAATTCATTCGTATGATCTATTCTAATTCATTCGTACGATCCATTCTAATTCATTCGCACGATCCATTCTAATTCATTCGCACGAATGAATCCATTCTAATTCATTCGTATGATCTGTAGGGGAAAATCTTCGTGCCGACCCGAAGACTTTCGCAGCACCAGTCAATTGAAGTTGAAGTTTACGTCGAAGATCGTTGTTCGATCTGTTGATTGAAGTTGAAGCCTTTGATATGTAAACAGAGAGATGCAATCAGAGAGATTGTTGACACGAGATGTGATCTCGGAGTTCAGCCGAAACCTACGTCTCCGTGCTATAGGGAGCAACCCGAATTCACTAACACTTATGTTGAAGTGATCTCGACAGGCCGAGTATCACTGAAAACACTCTGATCTCTTTGAAAGAGAGAAGAAGATCAAAGAGAGGTGGAAGATGGGAAGTTAGAAATCTCAGAGCTCTGGTTTTGGAACTGAGAGTTCGATCCTTTTACATTCGAAGGCTCTGCTATTTATAGGATTCTATGGGAGGAATTCCGGAGTAAATGGCGGTTTCTGCTGTCGTATCTGGGGATCCTCCAGGTAAGGCTGGTGGGCTCCGCTGCCGTTTTAGGAGGCCCACCAGGCAGGGCCGGTGGGTTCCGCTGTGGTACTCGGGGGCCCACCAGGCAGGGCCGGTGGGTCCCGCTGTTGTCTTCGGGGGCCCCCCAGGCAGGGCCGGCGGGTCCCGCTGTGGTCTCCGGGGGCCCACCAGGCAGGGCCGGTGGATCCCGCTGTTGGCAACCTTCTTGCCAAAATTTGCACCCACAGTTACCCCCTCCAAGTTAGCTAGAGTTCATTCTGGCTGGCTTGGATTTGGTGCAAAAAATAGCAACTCCCTGTCACAAAAGGCACGAGGAAGCTTATTGCATGTTAGCGTAAAAAAGGACTGAACGGTTAAATTTGATTGAACGGTCAATTTTAACCGATCGGTCAAATTTTGACCGATCGGTCAAAATTCAACCGGTCAAGAATCGGGTGATCGGTCAAAAAATATGGTTTTTTGACCGATCCAGTAGGAAATTTGACCGATCGGTTGAAATTTGACCGATCGGTTAATTTTTGACCGATCGGTCAAATTTGACCGATCGGTCAAATTTTGACCGATCGGTCAAAATTCAACCGGTCAAGGATCGGGTGATCGGTCAAAAAACATGGTTTTTTGACCGATCCAGTAGGAAATTTGACTGATCGAATGATTTTTAGCTGATCGGTCAAGTTTGACCGATCGGTTAAAAATTATCCGGTCAAGGTTCGAGTGATCGGCAAAAATCCTTGGTTTTTTGCCAGATCCAGTAGAAATTTGACCGATCGAATGATTTTAGCCGATCGGTCAAGTTTGACCGATCGGTAAAAAATTATCCGCTCAAGGTTCGAGTGATCGGCAAAAAACCTTGGTTTTTTGCCAGATCCAGTAGAAATTTGACCGATCGAATGATTTTAGCCGATCGGTCAAGTTTGACCGATCGGTAAAAAATTATCCGGTCAAGGTTCGAGTGATCGGCAAAAAACCTTGGTTTTTTACCAGATCCAGTAGAAATTTGACCGATCGAATGATTTTAGCCGATCGGTCAAGTTTGACCGATCGGTAAAAAATTATCCGGTCAAGGTTCGAGTGATCGGCAAAAAACCTTGGTTTTTTGCCAGATCCAGTAGAAATTTGACCGATCGAATGATTTTAGCCGATCGGTCAAGTTTGACCGATCGGTAAAAAATTATCCGGTCAAGGTTCGAGTGATCGGCAAAAAACCTTGGTTTTTTGCCAGATCCAGTAGAAATTTGACCGATCGAATGATTTTAGCCGATCGGTCAAGTTTGACCGATCGGTAAAAAATTATCCGGTCAAGGTTCGAGTGATCAGCAAAAAACCTTGGTTTTTTGCCAGATCCAGTAGAAATTTGACCGATCGAATGATTTTAGCCGATCGGTCAAGTTTGACCGATCGGTAAAAAATTATCCGGTCAAGGTTCGAGTGATCGGCAAAAAACCTTGGTTTTTTGCCAGATCCAGTAGAAATTTGACCGATCGAATGATTTTAGCCGATCGGTCAAGTTTGACCGATCGGTAAAAAATTATCCGGTCAAGGTTCGAGTGATCGGTAAAAAACCTTGGTTTTTTGCCAGATCCAGTAGAAATTGACCGATCAGACTAAAATTTTGAACCTGCCCTTCAGAGAAGGTTCTACAACTGTTTTGTTCTTCGATCTTCTAGCAGAGTTTTGAACATTGATGGAGGTTGATCCTTCCTGTTTTGAGTCTTTGGTTGGCTTGAATGAGGTTTTGAATCGGCGGTCCGGTTTACTCAGACCGGTGGCTCACTTGGACCGTTGGTTCACGTGGACCGGTAGGTCCGACGTTTCGTCTGGTCCGACGGTTCGCCTGACTTTGCGCTTGCTGTGGATGGATGCCACGTGTTCCTGCAAAAACACGCGATTTGATACAGTGAAGACACGTGTCTTCTCGATTTGCGTACCTGTTTTACCCTGGGTATATAAGTTTCACTGGCTGTCATTTTCGCCTCACGCTTCCAAAATTTTTCGAAGTCCAGTCTTTCTGCTCTTGATCTCTTGTTCTTCGTTCTTGTTTGATCGGTCAAATGGCTTCCTCTGGTAGTTCGAAGAAGTCAGGCGGGTTCCCCTCGAAGAGGAAAGGAAAGGAGATTGTTGAGGTCCCATCCCCTCCGAAGGGTCGTGGCAAAGGCAAGGCCGTGCTTGCCGATCTTGGACAGTTAGGCAAAAGGCACCAAGGGGTAGGGTTTGCTTCAGCGCCATCGAGGCCAGAGCACATCCCTAAAGTAAAGTTTGTTTTGGGCCCGCTCATGTCTCTGTCAGAGGAAACGGAATACATGTACAATACCGGTGGTGAGTTCACAGATTCGAAGAGAAAGAAGTGGCAAACACTGCTCTCTTATTTCACAGAAGGGAAGGTGCAGCCTTCACTCCCCAGTATCCAGACTGCGTTTGGTATTGACAAGAAGACAGTCTTTACCAACTTTGCCAGTAATGAAAAGGTCATGGGAACCATTGTGACCATCGGCCAACTCAACTGCGGTCTGCGTCTTCCGTTGCCACCCTTCGCAGCAAGGTTATTGAACACTTCCGGCCTTTGCCCGGGGTAGGTCACTGGGAATGCTTGGAGAATTATCTACGCATTCTGCCGCGTAGAGTCGGATTTCCAGGAGGACTTGAAAGCATGCTACTCCAGTATTCCAGAAGGGGAAGTTGCCCGGATCGAGCTTGGATATTTTTTCTTCCATTATCGATGGTCTTGGAGGAAGGACAGTCCGTTCTACAGCTTGACTGGCGTATCTCCGCTGCGCCCGCTCACCGAAACACTCCCTTCGGACAAATTATACACAGATTGGCCCATCTCTGTTTCTGGTGCATGGACACCCATCTCAGTGCCCGATACCCCCCGAAGCGACGTGCACGATGCAGTGAAGATGTACTGCGAGGGAGGCATCTTCGCCTGGACCTCCGAGAGGGCTGGAGCTATCGACAATTTATTCCTCGAGTTGACCTGCGGGACTAGGTCATGGAAGCAGTTCTCCAACTGCCCAGTGAGATATGGCAAGGCCAATCTCCTCCACCGATCGCGAGACAGATACGAGGATAATGAAGTTCTATACTCTGACTATGAGGAGGATCCTCATTTGGGTAAGATCATCCGGAAGATTCGGGCTGAGAAGAAAGTTTATACTGCAAGGCACCGATTGCCTACTGTGGAGGAGAAGCTGGTGATACAGCGAGGCCCAGCGAAGAAGAAAAGAAAAACCCTCATCAAGTAAAAGGAAGATGAAGACAAAGGAAAGAAAGAAGATTATGAAGAAGAAAAAGGAAAGAAGGGGAGTGACGAGGAAGACGAAGAGACCGAGAACGGCAGCCACGACAACATTAGCAATGACGAAGAAGAGGAGGATGGGGATGGTGAGGATGATCCTTCTTCCACCCCCTCAGGTGGAGATGATGGGAATGGGGGTGGTGAGGAAGAAATTCCTCCCACCCCCACTGGTGGAGATGGTGGGAATGGGGGTGGTGAGGAAGACATTCCTCCCACCCCCACTGATGGTGCAGCAGGGGAAGATTCACTTCCTATTCCTATTGACGAGGCTAGAGCCCGACAAATGGAAGAAGTCATTGATATAGAAGGTGATGGCCAAAAGGTGGTTCCCACCTATAAGTTCGATGAATTGAAGAAGCCGATGCGCTTCAAAATAAAATTGTCGAGGAGTGGTGGGGTTGGAAGCAACCCCACGCCCCTCGATCAAATTCTTCCTGAAGTACCCCGTCTCGAAGGAGCGACAACGAGCGGGGGTATGGAGGTTGAGCAACCCCCACCCCCCTCTCGGTCTCTGACTGAGGAGGTGGCTGCCATGGTAGCGGGACTCATCCAGCCAGGTGGGCCACAAGAGGAAGAAAGAGTCTCACCTCTTCGGAATGCTTCCTCCCCTATCCATTTGGAGAGGGAAAGTCGAGTGGGTGATGGTGATGGGGCTCCTCAACCTCAATCAGCACCGACTCCTATTCAGGAGAAAACGACTCCTCAGGGTGGCTCCGATCACCGGAAGGGTAAGGAGCCGAGGGTTGAAGCCTCAGGTAATTGTGTTAACTTGCCTTGAATGTTTTGCCTCTGAAGATTGGAAATAATCTAACACTTTGATCTCTTGTGTTGATTGCAGGTGCGCCTGTTGGCTCGACTCCGAAGATGAAGAGTTTGGGTGATGTTGACATCAACCACCCTACTTCTGTAATCCGGAAACTCTGCAACCTTCCGGGGGCTACTCTGGATGAAGCCTTCGACAGGCTTGAACTGGTGGTAGGTGCATCTGCTCGATCGATCATCCGAGTTGTATCCTCAGAATAATTCTAACTCTTTAGTTCTTTTGCAGAACTCAGCAGTTTTGAATATCGCAACCAAGCTCTCCATGAAGGTGGGAGCAAAAGAAGCTTCAGCTGAAGTATCCCGCTTAACTGCTGAACTGAAGGCTGTAAGCGAGGAGAGGGATAAGCTGAGGGAGATTCTAACCTCAAAGAAGGAGGCATTGAAGGCCAAGACCGAGGCCCTTCGTAAGGAAAAATTGGAGAGCCAGGGGTGGAAAAATGGTTATGAAGCCCGGGGTCACGAGCTTGAAGAGTTGAAGAATCGATTCTTCAGGATCGAGAACTTGGGCTTCGATCGCGTGGCTCGAATAAAGGAGCTGGAGGCTCAACTTGCTGCTTCAGCAGAGACCCATAAGAAGGAGCTGGAGCATATGCGGAGCGAGTGCAAGAGCTACAGGGAAACAGCTGAGAAGGCAGCAGAAGCACTCAGGGTCCATGTTGCCAGTGTCCGATCTTCTAAGGCTTCAGTGGCGAGCAAAGCTTGTGCTGGATCTGAGGGGGAGAAGTCGCGCGCGCAAAGTGTGGCCAAGCCTTGAGACTTTTCTTCTTTTTAGTTGTTGTGCTTGTAAACTCTTGATATGTAGTAGCTCGCTCCTGTACTTTGCACATTTTGATAATAATAGAAATCTTTTTGGTGTTTGAAAATTGGATGTCTCTTGAGTTGAATGCCTTTGAATATCATGTTCTGGATAGCATTATCATAGATACAATCTTTCGAATGTAAGGGGTCGAGTCGCAACTCGATTACCCAAACTTGTAACTTGAACATTGAATTGAATTCGTGTAACACTTGTATGTGAGGGGTTGAGTCGCAACTCAAGTACCCAAACATGTTAAACGATATCGAAATTGATTGAAATTGAATATTGAAATTTGAAGGTCAATTTTAACATTTGCCAGTAAAGGGTTGAGTCGCAACTCTAACACCCAAACTTGTTAAAAGACTTGGTAACTTGAATAGAGTCAGTTTAACATTTGCTAGTAAGGGGTTGAGTCGCAACTCTAACACCCAAACTTGTTAAAAGACTTAGTAACTTGAATATGGATAATTTGGAACTGCTTCAGAACTTGAATTGAAAAGCTGAACACTTGCATATTTGAACATTTGAAAGAGAACTTTATTCATCACAGAATTTACATCATGGAAAAAACAACTTGAGGTGTCTAGCATTCCAAGCTCGAGGCAATCTATCTCCTTCTGGTGAGATCAGTCTGTAAGAACCTTTGCCTCCTACTGATTCAATGATATATGGACCTTCCCAGTTGGGAGCAAGTTTCCCACTGCTGTGTTCTTTGGTGTTGTAGAAAACTGCTCTGAGAACTAGACTGCCCACTGGGAATTGTCTCTTGTAGACTTTCTCATCGTAGGCTCGTTTGATCTTCTGTTGATACTTGGCCACACGAAGTGAAGCTTGATCTCGTAATTCTTCAGAGAAGTCTAGATCATTGATTTGAAGTTCTTCGTTGATTCCTTCTTCAACTGCTCTGGTCTTCAGAGTACTTGATATATTTTCTGTTGGGAGTACTGCTTCTGATCCATATGTTAAGCGAAAAGGTGAAAACCCAGTTGATCTTCTCGGAGTTGTGCGATACCCCCAAAGAACTTCAGGTAGGACCTGTTCCCACAATCCTTTCTTGTCATTGAGTTTCTTCTTGAGTATACCAAGAATTGCTCTATTGGAGGCTTCAGCTTGACCATTGCATTGAGGGTACCTTGGAGTTGAGTAGAAAAGCTTGATTCCGTTGTTCAGACAAAACTCACGGAACTTGTCAGAGTCAAATTGAGCTCCATTGTCAGCAACAAGAACTTGAGGTGTGCCAAATCTTGAGAAGATGTTGTGCCGAATGAATTTGATAACTTCGTCGTCAGTCTCTCGGAAAAGGGGTACAGCTTCAACCCATTTGGTGAAATAATCCATGGCGAGCAGTAGATACTTTTTCTTGCTCGGAGTTGGGGGGAAAGGACCCAAGAAATCTAACCCCCATTGATGGAAGGGCCAGGGACTTGATAGTTGGTGAAGCTCATCTGCTGGGAGATAGATAGCTCGAGCGTGTAGTTGGCATGGCTCGCATCTTTGAACAACTTGTCGAGCATCTTTTGCCATTGTAGGCCAGTAGTAACCTTGCAGCTTCGTTTTGGCTTCAAGAGATCTTCCTCCCGAATGATTCCCACAAGCTCCAGAATGGATATCATTCAGGATGGCCTGTGCTTGCTCGGGACCAAGGCACTTGAGCAACATCCCGTTGTGAGATTTGAAATATAGATCTTCTCCTTGAACAGTATAACAAGGAAGTTTTCTTTGAAGTTTTCGAGCTTGATTGGGATCTTCTGGTACTTTGCCATATTTGAAGAAGTCAAAAATCGACTGTCGCCAATCTTCAAACTTATTTGTAGTAAGGCTTGTCCTCAATTGATCTCCACCCCCAGATCTCTTAGAAGTAGCAAGGATCTGTTGATCGGGGATGGTCTTGGGTATTTCTTGATAATCGATCTGTATTTGCCTTCCACCGAGTGAGTCTCCCAGAACTGAGGCCGCATTGGCTAAGGCATCTGCTTCTCGGTTTTCTGCTCTGGGGATTTGAATGAATTCAGCATTAGTAAAACGATGTTGAAGACGTCGTACTAAGGCCAAGTAGAGTTGCATTCTTTCTTCACGAGCAGTGTACTCTCCATTGATTTGCCTTATGATCAACTGGGAGTCACTGTAGACGATGATTCGATCTACCCCCAGAGATTCCGCCATTTCGAGTCCGGAAATGAGTGCTTCATATTCAGCTTCGTTGTTGGTGGCATTAAACCCAAGGAGAGTGGCCTTCTGGAGATGATCAAGTTCGGGGGATATTAAGACTATCCCAGTTCCCGAACCGATCAAACTTGAAGCTCCATCAGTATAAAACTTCCATGGAGGAGTTGCAGCAGTAGCTTCGAGATTTGGATCAATTTTTGTTGCAAGGTTGATCGAAGTATTGTCCTCATCTTCCAAGCGCATGTCGACATCTTCTTCCCAAGTGATGGGGTCTTCAACTGGAAAATCAGCTAGAAAATCAGCAATAGCTTGGCCTTTGATAGAAGTTGTGGGGGAAAATCTTCGTGCCGACCCGAAGACCTTCGCAGCACCAGTCAATTGAAGTTGATGTAGACTTCGAAGATCGTTGGTCGATCTGGTGATGGACGTTGCAGCTTTTGATATGTAGATATAGAGATGCAATCAGAGAGAGTGTTTGACACGAGAAGTGATCTCGGAGTTCAGCCGAAGCCTACGTCTCCGTGCTATAGGGTGCAACCCGAATTCACTAACACTTTTCTCGAAGTAACCTCGACAGGCCGAGTGCTACTGAAGTCTATTTGATCTCTTCAAAGACAAGAAGATGATCAAGTAGAGGTGAAGGGTGAGAAGATAGAAATTCCAGAGCTCTGGTTCTGAAAATCAGATCTCAGAGTGGAAATCAGAAATTCTGGGATCTTAGATTTCGATCCTTTTACATTCGAAGGCTCTGCTATTTATAGGTTTTCCTGGTGGTGAATGGCGATTTCTGCTGCAGTATCTGGGGATCCTCCAGGTAAAGTTGCGGGCCCCGCTACCATCTTCTGGGGGATTCCACAGGCTCTTGGTCCCACCAGGCAGGGCCAGTGGGTTCCGCGGTGGTCCTCGTGGACCCACCAGGCAGGGCCAGTGGGTCCCGCGGTGGCCCTTGTGGGCCCACCAGGCAGGGTCGGTGGGTCCCGCGGTAGTCCTCGTGGGCCCACCAGGCAGGGCCGGTGGGTCCCGTGGTAGTTGGTAAGCTTCTGCCAAAATTTGCACCCACAGTTACCCCCTCCAAGTTAGCTAGAGTTCGTCTGGCTGGCTTGGATTTGGTGCAAAAAACAGCAACCCCCTGTCTAAAAAATGTGCCAAGAGGTTTGTTGAAATATTAGTATAAAAAAGGCTGATCGGTCAATTTTGACCGATCGGTCAGATTTGACCGAACGGTCAGATTTGACCGAACGGTCAGATTTGACCGAACGGTCAGATTTGACCGAACGGTCAGATTTGACCGAACGGTAAAATTTGACCGAACGGTCAGTTTCAACCGGTCAAGGATTGTGTGATCGGTCAAAAAACATGTTTTTTTTTTTTTTTTTGACCGATCCAGTGGAATTTTGACCGATCTGTTGATTTTGATCGATCGGTCAATTTTGACCGATCGGTCAAATTTGACCGATCGGTTAAATTTGACCGAACGGTCAATTTCAACCGGTCAAGGATTGTGTGATCGGTCAAAAAACATGGTTTTTTGACCGATCCAATGGAAATTTGACCGATCGGTTGATTTTGACCGATCGGTAAATTTTGACCGATCGGTCAAATTTGACCGATCGGTTAAATTTGACTGAACGGTCAATTTCAACCGGTCAAGGATTGGGTGATCGGCAAAAAACCTCAGTTTTTTGCCTGATCTAGTACAAAATTGACCGATCGATTGATTTTGACCGAACGGTCAAGTTTGACCATTCGGCTAAAATCAGCCGGTCAAGGTTTGGGTGATCAGCAAAAAACCTCAGTTTTTGGCCAGATCTAGTAGAAAATCGACCGATCGATTGATTTTGACCGAACGGTCAAATTTGACCGTTGGGCTAAAATCAGCCGGTCAGGGTTTGGGTGATTGGCAAAAACCCTCAGTTTTTGGCCAGATCTAGTAGAAAATCGACCGATCGATTGATTTTGACCGAACGGTCAAGTTTGACCGTTCGGCTAAAATCAGCCGGTAAGGGTTTGGGTGATCGGCAAAAACCCTCAGTTTTTGGCCAGATCTAGTAGAAAATCGACCGATCGATTGATTTTGACCGAACGGTCAAATTTGACCGTTCGGCTAAAATCAGCAGGTCAGGGTTTGGGTGATCGGCAAAAACCCTCAGTTTTTGGCCAGATCTAGTAGAAAATCGACCGATCGATTGATTTTGACCGAACGGTCAAGTTTGACCGTTCGGCTAAAATCAGCCGGTCAGGTTTTGTTGTGAACCTGCATTTTTTGAGGAAGTGGTATAGCGTGTACTTTTCCTTTGATCTTTTGGCAGTCTTGAATGTCGATGGAGTTTTGAATCTTCGGTTTGAATCTTCAGTTTGCCTGAATGTAACTTTGAACCGGCGGTCCGGTTCACTCGGACCGGTAGTTTGCTTGGTCTGGTGGTTCGAGTGGACCAGTGGTCTTACGCTTCGTCTGGTCCCGACTGTTCGTCTGGTTTTGCGCTTACTACGGATGGATGCCACGTATACCTACAAAAACACGCGATTCGATATGGTGAAGACACGTGTCTTCTCGATTTTCGCACCGGTTTTACCCTGGGTATATAAGTTTCTCTCGCTGTCATTTTTCGCGTCACGCTTCCAAAAAATTTCGAAGTCCAGAGCTTTTGCTTCCCATCTCTTGTTCTTCATTTCCTTTCGGTCGGTCAAATGGCATCTTCGGGCAGTTTGAAGAAGAGTGCTGTTCCATCCAAGAGAAAGGGGAAGGAAGTTGTTGAGGAAACGACCATCTCGAAGGTCCGTGGCAAAGGCAGGGCCGAATTGATCGAACTTGGTCAACTTAGTAAGAGCCACCAGGGAGTTGGATTTGCTTCAGCTCCATCAAGGCCAGAGCAGATCCCCAAGGCAAAGTTTGTCCTCTGCCCGCAGTTACCTTTGGAGGCGGAGCCTGAGTTTGGGTACAATATTGGCAGTAAACTTACAGATGAAAAGAGGGAGAAGCTGCAGGAGTTGCTGGCATGTTTTACAGAGGGAAAGGCTCGACCAGCACTTCCAGGTGTTTTATCCACTTTTGGCGTTGATAGGCGGACAATCTTTGTCTCGTGGGCGAGCAAGGAGCAAGTGATGGGAACCATGGTCACGATCGGCCAGCTCAACTGTGGATTGCGCCTTCCGTTGCCGCCTTTCGCTGCGAGGCTGTTGAACGTTTCCGGTCTCTGTCCTGGGCAGGTTACCAGGAACTCCTGGAGGATCATCTACGCTTTCTGTCGCATAGAGTCGGATTTCCAGAAGGAACTTAGGGAATGCTACTCTAGCCTCCCTGAAGGTGAAGAAGCCCGAATCGAACTGGGATATTTCTTCTATCACTACCGATGGGCCTGGAGGAAGGATAGCCCGTTCTACTATCTGACAGGTGTCACTGCCCTCCGCCCGATTTTTGACACCATTGGCTCCGACAAGCTTTATACAGACTGGCCGCTGTCGGTGTCTGATGCATGGACTCCTATGTCAGTACCGGAGGTTCCCCGATACAAGGTGCACAAAGAGACTGATATGTACTGCACAGGAGGAGCTCTCTCTTGGCCTCCAGAGCGAGTAGGGGTCCTTGACAACCTCTTTCTGGAGCTGACATGCGGGACTAGGTCGTGGAAGCAATTTTCGAATTGCCCAGTCCGACACGGCAAGGCCAACCTCCTCCATCGATCGAAGCTTCGCTACGAAGATAATGAGGTCATCTACTCAGATTAAGAAGAGGACCCTCAGTCTGGAAAAATTATTAGAAGGCTTCGATTCGAGAAGAAAGCTTATGGAGCTAGGCGCGCACTTCCCTCAGAGGAGAAATTGGTGATACCTCGCCAAGGCCCAGCAAAGAAGAGGAAAGTCCCCACCAAGCAGGAGGAGGATGAGAAGAAAAAGGATGAGGAAAATGAAGAAGAAATAGAGAGGGAGGAGGAAAGCGGAGATAAGGAGGACGAGGGCACTGGCAGCGACGGGGAAGATGGAAAGGATGATGATGATGAAGATGGGGGTGGTAAGGACGAGATTCCTCCCACCCCCACTGATGGTGGTCAAGGACATGGGGGTGGCGAGGAAGAAATTCCTCCCACCCCCACTGGTGGTGGTGACGAGGAATCGCAGCTTATCCTCATAGACGAGGGTAAGGCTCGCAAGATAGAGGGAGTTATGGACACCACGGGCGATGGCTCTAAGGTGATTCCTACTTATGACTTCGGGGAATTGAAAAAGAACCCGCTGCGCTTCAAGATCAGGATATCGGGGAGTGGTGGGGTTGGAAGCAACCCTGCACCCCTCGATCAGATACCTCCCGAGGTTCCCCGCCTGGAAGGGGCAACTACAAGTGGGGGTGTGGAGGTTGAACAACCCCCACCCCCTTCTCGATCTCTGGCTGAGGAGGTAGCTGCCATGGTGGCAGGGCTCGATAATTTGAGCGGGCATGAGGACGAAGGGGGAGCTTCACCTCCTCGAGATGTTCCATCTCCTGCTCACTTGGAGAGAGGAAGCCGGGTGGGTGATGCTACTCCTCATCCTTTGCCAGAGCCAACCCCCAACAAGGAGAAATCGACTCCCAAGGTTAAGAGCTCCGACCGCGGGAAGGGAAAGGCTCCTCAAGTCGAGGCTTCAGGTATCTGTATTAACTTGTCTTGATTGACTGTCTTGTCTTTGAAGCTCAAAAATATTCTAACACTTTGAGCTCTTGTGTTGATTGCAGGTACGCCTGTTGGTTCGACTCCAAAGATAAAGAGCTTGGGTGATGTTGACATCAACCACCCGACCAGTGTGATCCGGAATCTTTGCAACCTTCCGGGAGCGACTTTTGAAGAAGCCTTCGATCGGCTTGAAGTTGTGGTATGTGCATATGCTTTGATCAATTGTTCGAGTTGAATCTTCAGAATAATTCTAACTCTTTGTCTATTTGCAGAACTCAGCCTGTTTGAGAATCGCAAGCAAGCTCTCCAGGAAGGCAGAAAAACGGGAGGCCGCATCTGAGGTGTCCCGTTTGGCAGCCGAACTGAAGGCTGTGAGCGAGGAAAGAGATGGGCTGAGGGAGCTCCTGACTTCGAAGAAAAACTCTCTCAAGGCCAAAATCGAGGATCTTCGCAAGGGAAAGCTAGAGATCAAGGGGCTGCAGGATCGGTGTGAGGCGCAGAGTCACGAGCTTGAATCCTTAAAGAATCGACTCTCCAAGGTTGAGGAAGTGTCCTGCGGTCGCACTGACGAGATCAAGGAGCTGAAAGAACGACTTGCTGCTCAACATGCTGCTTTTACTGCCAGGGAGGAGACTTCCAAGAAGGCATTGGAGCATGCATTGTCCGAATGCAAGAGTTACAAAGAAACAGTCGAGAAAGCGACAGAGGCACTCAGGGCACATGTTAGCAGTGTCCGATCTTCTAAAGCTTCGGTTGCGAGCAAGCCTCGTGGTGAATCTGAAGGAGAAAAGTCGCGTGCTCCAAGCGTAGCCAAGCCCTGATGTATTTCTTCCTTTTCTTGGTTGTTTACACTTGTAAACTCTTGACATGTAGCAGCTCATCATTGTATTTGACAAGTTTTGATAATCAAAAGATCTTTTTGGTGTTTAAAAATTGAATCTCTTGAGTTGAATGTCTTTGAATGTCATGTTCTGGATAGCATTAGAATAGATACAATCTTTTGAATATAAGGGGTCAAGTCGCAACTTGATTACCCAAACTTATTGTAACTTGAATTCGTGTAACATTTGTATGTGAGGGGTTGAGTCGCAACTCAAGCACCCAAACCTGTTAGACGATATCGAAATTGATTGAAATTGAATATTGAAATTGAGGGTCAGTTTAACATTTGCTAGTAAGGGGTTGAGTCGCAACTCTAACACCCAAACTTGTTAATAGACCTGGTAACTTGAATATGGTCAGTTTTTAACATTTGCTAGTAAGGGGTTGAGTCGCAAATCTAACACCCAAACTTGTTAAAAGACCTGGTAACTTGAATATCGATAACTTGAAAACTGCTTCAGAACTTGAATTGTAAAGCTGAATACTGGCACATTTGAATACTTGAAAGAGAACTTTATTTATCACATAATTTACATCATGGATAGAACATCTTGAGGTGTCTAGAATTCCAAGCTCGAGGCAATCTATCTCCTTCTGGTGTGATCAGTCTGTAAGAACCTTTGCCTCCAACTGATTCAACGATGTATGGACCTTCCCAGTTGGGAGCAAGCTTCCCACTGCTGTGTTCTTTGGTATTGTAAAAAACTGCTCTGAGAACTAGGCTACCCACTGGGAACTGTCTCTTGTAGACTTTTTCGTCGTAGGCTTGTTTGATCTTCTGTTGGTACTTGGCCACACGAAGTGAAGCTTGATCTCGTAATTCTTCAGAGAAGTCTAGATCATTGATCCGAAGTTCTTCGTTGATTCCTTCTTCAACTACTCTGGTCTTCAGGGTACTTGATATGTTTTCTGTTGGGAGTACTGCCTCCGATCCATAGGTTAGACGAAAGGGCGAGAACCCTGTTGATCTTCTCGGAGTTGTGCGATACCCCCAAAGAACTTCAGGTAAGACCTGTTCCCACAATCCTTTTTTGCTGTTGAGTTTCTTTTTGAGTATACCAAGTATAGCTCTATTTGAGGCTTCAGCTTGACCATTGCATTGAGGATATCTTGGAGTTGAATAGAATAGCTTGATACCGTTGTTTAGACAGAACTCTCGGAATTTGTCAGAGTCGAATTGAGCTCCATTGTCAGCAACAAGAACTTGAGGTGTGCCGAATCTTGAGAAGATGTTGTGCCGAATGAATTTGATCACTTCGTCGTCAGTCTCTCGGAAGAGGGGCACAGCTTCCACCCATTTGGTAAAGTAATCCGTGGCCAGCAGTAGATACTTCTTCTTGCTCGGAGTTGGGGGGAAAGGACTCAAGAAATCTAACCCCCACTGATGGAATGGCCAGGGACTTGATAGTTGATGAAGCTCATCTGCAGGGAGATGGATAGCTCGAGCGTGTCTTTGGCATGGCTCGCATCTTTGAACAACGTGTCGAGCATCTTTTGCCATTGTAGGCCAGTAATAACCTTGTAGTTTCGTTTTGGCTTCAAGAGATCTTCCTCCCGAATGATTCCCACAAGCTCCAGAATGGATATCAATAAGGATGGCCTGTGCTTGCTCGGGACCAAGGCACTTGAGCAACATCCCGTTGTGAGATTTGAAATATAGATCTTCTTCTTGAACAGTATAGTAAGGAAGTTTTCTTTGAAGTTTTCGAGCTTGATTGGGATCTTCTGGCACTTTGCCATGCTTGAAGAAGTCGAAAATTGGTTGTCTCCAGTCTTCAAGATCACTTGTAGTATTGAGGTTCGATCTCAGTTGATCTCCACCCCCAGATCCTTTTGTAGTAGCAAGGATCTGTTGATCGGGGATGGTCTTGGGCACTTCCTGATAATTAATCTGTATTTGCCTTCCTCCGAGTGAGTCTCCAAGAACTGAGGCAGCATTGGCTAAAGCATCTGCTTCACGATTATCTGCCCTTGGAATTTGAACGAACTCAGTTGTAGTAAAACGTTGTTGAAGACGTCGTACTAAGGCCAAGTAGAGTTGCATTCTTTCTTCACGAGCTGTGTACTCTCCATTGATTTGCCTTATGATCAGCTGGGAGTCGCTGTAGACGATGATTCGATCTACTCCCAGGGATTCCGCCATTTCGAGTCCGGAAATGAGTGCTTCGTACTCAGCTTCGTTGTTGGTGGCGTTGAACCCTAGGAGAGTGGCCTTCTGTAGATGATCCAGTTCGGGGGATATTAAGACTATCCCAGTTCCCGAACCAATCGAACTTGAAGCTCCATCAGTATAAAGCTTCCATGGCGGAGTTGCAGCAATAGCTTCGAGACTTGGATCAATTTTTGTTGCAAGGTTGATCGGAGTATTGTCCTCATCTTCTAAGCGCATATCCATATCTTCTTCCCAAGTGATGGGGTCTTCAACTGGAAAGTCAGCTAGAAAATCAGCAATAGCTTGACCTTTGATAGAGGTGCGAGATTCGAACTGAATTCCCAGGGAGCTCATTTCGATCACCTATTTGGTCATACGACCCGCTCTACCAGCTTTGTCAACGATATCTTTGAGTGGATGTTCTGAAATGACAGTGATCTGGTGGGAGACGAAGTAAGGTTGAAGGCGACGCGATGCAGTGAGCAAGGCCAGGATGACCTTCTCAGTTTTTGAGTAGCGAGTCTCAGCCGGAAGAAGAGTATGGCTAATGTAATAGACTGGATGTTCGATGCCACCTCTTCTACTAACTAGGACTGCGCTGATTGCTTGATCAGTTACGGAGAGATAGAGCCATAAGTCTTCTTTTGGAAGTGGAGCCGTCAAGATAGGAGCTTGCACCAGATATTTCTTGATGCTTTGAAATGCTTCTTCACAGATCGGACTCCAGCCGGAGGTGTCTGCCTTTCGTAGTTTGTCGAAGAGAGGCTTACACTTGTCGGAAGACTTTGAGATGAACCGATTGAGGGCAGCAAGCCTTCCAGTGAGTCGCTGCACTTCCTTTCGATTGGTAGGTGATGGCATGTCGAGGATAGCTCGAATTTGATCGGAATTGGCTTCAATACCCCTCCTGGTCACAAGATGACCCAGGAATTTGCCAGATTGAACTCCGAAAGTGCACTTGGCTGGATTGAGCTTCATACGATATTTTCGAAGAACTTGAAAGGTTTCCGCCAGATCGGAAAGATATTTGCTCCGAACGGAACTCTTGGTGAGGAGATCATCAACATATACTTCGACGTTGCGTCCGATCTGGCTTTCGAACATCTTGGTGACTAGCCTTTGATAGGTAGATCCAGCATTTTTGAGGCCGAACGACATTACTCTGTAGCAGTAGAGACCTCGGCTAGTCACGAAGCAAGTCTTCTCTTGATCGTCTGGATGAAGTGGAATTTGATTATATCCAGAATACCCATCCATGAAAGATAATAGCTCGTGGCCAGCAGTGGCATCGACGAGTCTATCGATCCTTGGCATGGGAAATGGGTCTTTGGGGCAAGCCTTGTTGAGATTGGTGAAGTCGATGCAGACTCTGACCTTTCCATTCTTCTTCGGAACAGCCACAATATTAGAAATCCAAGTAGGATACTCTACTTCTCGGATGAAGCCTGCTGCAAGTAGCTTGGTGATTTCTTCTTGAACTGCAACTTGTAGCTCTGGTCGGATGGTGCGTGGCTTTTGCTTGATAGGCTTCACCTCTTCTTTGATCGCAAGTCGGTGACAAGCATCATCTGGATTGATTCCAGGCATGTCTTCAAAGCACCAAGCGAAGACGTCGATATTGGACTGGAGGAAGGATACCATGTCTTGCGCTTCTGCATCGCTAAGACAGGTACCAATGAAAGTTTGTCGAGGGAGATCTCCGCTGCCTATGTTGATTGGGATGATTTCTTCAATTGAAGGTGATGCTTCCCATTCGATTGGTGGAGGTTCGGTCAGCGGGATCTCCTTTGATTGCTATTTGGAAGAGGGACCAGCTTCATCTCGTGGCCGCTTTGGAGGAGCAATATTGATCTTTCGATCTGTCTTTGCCGCAGCAGCCTCACAAGACCTTCCAGCTTGTTGATCGCCTCGAATGCAGATGATGCCTTCTCCAGTTGCAAACTTGAGTAATTGATGGTAAGAGGAGGAGATGGCATTGATCTGGTGGAGGAAAGGTCGCCCGAGGATGGCGTTGTAACTGGAGACCCCTTCGACAATGGCAAACCTCACCGAGACTCGAGTCTCTCGGCTGAGGTCCAGAGTGAATCTTGATTCACCCACCGTGATGCTTCGTTCGCCGTTGAAGCCAGTGATCACGGTTGGAACGACGTCAAGGCTTTGATATTTATGTCCCAGACGTTTGAAGCAGTCTGAAAACATAATGTCGATAGAACTCCCGGTGTCGATGAGGATCCGATTGACGGTGCTTCCATCGATGATGAGTTTCAAAACCAGGGGGTCTCGATGTGGAGTATGAACTCCTTGAAGATCAGTGTCGTTGAAGATAATGGATGGCCAAGCAAGACCTTCGATGGGCTTCTCGATCCAGGTATCTTCCTTGCTCGCAGTAGAACGAACGTGGAAGATGCGTCGAACTTGTCGATACACCTCTTTTCCGGTCAGATTTTGATTGTGCAATGTTCCATGAATACCAAAGACGTTGGCATTCACAGAGATAGGTTGCCGGTCAGAAGAGATTTGATGTATCCAACACACTTCTTTGCCCTTTGCAGAGGTTCGACGTTGATCGTGCCCGTTGTTGACGAATTCTTGAAGGTGGCCCTCTCGCAATAAGTCTTCAAGATGGAACTTCAACCGATAGCACCGGTCGGTGGAGTGGCCGTGACTTCGATGGAATTCGCAGTAGACTGTTTTGTCTGCTGTGAATTTGGAGTTTGGCTGAAGAGGATTGGGCCTCCGTAGATACTCGTCGTGTTAAATGCGGTCGAGTATTTGTTCGACTGGTAAATTCCACTCAGTGAAAGTGGTCTTCGTCGGAGATCGACGCCCATCATTCTTTGATCGTTTGTTGGCCGGAGGGGTTGCTGCCTCAGCGTTGTGAGCCTTGGCAGCATACTTGGGAACTTCCCTTTCCGCAGGTCTTCGCTTTGTTTCTCGACCTTTCCGAGCAACTTGATCATCTTCGACCTCGATCTCTCTCTGAATTCGATCAAACATAGCACCCAGAGAAGGAGGAGGGTTGCGGATGAAGTCATTGTAGATGTGTAGATCAAAGCGGAGAGCGTTCTGGAAAGCCAACATGATGGCTTCATCATCCAGATGTCTTCCAGAGAGGGCAGCGTGCTCGTTGCGAAACCTCCTAGTGAAACTTCGGAGAGTCTCGTCAGCACCCATTCTTAGCCGATAGAGAGAGTCTAGCTTCTTCTCGGGCTTCAGATTGAGCTGATAATGCTGCACGAAGAGTTTAGCCAAAATATCGAACTGGGTAATGGACCCAGCTCGGAGATTGTGATTCCAGTCGAGCGACGGTTCATCGAGCTTCCTGCGAAGGTGCGGCAGAGCACATTGTTTTCTTCTTCGTGCGGCGTTAGAGCTTGCTTGAATGCGAGGATGTGGAGAGTAGGATCTCCTCGGACGCAGTTGAATTTGGGGAGGATAGGAGTTCTCCATCCCTTCGGGAATGTTGATTCGAAAAGGCTTCGATGTAGAGGCCCGGCAGAGGAATACCCGTCCCTACGACCATGTCCTCGACCTAGAGGTGGGTCAAGAGGTAAGATCGTAAGGTCTTGATCATGCATTGAAGTATTTGCCGGTTGAAGTCGGTGTCGAAGGTCCGGTCCAAGTCCACGTTGAAGTGGAATGGATGGGGAAAGTCGGCTCTTTGAAGGAGCGCCTTTCATTTGGTGCTTCCTTGGTATGTTGAGCTTTGAAGGTGTCCTCTTGTCGCAGTTGCGGCCAGAAGAAGATTGAGAAGACTCGTCATCGAGACGGTCCCAAACACTCTGCTTCCAGGGGGTAGCAGAGGGAGTTGGATCACGTCGAATCCTCTCGAGGGCAGCAGTACCCATTGACCTCCGTTGCTCAGAGTGAGTCGAATGTCGAGGAAGATCGACCCTCTCACTTGTAGAGGGGATAGGAAGAGCGATCCCAGCCTCAGACGCTGCCTTCTTCAGAGCATCCCTCTCAGCGATGAGGGTGGCGTTTTGCTTTGCCAATTGGAGGAGTTGGAAATCGACCGCCGAAATTTGATAGGTTGATGGAGGATCTTCAACATGAGTAGGGGTAGTTTGCCCAATCGATTGTCGTGCAGGATGGACAATTGGTCGATCGACAGATCTTCCACTCCCTGAACGAACTCTCATCTTGGGGACAGCAAGGGGCTGTCCGAAGTTGAGCCTTTGACTCATTGATCGAGTCTCAGGACGAGCCTGTTGTTGAGTGTTACTTTCTTCTGGTTGACCTTGATGTTTCGTCCTCGCCATTCAGAGAGCGAAAGGTGCAACGAGAGTGCCGTTCGATTAGTTGTCTGATCAACCGAGAGGGCGAGGAAGTTTGACTATCAAGATCGGTTGTAGGTTCAACCGATCAAGTAGTAGTGGAGAGTTGGACTTTTTGATCGGATCCCACAGACGGCGCCAAACTGTGGGGGAAAATCTTCGTGCCGACCCGAAGACCTTCGCAGCACCAGTCAATTGAAGTTGATGTAGACTTCGAAGATCGTTGGTCGATCTAGTGATGGACGTTGCAGCTTTTGATATGTAGATATAGAGATGCAATCAGAGAGAGTGTTTGACACGAGAAGTGATCTCGGAGTTCAGCCGAAGCCTACGTCTCCGTGCTATAGGGTGCAACCCGAATTCACTAACACTTTTCTCGAAGTAACCTCGACAGGCCGAGTGCTACTGAAGTCTCTTTGATCTCTTCAAAGACAAGAAGATGATCAAGTAGAGGTGAAGGGTGAGAAGATAGAAATTCCAGAGCTCTGGTTCTGAAAATCAGATCTCAGAGTGGAAATCAGAAATTCTAGGATCTTAGATTTCGATCCTTTTACATTCGAAGGCTCTGCTATTTATAGGTTTTCCTGGTGGTGAATGGCGGTTTCTGCTGCAGTATCTGGGGATCCTCCAGGTAAAGTTGCGGGCCCCGCTACCATCTTCTGGGGGATTCCACAGGCTCTTGGTCCCACCAGGCAGGGCCAGTGGGTTCCGCGGTGGTCCTCGTGGACCCACCAGGCAGGGCCGGTGGGTCCCGCGGTGGCCCTTGTGGGCCCACCAGGCAGGGTCGGTGGGTCCCGCGGTAGTCCTCGTGGGCCCACCAGGCAGGGCCGGTGGGTCCCGCGGTAGTTGGTAAGCTTCTGCCAAAATTTGCACCCACAGAAGTGCGAGATTCAAATTGAATTCCCAAAGCACTCATTTCGATCACCCATTTGGTCATTCGACCAGCTCGACCAGCTTTGTCAATAATATCTTTGAGCGAGTGCTCTGAAATGACTGTGATCTGGTGGGAGATGAAATATGGTTGGAGACGGCACGATGCAGTGAGCAAGGCCAGGATGACCTTCTCAGTTTTTGAGTAGCGAGTTTCAGCCGGAAGAAGAGTGTGGCTAATATAGTAGACTGGATGTTCGATACCTTCTCTTCTACTGACTAAGACCGCACTGATTGCTTGATCAGTCACGGCAAGATAGAGCCACAAGTCTTCTGTTGGAAAAGGAGCAGTCAGGATAGGAGCTTGCACCAGATATTTCTTGATGCTTTGAAAAGCTTCTTCGCAAGTTGAACTCCACCCTGAAGTATCCGCCTTTCGTAGTTTGTCGAAGAGAGGCTTACATTTGTCTGAAGACTTTGAGATGAATCGATTGAGGGCAGCGAGTCTTCCAGTGAGACGCTGTACTTCTTTTCGATTAGTAGGTGATGGCATGTCGAGGATGGCTCGAATTTGATCAGGATTGGCTTCAATACCTCTCCTGGTCACAAGATGACCCAGGAATTTGCCAGATTGAACTCCGAAAGCGCATTTGGCTGGATTGAGCTTCATACGATACTTTCGAAGGACTTGAAAGGTTTCAGCCAGATCAGATAGATGCTTCCCTCTACTGGAGCTCTTGGTGAGGAGATCATCGATATAGACTTCGACGTTGCGACCGATCTGATCTTCGAACATTTTTGTGACTAACCTTTGATAGGTGGAACCAGCATTTTTGAGGCCGAATGGCATGACATTGTAGCAATAGAGGCCTCGGCTAGTCACAAAACACGTCTTCTCTTGATCATCAGCGTGAAGAGGAATTTGATTATACCCAGAATACCCATCCATGAAAGACAATAGCTCGTGGCCAGCAATGGCATCGACGAGTCTATCTATCCTTGGCATGGGAAATGGATCTTTGGGGCAAGCCTTGTTGAGGTTGGTGAAGTCGATGCAAACTCTGACTTTCCCATTCTTCTTCGGAACAACAACAATATTAGAGATCCAAGTAGGATACTCTACTTCACGGATGAAGCCTGCTGCGAGTAGCTTGGTGATTTCTTCTTGAACAACAACTTGTAGCTCTGGTCGGATGGTGTGTGGCTTTTGCTTGACAGGCTTCACCTCTTCTTTGATCGCAAGTCGGTGACAAGCGTCATCTGGATTGATGCCAGGCATGTCTTCGAAACACCAAGCGAAGACGTCGATATTGGACTTGAGGAAGGATACCATGTCTTGCGCTTCTGCGTCGCTAAGACCGGTACCAATGAAAGTTTGTCGAGGGAGATCTCCGCTGCCTATGTTGATCGGGATGATTTCTTCTATTGAAGGTGATGCTTCCCATTCGATTGGTGGAGGTTCGGTCAGCGGAATCTCCTTTGATTGCTATTTAGAAGAGGGACCAGCTTCATCTCGCGGTCGCTTTGGAGGAGCAATGTTGATCTTTCGATCTGTCTTAGCCGCATCAGCCTCACAAGACCTTCCAGATTGTTGATCACCTCGAATGCAGATGATGCCTTCTCCAGTTGCAAACTTAAGTAGTTGATGGTAAGAGGAGGAGATGGCATTGATCTGGTGGAGGAAAGGTCGCCCAAGGATGGCGTTGTAACTGGAGACCCCTTCGACAATGGCAAACCTCACCGAGACTCGAGTCTCTCGGCTGAGGTCCAGAGTGAATCTCGATTCGCCCACTGTGATGCTTTGTTCGCCGTTGAAGCCAGTGATCACGGTCGGGACGACGTCGAGACTTTGATATTTATGTCCCAGACGTTTGAAGCAGTTTGAGAACATAATGTCGATAGAACTCCCGGTGTCGATGAGGATCCATCGATGATGAGTTTCAAAACCAGGGGGTCTCGATGTGGAGTTTGAACTCCTTAAAGATCAGTGTCGTTGAAGACGATGGACGGCCAAGCAAGACCTTCGATGGGCTTCTCGATCCAGGTATCTTCTTTATTTGCAGTAGATCGAACATGGAAGATGCGCCGAATTTGCCGATCGACTTCTTTCCCGGTTACTGCCTGGTTGTGCAATGATCCATGAATACCAAAGATATTGGCATTCACGGTGAGAGATGATGGGTTGGAAGAGATTTGATGAATCCAGCAAGCCTCTTTCTCCTTTGCAGAGGGTCGACGTTGATCTTGCCCTTCTCTGGTGAATTCATGGAGGTGGCCTTCTCTCAGCAAGTCTTCGAGGTGAAACTTTAGCTGATAGCACCGATCGGTGGAATGGCCATGGCTCCGATGGAAATCACAATAAACAGTTTTATCGGCCGTGAACTTTGTGTTTGGCTGAAGTGGATTAGGCCTTCGAAGGAACTCCTCGTGTTGAATGCGGTCGAGTATTTGTTCGACCGGCATATTCCACTCGGTGAAAGTGATCTTCGTTGGAGATCGACGTCCGTAATTCTTTGATCGTTTGTTGGCCGGAGGGGTTGCTGCCTCAGCATTGTGGGCCTTAGCAGCATATTTTGGAGCTTCTCTTTCAGCAGGCCTTCGCTTCGTCTCTCGCCCTTTTCGAGCGACTTGATCGTCTTCGACCTCGATCTCTCTCTGGATTCGATCGAACATAGCCCCCAGAGAAGGAGGGGGATTACGGATGAAGTCGTTGTAGATGTGTAGATCGAAGCGGAGAGCATTCTGAAAAGCCAACATGATGGCTTCATCATCCAGATGTCTTCCAGAGAGGGCAGCGTGCTCGTTGCGAAATCTCCTAGTGAAACTTCGGAGAGTCTCGTCAGCACCCATCCTCAGTCGATATAGAGAGTCCAACTTCTTCTCGGGCTTCAGATTGAGCTGATAATGCTGTACGAAGAGTTTAGCCAAAACATCGAACTGGGTGATGGACCCATCTCGGAGATTGTGATACCAGTCGAGAGACGGCTCATCGAGACTTCCTGCGAAAGTGCGGCAGAGCACGTTATTTTCTTCTTCGTGCGGCGTTAGAGCTTGCTTGAATGCGAGGATATGGAGAGTAGGATCTCCTCAGACGCAGTTGAATTTGGGAAGGATAGGAGTTCTCCATCCCCTCGGGAATGTTGATTCGAAAAGGCTTCGATGTAGAGGCTCGGCAGAGGAATACCCGTCCCTACGACCATGTCCTCGACCTAGAGGTGGGTCAAGAGGCAAGATCGCAAGGTCTTGCTCAGGCATTGAAGTATTCGCTGGTTGAAGTCGATGTCGAAGGTCCGGTCCAAGTCCACGTTGAAGTGGAATGGATGGGGAAAGTCGGCTCTTTGAAGGAGCGCCTTTCATTTGGTGATTCCTTGGTATGTTGAACTTTGAAGGTGTCCTCTTATCGCAGTTACCGCCAGAAGATAATTGGGAAGACTCATCATCGAGGCGGTCCCAAACACTCTGCTTCCAGGGGGCAGCAGAGGGAGTTGGGTCACGTCGAATCCTCTCGAGGGCATCAGTGCCCATCGACCTCCGTTGCTCGGAGTGGATTGAATATCGAGGGAGATCAACCCTCTCACTTGGGGAGGGGATCGGAAGAGCGATTCCAGCCTCGGAGGCTGCTTTCTTCAGAGCATCCCTCTCAGCAGTGAGGGTGGCATTTTGCTTTGCCAATTGGAGAAGTTGGAAGTCGACTGCAGAGATTTGGTAGGTCGATGGAGGGTCTTCAGCAGGAGTGGGGGCAGTTTGTCCAACTGATTGTCGTGCGGGATGGGCGATAGGTCGATCGACAGATCTCCCACTCCCTGAATGAACCCCCATATCAGGAACAGCAAGGGGCTGTCCGAAGTTGAGCCTTTGACTCATTGATCGAGTCTCAGGACGAGCTTGTTGTTGAGTGTTACTTCCTTCTGGTTGACCTTGATGCTTCGTCCTCGCCATTCAGAGAGCGAAAGGTGCAACGAGAGTGCCGTCCGATCAGTTGTCTGATCAACCGAGAGGGCGAGGAAGTTTGACTATTGAGATCGGTTGTAGGTTCAACCGATCAAGTAGTAGCAGAGAGTTGGACTTTTTGATCGGATCCCACAGACGGCGCCAAACTGTGGGGGAAAATCTTCGTGCCGACCCGAAGACTTTCGCAGCACCAGTCAATTGAAGTTGAAGTTTACGTCGAAGATCGTTGTTCGATCTGTTGATTGAAGTTGAAGCCTTTGATATGTAAACAGAGAGATGCAATCAGAGAGATTGTTGACACAAGATGTGATCTCGGAGTTCAGCCGAAACCTACGTCTCCGTGCTATAGGGAGCAACCCGAATTCACTAACACTTATATTGAAGTGATCTCGACAGGCCGAGTATCACTGAAAACACTCTGATCTCTTTGAAAGAGAGAAGAAGATCAAAGAGAGGTGGAAGATGGGAAGTTAGAAATCTCAGAGCTCTGGTTTTGGAACTGAGAGTTCGATCCTTTTACATTCGAAGGCTCTGCTATTTATAGGATTCTATGGGAGGAATTCCGGGGTAAATGGCGGTTTCTGCTGTCGTATCTGGGGATCCTCCAGGTAAGGCTGGTGGGCTCCGCTACCGTTTTAGGAGGCCCACCAGGCAGGGCCGGTGGGTCTCGCTGTGGTACTCGGGGGCCCACCAGGCAGGGCCGGTGGGTCCCGCTGTTGTCTTCGGGGGGCCCCCAGGCAGGGCCGGCGGGTCCCGCTGTGGTCTCCGGGGGCCCACCAGGCAGGGCCGGTGGATCCCGCTGTTGGCAACCTTCATACCAAAATTTGCACCCACATGATCCATTCTATTTCATTCGTACGATCCATTCTTACGATCGTACGAAGGAATTAGAATGGATTGTATGAATGAATAAGAAGGGATACATTCGTGCGAATGAATTAGAATGGATCGTACGAATGAGTAAGAATGGATCGTACGGATGAAATAGAATGGATTGTACGAATGAATTAGAATGGATTCATTCGAATAAATTAGAATGGATCGTGTGAAAGAATTAGAATGGATTGTATGAATGAATTAGAATGGATCGTACGAATGAATTAGAATGGATACATTCGTGCGAATGAATTAGAATGGATCGTACGAATGAATTAGAATGGATCATACGAATGAATTAGAATAAATTGTGCGAATGAGTAAGAATGGATCGTACGAAGAAATTAGATTAGATCGTATGAATGAATTAGAATGGATCGTGCGAATGAATTAGAATGGATCGTATGAATGAATTAGAATGGATCGTATGAATGAATTAGAATGGGTCGTACAAAGGAATTAGAATGGATCGTACGAATGAATTAGAATGGATCATACAAATGAATTATAATGGATCGTATGAATGAATTAGATTGGATCGTATGAATGAATTAGAATGGATCGTGCGAATGAATTAGAATGGATCGTGCGAATGAATTAGAATGTATCGTACGAATGACTTAGAATGGATCGTATGAATGAATTTGAATGGATCGTGCGAATGAATTAGAATGGATCATACAAATGAATTAGAATGGATCGTACGAATGAATTAGAATAGATCGTACGAATGAAATAGAATAGATTATGCAAATGAATTAGAATGGATCGTACGAATGAATTAGAATGGATCGTGCAAATGAAATAGAATGGATCGTATGAATGAATTAGAATGGATCGTACTTATGAATTAGAATGGATCGTACGAATGAGTAAGAATGGATCGTACGAATGAAATAGAATGGATCATACGAATGAATTAGAATGGATACATATGAATGAATTAGAATGGATACATTTGTGCGAATGAATTAGAATGGATCGTGCGAATGAATTAGAATGGATCGTACGAATGAATTAGAATGGATCGTATGAATGAATTAGAATAGATTGTGCGAATGAATTAGAATGGATCGTATGAATGAATTAGATTGGATCGTATGAATGAATTAGAATGAATCGTGCGAATGAATTAGAATGGATCGTATGAAGGAAATAGAATGGATCATATGAATTAGAATGGATCGTACGAAGGAATTAGAATGGATCATACGAATGAATTAGAATGGATCATACGAATGAAATAGAATGGATCGTACGAAGGAATTAGAATGGATCGTACGAAGGAATTAGAATGGATCGTACGAAGGAATTAGAATGGATCGTACGAATGAATTAGAATAGATTGTGCGAATGAATTAGAATGGATCGTACGAATGAATTAGAATGGATTGTATGAATGAATTAGAATGGACCTTTGTACGATCCATTCTAAATAATTCATACGATCCATTCTAATTCATTTATACGATCCATTCTAATTCATTGACACGATCCGTTCTAATTCATTCATACGATGTATTCTAATTCATTCATGATCCATTCTAATTCATTCGTACGATCCATTCTAATTCATTCGCACGATCCATTCTAATTCATTCGTACAATCCATTCTAATTCATTCGTACAATCCATTCTATTTCATTCGTACGATCCATTCTTACTCATTCGTTCGATCCATTCTAATTTATTCGCACGAATGTATCCATTCTAATTCATTCGTACGATCTATTCTAATTCATTCACACAATCTATTCTAATTCATTCACACGATCCATTCTAATTCATTCATACGATCCATTCTAATTCATTCGCACGATCCATTCTAATTCTAATTCATTCGCACGAATGTATCCATTCTAATTCATTCGTACATGTATGAATTCATTCGTACGATCCATTCTAATTCATTCGTATGATCCATTCTAATTCATTCGTACGATCCATTCTTACTCATTCGTACGATCCATTCTAATTCATTCGCACGAATGTATCCATTCTAATTCATTCGTACGATCCATTCTAATTCCTTCGTACGATCCATTCTAATTCCTTCGTACGATCCATTCTAATTCCTTTGTACAACCCATTATATTTCATTCGTATCGTACGATCCATTCTAATTCATTCGCACGATCAATTCTAATTCATTCATACGATCCATTCTAATTCATTCGTACGATTCATTCTAATTCATTTGCACGATCCATTCTAATTCACTAATACGATCCAATCTAATTCATTCATACGATCCATTCTAATTCATTCGCACGATCCATTCTAATTCATTCATACGATCCATTCTAATTCATTCGTACGATCCATTCTAATTCATTCATACGATCCAATCTAATTCATTCATACGATCCATTCTAATTCATTCGTACCGATCTATTCTTACTTATTCGTACGATCCATTCTAATTCATTTGCACGAATATATCTATTCTAATTCATTCATACGATCCATTCTAATTCCTTCGTACGATCCATTCTAATTCATTCACATGAATGTATCCATTCTAATTCATTCGTACGATCCATTCTAATTCATTCGTACGATCCATTCTAATTCATTTATACGATCCAATCTAATTCATTCATACAATCCATTCTAATTCATTCGCACGAATTTATCCATTCTAATTCATTCGTACGATCCATTCTAATTCATTCGCACGATCCATTCTAATTCATTAATACGATCCAATCTAATTCATTAATACGATCCATTCTAATTCATTCGCACGAATGTATCCATTCTAATTCATTCGTACGATCCATTCTAATTTATTCGCACAATCTATTCTAATTCATTCGTACGATCCATGCTTATTCATTCGTACGATCCATTCTAATTCATTCGCACAATCCATTCTAATTCATTCGTACGATCCATTCGTGCGAATGAATTAGCATGGATACGAATGAATTAGAATGGATACATTCGTGCGAATGAATTAGAATGGATCATACGAATGAGTAAGAATGGATCGTATGAATGAATTAGAATGGATCGTATGAATGAATTAGAATTGATCGTGCGAATGAATTAGAATGGATTGTGCGAATGAATTAGAATGGATACATTCGTTCGAATAAATTAGAATGGATCATACGAATGAGTAAGAATTGATCGTACGAATGTATTCGTGCAAATGAATTAGAATGGATCGTATGTACGAATGAATTAGAATGGATCGTACGAATGAGTAAAATGGATCGTACGAATGAAATAGAATGGATTGTACGAATGAATTAGAATGGATACATTCGTGCGAAGGAATTAAAATAGATCGTATGAATGAATTAGAATGGATCGTATGAATGAATTAGAATGGATCATACGAATGAGTAAGAATGGATCGTATGTATGAATTAGAATTGATCGTACGAATGAATTAGAATGAATTAGAATGGATCGTACGAATGAATTAGAATGGATACATTCGTGCAAATGAATTAGAATAGATCGTACGAATGAATTAGAATGGATCGTACGAATGAGTAAGAATGGATCGTACGAATGAAATAGAATGGATTGTACGAATGAATTAGAATAGATCGTACGAATGAATTAGAATGGATCGTGTGAAAGAATTAGAATGGATTGTATGAATGAATTAGAATGGATCGTATGAATGAATTAGAATGGATCGTACGAATGAATTAGAATGGATTGTACGAATGAATTCGAATGGATCGTACGAGTGAATTAGAATGGATACATTCGTGCGAATGAATTAGAATGGATCATACGAATAAGTAAGAATGGATCGTACGAATGAAATTGAATGGATTGTACAAATGAATTAGAATGGATCGTACGAATGAAATAGAATGGATCGTAATCTAATTCATTCATACGATCCATTCTAATGTGAATGAATTAGAATGGATCGTATGAATGAATTAGATTACGATCCATTCTATTTCATTCGTACGATCCATTCTAATTCATTCGTACAATCCATTCTATTTCATTCGTACGACGCACGATCCATTCTAAGTCATTCGTATGATCCATTCTAATTCATTAGTACAATCCATTCTATTTCATTCGTACGATCCATTCTTACTCATTCGTACGATCCATTCTAATTCATTCGTACGATCTATTCTAATTCATTTGCACGAATGTATCCATTCTAATTCATTCGTGCGATCCATTCTAATTCATTCTAATCCATTCGTACGATCCATTCTAATTCATTCATACGATCCATTCTTACTCATTCGTATGATCCATTCTAATTCATTCATACAATCCATTCTAATTCATTCATACGATCTATTCTAATTCTTTCGAACAAATGTATCCATTCTAATTCATTCGTACAATCTATTCTATTTCATTCGTACGATCCATTCTTACTCATTCGTACGATCCATTCTAATTCATTTGTACATACGATCCATTCTAATTCATTTGCACGAATACATTCGTACGATCCATTCTTACTTATTCGTATGATCCATTCTAATTCATTCGCACGAATGTATCCATTCTAATTCATTCATACGATCCATTCTAATTCATTCGCACAATCCATTCTAATTCATTCGCACGATCAATTCTAATTCATTCATACGATCCATTCTAATTCATTCGTACGATCCATTCTTACTCATTCGTATGATCCATTCTAACTCATTCTCACGAATGTATCCATTCTAACTCATTCGTATCCATTCTAATTCATTCGTACGATCCATTCTAATTCATTCGCACGATCCATTCTAATTCATTTGCACGAATGTATCTATTCTAATTCATTCGTACGATCCATTCTAATTCATTCGCACAATCCATTCGAATTCACTCATACGATCCATTCTAATTCATTCGTACGATCCATTCTAATTCATTCGCACAATCTAGTCTAATTTATTCGTACGATCAATTCTAATTCATTCGCACGAATGTATCCAATCTAATTCATTCGTACGATCCATTCTAATTCATTCGCACGAATGTATCCATTCTAATTCCTTCGTAAAATCCATTGTAATTCCTTCGTACGAATCATTCTTACTCATTCGTACGATCCATTATAATTCATTCGCTCGAATGTATCCATTCTAATTCCTTCGTACGATCCATTCTAATTCATACGATCCATTCTATTTCATTCGTACGATTCATTCTTACTCATTAGCACGATACATTCTTATTCATTCGTACAATCCATTCTAATTCATTCGCACGATCCATTCGAATTCACTCACACGATCCATTCTAATTCATTTGTATGATCCATTCTAATTCATTTGTATCCATTCTATTTCATTCGCACGATCCATTCGAATTCATTCATACGATCCATTCTAATTTCCATTCTAATTCATTCATACGATCCATTCTAATTCATTCGCACGAATGTATCCATTCTAATTCATTCGTACGATCCATTCTAATTCATTCGCACGATCCATTCTAATTCATTCATACGATCCATTCTAATTCATTCGTACAATCCATTCTAATTCATTAATTAGAATGGATCGTACGAATGAATTAGAATGGATCGTAACGAATGAATTAGAATAGATTGTGCGAATGAATTAGAATGGATCGTATGAATGAATTAGAATGGATCGTACAAATGAATTAGAATGGAATGGATTGTACGAATGAATTAGAATGGATCGTCCGAATGAATTAGAATTGATTGTACGAATGAATTAGAATGGATCGTACGGATGAATTAGAATGGATCGTGTGAAAGAATTAGAATGGATTTTATGAATGAATTAGAATGGATCGTATGAATGAATTAGAGTGGATCGTATTTTTTCGTGCTAATGAATTAGAATGGATCCTACGAATGAATTAGAATGGATACATTCGTGCGAAAGAATTAGAATGGATCGTATGAATGAATTAGATTGGATCGTATGAATGAATTAGAATGGATCGTGCGAATGAATTAGAATGAATCGTGTGAATGAATTAGAATGGATCATACGAATGAAATAGAATGGATCGTACGAAGGAATTAGAATGGATCGTACGAATAAATTAGAATGGATACATTCGTGCGATTGAACTAGAATGGATCATACGAATGAATTAGAGTGGATCGTACGAATGAATTAGAATGGATACATTCGTGCGAATGAATTAGAATGGATCGTACGAATGAGTTAGAATGGATCGTACGAATGAAATAGAATGGATCGTACGAATGAATTAGAATGGATCGTACGAATGAATTAGAATGGATCGTACGAATGAATTAGAATGGATCGTGTGAATGAATTAGAATGGATCGTGCGAATGAATTAAAGTGCCTTCGTACGAATCATTCTTACTCATTCGTACGATCCATTCTAATTCATTCGCACGAATGTATCCATTCTAATTCCTTCGTACGATCCATTCTAATTCATACGATCCATTCTATTTCATTCGCCGTACCAGTCAATTGAAGTTGGGTTGAAGAGATCGTTGTTCGATCTGTTGATTGAAGTCGCTTCTTTCGATATGCAAACAGAGTGGCAATCAGAAAGAGTTGACACGTGAGATATGATCTCGGAGTTCAGCCGAAGCCTACGTCTCCGTGCTATAGGGAGCAACCCGAATTCACGAACACTTGTATTGAAGTGATCTCGACAGGCCGAGTATCACTGAAACCACTCTGATCTCTTTAAAGACAAGAAGAAGATCGAAGAGAGGAAGAAGAGAGAAAGCTGAGAAACTCCAGAGCTCGGGATTTCTGAAAATCAGATCTCAGAACTGAAATCGGATTTTGGATCTATTTATATTCGAAGGGTCTGCTATTTATAGAATTTTCTGGTGGCAAATGGCGGTTTCTGCTGTCGTATCTGGGGATCCTCCAGGTAAGGCTGGTAGGGCCCCATTGCCACTTCCTGGGAGATTCCACAGGCTCCTGGGCCCACCCGGCAGGGCTGGGGGTCCCGCGGTAGTCTTCGCGGGCCCACCAGGCAGGGCCGGTGGGTCCCGATGTTGTCTTCGTGGGCCCACCAGGCTGGGCCGGTGGGTCCCGCTGTTTGCAGACTTCTTGCCAAAATTTACACCCACAGTTACCCCCTCCAAGTTAGCTAGAGGCCAATCTGGCTGGCTTGGATTCATGGTGCGAAGCTAACGATCCCCTGTTTACAAAATGCCAAGGAGCTTGCCAAGTGTTAGTATCAAAAAAGAACTGATCGGTCAAATTTGACCGATCGATTAAAATCAACCGGTCAAGGTTGAGATGATCGGACAAAAATTTCTTGTTTGATATACCCAATAGAAAATCGACCGATCGATCGATTTTGACCGATCGGTCAAGTTTGATCGATCGGTTGAAATCAACCGATCGAGGTTGGAGTGATCGGGCAAAAAACCAAGTTTTTTGCACGATCCAGTAGAAAATCGACCGATCGGTTGATTTTAACCGATCGGTTGAAATCAACCGGTCGAGGTTGGAGTGATCGGGCAAAAAACCAAGTTTTTTGCCCGATCCAGTAGAAAATCGACCGATCGGTTGATTTTGTCCGATCGGTCAAGTTTGACCGATCGGATGAAATCAACCGGTCGAGGTTGGAGTGATCGGGCAAAAAACCAAGTTTTTTGCCTGATCCAGTAGAAAAATCGATCGATCGGTTGATTTTGACCGATCGTCAAGTTTGATCGATCGGTTGAAATCAACCGATCGAGGTTGGAGTGATCGGGCAGAAAACCAAGTTTTTTGCCCGATCTAGCAGAAAATCGACCGATCGGTTGATTTTGACCGATCGGTTGAAATCAACCGGTCGAGGTTCGAGTGATCGGGCAAAAAACCAAGTTTTTTGCGCGATCCAGTAGAAAATCGACCGATCGGTTGATTTTGACCGATCGGTCAAGTTTGACCGATCGGTTGAAATCAACCGGTCGAGGTTGGAGTGATCGGGCAAAAAGCCAAGTTTTTTGCCCGATCCAGTAGAAAAATCGACCGATCGATTGATTTTGACCGATCGGTCAAGTTTGACCGATCGGTTAAAATCAACCGGTCGAGGTTGGAGTGATCGGGCAAAAAACCAAGTTTTTTGCCCGATCTAGTAGAAAATCGACCGATCGGTTGATTTTAACCGATCGGTTGAAATCAACCGGTCGAGGTTGGAGTGATTGGGCAAAAAACCAAGTTTTTTGCCCGATCCAGTAGAAAAATCAACCGATCGATTGATTTTGACCGATCGGTTGAAATCAACCGGTCGAGGTTGGAGTGATCAAGCAAAAAACCAAGTTTTTTGCCCGATCTAGTAGAAAATCGACCAATCGGTTGATTTTGACCGATCGGTCATGTTTGACCGATCGGTTGAAATCAACCGGTCGAGGTTGGAGTGATCGGGTAAAAAACCAAGTTTTTTGCCCGATCCAGTAGAAAATCGACCGATCGGTTGATTTTGACCGATCGGTCAAGTTTGACCGATCAGTTGAAATCAACCGATCGAGGTTGGAGTGATCGGGTAAAAAACCAAGTTTTTTACCAGATCCAGTAGAAAATCGACCGATCGGTTGATTTTGACTGATCGGTCAAGTTTGACCGATCGGTTGAAATCAATCGGTCGAGGTTGGAGTGATCGGGTAAAAAACCAAGTTTTTTGCCCGATCCAGTAGAAAATCGACCGATCGATTGATTTTGACCGATCGGTCAAGTTTGACCGATCGGTTGAAATCAACCGGTCGAGGTTGGAGTGATCGGGTAAAAAATCAAGTTTTTTACCCGATCCAGTAGAAAATCGACCGATCGGTTGATTTTGACTGATCAGTCAAGTTTGACCGATCGGTTGAATTCAATCGATCGAGTAAATTACCCGATCGTCTGCCTGTCGATGGGGTAAAATCTTCGAATGGCAATTGAGTTTGATCTTTCTGCTTGAACTGGTGCTTGAACTGGTGGTTTGATTGGACCAGCGGTTCGCTTGAACCGGTATTCCAGCCGGTTTGACGCTTCGATGGTCTGACAGTTCGCCTGATTTTGCGCTTGCTACGGATTGATGCCACGTGTCTTTGGTAAAAACACAGGATTTGACATGGTGATGACACGTGTCCTCTCGATCTGCACGCCAGTTTACTCTGGATATATAATCCCTCTTGGGTTTCATTTTTGCCTCGCGCTTCCAGAATTTTTTCGAAGTCCAGAGTCTTTGCTCTCGGTTTTTGTTTTTTGTTTCCTTCCGATCGGTATAAATGACGTCTTCTGGCAGCGTGAAGAAGGTGAACTTGGTCCCCTCGAAGAGGAAGGGGAAGGAGATTGCTGAAGTCTTATCCGTTCCGAAGGGCCGTGGCAAGGGCAAGGCTGAGCTTATCGAGCTTGGTCAATTGGGCAAGAGGCACCAGGGAGTGGGGTTTGCTTCTACACCATCCCGTCCAGAGCACATCCCCAAGGCAAGATTCGTTCTTTGCCCGCTGATGCCTTTGTCGGTGGAACCGGAGTATGGGTACAATACCGGTGGCAGACTTACCGACTTGAAGAGGGAGAAATTGTAGAAGCTACTAGCTTGCTTCATAGAGGGGAAGGTCCGACCATCACTTCCGGGAGTTTTATCCGCTTTCGGTATCGACAAGCGGACAATCTTTACTACATATGCGAGCAAGGAGCAAGTGATGGGGACGATAGTTACTATTGGCCAGTTGAACTGTTGACTGCGCCTCCCGCTGCCGCCGTTCGCCGCAAGGCTTCTGAATACCTCAGGTCTTTATCCTTGGCAGATCTCGGGGAACGCATGGAGAATCATCTATGCTTTCTGCCGTGTGGAGTCCAACTTCCAAGATGAGCTGAGGGAGTGTTACTCCAGCATTCCTGAGGGTTGCAAGGATAGAGTTGGGCTATTTCTTCTACCACTACAAGAGCTTCGAGGAAGGATAGCCCATTCTTCAATCTGACTGGCATCTCAGCCCTTCGCCCGATCGTCGACACCGTCGGCTCTGACAAGCCCTACACCGACTAGTCGCTATCGGTTTCCGATGCATGGACACCTCTCTCGGTACCTGAGACTCCTCGTTATAAGGTGCACGAAGAGATAGATATATACTGTGCAGGAGGAGCTCTCGCATGGCCTTCGGAGCGGGTAGGGGCTATTGACAATCTCTTCCTGGAGCTGACATGCGGGACTTAATCATGGAAGCAGTTCTCGAACTGGCCAGTTCGACATGGCAATGCCAACCTCCTCCACCGACTGCGGGCCCTCTATGAAGACAACGAAGTCTTGTATTCCAATTATGAGGAGGATCCTCAATCGGGCAAGATCGTTAGAAGAATTCGGGCCGAGAAGAAGGCGCACAGAGCCCGGCGCAGCTTGCCCACAGAGGAGAAGCTGGTGATCAATCGCAAGGGCCAGGCCAAGAAGAGGAAAATCTATGTCGAGGAGGAGAAGAAGAAAGAAGAAGAGAAAGAGAAGGAAGGCGGAGGTGGAGATGAAGATGAAGAGGATGGGGGTGACGATGATGAGGACAGTGCCGATGATGATGATGATGGTAGCAACGACAGCGGTGAAGGAGGAGGAAATGGAGATGGAGCAAATGGGGGTGGAGAGGAAGTGCCTCCCATTCCCACTGGTGGTGGTGGGGACGAACTTCCTCCCACCCCCACTGGTGGTGGTGAGGGTGAGCTTCCTCCCACCCCCACTGGAAGTGGTGAAGAAGATTCACAACCCAACCCTATAGACGAGGCTAAGGCCCGTCGCATGGAGGGAGTGATGGATGCAGAGGGTGATGGCCGAAAGGTGCAACCCCTGTATCGTTTTGAAGAGTTGAAGAAGCGCCCCATGCACTTTAAGATCAAGTTCTCGGGGAGTGGTGGGGTTAGAACCAACCCCACACCCCTCGACCAAATGCCTCCGAACGTTCCCCGTCTCGAAGGCCCTACTACAAGCGGAGGTTTGGAGGTTGAACAACCTCCTCCCCCGTCGCTCTCTTTGGCGGAGGAGATGGCAGCCCTGGTGGCTGGGCTCGAGCAGCAACAAGATGAAGGGGAGATCTCATCTCCTCGGGGCGTTCCTTCTCCTGCACACATGGAGAGAGAGAGCCGCGTGGGTGATGGGACTCCCCAACCTCAGCCAGAGCCAACCCCTTCCAAAGAGAAGTCTCCCCCCAAGGATAAGAGCACTGATCGTGGGAAGGAGAAAGTATCTCAAGTCGATGCCACAGGTATCCTTACTAACTTCTTCTTATAATTGCACTGCCTTTGAAGTTTGAAAATATTCTAACTCTTTGAATTTTTGCTTGACTTGCAGAGACTCCTGCTGGCACGACTTTGCTTTTGAAGGATTTGGGTGAGGTTGATATCAACCACCCAACTCCAGTGATCCGGAAACTCTGTAACCTCCCGGGGGCCTCGATCGAGGAAGCCTTTCATAGGCTTGAAGTGGTGGTAAGTGCATCAGCTTGACTTGACTTGTGAATTGAATCTTCTGAAATATTTCTAACACTTCTTGTTTGTTCACAGAACTCAGCGGTTCTGAAGTTCGGGACAAAGCTTTTCAAGAAGGTCGGAGAGCGAGAGGCTTGAACCGAAATCTCTTGTCTGACGGCTGAATTAGAAGCTGTTCAAGAGGAGAAGGATAAGCTGAGGGAGCTTCTATCTTCTAAGAAGGAGGCCTTGAAGGCCAAGATCGAGGTCCTTCGGAAGGAGAAGCTGGAGAGCAAGGGGTGGCAAAACGGTTATGAGGCTCGGGGTCACGAGCTTGAAGATTTGAAGAACCGATTCTTCAAGATCGAGACTTTGTCCTACGAGCGCGCGACTGAAATAAAGGAGCTAAAGGAGCAACTTGCTGCCCAGAATGCTGCCTTTGCTGCCAGGGAGGAGACCTTGAAAAAGGAGTTGGAGCACACGCAGGCTGAGTGCAAGAGTTTCAGGAAAACGACCGAGAAGGTGGTGGAGGCACTCAGGGTTCATGCTAGCAGCGCCCGATCTTCTAAGGCTTCTGCGGCGAGCAAAGCCCGTGGTGGAACCGAAGGAGAGAAGTCACGCGCACAAAGTATGGCCAAACCTTGAGATCTTCCATCTTCTTTTTTGTCATTTGTACTTGTAAACTCTTGATATGTAACAGCTCACTCCTGTACTTAGCAAATTTTTGATAATAGAGATCTTTTTAGTGTTTGAAAATTGAATGTCTCTTGTGTTGAATGTCTTTTAATGTTACACACTCTTGATGGTATTGGAATATTGAATAGATACGAACAATTGAATGCAAGGGGTCGAGTCGTAACTCGATTACCCGAACTTGTTATGTAACTTGAAAATTGAAGGGTGTTGTAATCACAACTTGAAATCGTTAACATTCGTATGTGAGGAGTTGAGTCGCAACTCAAGCACCCAAACTTGTTAGACGATATTGAAATTGAAGGTCATTTAATATTTATACGTAAGGGGTAGTGTCGTAACACAAACTCTCAAACTTGTTAAATTGACCTAGTGACTTGAAGGTTGTGTTGTATCACAACCCGAAATTGTTTAGCATCTTCCTGTAAGGGGTTGAGTCGCAACTCGAGCACCCAAACTTGTTAAACGACCTGGTAATTTAAATGTAGATAGCATTGGATGTAGATAACATCTAATTTTGAAAGATAATTGAAACTGCTTCAGAGCCTGAGTTGACAAGAAGAATATTTGAAAGCACTCTTTATTCATCATAGAATTTACATCAGGGATAGAACATTTTGAGATGTCTCGCATTCCAAGCTCGTGGAAGTCTATCTCCTTCTGGTGAGATCAGTCGGTAGGATCCTTTGCCTCCTACTGATTCCACAATGTAGGGTCCTTCCCAGTTGGGAGCTAGTTTCCCGCTGCTGTGTTCTTTAGTATTATAGAAGACTGCTCTGAGAACTAGGCTGCCAATTGGGAACTGTCTTTTGTAGATCTTCTGATCATAGGCTCGCTTGATCTTCTGTTGGTACTTGGCAATTCGAACGATTGCTCGATCTCGTAATTCTTCAGAGAAATCCAGATCATCGATTCGGAGCTCTTCGTTTATTCCTTCTTTGACTGCTCTGGTCTTCAAAGTACTTGATATGTTCTCTATTGGGAGTACTGCTTCAGACCCGTAGGTTAGACGAAAGGGTGAGAATCCAGTCGATCTTCTCGGACTTATTCGATAACCCCACAGAACTTCTGGTAGGACTTGCTCCCACAATCCTTTCTTTGTGTCAAGTTTCTTCTTGAGTATACTTAGAATAGCCCTGTTTGAGTCTTCGGCTTGACCATTGCATTGAGGATATCTTGGAGTTGAATAGAAAAGTTTGATTCCGTTGTTGAGACAGAATTCATGAAACTTGTCGGAGTCGAATTGAGCTCCATTATCAGCAACAAGAACATGAGGTATACCAAACCTTGAGAAGATGTTATGTCTGATGAACTTGATCACTTCATCGTCGGTCTCTCTGAAGAGTAGTACAGCTTCGACCCATTTGGTGAAATAATATGTGGCCAGCAGCAGATACTTCTTCTTGCTCGGGGTTGGAGGAAAGGGACCCAAGAAATCCAACCCCCATTGATGGAAAGGCCAGGGACTTGATAGTTGATGGAGCTCATCTGCAGGGAGATGGATGGCTCGGGCATGTCCCTGGCAAGGCTCGCATCTTTGAACAACTTGTTGAGCATCCCTTGCCATTGTTGGCCAGTAGTAACCTTGGAACTTTGTTTTGGCTTCGAGAGATCTTCCACCTGAATGGTTTCTGCAAGCTCCAGAATGGATATTGATTAGAATCTCCTTTGCTAGCAATGGACCAATGCACTTGAGTAACATCCCATTGTGAGATTTGAAGTATAGATCTTCTCCTTGAAGACTATAGCATGGAAGTTTCCTTTGAAGTCTTCGAGCTTGCATCGAGTCTTCGGGTATCTTGCCTTGCTTATAGAAGTCAATGATTGGCTGTCTCCAATCCTCAAGTTCATTTGTGGTAGTGAGGTTTGATACCATTTGGTCTCCACCCCCAGATCTATCTGTAGTAGCAATAATCTGTTGTTCGGAGGTGGTCTTGGGCACTTCTTGATAATCGATTTGTATTTGTCTTCCTCCAAGTGAGTCCCCAAGAACTAAGGCAGCATTGGCTAAGGCATCTGCTTCTCGATTCTCTGCCCTTATGATTTGAACGAATTCAGCACTAGTGAAACATTGTTGAAGACGTCGTACTAGGGCCAAGTAGTGTTGCATTCTCTCTTCTCGTGCTGTATACTCCCCGTTGATCTGTCTTATGACTAGTTGGGAGTCGCTGTAGATGATGAGTCGATCTACCCCCAGAGATTCAGCAATTTCAAATCCAGAAAGGAGTGCTTCGTATTCGGCTTCGTTGTTGGTGGCATTTAATCCAAGGAGGATAGCCTTCTGAAGATGATCGAGTTCGGGGGATACTAGGACTATCCCAATGCCCGAACCGATCACGCTCGACGCTCCATCAGTATAAAGTTTCCATTGAGTTGGAGTAGTGGCAGGGGCTTCAAAGCTTGGATCAATCTTAGCAGCTGCATTAGATGGAGGTTCGTCTTCATCTTCAAGGTGCATATCGATATCTTCCTCCCATGCTATGGGGTCTTCAACTGGAAAGTCGGCTAGGAAGTCAGCTATGGCTTGCCCCTTGATTGAAGTGTGAGATTCGAACTGAATCCCCAGAGCACTCATCTCGATTACCCATTTGGTCATTCGACCCGCTCGACCTGCCTTATCAACAATGTTTTTGAGTGGTTGTTCTGAGATGACAGTGATCTGGTGGGAGACGAAATAAGGTTGGAGACATCGTGATGCAGTGAGCAAAGCTAGTATGACTTTCTCCGTTTTTGAATAACGAGTCTCAGCCGGAAGAAGCGTATGGCGGATGTAGTAAACTGGATGTTCGACGCCTTCTTTTCTACTGACCAGGACTGCGCTGATTGCTTGATCAGTGACGACGAGATAGAGCCATAGATCTTCTTTGGGAAGAGGAGCAGTTAGGATGGGAGCTCATATGAGATATCTCTTGACGTCTTGAAAGGCTTGTTCGCAAGTTGGGCTCCAACCAGATGTATCTGCCTTTCGTAGTTTGTCGAAGAGTGGCTTATACTTATCGGAAGACTTTGAGATGAATCGATTGAGTGCTGCTAACCTTCCAGTGAGGCATTGAACTTCTTTCCAATTTGTAGGTGATGGCATATCCAGAACAGCTCGAATTTGGTCGGGATTAGCTTCGATGCCCCTCCTGGTCACAAGATGACCTAGAAATTTGCCCAATTGAACTCCGAAAGCACACTTAGCTGGATTAAGCTTCATGCGATACTTCCGGAGGATTTGGAAGGTTTCCGTCAGATCGGATAAATGACCCCCTTGACTGGAGCTTTTGGTAAGGAGATCGTCGACATAGACTTCGACATTGCGCCCGATTTGATCTTCGAACATCTTGGTGACTAGCCTTTGATATGTAGATCCAGCATTTTTGAGGCCGAACGGCATTACGTTGTAGCAATAGTGGCATCGGCTAGTCACAAAGCAAGTCTTCTCTTGATCATCCGGATGAAGCAGAATTTGATTGTACCCAGAGTATCCATCCATGAAAGATAATAACTCGTGACCAGCAGTGACATCGACGAGTCTATCTATCCTTGGCATGGGGAATGGATCTTTGGGACAAGCCCTGTTGAGGTTGGTGAAGTCGATGCACACTCGGACCTTCCCATTCTTCTTAGGGATAGCAACTATATTGGAGATCCAAGTAGGGTATTCTACTTCACGAATGAAGCCTGCTGCGAGTAGCTTACTGATCTCTTCTTGAACTGCAACTTGTAGTTCTGGTCGAATTGTGCGTGGATTTTGCTTGACAGGCTTCACTTCTTCTTTGATTGCGAGTCGGTGACAAGCATTATCTGGATTGATCCCAGGCATGTCTTCGAAGCACCAAGCGAAGACGTCGATGTTGGACTGAAGGAAGGATACCATGTCTTGCGCTTCTGCGTCGCTGAGACCGGTACCGATGAATGTTTGTTGTGGGAGATCTCCTCTGCCGATATTGACTAGAATGATTTCTTCGATTGAAGGTGAAGTCGTCCACTCGATTGGGGGTGGCTCGGCCAGCGGGATCTCCTTGTGAAGCTGCGGAGACTTTCGTCGGCACCCATCCTCAACCGATAGAGGGAGTCGAGTTTCTTCTCCGGCTTCAGGTTGAGTTGATAGTGCTACACGAAGTGACTGGCCTAAACATCGAACCGGGTGATAGATCCCGCTCGAAGGTTATGGTACCAATCAAGAGATGGCTCGTCGAGGCTCCCGACAAAGGTGCGGCAGTGGACGTTATTCTTTTCTTCGTGCGGTGTCAAGGCTTGCTTGAAGGCGAGTATGTGGAGAGTTGGATCTCCCTTGATACAATTGAATTTGGGTAGAGTGGGAGTTCTCCATCCCCTAGGAAATGTTGACTCGAATAAGCTCCGATAGAGCAGTCCGGCGGAGGACTACCCGTCTCTACAACCATGCCCTCGACTTGGATGTAGATCGAGAGGCAAGATCGAGAGGTCTTGTTCAGGCCTCTGAGTATCAGCAGGTTGGAGTCGGTGGCGAAGGTCTACTCCGAGCCCTCGTTGAAGTGGAATGAACAGAGAAATTCTACTCTTTGAGGGAGCCCCCTTTATCTGATGTCTCCTAGATATGTCAGGCTTTGAAGGAGTCTTCTTGGTGCAGTTGCGGCCGGAAGAAGATTAGGAAGATTCATCATCGATGCGATCCCACACGCTCTACTTCCACGGGGCAGCAGAGGGGGTTGGGTCACGATGAATCCTCTCGAAGGCAGTAGTGCCCATTGATCTCCGTTGCTCGGATTGGATTGATGGTCGTGGCCTATCGACTCTCTCATTAGTCAAGGGGATGGGAAGAGCAATTCCAGCCTCAGAGGCTGCCTTCTTGAGTGCATCCCTCTCAGCAGTGAGGGTGGCATTCTGCTTTGCCAATTGAAGCAGTTGGAAGTCGACCGCCGAGATTTGATAGGTTGATGGAAGGTCTTCAGCAGGAGCAGGGGTTGTATGCCCTATTGACGGATGATCGGTCGATCAACCGATCTCCCACTACCTGATCGAGTATCCGCATTGGGGACAACAAGGGGCTGTCCGAAATTGAGCCTTTGACTCATTGATCGAGTCTCAGGATGAGGTTGACGTGTGTTACTTCCCTCTGGTTGACCCTGGTGCTTCGTCCTCGCCATTCAGAGAGCGAAGGGTGCAACGAGAGTGCCGGTGTTTGAACGGTTGTTTGCCCAACCGAAGGGGCAAGGAAGTTTGACTATATAGATAGGTTGTCTGCTCAACCGATCTAATAGTTGTTGCAGAGCAGACAGCTTCTCGTTCGATCCCACAGACGGCGCCAAACTGTGGGGGAAAATCTTCGTGCCGACCCGAAGACTTCGCCGTACCAGTCAATTGAAGTTGGGTTGAAGAGATCGTTGTTCGATCTGTTGATTGAAGTCGTTGCTTTCGATATGCAAACAGAGAGGCAATCAGAAAGAGTTGACACGTGAGATATGATCTCGGAGTTCAGCCGAAGCCTACGTCTCTGTGCTATAGGGAGCAACCCGAATTCACTAAGACTTGTATTGAAGTGATCTCGACAGGCCGAGTATCACTGAAACCACTCTGATCTCTTCAAAGACAAGAAGAAGATCGAAGAGAGGAAGAAGAGAGAAAGCTGAGAAACTCCAGAGCTCGGGATTTCTGAAAATCAGATCTCAGAACTGAAATCGGATTTCGGATCTATTTACATTCGAAGGGTCTGCTATTTATAGAATTTTCTGGTGGCAAATGGCGGTTTCTGCTGTCGTATCTGGGGATCCTCCAGGTAAGGCTGGTAGGGCCCCGCTGCCGCTTCCTGGGGGATTCCATAGGCTCCTGGGCCCACCCGGCAGGGCTGGGGGGTCCCGCGGTAGTCTTCGCGGGCCCACCAGGCAAGGCCGGTGGGTCCCGCTGTTGTCTTCGTGGGCCCACCAGGCTGGGCCGGTGGGTCCCGCTGTTTGCAGACTTCTTGCCAAAATTTGCACCCACACATTCTAATTCATTCGTACAATCCATTCTAATTCATTCGCACAATCCATTCGAATTCACTCATACGATCCATTCTAATTCTTTCGTATGATCCATTCTAATTCATTTGTATCCATTCTATTTCATTCGCACGATCTATTCGAATTCATTCGCACGATCCATTCTAATTCATTCATATGATCCATTCTAATTCATTCATACAATCCATTCTAATTCTTTCACACGATCCAGTCTAACTCATTCGTACGATCCATTCTAATTCATTCGCACGAATGTATCCATTCTAATTCATTCATACGATCCATTCTAATTCATTCGCACGAATGAATTAGAATGGATCGTATGAATGAATTAGAATGGATCGTGTGAAAGAATTAAAATGGATTGTATGAATGAATTAGAATGGATCGTATGAATGAATTAGAATGGATCGTGCAAATGAATTCGAATGGATCGTACGAATGAATTAGAATGGATACATTCGTGCGAATGAATTAGAATGGATCGTATGAATGAATTAGAGTGGATCGTGTGAAAGAATTAGAATGGATTGTATGAATGAATTAGAATGGATCGTATGAATGAATTAGAATGGATAGTGCGAATGAATTCGAATGGATCGTGCGAATGAAATAGAATGGATACAAATGAATTAGAATGGATCATACAAATGAATTAGAATGGATCGTATGAGTGAATTCGAATGGATCGTGCGAATAAATTAGAATGGATTGTGTGAATGAATTAGAATGGATCATACGAATGAGTAAGAATGGATCGTACGAATGAAATAGAATGGATTGTACGAATGAATTAGAATGGATCGTACGAATGAATTAGAATGGATCGTACGAATGAATTAGAATGGATCATATGAATGAATTAGAATGGATCGTACGAATGAATTAGAATGGATCGTAGGAATGAATTAGAATGGATCGTACGAAGGAATTAGAATGGCTCATACGAATGAAATATAATGGGTCGTACGAAGGAATTAGAATGGATCGTACGAAGGAATTAGAATGGATCGTACGAAGGAATTAGAATGGATCGTACGAATGAATTAGAATGGATACATTCGTGCGAAAGAATTAGAATAGATCGTATGAATGAATTAGAATGGATCGTATGAATGTATTAGAATGGATATATTCGTGCAACTGAATTAGAATGGATCATACGAATGACTAAGAATGGATTGTATGAATGAATTAGAATGGATCGTATGAATGAATTAGAATGGATCGTGCGAATGAATTCGAATGGATCATGCGATCGTACAATCCATTCTATTTCATTCGTACGATCCATTCTAATTCAATGGATTCATTCGTGCGAATGAATTAGAATGGATTGTATGAATGAATTAGATTGGATCATATAAATGAATTAGAATGGATCGTGCAAATGAATTAGAATGGATCGTATGAAGGAATTAGAATGGATCGTACGAATGAATTAGAATGGATAGTACGAATGAATTAGAATAGATACATTCGTGCGAATGAATTAGAATGGATCATACGAATGAGTAAGAATGGATCGTACGAATGAAATAGAATGGATTGTACGAATGAATTAGAATGGATCGTACGAATGAATTAGAATGGATCATGTGAAAGAATTAGAATGGATTGTATGAATGAATTAGAATGGATTGTATGAATGAATTAGAATGGATCGTACGAATGAATTAGAATGGATCGTATGAATGAATTAGAATGGATATACTCGTGCGAATGAATTAGAAAGGATCATACGAATGAGTAAGAATGGATAGTACGAATGAAATAGAATGGATTGTACGAATGAATTAGAATGGATCGTACGAATGAATTAGAATGGATCGTGTGAAAGAATTACAATGGATTGTATGAATGAATTAGAATGGATCGTATGAATGAATTAGAATGGATCGTACGAATAAATTAGAATGGATACATTCGGGTGAATGAATTAGAATGGATCGTACGAATGAGTAAGAATGGATCGTACGAATGAAATAGAATGGATTGTACGTATCAATTCGAATGGATACATTCGTGCGAATGAATTAGAATAGATCGTACGAATGAATTAGAATGGATCGTATGAATGAATTAAAATGGATCGTACAAAGGAATTAGAATGGATCGTACGAATGAATTAGAATGGATCGTACGAATGAATTAGAATAGATGGTACGAATGAATTAGAATGGATCGTACAAATGAATTAGAATGGATACATTCGTGCGAATGAATTAGAATGGATCATACGAATGAGTAAGAATGGAAAGTACTTATGAATTAGATTGGATCGTATGAATGAATTAGAATGGATCGTACAAATGAATTAGAATAGATTATACGAATGAATTAGAATGGATCGTACGAATGAATTAGAATTGATCGTACGAATGAATTAGAATAGATTGTGCGAATGAATTAGAATGGTGCGAATGAATTAGAATGGATCGTACGAATGAATTAGAATTGATCGTACGAATGAATAAGAATAGATTGTGCGATTGAATTAGAATGGTGCGAATGAATTAGAATGGATCATGCGAATGAATTAGAATGGATCGTACGAATGAATTAGAATGTATCGCGTACAATCCGTTCTATTTCATTCGTACGATCCATTCTTACTTATTAGCACGATCCATTCTAATTCATTCGTACAATCTATTCTAATTCATTCGCACGATCCATTCGAATTCACTCATACGATTAATTCTAATTCATTCGTACGATCCATTCTAATTCATTCGTACAATCCATTCTATTTCATTCGTATGATCCATTCTTACTCATTCGTATGATCCATTCTAATTCATTCGCACGAATGTATCCATTCTAATTCATTCGTACGATCCATTCTAATTCATTCCGTACGATCCATTCTAATTCATTCGCACGAATGTATCCACTCTAATTCATTCATACAATCCATTCTAATTCTTTCACACGATCCATTCTAATTCATTCGTACAATCCATTCTAATTCGTACGATCCATTCTAATTTATTCGTACAATCTATTCTATTTCATTCGTACGATCCATTCTTACTCATTCATATGATCCATTCAAATTCATTCGCACGAATGTATCCATTCTAATTCATTCGTACGATCCATTCTAATTCAATAATACGATCCATTCTAATTCATTCATACAATCCATTCTAATTCTTTCACACGATCCATTCTAATTCATTCGTACGATCCATTCTAATTCATTCGTACAATCCATTCTATTTCATTCGTACGATCCATTCTTACTCATTCGTATGATCCATTCTAATTCATTCGCACGAATGTATCCATTCTAATTCAATTGTACGATCCATTCTAATTCATTCGTACGATTCATTCTAATTCATTCATACAATCCATTCTAATTCTTTCACACGATCCATTCTAATTCATTCGTTCGATCCATTCTAATTCATTCGTATGATCCATTCTATTTCATTCGTACGATCCATTCTTACTCATTCGTATGATCCATTCTAATTCATTCGCACGATCTATTCTAATTCATTCATACAATCCATTCTAATTCTTTCACACGATCCATTCTAATTCATTCGTACGATCCATTCTAATTCATTCGTATAATCCATTCTATTTCATTCGTACAATCCATTCTTACTCATTCGTACGATCTATTCTAATTCATTCGTACGATCCATTCTAATTCGTTCGTACGATCTATTCTAATTCATTTGTACGATCCATTCTAATTCATTCGTATGATCCATTCTAATTCATTCGCACGATCCATTCGAATTCACTTATACGATCCATTCTAATTCATTCGTATGATCCATTCTAATTCATTTGTATCCATTCTATTTCATTTGCACGATCCATTCGAATTCATTCGCACGATCCATTCTAATTCATTCATACGATCCATTCTAATTCATTCATACAATCCATTCTTACTCATTCGTATGATCCATTCTAATTTATTTGCACGAATATATCCATTCTAATTCAATGGATCGTATGAATGAAGTAGAATGGATACATACGAATGAATTAGAATGGATCGTATGAATGAATTAGATTGGATCGTATGAATAAATTAGAATGGATCGTGCGTCGTACGAATGAATTAGAATGGATCGTATTAATGAATTAGAATGGATCGTGCGAATGAATTAGAATGGATCGTACGAATGAATTAGATTGGATCGTATGAATGAATTAGAATGGATCGTACGTCGTACGAATGAATTCAATCCATTCTAATTCTTTCACACGATCCATTCTAATTCATTCGTACGATCCATTCTAATTCATTCGTACGATCCATTCTTTCACACGATCGTACGAATGAATTAGAATGGATACATTCGCATGATCGTGCGAATGAATTAGAATAGATCATACGAATGAGTAAGAATGGATCGTATAAATGAATTAGAATGGATCGTGCGAATGAATTAGAATGGATCGTGCGAATGAATTAGAATGAATCGTACGAATGAGTAAGAATGTGTGGGTGCAAATTTTGGCATGTATCCACCACGGGACCCACCGGCCCTGCCTGGTGGGCCCACGAAGACTACCACGGGACCCACCGGCCCTGCCTGGTGGGCCCACGAAGACTACCATGGGACCCACCAGCCCTGCCTGGTGGGCCCACGAAGACTACCACGGGACCCACCGGCCCTGCCTGGTGGGCCCACGAGGATCACCGCAGGACCCACCGGCCCTGCCCGGAAGGCCCACGAGCCTGTGGAATACCCCAGAAGACGGTAGCGGGGCCCGCTAGCTTTGCCTGGAGAATCCCCAGATTCGACAGCATAAACCGCCATTTAACCCAGAATTCCCACCAGAGAATCCTATAAATAGCAGTGCCTTCGAATGTAAAAGGATCCGAAATTCTGATTTCCACTCTGAGATCTGACTTTCAGAACCAGAGCTCTGGGATTTCTAAACTTCCGATCTACCATTTCTCTTTGATCTTCTTTTCTCTTTCGAAGAGATCAGAGAGCTTTCAGTGACACTCGGCCTGTCGAGGTCACTTCAACTGAAGTGTTAGTGAATTCGGGTTGCTCCCTATAGCACGGAGACGTAGGTTTCGGCTGAACTCCGAGATCACATCTCGTGTCACAATCTCTCTGATTGCATATCACTTTCAATTCACATATCAAAAGGCTTCAACTTCAATCAACAGATCGGACAACGATCTTCGACGTCAACTCGAACCTTCAATTGACTGGTGCTGCGAGAGTCTTCGGGTCGGCACGAAGATTTTCCCCCACAGTTTGGCGCCGTCTGTGGGATCACGAGCGAAAAGCTGTGTTCTCTCTCTCTACTTCGACTACCAGATCAATAGCCAAACTTCCTCGCCCCCTCGGTTGATCAGACAACTGATCGGACATCGGCAATCTCGTTGTACACTTCGCACTCTGAATGGCGAGAACCAAACACCAGGGTCAACCAGAAGGAAGTAACACTCAACATCAACCTCGCCCTGAGACTCGTTCAATGAGTCAAAGGCTTAATTTCGGGCAGCCCCTTGCTGTCCCCGAGATGGGGGTTCACTCAGGAAGCGGGAGATCAGTCGATCGACCGATCGCCCCTCATCCTCATCAATCAATTGGGCAGACTGTCCCTGCTCCTGCTGAAGATCCTCCATCAACTTACCAGATCTCTGCAGTCGATTTCCAATTGCTCCAACTGGCGAAACAAAATGCCACCCTCACGGCTGAGAGGGATGCTCTAAAGAAGGCAGCTTCCGAAGCTGGGATCGTTTTGCCTATCCCCTCTGCAAGCGAGAGGATCAATCTTCCACAACGCTCAATCCACTCCGAGCAACGGAGATCAATGGGCACTGCTGCCCTCGAAAGAATTCGTCGCGATCCTACTCCCTCTGCTGCTCCCTGGAAGCAGAGTGTCTGGGATCGTCTTGAAGACGAGTCCTCCCAATCCTCTTCTGGTCGCAACTGCGACAAGAGGATACCTTCAAAGATCAACATGCCAAGGAAGCACCAAATGAAAGGCGTTCCTTCAAAGAGCAGAGTCTCCCCTTCCATTCCACTCCAACGTGGACTTGGATCGGACCTTCGACACCGACTTCAACCGGCAAATACTTCAATACCTGAGCAAGACCTTGCGATCTTGCCTCTTGACCCGCCTCTAGGTCGAGGACACGGTCGTAGGGACGGTTACTCCTCTGCCGGGCCTCTACATCGAAGTCTCTTCGAGACTACCTTTCCAAGAGGATGGAGAACTCCTATCCTCCCCAAATTCAACTGCATCAGAGGAGATCCAAGCCTCCACATACTTGCCTTCAAGCAAGCTCTAACGCCACACGAAGAGGAAAACAACGTGCTCTGCCGCACCTTCGCGGGAAGTCTCGATGAGCCTTCGCTCGACTGGTATCACAATCTCCGAGCCGGGTCCATCACCCAGTTCGGTGTTTTGGCTAACCTCTTTGTGCAGCACTATCAACTCAATCTAAAGCCAGAGAAGAAGCTCGACTCTCTCTACCGACTGAGGATGGGTGCAGACGAGACTCTCCGCAGCTTCACGAGGAGGTTTCGCAACGAGCATGCTGCTCTCTCTGGAAGACATCTGGATGATGAAGCCATCATGTTGGCTTTCCAGAACGCTCTCTGCTTCGATCTACACATCTACAACGACTTCATCCGCAATCCCCCTCCTTCTCTGGGTGCAATGTTTAACCGAATCCAGAGGGAGATTGAGGTGGAAGACGATCAAGTCGCTCGGAAAGGGCGAGAAACTAAGAGAAGGCCTGCTGAAAGAGAAGCTCCTAAGTACGCTGCAAAGGCTCACAACGCTGAAGCAGCAGCCCCTCCGGCCAACAAAAGATCAAAGAATGATGGGCGTCGTTCTCCGACGAAGACCACTTTCACCGAGTGGAATATGCCAGTCGAACAGATACTCGACCGTATTCAACACGACGAGTATCTTCGGAGGCCTAATCCTCTTCAGCCGAATTCCAAATTCACAGCAGACAAAACAGTCTACTGCGACTTCCATCGAAGTCACGGCCATTACCCCGATCGGTGTTTTCGGCTGAAATTCCATCTTGAAGACCTATTGCGAGAAGGCCATCTTCAAGAGTTCGTTAGAGGCGGACACAATCAACATCGGACCTCTGCAAAGGGGAAAGAAGTGTGTTGGATACATCAAATCTCCTCGAACCGGCAACCTATCTCTGTGAATGCCAATGTCTTTGGCATTCATGGATCATTACATAATCAAGCAATTACCGGGAAAGAAGTGGATCGCCAAGTTCGACGCATCTTCCACGTTCGTTCTACTGCGAGCAAAGAAGATACCTGGATCGAGAAACCCATCGAAGGTCTTTCTTGGCCATCAATCGTCTTCAACGACACCGATCTTCAAGGAGTCCATACTCCACATCGAGACCCTCTGGTCTTGAAACTCATTATCGACGGCAGCACTGTCAACCGGATCCTCATCGACACCGGAAGCTCCATCGACATTATGTTCTCAGATTGTTTCAAACATCTGGGACATAAGTATCAAAGCCTCGACGTCGTCCCGACTGTGATCACCGGCTTCAATGGTGAACAAAGCATCACAGTGGGCGAATCCAGATTAACCATCGACCTCAGCCGAGAGACTCGAGTCTCGGTGAGGTTTGCAATCGTCGAAGGAATGTCTAGCTACAACGCCATTCTTGGGCGACCATTCCTCCATCAGATCAATGCCATCTCCTCCTCTTACCATCAACTACTCAAATTTGCAACTGGAGAAGGCATCGTCTGCATTCGAGGCGATCAGCAAGCTGGAAGGTCTTGTGAAGCTGCTGCGGCAAAGACAGATCGAAAGATTAACATTGCTCCTCCAAAGCGGCCACGAGATGAAGCTGGTCCCTCTTCTAAATAGCAATCAAAGGAGATTCCGCTGACCGAACCTCCACCAATCGAATGGGAAGCATCACCTTCAATTGAAGAAATCATCCCTATCAATATTGGCAGCGGAGATCTCCCTCGACAAACATTTATTGGTACCGGTCTTAGCGACGCAGAAGCACAAGACATGGTATCCTTCCTCCAGTCTAATATCGACGTCTTCGCTTGGTGTTTCGAAGACATGCCTGGTATCAATCCAGATGACGCTTGTCACCGACTTGCGATCAAAGAAGAGGTGAAGCCTGTCAAGCAAAAGCCACGCACCATCCGCCCAGAGCTGCAAGTTGCTGTTCAAGAAGAAATCACCAAGCTACTCGCCGCAGGCTTCATCCGAGAAGTGGAGTATCCTACTTGGATCTCTAACATTGTGGCTGTTCCGAAGAAGAACGGAAAGGTTAGAGTCTGCATCGACTTTACCAATCTTAACAAGGCTTGTCCCAAGGACCCATTCCCCATGCCAAGGATTGATAGACTCGTCGATGCCACTGCTGGCCACGAGCTATTGTCTTTCATGGATGGGTATTCTGGATATAATCAAATTCCTCTTCACGCCGATGATCAAGAGAAGAAATGTTTTGTGACTAGCCGAGGCCTTTATTGCTACAATGTCATGCCATTCGGCCTCAAAAATACTGGTTCCACCTATCAAAGGCTAGTCACCAAAATGTTCGAAGATCAGATCGGTCGCAACGTCGAAGTCTATGTCGATGATCTCCTCACCAAGAGTTCCGTTCGGAGCAAACATCTATCTGATCTGGCTGAAACCTTCCAAATCCTTCGAAAGTATCGAATGAAGCTCAATCCAGCCAAGTGCGCTTTCGGAGTTCAATCTGGCAAATTCCTGGGTCATCTTGTGACCAGGAGGGGTATCGAAGCCAATCCCGATCAAATTCGAGCCATCATCGATATGCCTTCACCTACAAATCGAAAAGAAGCTCAACGCCTCACTGGAAGGTTAGCAGCACTCAATCGATTCATTTCAAAATCTTCCGACAAATGCAAGCCCCTCTTCGACAAACTACGAAAGGCGGATACATCCGGCTGGAGTCCAATCTGTGAAGAGGCATTTCAAAGCATCAAGAAATATCTGATGCAAGCTCCCATCCTGACTGCTCCAATGCCAAAAGAAGACTTGTGGCTCTATCTGGCCGTGACCGATCAAGCAATCAGCGCGGTCTTAGTCAGTAGAAGAGAAGGCGTCGAACATCCAGTCTACTACATCAGCCATACTCTCCTTCCAGCTGAGACTCGCTACTCAAAAACTGAGAAGGTCATCTTGGCCTTGCTCACTGCATCGCGTCGTCTTCAACCGTACTTCGTCTCCCACCAGATTACTGTCATTTCAGAACACTCACTCAAAGATATCATTGACAAAGCTGGTCGAGCTGGTCGAATGACCAAATGGGTGATCGAAATGAGTGCTCTGGGGATTCAATTCGAATCTCGCACTTCTATCAAAGGTCAAGCAATTGCTGATTTTCTAGCTGACTTTCTAGTTGAAGACCCCATCACTTGGGAAGAGGATGTCGACATGCGCTTGGAAGATGAGGATAATCCTCCGATCAATCCTGCAACAAAAATTGATCCAAGTCTTGAAGTTATTGCTGCAACTCCTCCTTGGAAGCTTTATACTGATGGAGCATCAAGTTCGATCGGTTCGGGAACTGGGATAGTCTTAATATCCCTCGAACTTGATCATCTCCAGAAGGCCACTCTCCTTGGATTTAATGCCACCAACAACGAAGCTGAATACGAAGCACTCATTTCCGGACTCGAAATGGAAGAATCCCTGGGGGTAGATCGAATCATCATCTACAGCGACTCCCAATTGATCATAAGGCAAATCAATGGAGAGTACACAGCTCGTGAAGAAAGAATGCAACTCTACTTAGCCTTAGTACGACGTCTTCAACAACGTTTTACTACAATTGAGTTCGTTCAAATTCCAAGAGCAGAAAACCGAGAAGCAGATGCCTTAGCTAATGCTGCCTCAGTTCTGGGAGACTCGCTTGGAGGAAGGCAAATACAGATCAATTATCAAGAAGTGTGTGGGGGAAAATCTTCGTGCCGACCCGAAGACTCTCGCAGCACCAGTCAATTGGAATCGAAGTTGATGTCGAAGATCGTTAATCGATCTGTTGCTGAAGTCTAAGCCTTTTGATATGCAAACAGAGGAATGCAATCAGAGAAATTATGACATGAGATGTGATCTCGGAGTTCAGCCGAAGCCTACGTCTCCGTGCTATAGGGAGCAACCCGAATTCACTAACACTTCAGTTGAAGTGACCTCGACAGGCCGAGTGTCACTGAAAGCTCCCTGATCTCTTCGAAAGAGAAAAGAAGATCAAAGAAAGATGATAGATCGGAAGTTAGAAAATCCCAAAGCTCTGGTTCTGAAAGTCAGATCTCAGAGTGGAAATCAGAATGTTCGGATCCTTTTACATTCGAAGGCACTGCTATTTATAGGATTCTCTGTTGGGGAATTCCAAGGTAAATGGCGGTTTCTGCTGCCGTATCTGGGGATCCTCCAGGCAGGACCGGTGGGTCCTGTGGTAGTCCTCGTGGGCCCACCAGGCAGGGCCGGTGGGTCCCGTGGTAGTCCTCGTGGGCCCACCAGGCAGGGCTGGTGGGTCCCGTGGTAGTCCTCGTGGGCCCACCAGGCAGGGCCGGTGGGTCCCGTGGTGGATACATGCCTAAAATTTGCACCCACAGTTACCCCCTCCAAGTTAGCTAGAGTGCATTCTGGCTGGCTTGGATTTGGTGCAAAGAACAGCAACTTCCTGCTTTTGAAAAAAGGATACGAAGAAACTTGTCGCGTGTTAGTGTAAAAAGGGACTGACCGGTCAATTTGGACCGATCGGTCAAATTTGACCGATCGGTCAAATTTGACCGATCGGTCAAATTTTGACCGACCGGTCAAATTTTGACCGATCGGTCAAAATTCAACCGGTCAAGAATCGGGTGATCGGTCAAAAAACATGGTTTTTTGACCGATCCAGTAGTAAATTTGACCGATCGACTGAAATTTGACCGATCGGTTAAATTTTGACCGATCGGTCATTTTTGACCGATCGGTCAAATTTTGACCGATCGGTCAAAATTCAACCGGTCAAGAATCGGGTGATCGGCAAAAAACCTTGGTTTTTTGCCAAATCCAATAGAAATTTGACCGATCGAATGATTTTTGCCGATCGGACAAGTTTGTACGATCGGTCAAAAATTATCCGGTCAAGGTTCGAGTGATCGGCAAAAAACCTTGGTTTTTTGCCAGATCCAATAGAAATTTGACCGATCGAATGATTTTTGCCGATCGGAAAAGTTTGTCCGATCGGTCAAAAATTATCCGGTCAAGGTTCGAGTGATCGGCAAAAAACCTTGGTTTTTTGCCAGATCCAATAGAAATTTGACCGATCGAATGATTTTTGCCGATCGGACAAGTTTGTCCGATCGGTCAAAAATTATCCGGTCAAGGTTCGAGTGATCGGCAAAAAACCTTGGTTTTTTGCTAGATCCAATAGAAATTTGACCGATCGAATGATTTTTGCTGATCGGACAAGTTTGTCCGATCGATCAAAAATTATCCGGTCAAGGTTCGAGTGATCGGCAAAAAACCTTGGTTTTTTGCCAGATCCAATAAAATTTGACCGATCGAATGATTTTTGCCGATCGGACAAGTTTGTCCGATCGGTCAAAAATTATCCGGTCAAGGTTCGAGTGATCGGCAAAAAACCTTGGTTTTTTGCCAGATCCAATAGAAATTTGACCGATCGAATGATTTTTGCCGATCGGACAAGTTTGTCCGATCGATCAAAAATTATCCGGTCAAGGTTCGTGTGATCGGCAAAAAACCTTGGTTTTTTGCCAGATCCAATAGAAATTTGACCGATCGAATGATTTTTGCCGATCGGACAAGTTTGTCCGATCGGTCAAAAATTATCCGGTCAAGGTTCGAGTGATCGGCAAAAACCCTTGGTTTTTTGCCAGATCCAATAGAAATTTGACCGATCGAATGATTTTTGCCGATCGGACAAGTTTGTCCGATCGATCAAAAATTATCCGGTCAAGGTTCGAGTGATCGGCAAAAAACCTTGGTTTTTTGCCAGATCCAATAGAAATTTGACCGATCGAATGATTTTTGCCGATCGGACAAGTTTGTCCGATCGGTCAAAAATTATCCGGTCAAGGTTCGAGTGATCGGCAAGAAACCTTGGTTTTTTGCCAGATCCAATAGAAATTTGACCGATCGAATGATTTTTGCCGATCGGACAAGTTTGTCCGATCGGTCAAAAATTATCCGGTCAAGGTTCGAGTGATCGGCAAAAAACCTAGGTTTTTTGCCAGATCCAATAGAAATTTGACCGATCGAATGATTTTTGCCGATCGGACAAGTTTGTCCGATCGATCAAAAATTATCCGGTCAAGGTTCGAGTGATCGGCAAAAAACCTTGGTTTTTTGCCAGATCCAATAGAAATTTGACCGATCGAATGATTTTTGCCGATCGGACAAGTTTGTCCGATCGGTCAAAAATTATCCGGTCAAGGTTCGAGTGATCGGCAAAAAACCTAGGTTTTTTGCCAGATCCAATAGAAATTTGACCGATCGAATGATTTTTGCCGATCGGACAAGTTTGTCCGATCGATCAAAAATTATCCGGTCAAGGTTCGAGTGATCGGCAAAAAACCTTGGTTTTTTGCCAGATCCAATAGAAATTTGACCGATCGAATGATTTTTGCCGATCGGACAAGTTTGTCCGATCGGTCAAAAATTATCCGGTCAAGGTTCGAGTGATCGGTAAAAAACCTAGGTTTTTTGCCAGATCCAATAGAAATTTGACCGATCGAATGATTTTTGCCGATCGGACAAGTTTGTCCGATCGATCAAAAATTATCCGGTCAAGGTTCAAGTGATCGGCAAAAAACCTTGGTTTTTTGCCAGATCCAATAGAAATTTGACCGATCGAATGATTTTTGCCGATCGGACAAGTTTGTCCGATCGGTCAAAAATTATCCGGTCAAGGTTCGAGTGATCGGCAAAAAACCTTGGTTTTTTGCCAGATCCAATAGAAATTTGACCGATCGAATGATTTTTGCCGATCGGACAAGTTTGTCCGATCGGTCAAAAATTATCCGGTCAAGGTTCGAGTGATCGGCAAAAACCCTTGGTTTTTTGCCAGATCCAATAGAAATTTGACTGATCGTATTTAAAGTTTTGAACCTGCACTTCAGAGAAGGTTTACTGCTTTGTTCTTCGATCTTTTGGCAGAGTTTTGAACATTGATGGAGATTGATTCTTCTTGTCTTGAATCCTTGGTTGGCTTGATCGTTGCTTTGAACCGGCGGTCCGGTTTACCTAGACCGGTGGCTTGCTTGGACCGTTGGCTCATGTGGACCGGTAGGTCCGACGTTTCGTCTGGTCTGACGGTTCGCCTGATTTTGCGCAAGCTACGGATGGATGCCACGTGTACCTACAAAAACACACGATTTGATATGGTAAAGACACGTGTCCTCTCGATTTGCGCACCTGTTTTACCCTGGGTACAAAAGTTTCACTGGCTGTCATTTTTGCTTCACGCTTCCAAAATTTTTCGAAGTCCAGACTCTTGCTCCCCTGATTTCTGATCTGTTCTTGTTTGATCGGTCGAATGGCTTCCTCTGGCAGTTCGAAGAAGTCCGGTACGGTTCCCTCGAAGAGGAAGGGGAAGGAAATTGTTGAGGTTCCATCTCCTCCGAGGGGTCGTGGCAAAGGTAAGGCCGCACTTGCCGAACTTGGCCAACTGGGCAAGCGGCACCAAGGAGTAGGGTTTGCCTCAGCGCCATCAAGGCCAGAGTTCATCCCTAAAGTACAGTCTGTTCTGGGTCCGCTCATGCCTCTGACAGAGGAGGTAGAGTATATGTACAATACAGGCGGCGAGTTCACGGATACGAAGAGGAAAAAATTGCAAGCACTGCTCTCTTTCTTCACCGAAGGGAAGTCTGTGCAGCCTTCACTCCCTAGCATCCAGGCTGCTTTTGGTATTGACAAGAAGACCGTCTTTACCAGCTACGCCAGCAACGAGAAGGTCATGGGAACCATTGTGACCATCGGCCAAATGAACTGCGGTCTGCGTCTACCGTTGCCACCTTTTGCTGCAAGATTGCTGAACACTTCTGGCCTTTGCCCGGGGCAGGTCACAGGAAACGCCTGGCGAATCATCTACGCATTCTGCCGCGTGGAATCGGATTTCCAGGAAGACTTAAGGGCGTGCTACTCCAGCATCCCAGAAGGAGAAGATGCTCGGATCGAGCTTGGATACTTCTTCTTCCACTACAGATGGGCTTACAGGAGGGACAGCCCATTCTACAATTTGACTGGTGTGTCTCCGCTGCGCCCGCTAACTGATACAGTTCCATCGGACAAACTATACACAGATTGGCCTATATCTGTTTCCGGCGCATGGACATCCATGTCAGTGCCCGACACCCCTCAAGACAGCGTACATGATGCAGTGAAGATGTACAGCGAGGGAGGCATCTTCGCCTGGACTTCTGAGAGGGCTGGAGCCATAGACAACTTATTTCTGGAGTTGACCTGTGGAACCAGGCCGTGGAAACAGTTCTCCAACTGCCCTGTGAGATATGGCAAGGCCAATCTCCTCCACAGATCAAAGGATAGATATGAGGATAACGAAGTTCTATACTCGGACTACGAGGAGGACCCTCAGTCGGGTAAGATCATTCGAAAGATTCAGGCCGAGAAGAAAATCTACGCTGCAAGGCGCCGATTGCCCACTGTGGATGAGAAGCTGGTGTTACAAAGAGGCCCAGCGAAAAAGAAGAGAAAAACCCTTAGCAAGCAAAAGGGAGATGAAGACCAAGGTAAGAAGAAAGAAGATGAAGAAGAAAAGAAGAATGAAGAAGAAGAAGAAAGAGAGAAGAAGGGGAGCGACGAAGAAGACGAAGGTACTGAGAATGCCAGCCACGACAATAGTGGCGATGACGAGGATAAGGACGGCGATGGTGAGGATGATCCGTCTTCCACTCCCTCTGGTGGAGATGGCGAGAATGGGGGTGGTGAGGAAGAAATTCCTCCCACCCCCACTGTTGGTGCAACAGGGGAAGACTCAATTCCTGTTCCCATTGACGAGGCTAAGGCCCGTCAGATGGAAGGAGTTATGGATGCAGAAGGCGATGGCCAAAGAGTGGTTCCCGCCTACAAGTTTGATGAGTTGAAGAGGCCGATGCGCCTAAAAATAAAATTGTCGAGGAGTGGTGGGGTTGGAAGCAACCCCACGCCCCTTGATCAAATTCCCCCTGACGTTCCTCGCATTGAAGGAGCAACAACGAGCGGGGGTGTGGAGGTTGAGCAACCCCCACCCCCCTCTCGCTCTCTGCTTAACGAGGTGGAAGCCATGGTGGCAGGACTCATCCAACCTGGCGGATCACAAGAGGAAGAGAGAGTCTCTCCTCCGAGGAATGCTTCCCCTCCTACTCATTTGGAGAGGGGAAGTCGAGTGGGTGATGGGGCTCATCAACCTCAACCAGCGCCAACTCCTACTCAGGAGAAATCGACCCCTCAGGGTGGCTCTGATCGCCGGAAGGGCAAAGAGCCGAGGGTCGAAACCTCAGGTAATTGAACTAACTTGCTTTGAATATCTTGTCTCTAAAGCTCGAAAATAATCTAACACTTTGATCTCTTGTTGATTGTAGGTGCACCTGCAGGATTGACTCCAACAATTAGAAGCTTGGGTGACGTTGACATCAACCGCCCCACTGCTGCGATCAGGAAACTCATCAACCTCCCGGGGGCTACTCTGGATGAAGCTTTCGAGAGACTTGATCTGTTGGTAGGTGCATCTGCTCGATCAATCATCTGAGTTGTATCTTTATAATAATTCTAACTCTTTTGTTCTTTTGTAGAACTCAGCAGTTATGAATGTCGCAACCAAGCTCTCCATGAGGGCGGGAGCAAAAGAAGCTTTAGCTGAAATATCTCGCTTGACTGCTGCACTGGAGGCTGTAACCGCGGAGAGAGATGAGCTGAGAGAGCTCCTGACTTCGAAGAAAGCCTCTCTCAAAACCAAGATTGAGGATCTTCGCAAGGGGAAGCTGGAGATCAAGGGGCTGCAGGATCGTTGTGAGGCACAGAGTCACGAGCTCGCATCCTTGAAGACTCGACTCTTTAAGGTTGAGGAAGTGTCCTGTGGTCGCACCAATGAGATCCAAGAGCTGAAGCAACAACTTGCTACTCAGCACGCTGTCTTCACTGCTAGAGAGGAGACTTCTAAGAAGGCACTGGAGCATGCGCTGTCGGAATGCAAGGTTTACAAGGAAACACCAGAGAAGGCAGCAGAAGCGCTCAGGACTCATGTTTCCAGTGTCCGATCCTCTAAGGCATCAGTGGCGAGCAAAGCTCGTCCTGGATCTGAAGGGGAGAAGTCGCATGTGAAGAGTGTGGCCAAGCCCTGAGACTTTTCTCCTTCTTCGTTGTTGTACTTGTAAATTTTTGAAATGTAACAGCGCACTCTTGTATCTGGCATATTTTGATAATAGAAGATCTTCTTGGTGTTTGAAAATTGGATGTCTCTTGATTTGAATGCCTTTGACTATCATGATCTTAATAACATTAGAATAGATACAATCTTTTGAATGTAAGGGGTTGAGTCGCAACTCAATTACCCGAACTTATAGTAACTTTGAAAATTGGACTTGAATTCGTTTAACACTTGAATGTGAGGGGTTGAGTCGCAACTCAAGCACCCAAACCTGTTAAACGATGTAGAAATTGATTGAGATTGAATATCGAAATTTGAAAGTCAGTTTAACATTTGCTAGTAAGGGGTTGAGTCGCAACTCTAACACCCAAACTTGTTAAAAGACTTGGTAACTTGAATGTGGTCAGTTTTTAACATTTGCTAGTAAGGGGTTGAGTCGCAACTCTAACTCCCAAACTTGTTAAAAGACCTGGTGATTTGAATATGGATAACTTGAAACTGCTTCAGAACTTGAATTGAAAAATTGAACACTTGCATATTTGAACACTTTGAAAGAGCACTTTATTTATCACAGAATTTACATCACGGATAGAACAACTTGAGATGTCTAGAATTCCAAGCTCGAGGCAATCTATCTCCTTCTGGCGAGATCAATCTGTAAGAACCTCTGCCTCCCACTGATTCAATGATATATGGACCTTCCCAGTTGGGAGCAAGCTTTCCACTGCTATGCTCTTTGGTGTTGTAGAAAACTGCTCTGAGAACTAAACTACCCACTGGGAACTGTCTTTTGTAGACTTTCTTGTCATAGGCTCTTTTGATCTTCTGTTGGTACTTGGCCACACGAAGAGAAGCTTGATCTCGTAGTTCTTCAGAGAAGTCTAAATCATTGATTCGAAGTTCTTCGTTGATTCCTCCCTCAACTGCCTTAGTCTTCAAAGTATTTGATATATTTTCTGTTGGGAGTACTGCTTCCAATCCATAAGTTAGACGGAAGGGTGAGAACCCTGTTGATCTTCTTGGAGTTGTGCGATACCCCCAAAGAACTTCAGGTAGGACCTGTTCCCATAATCCTTTCTTGTCATCAAGTTTCTTCTTGAGTATACCAAGAATAGCTCTGTTGGAGGCTTCTGCTTGTCCATTGCATTGAGGATACCTTGGAGTTGAATAGAATAACTTGATACCGTTGTTCAGACAGAACTCTCGGAATTTGTCTAAGTCAAATTGAGCTCCATTGTCAGCAACAAGAACTTGAGGTGTGCCGAACCTTGAGAAGATGTTGTGCCGAATGAATTTGATCACTTCGTCGTCAGTCTCTCGAAAGAGGGGCACAGCTTCAACCCATTTGGTGAAGTAATCAGTAGCCAGCAGTAGATATTTCTTCTTGCTTGGAGTTGGAGGGAAAGGACCCAAGAAATCTAACCCCCATTGATGGAAAGGCCAGGGGCTTGATAATTGATGAAGTTCATCTGCAGGGAGATGGATAGCTCGAGCGTGCCGTTGGCAAGGCTCGCATCTTTGAACGACTTGTTGAGCATCCCTTGCCATTGTTGGCAAGTAGTACCCTTGTAGCTTCGTCTTGGCTTCAAGAGATCTTCCTCCCGAATGATTTCCACAAGCTCCAGAGTGGATATCAATCAGGATTGATTGTGCTTGCTCAGGACCAAGGCACTTGAGCAACATCCCGTTGTGAGATTTGAAGTACAGATCTTCTCCTTGAATAGTGTAGCAGGGAAGCTTTCTTTGAAGTCTTCGGGCTTGATTTGGATCTTCTGGCATTTTGCCATATTTGAAGAAGTCAAGAATTGGTCGTCTCCAATCTTCAAGCTGATCTCCACCCCCAGATCCTTTTGTAGTAGTAAGGATCTATTGATCGGGGATGGTCTTGGGCACTTCTTGATAATTGATCTGTATTTGCCTTCCTCCAAGCGAGTCTCCTAGAACTGAGGCAGCATTAGCTAAGGCATCTGCTTCTCGGTTTTCTGCTCTTGGAATTTGAACGAACTCAATTGTAGTAAAACGTTGTTGAAGACGTCGTACTAAGGCTAAGTAGAGTTGCATTCTTTCTTCACGAGCTGTGTACTCTCCATTGATTTGCCTTATGATCAACTGGGAGTCGCTGTAGATGATGATTCGATCTACCCCCAGGGATTCTGCCATTTCGAGTCCGGAAATGAGTGCTTCGTATTCAGCTTCGTTGTTGGTGGCATTAAATCCAAGGAGAGTGGCCTTCTGGAGATGATCAAGTTCGGGGGATATTAAGACTATCCCAGTTCCCGAACCGATCGAACTTGATGCTCCATCAGTATAAAGCTTCCAAGGAGGAGTTGCAGCAATAACTTCAAGACTTGGATCAATTTTTGTTGCAGGATTGATCGGAGGATTATCCTCATCTTCCAAGCGCATGTCGACATCCTCTTCCCAAGTGATGGGGTCTTCAACTGGAAAGTCAGCTAGAAAATCAGCAATTGCTTGACCTTTGATAGAAGTGCGAGATTCGAATTGAATCCCCAGAGCACTCATTTCGATCACCCATTTGGTCATTCGACCAGCTCGACCAGCTTTGTCAATGATATCTTTGAGTGAGTGTTCTGAAATGACAGTAATCTGGTGGGAGACGAAGTACGGTTGAAGACGACGCGATGCAGTGAGCAAGGCCAAGATGACCTTCTCAGTTTTTGAGTAGCGAGTCTCAGCTGGAAGGAGAGTATGGCTGATGTAGTAGACTGGATGTTCGACGCCTTCTCTTCTACTGACTAAGACCGCGCTGATTGCTTGATCGGTCACGGCCAGATAGAGCCACAAGTCTTCTTTTGGCATTGGAGCAGTCAGGATGGGAGCTTGCATCAGATATTTCTTGATACTTTGAAATGCCTCTTCACAGATTGGACTCCAGCCGGATGTATCCGCCTTTCGTAGTTTGTCGAAGAGGGGCTTGCATTTGTCGGAAGATTTTGAAATGAATCGATTGAGTGCTGCTAACCTTCCAGTGAGGCGTTGAACTTCTTTTCGATTTGTAGGTGAAGGCATATCGATGATGGCTCGAATTTGATCGGGATTGGCTTCGATACCCCTCCTGGTCACAAGATGACCCAGGAATTTGCCAGATTGAACTCCGAAAGCGCACTTGGCTGGATTGAGCTTCATTCGATACTTTCGAAGGACTTGGAAGGTTTCAGCCAGATCAGATAGATGTTTGCTCCGAACGGAACTCTTGGTAAGGAGATCATCGACATAGACTTCGACGTTGCGACCGATCTGATCTTCGAACATTTTGGTGACTAGCCTTTGATAGGTGGAACCAGCATTTTTGAGGCCGAATGGCATGACATTGTAGCAATAAAGGCCTCGGCTAGTCACAAAACATGTCTTCTCTTGATCATCGGCGTGAAGAGGAATTTGATTATATCCAGAATACCCATCCATGAAAGACAATAGCTCGTGGCCAGCAGTGGCATCGACGAGTTTATCAATCCTTGGCATGGGGAATGGGTCCTTGGGACAAGCCTTGTTGAGATTGGTAAAGTCGATGCAGACTCTAACCTTCCCATTCTTCTTTGGAACAGCCACTATATTAGAGATCCAAGTTGGATACTCTACTTCTCGGATGAAGCCGGCTGCGAGTAGCTTGGTGATTTCTTCTTGAACAGCAACTTGCAGCTCTGGTCGAATGGTACGAGGCTTTTGCTTGACAGGCTTCACCTCTTCTTTGATCGCAAGTCGGTGACAAGCGTCATCTGGATTGATACCAGGCATGTCTTCGAAACACCAAGCGAAGACGTCGATATTGGACTGGAGGAAGGATACCATGTCTTGCGCTTCTGCGTCGCTTAGACCGGTACCAATAAATGTTTGTCGAGGGAGATCTCCGCTGCCAATATTGATAGGGATGATTTCTTCAATTGAAGGTGACGCTTCCCATTCGATTGGTGGAGGTTCGGTCAGCGGAATCTCCTTTGATTGCTATTTAGAAGAGGGACCAGCTTCATCTCGTGGCCGCTTTGGAGGAGCAATGTTAATCATTCGATCTGTCTTTGCCGCAGCAGCTTCACAAGACCTTCCAGCTTGCTGATCGCCTCGAATGCAGACGATGCCTTCTCCAGTTGCAAATTTGAGTAGTTGATGGTAAGAGGAGGAGATGGCATTGATCTGATGGAGGAATGGTCGCCCAAGAATGGCGTTGTAGCTAGACATTCCTTCGACGATTGCAAACCTCATCGAGACTCGAGTCTCTCGGCTGAGGTCGATGGTAAATCTGGATTCGCCCACTGTGATGCTTTGTTCACCATTGAAGCCGGTGATCACAGTTGGGACGACGTCGAGGCTTTGATACTTATGTCCCAGACGTTTGAAACAGTCTGAGAACATAATGTCGATGGAGCTTCCGGTGTCGATGAGGATCCGGTTGACAGTGCTGCCGTCGATAATGAGTTTTAATACCAGAGGGTCTCGATGTGGAGTATGGACTCCTTGAAGATCGGTGTCGTTGAAGACGATTGATGGCCAAGAAAGACCTTCGATGGGTTTCTCGATCCAGGTATCTTCTTTGCTCGCAGTAGAACGAACGTGGAAGATGCGTCGAACTTGGCGATCCACTTCTTTCCCGGTAATTGCTTGATTGTGTAATGATCCATGAATGCCAAAGACATTGGCATTCACAGAGATAGGTTGCCGGTTCGAGGAGATTTGATGTATCCAACACACTTCTTTCCCCTTTGCAGAGGTCCGATGTTGATTGTGTCCGCCTCTAACGAACTCTTGAAGATGGCCTTCTCGCAATAGGTCTTCAAGATGGAATTTCAGCCGAAAACACCGATCGGTGGAATGGCCGTGACTTCGATGGAAGTCGCAGTAGACTGTTTTGTCTGCTGTGAATTTGGAATTCGGCTGAAGAGGATTAGGCCTCCGAAGATACTCGTCGTGTTGAATACGGTCGAGTATCTGTTCGACTGGCATATTCCACTCAGTGAAAGTGGTCTTCGTCGGAGATCGACGCCCATCATTCTTTGATCTTTTGTTGGCCGGAGGGGCTGCTGCTTCAGCGTTGTGAGCCTTTGCAGCATACTTAGGAGCTTCTCTTTCAGCAGGCCTTCTCTTATTTTCTCGCCCTTTCCGAGCGACTTGATCGTCTTCCACTTCAATCTCCCTCTGGATTCGGTCAAACATTGCACCCAGAGAAGGAGGGGGATTGCGGATGAAGTCGTTGTAGATGTGTAGATCGAAGCGGAGAGCGTTCTAGAAAGCCAACATGATGGCTTCATCATCCAGATGTCTTCCAGAGAGAGCAGCATGCTCATTGCGAAACCTCCTCGTGAAGCTGCGGAGAGTCTCGTCTGCACCCATCCTCAGTCGGTAGAGAGAGTCGAGCTTCTTCTCTGGCTTTAGATTGAGTTGATAGTGCTGCACAAAGAGGTTAGCCAAAACACCGAACTGGGTGATGGACCCAGCTCGGAGATTGTGATACCAGTCGAGCGAAGGCTCATCGAGACTTCCCGCGAAGGTGCGGCAGAGCACGTTGTTTTCCTCTTCGTGTGGCGTTAGAGTTTGCTTGAAGGCACGTATGTGGAGGCTTGGATCTCCTCTGATGCAGTTGAATTTGGGGAGGATAGGAGTTCTCCATCCTCTTGGAAAGGTGGTCTCGAAGAGACTTCGATGTAGAGGCCCGGCAGAGGAGTAACCGTCCCTACGACCGTGTCCTCGACCTAGGGGCGGATCAAGAGGCAAGATCGCAAGGTCTTGCTCAGGCATTGAAGTATTTGCCGGTTGAAGTCGGTGTCGAAGGTCCGATCCAAGTCCATATTAGAGTGGAATGGAAGGGGAGACTCTGCTCTTTGAAGGAGCGCCTTTCATTTGGTGCTTCTTTGGCATGTTGATCTTTGAAGGTATCCTCTTGTCGCAGTTACGACCAGAAGAGGATTGGGAGGACTCGTCTTCAAGACGATCCCAGACACTCTGCTTCCAGGGAGCAGCAGAGGGAGTAGGATCGCGACGAATTCTTTCGAGGGCAGCAGTGCCCATTGATCTCCGTTGCTCGGAGTGGATTGAGCGTTGTGGAAGATTGATCCTCTCGCTTGCAGAGGGGATAGGCAAAACGATCCCAGCTTCGGAAGCTGCCTTCTTTAGAGCATCCCTCTCAGCCGTGAGGGTGGCATTTTGTTTCGCCAGTTGGAGCAATTGGAAATCGACTGCAGAGACTTGGTATGTCGATGGAGGGTCTTCAGCAGGAGCAGGGACAGTCTGCCCAATTGATTGATGAGGATGAGGGGCGATCGGTCGATCGACTGATCTTCCGCTTCCTGAGTGAATCCCCATCTCGGGGACAGCAAGGGGCTGCCCGAAGTTGAGCCTCTGACTCATTGAACGAGTCTCAGGACGAGGTTGATGTTGAGTGTTACTTCCTTCTGGTTGACCCTGGTGTTTGGTTCTCGCCATTCAGAGTGCGAAGGGTACAACGAGATTGCTGACGTCCGATCAGTTGTCTGATCAACCGAGGGGGCGAGGAAGTTAGGCTATTGATCTGGTAGTCGAAGTAGAGAGGACACGGCTTCTCGCTCGGATCCCACAGACGGCGCCAAACTGTGGGGGAAAATCTTCGTGCCGACCCGAAGACTCTCGCAGCACCAGTCAATTGGAATCGAAGTTGATGTCGAAGATCGTTAATCGATCTGTTGCTGAAGTCTAAGCCTTTTGATATGCAAACAGAGGAATGCAATCAGAGAAATTGTGACATGAGATGTGATCTCGGAGTTCAGCCGAAGCCTACGTCTCCGTGCTATAGGGAGCAACCCGAATTCACTAACACTTCAGTTGAAGTGACCTCGACAGGCCGAGTGTCACTGAAAGCTCCCTGATCTCTTCGAAAGAGAAAAGAAGATCAAAGAAAGATGGTAGATCGGAAGTTAGAAAATCCCAAAGCTCTGGTTCTGAAAGTCAGATCTCAGAGTGGAAATCAGAATGTTCGAATCCTTTTACATTCGAAGGCACTGCTATTTATAGGATTCTCTGTTGGGGAATTCCGAGGTAAATGGCGGTTTCTGCTGCCGTATCTGGGGATCCTCCAGGCAGGACCGGTGGGTCCTGTGGTAGTCCTCGTGGGCCCACCAGGCAGGGCCGGTGGGTCCCGTGGTAGTCCTCGTGGGCCTACCAGGCAGGGCCGGTGGGTCCCGTGGTAGTCCTCGTGGGCCCACCAGGCAGGGCTGGTGGGTCCCGTGGTAGTCCTCGTGGGCCCACCAGGCAGGGCCGGTGGGTCCCGTGGTGGATACATGCCTAAAATTTGCACCCACAAAGTGCCCAAGACCATCCCCGATCAACAGATCCTTACTACTACAAAAGGATCTGGGGGTGGAGATCAGCTTGAAGATTGGAGACGACCAATTCTTGACTTCTTCAAATATGGCAAAATGCCAGAAGATCCAAATCAAGCCCGAAGACTTCAAAGGAAGCTTCCCTGCTACACTATTCAAGGAGAAGATCTGTACTTCAAATCTCACAACGGGATGTTGCTCAAGTGCCTTGGTCCCGAGCAAGCACAATCAATCCTGATTGATATCCACTCTGGAGCTTGTGGAAATCATTCGGGAGGAAGATCTCTTGAAACCAAGACGAAGCTACAAGGGTACTACTGGCCAACAATGGCAAGGGATGCTCAACAAGTCGTTCAAAGATGAGAGCCTTGCCAACGGCACGCTCGAGCTATCCATCTCCCTGCAGATGAACTTCATCAATTATCAAGTCCCTGGCCTTTCCATCAATGGGGGTTAGATTTCTTGGGTCCTTTCCCTCCAACTCCAAGCAAGAAGAAATATCTACTGTTGGCTACTGATTACTTCACCAAATGGGTTGAAGCTGTGCCCCTCTTGCGAGAGACTGACGACGAAGTGATCAAATTCATTCGGCACAACATCTTCTTAAGGTTTGGAACACCTCAAATTCTCGTTGCAGACAATGGAGCTCAATTTGACTCCGACAAATTCCGAGAGTTCTGTCTGAACAATGGTATCAAGCTATTCTATTCAACTCCAAGATATCCTCAATGCAACGGTCAAGCTGAAGCCTCAAATAGAGCTATACTTGGTATACTCAAGAAAAAACTCAATGACAAGAAAGGATTGTGGGAACAAGTCCTACCTGAAGTTCTTTGGGGGTATCGCACAACTCCGAGAAGATCAACAGGGTTCTCACCCTTTCGTCTAACATACGGATCGGAAGCAGTACTCCCAACAGAAAATATATCAAGCACTTTGAAGACCAAAGCTGTTGAAGAAGGAATCAATGAAGAACTTCGGATCAATGATCTAGACTTCTCCGAAGAATTACGAGATCAAGCTTCACTTCGGGTGGCCAAGTACCAGCAGAAGATCAAAAGAGCCTACGACGAGAAAGTTTACAAAAGACAGTTCCCAGTGGGTAGTTTAGTTCTCAGAGCAGTTTTCTACAACACCAAAGAACACAGCAGTGGGAAGCTTGCTCCCAACTGGGAAGGTCCATACATCATTGAGTCAGTTGGAGGCAAAGGATCCTATCGACTAATCTCACCAGAAGGAGATAGGTTGCCACGAGCTTGGAATTCTAGACACCTCAAGCTGTTCTATCCTTGATGTAAATTATGTGATGAATAAAGATCTCTTTCAAGTCTTCAAATGTGCCAGTGTTCAATTTTTCAATTCAAGTTCTGAAGCAGTTTCAAGTTATCCATATTCAAATTACCAGGTCTTTTAACAAGTTTGGGAGTTAGAGTTGCGACTCAACCCCTTACTAGCAAATGTTAAAAACTGACCACATTCAAGTTACCAAGTCTTTTAACAAGTTTGGGTGTTAGAGTTGCGACTCAACCCCTTACTGGCAAATGTTAAACTGACTTTCAAATTTCGATATTCAATTTCAATCAATTTCTACATCGTTTAACAGGTTTGGGTGCTTGAGTTGCGACTCAACCCCTCACATTCAAGTGTTAAACGAATTCAAGTCCAATTTTCAAAGTTACTATAAGTTCGAGTAATTGAGTTGCGACTCAACCCCTTACATTCAAAAAATTGTATCTATTCTAATATTATTAAGATCCTGATAATCAAAGGCATTCAACTCAAGAGACATTCAATTTTCAAACACCAAGAAGATCTTCTATTATCAAAATATGCCAGATACAAGAGTGTGCTGTTACATTTCAAAAATTTACAAGTACAACAACGAAGAAGGAGAAAAGTCTCAAGGCTTGGCCACACTCTTCGCATGCGACTTCTTCCCTTCAGATCCAGGACGAGCTTTACTCGCCACTGATGCCTTAGAGGATCGGACACTGGAAACATGAGTCCTGAGCGCTTCTGCTGCCTTCTCTGCTGTTTCTTTGTAAACCTTGCACTCAGACAACGCGTGCTCCAGTGCCTTCTTCGAAGTCTCTTCTCTGGCAGTGAAGGCAGCGTGCTGAGTAGCAAGTTGTTCCTTCAGCTCTGTGATCTCGATAGTGCGACCGCAGGACACGTCCTCCACCTTGGAGAGTCGATTCTTCAAGGATTCAAGCTCGTGACTCTGCGCCTCGCAACGATCCTGCTGCCCCTTGATCTCCAGCTTCCCCTTGCGAAGATCCTCAATCTTGGCTTTGAGAGAGGTTTTCTTCGAAGTCAGGAGCTCTCTCAGCTCATCTCTCTCCGCGGTTACAGCCTCCAGTGCAGCAGTCAAGCGAGATATTTCAGCTAAAGCTTCTTTTGCTCCCGCCCTCATGGAGAGCTTGGTTGCGACATTCATAACTGCTGAGTTCTGCAAAAGAACAAAAGAGTTAGAATTATTATAAAGATACAATTCAGATGATTGATCGAGCAGATGCACCTACCAATAGATCAAGTCTCTCGAAAGCTTCATCCAGAGTAGCCCCCGGGAGGTTGATGAGTTTCCTGATCGCAGCAGTGGGGCGGTTGATGTCAACATCACCCAAGCTTCTTATTGTTGGAGTCAATCCAGCAGGTGCACCTACAATCAACAAGAGATCAAAGTGTTAGATTATTTTCGAGCTTTAGAGACAAGACATTCAAAGCAAGTTAGTTCAATTACCTGAGGTTTCGACCCTCGGCTCTTTGCCCTTCCGGCGATCAGAGCCACCCTGAGGGGTCGATTTCTCCTGAGTAGGAGTTGGCGTTGGTTGAGGTTGATGAGCCCCATCACCCACTCGACTTCCCCTCTCCAAATGAGTAGGAGGGGAAGCATTCCTCGGAGGAGAGACTCTCTCTTCCTCTTGTGATCCGCCAGGCTGGATGAGTCCTGCCACCATGGCTTCCACCTCGTTAAGCAGAGAGCGAGAGGGGGGTGGGGGTTGCTCAACCTCCACACCCCCGCTCGTTGTTGCTCCTTCAATGCGAGGAACGTCAGGGGGAATTTGATCAAGGGGCATGGGGTTGCTTCCAACCCCACCACTCCTCGACAATTTTATTTTTAGGCGCATCGGCCTCTTCAACTCATCAAACTTGTAGGCGGGAACCACTCTTTGGCCATCGCCTTCTGCATCCATAACTCCTTCCATCTGACGGGCCTTAGCCTCGTCAATGGGAACAGGAATTGAGTCTTCCCCTGTTGCACCAACAGTGGGGGTGGGATGAATTTCTTCCTCACCACCCCCATTCTCGCCATCTCCACCAGAGTGAGTGGAAGACGGATCATCCTCGCCATCGCCGTCCTCATCCTCGTCATCGCCACTATTGACGTGGCTGGCATTCTCAGTCCCTTCGTCTTCTTCGTCGCTCCCTTTCTTCTCTCTCTCTTCTTCTTCTTCATTCTTCTTCCCTTCTTCTTCCTCTTCGTTTTTCTTCCCTTCATTTTCATCTTCCTTTGGCTTGGTAAGGGTTTTTCGCTTCTTCTTCACGGGGCCTCTTTGGAGCACCAACTTCTCATCCAAGGTAGGCAATCGGCGCCTTGCAGTGTAAATCTTCTTCTCGGCCCGAATCTTTCGAATGATCTTACCCGACTGAGGGTCCTCCTCATAGTCCGAGTATAGAACTTCGTTATCCTCGTATCTATCTTTCGATCGGTGGAGGAGATTGGCCTTGCCATATCTCACTGGGCAGTTGGAGAACTGCTTCCACGACCTGGTTCCATAGGTCAATTCAAGAAATAAGTTGTCTATGGCTCCAGCCCTCTCAGAAGTCCAGGCGAAGATGCCCCTCTCACTGTACATCTTCGCTGCCTCGTGCACACTGTCTCGGGGGGTGTCGGGCACTGATATGGGTGTCCATGCACCAGAAACAGAAATTGGCCAATCCGTGTATAACTTGTCAGAAGGAACTGTATCAGTTAGCGGGCGCAGCGGAGGTACCCCGGTCAAGTTGTAGAAAGGGCTGTCCCTCCTGAAAGCCCATCTGTAGTGGAAGAAGAAGTATCCAAGTTCGATCCGAGCATCTTCTCCTTCTGGGATGCTGGAGTAGCACGCCTTCAAGTCTTCCTGGAAATCCGATTCCACGCGGCAGAATGCGTAGATGATTCGCCAGGCGTTTCCTGTGACCTGCCCCGGGCAAAGGCCAGAAGTATTCAGCAATCTTGCCGCAAAGGGTGGCAGCGGTAAACGCAGACCGCAGTTCATTTGGCCGATGGTCACGATGGTTCCCATGACCTTCTCGTTACTGGCATAGCTGGTGAAGACGGTCTTCTTGTCGATACCAAAAGCCGTCTGGATGCTAGGGAGTGAAGGCTGCGCCCCCTTCCCTTCTGTGAAATAAGAGAGCAATGTTTGCCACTTCTTTCTTTTCGTATCCGTGAACTCACCGCCTGTATTGTACATATACTCTACCTCCTCTGTCAGAGGCATGAGCGGACCCAGAACAGACTGTACTTTAGGGATGAACTCTGGCCTTGATGGCGCTGAGGCAAACCCTACTCCTTGGTGCCGCTTGCCCAGTTGGCCAAGTTCGGCAAGTGCGGCCTTGCCTTTGCCACGACCCCTCGGAGGAGATGGAACCTCAACAATTTCCTTCCCCTTCCTCTTCGAGGGAACCGTACCGGACTTCTTCGAACTGCCAGAGAAAGCCATTCGACCGATCAAACAAGAACAGATCAGAAATCAGGGGAGCAAGAGTCTGGACTTCGAAAAATTTTGGAAGCGTGAAGCAAAAATGACAGCCAGTGAAACTTTTATCCCAGGGTAAAACAGGTGCGCAAATCGAGAAGACACGTGTCTTCACCATATCAAATCGCGTGTTTTTGTAGGTACACGTGGCATCCATCCATAGCAAGCGCCAGGCGAACAGTCGCGACCAGGCGAAACGTCGGACCTACCGGTCCACATGAACCAACGGTCCAAGCAAGCCACCGGTCTGGGTAAACCGGACCGCCGGTTCAAAGCAACGTTCAAGCCAACCAAAGATTCAAAACAGGAAGGATCAAGCTCCATCAATGTTCGAAACTCTGCCAAAAGATCGAAGGGCAAAGCAGCGAACCTTCTCTGAAGGGCAGGTTCAAAACTTAAAATTGGACAAGTCCAAATTTCTACTGGATCTGGCAAAAAACCAAGGTTTTTTGCCGATCACTCGAACCTTGACCGGATATTTTTTCACCGATCGGACAAACATGTCCGATCGGCGAAAATTATTTGATCGGTCAAATTTCTACTGGATCTGGCAAAAAACCAAGGTTTTTTGCCGATCACTCGAACCTTGACCGGATATTTTTTCACCGATCGGACAAACATGTCCGATCGGCGAAAATTATTTGATCGGTCAAATTTCTACTGGATCTGGCAAAAAACCAAGGTTTTTGGTTTTTTGTCGATCACTCGAACCTTGACCGAATTATTTTTGACCGATCGGACAAACTTGTCCGATCGGCAAAAATCATTCGATCGATCAAATTTCTATTGGATCTGGCAAAAAACCAAGGTTTTTTGCCGATCACTCGGACCTTGATCGGATATTTTTCACCGATCGGACAAACATGTCCGATCGGCGAAAATTATTTGATCGGTCAAATTTCTACTGGATCTGGCAAAAAACCAAGGTTTTTTTTGCCGATCACTCGAACCTTGACCGGATATTTTTCACCGATCGGACAAACATGTCCGATCGGCGAAAATTATTTGATCGGTCAAATTTCCATTGGATCTGGCAAAAAACCAAGGGTTTTTGCCGATCACTCTAACCTTGACCGGATAATTTTTGACCGATCGGACAAACTTGTCCGATCGGCAAAAATCATTCGATCGGTCAAATTTCTATTGGATCTGGCAAAAAACCAAGGTTTTTTGCCGATCACTCGAACCTTGACCGGATAATTTTTGACCGATCGGACAAACTTGTCCGATCGGCAAAAATCATTCGATCGGTCAAATTTCTACTGGATCTGGCAAAAAACCAAGGTTTTTTGCCGATCACTAGAACCTTGACCGGATAATTTTTAACCGATCGGACAAACTTGTCCGATCGGCAAAAATCATTCGATCGGTCAAATTTCTACTGGATCTGGCAAAAAACAAAGGTTTTTTGCCGATCACTCGAACCTTGACCGGATAATTTTTGACCGATCGGACAAACTTGTCCGATCGGCAAAAATCATTCGATCGGTCAAATTTCTATTAGATCTGGCAAAAAACCAAGGTTTTTTGCTGATCACTCGAACCTTGACCGGATAATTTTTTACCGATCGGACAAACTTGTCCGATCGGCAAAAATCATTCGATCGGTCAAATTTACTACTGGATCGGTCAAAAAACCATGTTTTTTGACCGATCACCCGATTCTTGACCGGTTGAATTTTGACCGATCGGTCAAAATTTGACCGATCGGTCAAAAATGACCGATCGGTCAAAATTTAACCGATCGGTCAAATTTCAGCCGATCGGTCAAATTTACTACTGGATCGGTCAAAAAACCATGTTTTTTGACCGATCACCCGATTCTTGACCGGTTGAATTTTGACCGATCGGTCAAAATTTGACCGATCGGTCAAATTTGACCGATCGGTCCAAATTGACCGGTCAGTCCCTTTTTACACTAACACGCGACAAGTTTCTTCGTGTCCTTTTTTCAAAAGTAGGAAGTTGCTGTTCTTTGCACCAAATCCAAGCCAGCCAGAATGCACTCTAGCTAACTTGGAGGGGGTAACTGTGGGTGCAAATTTTGGCATGTATCCACCATGGGACCCACCGGCCCTGCCTGGTGGGCCCACGAAGACTACCACGGGACCCACCGGCCCTGCCTGGTGGGCCCACGAAGACTACCATGGGACCCACCAGCCCTGCCTGGTGGGCCCACGAAGACTACCACGGGACCCACCGGCCCTGCCTGGTGGGCCCACGAGGATCACCGCAGGACCCACCGGCCCTGCCCGTAAGGCCCACGAGCCTGTGGAATACCCCAGAAGACGGTAGCGGGGCCCGCTAGCTTTGCCTGGAGAATCCCCAGATTCGACAGCATAAACCGCCATTTAACCCAGAATTCCCACCAGAGAATCCTATAAATAGCAGTGCCTTCGAATGTAAAAGGATCCGAAATTCTGATTTCCACTCTGAGATCTGACTTTCAGAACCAGAGCTCTGGGATTTCTAAACTTCCGATCTACCATTTCTCTTTGATCTTCTTTTCTCTTTCGAAGAGATCAGAGAGCTTTCAGTGACACTCGGCCTGTCGAGGTCACTTCAACTGAAGTGTTAGTGAATTCGGGTTGCTCCCTATAGCACGGAGACGTAGGCTTCGGCTGAACTCCGAGATCACATCTCGTGTCACAATCTCTCTGATTGCATATCACTTTCAATTCACATATCAAAAGGCTTCAACTTCAATCAACAGATCGGACAACGATCTTCGACGTCAACTCGAACCTTCAATTGACTGGTGCTGCGAGAGTCTTCGGGTCGGCACGAAGATTTTCCCCCACAGAATGATTCATACGAAGGAATTAGAATAAATCGTACGAAGGAATTAGAATGGATACATTCGTGCGAATGAATTAGAATGGATCGTACGAATGAATTAGAATGGATATATTCGTGCGAATGAATTAGAATTGATCGTACGAATGAATTAGAATAGATTGTGCGAATGAATTAGAATGGATCGTACGAATGAATTAGAATGGATACATTCGTGCGAATGAATTAGAATGGATTTTATGAATGAATTAGAGTGGATACATTCGTACGAATGAATTAGAATGGATCGTATGAATGAATTAGAAAGGATACAATCGTGCGAATGAATTAGAATGGATCATACGATAACATTCGTACATTCGTGCGAATGAATTAGAATGGATCGTACGAATGAATAAGAATAGATCGTACGAATGAATTAGAATGGATCGTGTGAATGAATTAGAATGGATCGTATGAATGAATTAGAATGGATCGTACGAATGAATTAGAATGGATCGTACAAATAAATTAGAATGGATACATTCGTGCGAAAGAATTAGAATAGATCGTACGAAGGAATTAGAATGGATCGTACGAATGAATTAGAATGGATCGTACGATCCATTCTAATTCATTCATACAATCCATTCTAATTCTTTCACACGATCCATTCTATTTCATTCGTATGATCCATTCTAATTCCTTCGTACGATCCATTCTAATTCATACGATCCATTCTATTTCATTCATACGATCCATTCTAATTCATTCATACGATCCATTCTAATTCATTCACACGAATGTATCCATTCTAATTCATTCGTACGATCCATTCTAATTCATTCGTACGATCCATTCTAATTCATTAGCACGATCCATTCTAATTCATTCGTACAATCCATTCTATTTCATTCGTACGATCCATTCTTACTCATTTGTATGATCCATTCTAATTCATTCGCACGAATGTATCCATTCTAATTCATTCGTACGATTCATTCTAATTCATTCGCACGATCAATTCTAATTCATTCGTATGATCCATTCTAATTCATTCATACAATCCATTCTTACTCATTCGTATGATCCATTCTAATTCATTTGCACGAATATATCAATTCTAATTCAATAGATCATATGAATGAATTAGAATGGATACATACGAATGAATTAGAATGGATCGTATGGATGAATTAGATTGGATCGTATGAATCAATTAGAATGGATCATGCGTCGTACGAATGAATTAGAATGGATCGTATTAATGAATTAGAATGGATCGTGCGAATGAATTAGAATGGATCGTACGAATGAATTAGAATGGATCGTATGAATGAATTAGAATTGATTGTGCGAATGAATTAGAATGGATCGTACGAATGAATTAGAATGGATACGAATGAATTAGAATGGATACATTCGTGCGAATGAATTAGAGTGGATCATACGAATGAGTAAGAATGGATCGTACGAATGAATTAGAATGGATCGTAGGAATGAATTAGAATTGATCGTGCGAATGAATTAGAATGGATTGTGCGAATGAATTTGAATGGATCATACGAATGAATTAGAATGGATACATTCATGCGAATGAATTAGAATGGATCATATGAATGAGTAAGAATGGATCGTATGAATGTATTCGTGCAAATGAATTAGAATGGATCGTATGTACGAATGAATTAGAATGGATCGTACGAATAAGTAAGAATGGATCGTACGAATGAAATAGAATGGATTGTACGAATGAATTAGAATGGATCGTATGAATGAATTAGAATGGATCTGGATCGTACAAATGAAATAGAATGGATCGTATGAATGAATTAGAATGGATCGTGTATCCATTCTAATTCATTCGTACGATCCATTCTAATTCATAAGTACGATCCATTCTAATTCGTAAGTACGATCCATTCTAGTTTATTCATACGATCCATTCTAATTCATTCGCACGAATGTATCCATTCTAATTCATTCGAACGATCCATTGTATTTCATTTGTACGATCCATTCTATTTTATTCGTACGATCCATTCTAATTCATTCGCATGATCCATTCTAATTCATTCGTACGAATGTATCCGATCCATTCTAATTCATTCATACGATCCATTCTAATAAATTCATATGATCCATTCTAATTCATTCGCACGAATATATCCTTTCTAATTCATTCGTACGATCCATTCTAATTCATTCGTACGATCCATTCTAATTCATTCGCACGATCCATTCTAATTCATTCGCACGAATGTATCCATTCTATTTCATTCGTACGATCCAGATCCATTCTAATTCATTCGTACGATCCATTCTAATTCATTCGTACAATCCATTCTATTTCATTCGTACGATCCATTCTTACTCATTCGTACGATCCATTCTAATTCATTCGTACGACCCATTCTAATTCATTCGTACGATCCATTCTAATTCATTCATACAATCCATTCTAATTCATTCGTACGATCCATTCTAATTCATTCGTACAATCCATTCTAATTCATTCATATGATCCATTCTAATTCATTCATACGATCCATTCTAATTCATTCGTACGATCCATTCTAATTCATTCTTACAATCCATTCTAATTCATTCGTACAATCCATTCTTACTCATTCGTACGATCCATTCTAATTCATTCATACGATCCATTCTAATTCATTCGTACGATCCATTCTAATTCCTTCGTATGATCCATTCTAATTCATTCGCACGATCCATTCTAATTCATTCATACGATCTATTCTAATTCTTTCGCACGAATGTATCCATTCTAATTCATTCGTACGATCCATTCTAATTCATTCGTATGATCTATTCTAATTCATTCATACGATCCATTCTAATTCATTCATACGATCCATTCTAATTCTTTCACACGATCCATTCTAATTCATTCGTACGATCCATTCTAATTCATTCGTACAATCCATTCTTTTTCATTCGTACGATCCATCCTAATTCCGTCATACGATCCATTCTAATTCATCATTCGTACGATCCACTCTATTTCATTCGTACGATCCATTCTAATTCATTCGTACGATCCATTCTAATTCATTCGCACGACTTTATCTATTCTAACTCATTCGTACGATCCATTCTAATTCATTCGTACGATCCAATCTAATTCATTAGCACGATCCATTCTTACTCATTCGTACGATCCATTCTAATTCATTCATACGATCTATTCTAATTCATTTGCACGAATATATTCGTACGATCCATTCTTACTTATTCGTATGATCCATTCTAATTCATTCGCACGAATGTATCAATTCTAATTCATTCGTACGATCCATTCTTATTCATTCGCACAATCCATTCTAATTCATTCGCACGATCAATTCTAATTCATTCATACGATCCATTCTAATTCATTCATACGATCCAATCTAATTCATTCATACGATCCATTCTAATTCATTCGCACGATCCATTCTAATTCATTCGCACGATCCATTCTAATTCATTCATATGATCCAATCTAATTCATTCATACGATCTATTCTAATTCATTCGCACGAATGTATCCATCTATTTCATTCGTATGATCCATTCTAATTCATTCGCACTATCCATTCTAATTCATTCATACGATCCATTCTAATTCATTCGCACAATCTATTCTAATTCATTCGTTACGATCAATTCTAATTCCTTCGTACGATCCAATCTATTTCATTCGTACGATCCATTCTTACTCATTCATACGATCCATTCTAATTCATTCGCACGACTGTATCCATTCTAATTCCTTTGTACGATCCATTCTAATTCCTTCGTACGAATCATTCTTACTCATTCATACGATCCATTCTAATTCATTCGCACGAATGTATCCATTCTAATTCCTTCGTACGATCCATTCTATTTCATACGATCCATTCTATTTCACTCGTACGATCCATTCTTACTCATTAGCACGATCCATTCTAATTCATTCGTACAATCCTATCTAATTCATTCGCACGATCCATTCGAATTCACTCATACGATCCATTCTAATTCATTCGTATGATCCATTCTAATTCATTTGTATCCATTCTATTTCATTCGCACGATCCATTCGAATTCATTCGCACGATCCATTCTAATTTCCATTCTAATTCATTCATACGATCCATTCTAATTCATTCGCACGAATGTATCCATTCTAATTCATTCGCACTATCCATTCTAATTCATTCATACGATCCATTCTAATTCATTCACACAGTCTATTCTAATTCATTCGTTACGATCCATTCTAATTCATTCGTACGATCCATTCTAATTAATGAATTAGAATGGATTGTACGAATGAATTAGAATGGATCTTATGAATGAATTAGAATGGATCGTATGAATGAATTATATTGGATCGTATGAATGAATTAGAATGGATCGTACGAATGAATTAGAATAGATCGTACGAATGAATTAGAATGGATCGTACGAATGAATTAGAATGGATCGTGCGAATGAATTAGAATAGATTGTGCGAATGAATTAGAATGGATTGTATGAATGAATTCGAATGGATCGTACGAAGGAATTAGAATGGATAAATTCGTGCGAATGAATTAGAATGGATCGTACAAATGAATTAGAATGGATACATTCGTCCAAATGAATTAGAATGGATCGTATGAATGAAATAGAATGGATCGTGCGAATGAATTAGAATGGATACATTCGTGCGAATGAATTAGAATGGATCGTACGAATGAATTAGAATAGATCGTAACGAACGAATTAGAATAGATCGTAGGAATGAATTAGAATGGATCGTATGAATGAATTAGAATGGATCATACGAAGGAATTAGAATGGATCGTACGAATGAGTTAAAATGGATCGTACGAATGAAATATAATGGATTGTACGAATAAATTAGAATGGGTCGTACGAATGAATTAGAATGGATCGTATGAATGAATTAGAATGGATCATACGAATGAATTAGAATGGATCGTACGAATGAGTAAGAATGGATCGTACGAATGAAATTGAATGGATTGTACGAATAAATTAGAATGGATCATACGAATGAATTAGAATGGATCGTATGAATGAATTAGAATGGATCGTATGAATGAATTAGAATGGATCGTACAAATGAAATAGAATGGATTGTGCGAATGAATTAGAATGGATCGTACGAATGAATTAGAATGGATCGTACGAATGAATTAGAATGGATCGTACGAATAAGTAAGAATGGATCGTACGAATGAAATAGAAGGGATTGTATGAATGAATTAGAATGGATCGTACAAATGAATTAGAATGGATCTGGATCGTACGAATGAAATAGAATGGATACATTCGTGCGAATGAATTAAAATTGATCGTGCGAATGAATTAGAATGGATCGTACGAATGAATTAGAATGGATCGTACAAATGAATTAGAATGGATACATTCGTGCGAATGAGTTAGAATGGATCGTATGAATGAATTAGAATGGATCGTACGAATGAATTAGAATGGATCGGATACATTCGTGCGAAAGAATTAGAATGGATCATGCGAATGAATTAGAATGGATCGTACGAATGAAATAGAATTGATCGTACTAATGAATTAGAATGGATACATTCGTGCGAATGAATTAGAATGGATCGTATGAATGAATTATAATGGATCGTACTTATCAATTAGAATGGATGGTACGAATGATTTAGAATGGATACACGATCCATTCTAATTCATTCATACGATCCATTCTAATTCATTCGTATGATCCATTCTAATTCATTTGTATCCATTCTATTTCATTCGCACGATCCATTCGAATTCATTCGCACGATCCATTCTAATTCATTCATACGGTCCATTCTAATTCATTCATACAATCCATTCTTACTCATTCGTATGATCCATTCTAATTCACTCGTACGACGCACGATCCATTCTAATTCATTCATACGATCCAATCTAATTCATTCATACGATCCATTCTAATTCATTCGTATGTATCCATTCTAATTCATTCATACGATCCATTGAATTAGAATGGATATATTCGTGCAAATGAATTTGAATGGATCATATGAATGAGTAAGAATGGATTGTATGAATGAATTAGAATGGATCGTATGAATGAATTAGAATAGATCGTGCGAATGATTCGAATCGATCGTGCGAATGAAATAGAATGGATACAAATGAATTAGAATGGATCGTATGAAGAAAATAGAATGGATTGTACGAATGAATTAGAATGGATCGTACGAATGAATTAGAATGGATCGTACGAATGAATTAGAAATGATCGTACGAATGAGTAAGAATGGATCGTACGAATGAAATAGAATGGATTGTACGAATGAATTAGAATGGATCGTACAAATGAATTAGAATGGATCTGGATCGTACGAATGAAATAGAATGGATACATTTGTGCGAATGAATTAGAATGGATCGTGCGAATGAATTAGAATGGATCGTACGAATGAATTAGAATGGATCGTACGAATGAATTAGAATGGATCGTACGAATGAATTATAATGGATACATTCGTGTGAATGAATTAGAATGGATCGTATGAATGAATTAGAATGGATCGTACGAATGAATTAGAATGGATCGGATACATTCGTGCGAATGAATTAGAATGGATCATTCGAATGAATTAGAATGGATCGTACGAATGAAACAGAATGGATCGTACGAATGAATTAGAATGGATACATTCGTGCGAATGAATTAGAATGGATCGTATGAATGAATTAGAATGGATCGTACGTATGAATTAGAATGGATCGTACGAATGAATTAGAATGGATACACGATCCATTCTAATTCATTCATACGATCCATTCTAATTCATTCGTATGATTCATTCTAATTCATTTGTATCCATTCTATTTCATTCGCACGATCCATTCGAATTCATTCGCATGATCCATTCTAATTCATTCATACGATCCATTCTAATTCATTCATACAATCCATTCTTACTCATTCGTATGATCCATTCTAATTCATTCGTACGACGCACGATCCATTCTAATTCATTCATACGACCCAATCTAATTCATTCATACGATCCATTCTAATTCATTCGTATGTATCCATTCTAATTTATTCATACGATCCATTGAATTAGAATGGATATATTCGTGCAAATGAATTAGAATGGATCGTACGAATGAGTAAGAATGGATTGTATGAATGAATTAGAATGGATCGTATGAATGACTTAGAATGGATCGTGCGAATGAATTCGAATGGATCGTGCGAATGAAATAGAATGGATACAAATGAATTAGAATGGATCATACGAATGAATTAGAATGGATCGTATGAGTGAATTCGAATGGATCGTGCGAATGAATTAGAATGGATCGTGTGAAAGAATTAGAATGGATCATTTGCACGATCCATTCTAATTCATTCATACAATCCATTCTAATTCTTTCGCACGAATGTATCCATTCTAATTCATTCGTACGATCTATTCTAATTCCTTCGTATGATCCATTCTAATTCCTTCGTACGGATTGTATAAATGAATTAGAATGGATCGTACGAATGAAATAGAATGGATTGTACGAATGAATTAGAATAGATTGTACGAATGAATTAGAATGGATCGTACGAATGAGTAAGAATGGATCGTACGAATGAAATAGAATGGATTGTACGAATGAATTAGAATGGATCGTACGAATGAATTAGAATGGATCATATGAATGAATTAGAATGGATCGTATGAATGAATTAGAATGGATCGTACGAATGAAATAGAATGGATTGTACGAATGAATTATAATGGATCGTACGAATGAATTAGAATGGATCGTACGAATGAATTAGAATGGATGGTACGAATGAGTAAGAATGGATCGTACGAATGAAATAGAATGGATTGTACGAATGAATTAGAATGGATCGTACGAATAAATTAGAATGGATCTGGATCGTATGAATTAAATAGAATGGATACATTCGTGCGAATGAATTAGAATGGATCGTGCGAATGAATTAGAATGGATCGTACGAATGAATTAGAATGGATCGTACGAATGAATTATAATGGATACATTCGTGCGAATGAATTAGAATGGATCGTATGAATGAATTAGAATGGATCGTACGAATGAATTAGAATGGATCGGATACATTCGTGCGAATGAATTAGAATGGATCATGCGAATGAATTAGAATGAATCGTACGAATGAAATAGAATGGATCGTACGAATGAATTAGAATGGATACATTCGTGCGAATGAATTAGAATGGATCGTATGAATGAATTAGAATGGATCGTACTTATGAATTAGAATGGATCGTACGAATGAATTAGAATGGATACACGATCCATTCTAATTCATTCATACGATCCATTATAATTCATTCGTATGATCCATTCTAATTCATTTGTATCCATTCTATTTCATTCGCACGATCCATTCGAATTCATTCGCACGATCCATTCTAATTCATTCATACGATCCATAATAATTCATTCCTACAATCCATTCTTACTCTTTCGTATGATCCATTCTAATTCATTCGTACGACGCACGATCCATTCTAATTCATTCATACGATCCAATCTAATTCATTCATACGATCCATTCTAATTCATTCGTATATATCCATTCTAATTCATTCATACGATCAATTGAATTAGAATGGATATATTCGTGCAAATGAATTAGAATGGATCATATGAATAAGTAAGGATGGATTGTATGAATGAATTAGAATGGATCGTATGAATGAATTAGAATGGATCGTGCGAATGAATTCGAATGGATCGTGCGAATGAAATAGAATGGATACAAATGAATTAGAATGGATCATACGAATGAATTAGAATGGATCGTATGAGTGAATTCGAATAGATCGTGCGAATGAATTAGTATGGATGGTGTGAAAGAATTAGAATGGATCGTAAGAATGAATTAGAATGGATACGTTTGTGCGAAAGAATTAGAACGGATTGTATGAAAGAATTAGAATGGATCATTTGCACGATCCATTCTAATTCATTCATACAATCCGTTCTAATTCTTTCGCACAAACGTATCCATTCTAATTCATTCTTACGATCTATTCTAATTCCTTCGTACGATCCATTCTAATTCCTTCGTACGGATTGTATGAATGAATTAGAATGGATCGTACGAATGAAATAGAATGGATTGTACGAATGAATTAGAATAGATTGTACGAAAGAATTAGAATGGATCGTACGAATGAATTAGAATCGATTGTACGAATGAATTAGAATGGATCGTATGAATGAATTAGAATAGATCGTATGAATGAATTAGAATGGATCGTATGAATGAATTAGAATTGATCGTACCAAATGAAATAGAATGGATCGTACGAATGAATTAGAATGGATCGTGCGAATGAATTAGAATGGATCGTACGAATGAATTAGAATGGATACATTCATGCGAATGAATTAGAATGGATCGTACAAATGTATTAGAATGGATCGTACGAATGAATTAGAATGGATCGTACGAATGAATTAGAATGGATCGTACGAATGAATTAGAATGGATCGTATGAATGAATTAGAATGGATCGTACGAATGAGTAAGAATGGATCGTACGAATGAAATAGAATGGATTATACAAATGAATTAGAATGGATCGTACGAATGAATTAGAATGGATCATATGAATGAATTAGAATGGATCGTACGAATGAAATAGAATAGATTGTACGAATGAATTAGAATGGATCGTACGATCCATTCTAATTCATTCGTATGATCCATTCTAATTCATTCGTATGATCCATTCTAATTCATTCGTACAATCCATTCTATTTCATTCGTACGATCAATTCTTAGTCATTCATACGATCCATTCTAATTCATTCATACAATCTATTCTAATTCCTTCGTACGAATGAATTAGAATGGATCGTACGAATGAATTAGAATGGATATATTCGTGCGAATGAATTAGAATGGATCATACGAAGGAATTAGAATGGATCGTACGAATGAATTAGAATGGATCGTACGAATGAATTAGAATGGATCATACGAATGAGTAAGAATGGATCGTACGAATGAAATAGAATGGATTGTACGAATGAATTAGAATGGATCATAAGAATGAATTAGAATGGATCGTATGAATGAATTAGAATGGATCGTACGAATGAAATAGAATGGATCGTACGAATGAATTAGAACAGATCGTACGAATGAATTAGAATGGATCGTACGAATGAATTAGAATGGATCGTACGAATGAATTAGAATGGATCATACGAATGAAATATATTGGGTCGTACAATGGAATTAGAATGGATTATACGAAGGAATTAGAATGGATCATACGAATGAATTAGAATGGATACATTCGTGCGAAAGAATTAGAATAGATCTTATGAATGAATTAGAATGGATCGTATGAATGAATTAGAATGGATATATTCGTGCAAATGAATTTGAATAGATCATACGAACGAGTAAGAATGGATTGTATGAAAGAATTAGAATGGATCGTATGAATGAATTAGAATGGATCGTGTAAATGAATTCGAATGGATTGTGCGAATGAAGAAAAATGGATACAAATGAATTAGAATGGATCATACGAATGAATTAGAATGGATCGTATGAGTGAATTTGAATGGATCGTGCGAATGAATTAGAATTGATTGTACGAATGAATTAGAATGGATCGGATACATTCGTGCGAATGAATTAGAATAGATCGTGCGAATGAAATAGAATGGATCGTACGAATGAATTAGAATGGATCGTACGAATGAAATAGAATGGATCGTATGAATGAATTAGAATCGATACATTCGTGCGAATGAATTAGAATGGATCGTATGAATGAATTAGAATGGATCGTACGAATGAATTAGAATGGATACATTCGTGCGAATGAATTAGAATAGATCATACGAATGAGTAAGAATGGATCGTACGAATGAAATAGAATGGATCGTACGAAGGAATTAGAATGGATCATATGAATGAATTAGAATAGATCATATGAATGAATTAGAATGGATTGTATGAATGAATTAGAATGGATCGTACGAATGAGTAAGAATGGATCGTACGAATGAAATAGAATGGATTGTACGAATGAATTAGAATAGATTGTACGAATCAATTAGAATGGATCGTACGAATGAATTCGAATAGATTGTGCGAATGAATTAGAATGGATACATTCGTGCGTAGAATGGATCGTACAAATGAATTAGAATGGATCGTGTGAAAGAATTATAATGGATTGTATGAATGAATTAGAATGGATCGTACGAATGAATTAGAATGGATCGTACGAATGAATTAGAATGGATACATTTGTGCGAATGAATTAGAATGGATCATACGAATGAGTAAGAATGGATCGTACGAATGAATTAGAATGGATCGTACGAATGAATTAGAATGGATCGTACGAATGAATTAAAATGGATATATTCGTGCGAATGAATTAGAATGGATCATACGAATGAGTAAGAATGGATCATATGAATGAAGTAGAATGGATTGTACGAATGAATTAGAATGGATCGTACGAATGAATTAGAATAGATTGTATGAATGAATTAGAATGGATACATTCGTGCGAATGAATTAGAATGGATCGTACGAATGAATTAGAATAGATCGTACGACGAATGTATCCATTCTAATTCATTCGTACGATCCATTCTAATTCATTCGCACAATCTACTCTAATTTATTCGTACGATCCATTCTAATTCATTTGCACGAATGTATCCATTCTAATTCCTTCATACGATCTATTCTAATTCCTTCGTACGAATCATTCTCACTTATTCGTACGATCCATTCTAATTCATTCGCACGAATGTATCCAATCTTATTCCTTCGTATGATCCATTCTAATTCATACGATCCATTCTATTTCATTCGTACGATCCATTCTTACTCATTAGCACCATCCATTCTAATTCATTCGTACAATCCATTTTAATTCATTCACACGATCCATTCGAATCCACTCATATGATCCATTCTAATTCATTCGTATGATCCATTCTAATTCATTTGTATCCATTCTATTTCATTCGCATGATCCATTCGAATTCATTCGCACGATCCATTCTAATTCATTCATATGATCCATTCTAATTCATTCATACAATCCATTCTAATTCTTTCACACGATCCACCCTAATTCATTCTTACGATCCATTCTAATTCATTTGCATGAATGTATCCATTCTAATTCATTCGTACGATCATTCTAATTCATTCGCACGAATGAATTAGAATGGATCGTATGAATGAATTAGAATGGATTGTACGAATGAATTAGAATGGATCGTGTGAAAGAATTTGAATGGATTGTATGAATGAATTAGAATGGATCGCATGAATGAATTAGAGTGGATCGTGCGAATGAATTCGAATGGATCGTACGAATAAATTAGAATGGATACATTCGTGCGAATGAATTAGAATTGATCGTAGGAATGAATTAGAGTGGATCGTGTGAAAGAATTAGAATGGTTTGTATGAAAGAATTAGAATGGATCGTATGAATGAATTAGAATGGTTCGTGCGAATGAATTCGAATGGATCGTGCGAATGAAATAGAATGGATACAAATGAATTAGAATGGATCATATGAATGAATTAGAATGGATCGTATGAGTGAATTCGAATGGATCGTGCGAATGAATTAGAATGGATCGTACGAATGAATTAGAATGGAAACATTCGTGCGAATGAATTAGAATGGATTGTGCGAATGAATTAGAATAGATCGTATGAATGAATTAGAATGGATCCTACGAATGAATTAGAATGGATCGTACGAATGAATTAGAATGGATCGTACGAATGAATTAGAATGGATATATTCATGCGAATGAATTAGAATAGATTATACGAATGAGTAAGAATGGATCGTACAAATGAAATAGAATGGATTGTACGAATGAATTAGAATGGATCGTACGAATGAATTAGAATGGATCATACGAATGAATTAGAATGGATACATTCGTGCGAATGAATTAGAATGGATACATTCGTGCGAATGAATTAGAATGGATCGTACTAATGAATTAGAATGGATACATTCGTGCGATTGAATTAGAATTGACCATACGAATGAGTAAGAATGGATCGTACGAATGAGTAAGAATGGATCGTACGAATGAATTAGAATGGATCATACGAATGATTAAGAATGGATCGTACGAATGAATTAGAATGGATCGTATGAATGAATTAGAATGGATCGTACGAATGAGTAAGAATGGATCGTACGAATGAATTAGAATGGATCATACGAATGAATTAGAATGGATCGTGCGAATGAGTAAGAATGGATCGTACGAATGAATTAGAATGGATCATACGAATGAATTAGAATGGATCGTACGAATGAATTAGAATGGATCGTGCGAATGAATTAGAATGGATACATTCGTGCGAATGAATTAGAATGGATCATACGAATGAGTAAGAATGAATCGTATGAATGAAATAGAATGGATTGTACGAATGAATTAGAATGGATCATACGAATGAATTAGAATGGATCATACGAATGAATTAGAATGGATCGTACGAATGAATTAGAATGGATCGTACGAATGAATTAGAATGGATACATTCGTGCGAATGAATTAGAATGGATCATACGAATGAGTAAGAATTGATCGTATGAATGAAATAGAATGGATTGTACGAATGAATTAGAATGGATCATACGAATGAATTAGAATGAATCGTACGAATGAATTAGAATGGATCGTGCGAATGAATTAGAATAGATCGTGCGAATGAATTAGAATGGATCGTGCGAATGAATTAGAATGGATCGTACGAATGAATTAGAATTGATACATTCGTGCGAATGAATTAGAATGGATCATACGAATGAATTAGAATGGATCGTGCGAATGAATTAGAATGGATCGTGTGAATGAATTAGAATGGATCGTATGAAAGAATTAGATTGGATCGTATGAATGAATTAGAATGACGATCCATTCTTACTCATTCATACGATCCATTCGTATCCATTCTAATTCATTCGTACGATCGAATTAGAATGGATACATTCATGCGAATGAATTAGAATGGATCGTATGAATGAATTAGATTGGATCGTATTAATGAATTTGAATGGATCGTATGAATGAATTAGAATGGATCGTACAAAGGAATTAGAATGGATACCTTCGTGCGAATGAATTAAAATAGATCGCATGAATGAATTAGATTGGATCGTATGAATGAATTAGCATGGATCGTGCTAATGAATTAGAATGGAACGTACGAATGAATTAGAATAGATTGTGCGAATGAATTAGAATGGATCGTACGAATGAATTAGAATGGATAAATTCGTCCGAATGAATTAGAATGGATTGTATGTCGTACGATCCATTCTTACTCATTATCACGATCCATTCTAATTCATTCGCATGATCCATTCTAATTCATTAATACGATCCATTCTAATTCATTCGTACGACGCACGATCCATTCTAATTCATTCATACAATCCAATCTAATTCATTCATACGATCCATTCTAATTCATTCGTATGATCCATTCTAATTCATTCGCACGATCCATTCTAATTCATTCGTACGATCCATTCTAATTCATTTGTACAATCCATTCTAATTCATTCGCACGATCAATTCTAATTCATTCAAACAATCCATTCTAATTCTTTCACACGATCCATTCTAATTCATTCGTACGATCCATTCTAATTCATTCGTACAATCCATTCTATTTCATTCGTACGATCCATTCTTACTCATTCGTACGATCAGTTCTAATTCATTCGTACGATCCATTCTAATTCATTCGTACGATCCATTCTAATTCATTCGAACGATCCATTCTAATTCATTCGCACGAATATATCCATTTTATTTCATTCGTACGATCCAGATCCATTCTAATTCATTCATACGATCCATTCTAATTCATTCGTACAATCCATTCTATTTCATTCGTACATCCATTCTTACTCATTCGTACGATCCATTCTAATTCATTTGTGCGAATGAATTAGAATGGATCATACAAATGAGTAAGAAAGGATCGTACGAATGAAATAGAATAGATTGTACGAATGAATTAGAATGGATTCTTTTGTACGAATGAATTAGAATGGATCGTGCGAATGAATTATAATGGATCGTATGAATGAATTAGAATGGATACATTCGTATGAATGAATTAGAATGGATCGTGCGAATGAATTAGAAAGGATCGTACGAATGAATTAGAATGGATCGTATGAATGAATTAGAATAGATCGTACGAATGAATAAGAATGGATCGTATAAATGAATTAGAATGGATACATTCGTGCGAATGAATTAGAATGGATCGTATGAATGAATTAGATTGGATCGTATTAATGAATTACAATGGGTCGTACGAATGAATTAGAATGAATCGTGCTAATGAGTAAGAATGGATCGTATTCTAATTCATTCGTACGATCCAATCTAATTCATAAGTACGATCGATTCTAATTCATTCATACGATCCATTCTAATTCATTCGCACGAATGTATCCATTCTAATTCATTCGTATGATCCATTCTAATTCATTCGCACGAATGTATCCATTCTAATTACTTCGTACGATCCATTCTAATTCATTCATACAATCCATTCTAATTCATTCGCACGATCCATTCTAATTCATTCGTACGATCCATTCTAATTCATTCGTACGATCTATTCTAATTCATTCGTACAATCCATTCTAATTCTTTCATACGATCTATTCTATGTCATTCGTACGATCCATTCTAATTCATTCATACGATCCATTCTAATTCATTCAAACGATCCAATCTAATTTATTCATACGATCCATTCTAATTCATTCATACAATCTATTCTAATTCATTCGTACGATCCATTCTAATTCCTTCGTACGATCCATTCTAATCAATTCGTACGATACATTCTAATTCATTCGTACAATCCATTCTATTTCATTCGTACGATCCATTCTTACTCATTCATACGATCCATTCTAATTCATTCATACAATCCATTCTAATTCCTTCGTACGAATGAATTAGAATGGATCATACGAATGAATTAGAATGGATCGTATGAATGAATTAGAACGGATACATTCGTGCGGATGAATTAGAATGGATCATACGAAGGAATTAGAATGGATCGTACGAATGAATTAGAATGAATCATACGAATGAATTAGAATGGATCATACGAATGAGTAAGAATGGATCATACGAATGAAATAGAATGGATTGTACGAATGAATTAGAATGGATCGTACGAATGAATTAGAATGGATCGTATGAATAAATTAAAATGGATCATATGTATGAATTAGAATGGATCATACGAATGAAATAGAATGGATTGTACGAATGAATTAGAATGGATCGTACGAATGAATTAGAATGGATCGTACGAATGAATTAGAATGGATCATACGAATGAATTAGAATGGATTGTACAAAGGAATTAGAATGGATCATACGAATAAAATATAATGGGTCGTACAAAGGAATTAGAATGGATCGTACGAAGGAATTAGAATGGATCGTACGAAGGAATTAGAATGGATCGTACGAATGAATTAAAATGGATACATTCGTACGAAAGAATTAGAATAGATCGTATGAATGAATTAGAATGGATCGTATGAACGAATTAGAATGGATATATTCATGCAAATGAATTAGAATGGATCATACGAATGAGTAAGAATGAATTGTATGAATGAATTAGAATGGATCGTATGAATGAATTTGAATGGATCATGCGAATGAATTCGAATGAATTATGCGAATGAAATAGAATGGATACAAATGAATTAGAATGGATCATACGAATGAATTAGAATGGATCGTATGAGTGAATTCGAATGGATCGTGCGAAAGAATTAGAATGGATTGTACGAATGAATTAGAATGGATCGTGCTAATGAGTAAGAATGGATCGTACGAATGAAATAGAATGGATTGTACGCGATCCATTCTAATTCATTCGTACGATCCATTCTAATTCATTCGCATGATCAATTCTAATTCATTCGCACCATTCTAATTCATTCGCACAATCTATTCTAATTCATTCGTATGATCAATTCTAATTCATTCGTACGATCCATTTTAATTCATTCATACGATCTATTCTAATTCATTCGTATGATCCATTCTAATTCATTCATACGATCCAATCTAATTCATAAGTACGATCCATTCTTACTCATTCGTATGATCCATTCTAATTCATTCACACGAATGTATAAATTCTAATTCATTTGTACAATCCATTCTAATTCATTCGTACAATCCATTCTAATTCATTCGTACGATCCATTCTAATTCCTTCGTACGATCCATTCTATTTCATTTATACGATCCATTCTAATTCATTCGTACGATCCATTCTAGTTCATTCACACGAACGTATCCATTCTAATTGATACGTAAAATCCATTCTATTTCATTTGTACGATCCATTCTTATTCATTCGTACGATCCATTCTAATTCATTCGCACGAATGTATCCATTCTAATTCATTCGTACGATCCATTCTAATTCATTCATACGATCCATTCTAATTCATTCATACAAACCATTCTAATTCTTTCACACGATCCATTCTAATTCATTCGTACGATCCATTCTAATTCATTCGTACAATCCATTCTATTTCATTCGTACGATCCATTCTTACTCATTCGTATGATCCATTCTAATTCATTCGCACGAATCTATCCATTCTAATTCATTCATAGGAAACATTCTAATTCATTCGTACGATCCATTCTAATTCATTCATACGATCCATTCTAATTCATTCATACAATCCATTCTAATTCTTTCACACGATCCATTCTAATTCATTCGTACGATCCATTCTAATTCATTCGTACAATCCATTCTATTTCATTCGTACGATCCATTCTTACTCATTCGTATGATCCATTCTAATTTATTCGCACGAATGTATCCATTCTAATTCATTCGTACTATCCATTATAATTCCTTCGTACGATCCATTCTAATTCATTTGCACGATCCATTCTAATTCATTTATACGATCCAATCTAATTCATTCATACAATCCATTCTAATTCATTCGCACGAATGAATCCATTGAATTAGAATGGATCGTACGAATAAAATAGAATGGATTGTACGAATGAATTAGAATGGATCGTACGAATGAATTAGAATTGATACATTCGTACGAATGAATTACAATGGATCGTACGAATGAGTAAGAATGGATCGTATGAATGAAATAGAATGGATTGTACGAATGAGTTAGAATGTATCGTACGAATGAAATAGAATGGATCGTGTGAAAGAATTAGAATGGATTGTATGAATGAATTAGAATGGATCGTATGAATGAATTAGAATGGATCGTATGAATGAATTAGAATGGATCGTACGAATGAATTTGAATGGATACATTCGTGCGAATGAATTAGAATGGATCATACGAATGAGTAAGAATGGATCGTATGAATGAAATAGAATGGATTGTACGAAAGAATTAGAATGGATCGTACGAAGGAATTAGAATGGATCGTGTGAAAGAAATAGAATGGATTGTATGAATGAATTAGAATGGATAGTATGAATGAATTAGAATGTATCGTACGAATGAATTAGAATGGATACATTCGTGCGAATTAATTAGAATGGATCATATGAATGAGTAAGAATGGATCGTACGAACGAAATAGAATGGATTGTACGAATGAATTAGAATGGATCGTACGAATGAATTAGAATAGATCGTGTGAAAGAATTAGAATGGATTGTATGAATGAATTAGAATGGATCGTACGAATGAATTAGAATGGATCGTACGAATGAATTAGAATGGATACATTCGTGCGAATAAATTAGAATGGATCAAACGAATGAGTAAGAATGGATTGTAAGAATGAAATAGAATGGATTGTACGAATGAATTAGAATGGATCGTACGAATTAATGAATTAGAATGGATCGTACGAATGACTTAGATTGGATCGTATTAATGAATTAGAATGGGTCGTATGAATGAATTAGAATGGATCGTGCTAATGAGTAAGAAAAGATCGTACAAATGAAATAGAATGGATTGTACGAATGAATTAGAATGGATCGTACGAATGAATTAGAATGCATACATCCATGCGAATGAATTAGAATGGATCATACAAAGGAATTAGAATGGATCGTATGAATAAATTAGAATGGATCGTGCGAATGAATTAGAATGGATCATACGAATGAATTAGAATGGATACATTCGTGCGAATGAATTAGAATGGATCATACGAATGAGTAAGAATGGATCGTACGAATGAAATAGAATGGATTGTATGAATGAATTAGAATGGATACATTCGTGCGAATGAATTAGAATGGATCGTATGAATGAGTAAGAATGGATCGTACGAATGAAATAGAATGGATTGTACGAATGAATTAGAATGGATCGTAACGATCCATTCTAATTCATTCATACGGTCTATTCTAATTCATTTGTATGATCCATTCTAATTCATTCGCACAATCTATTCTAATTCATTCGTACGATCCATTCTAATTCATTCGTACGATCCATTCTAATTCATTCATACGATCCATTCTAATTCATTCGTACGATCCATTCTAATTCATTCGCACGATCCATTCTAATTCATTCATACGATCCATTCTAATTCCTTTGTACGATCCATTCTAATTCATTCGCACGAATGTAACCATTCTAATTCATTCGTACGATCCATTCTAATTCATTCGTACAATCTATTCTATTTCATTCGTACGATCCATTCTTACTCATTAGCATGATCCATTCTAATTCATTCGTACGACCCATTCTAATTCATTAATACGATCCAATCTAATTCATTCATACGATCCATTCTAATTCATTCGCACGAATGTATCCATTCTAATTCATTCGTACGATCCATTCTTATTCATTCGTACAATCTATTCTAATTCATTCGTACGATCCATTCTAATTCACTAGTACGATCGTACGAATTAATTAGAATGGTTCGTGCGAATGAATTAGAATAGATTGTGCGAATTAATTAGAATGGATCATACGAATGAAATAGAATGGAACGTGCGAATGAATTAGAATAGATTGTGCGAATGAATTAGAATGGATCGGACGTATGAATTAGAATGGATACATTCGTGCGAATGAATTAGAATGGATACATTCGTGCGAATGAATGAATTAGAATGGATCATACGAATGAATTAGAATGGATCATACGAATAAATAAGAATGGATCGTAATCTAATTCATTCATACGATCCATTCTAATTCATTCGCACAATCTATTCTAATTCATTCGTACGATCCATTCTAATTCATTCGTACGATCTATTCTAATTCATTCGTACGATCCATTCTAATTCATTCGCACGATTGTATCCATTCTAATTCATTCATGTAATCTATTCTAATTCATTCGTACGATCCATTCTAATTCATTCGTACAATCCATTCTATTTCATTCGTACGATCCATTCTTACTCATTCGTATGATCCATTCTAATTCATTCGCACGAATGTATCCATTCTAATTCATTCGTACGATCCATTCTAATTCATTCGTACGATCCATTCTAATTCATTCGTACAATCTATTCTATTTCATTCGTACGATCCATTCTTACTCATTCGTACGATCTCATTCATACAATATATTCGTACGAATGAATTAGAATGGATACATTCGTGCAAAAGAATTTGAATGGATACATTCGTGCGATCCAATCTAATTCATTCGCACGATCTATTATAATTCATTCGCATGATCCATTCTAATTCATTCGTACGATCCATTCTAATTCATAAGTACGATCCATTCTATTTCATTCGTACGATCCATTCTAATTCATTCATACAATCCATTCTAATTCATTCGCACGATCCATTCGAATTCACTCATACGATCCATTCTAATTCATTCATATGATCCATTCTAATTCATTTGTATCCATTCTATTTGTGGGGGAAAATCTTCATGCCGACCCGAAGACCTCGCCTCACCAGTCAATTGAGGTTTGGAGTAAAAGAGATCGCTGCTCAATCTATTGATTGAAGTCGTTGCTTTCGATATGCAAACAGAGAGAGAGATACAATCAAAGATTTGACACGAGAGATGTGATCTCGGAGTTCAGCCGAAGCCTACGTCTCCGTGCTATAGGGAGCAACCCGAATTCACTAACACTTATATCGAAGTGATCTCGATAAGCCGAGTATCACTGAAAACACTCTGATCTCTTCGAAGGAGAGAAGAAGATCAAAGAGAGGTGGAAGATGGGAAGCTGTGAAATTCCAGAGCTCTGGATTCTGAAAACCAGATCTCAGAGTGGAAATCAGAATTTTCGGGCCTCTATTACATTCGAAGGCTCTGCTATTTATAGGATTCTCTGGTGGTAAATGGCGGTTTCTGCTGCAGCATCTGGGGATCCTCCAGGTAAAGCTGGTGGGCCCCGCTACCGTCTCCTGGGGGATTCCACAGGCTATTGGGCCTACCAGGCAGGGCCGGTGGGTCCCGTTGTAGTCTTCGTGAGCCCACCAGGCAGGGCCGGTGGGTCCCGCTGTAGTCTTCGTGGGCCCACCAGGCGGGGCCGGTGGGTCCCGCTGTAGTCTTCGGGGGCCCACCAGGAAGGGCCGGTGGGTCCCACTTTTTGCAGACTTCTTGCCAAAATTTGCACCCACAGTTACCCCCTCCAAGTTAGCTAAGAGGCCTCCTTGGCTGGCTTGGACTCGTGGTGCAAAGCTAACGACCCCCTGTCACACATGCAGAGGAGATTTGTCGAGTGTTAGCGAAAAAATAGACTGATCGGTCAAATTTGACCGATCGGTCAAAATTGACCGATCGGTCAGGTTTGACCGATCGGCTAAAATCAACCGGTCAGGGTTGGAGTGATCGGTCAAAAAACAGAGTTTTTTGCCTGATCCTGTAGAAAATCGACCGATCGGTTGATTTTGACCGATCGGTCAAGTTTGACCGATCGGCTAAAATCAGCCGGTCAGGGTTGGAGTGATCGGTCAAAAAACAGAGTTTTTTGCCTGATCCAGTAGAAAATCGACCGATCGGTTGATTTTGACCGATCGGTCAAGTTTGACCGATCGGCTAAAATCAGCCGGTCAAGGTTTGGGTGATCGGGAAAAAAAAAACATAAGTTTTTTGCCCAATCCAGTAGAAAATCGACCGATCGGTTGATTTTGACCGATCGGTCAAGTTTGACCAATCGGCTCAAATCAGCCGGTCAAGGTTTGGGTGATCGGCAAAAAACATAAGTTTTTTGCCCGATCCAGTAGAAAATCGACCGATCGGTTAAAATTAGACGGTCAGGGATTGAGTGATCTGGCAAAAAACACAAGTTTTTTGCCTGATCCAGTAGAAAATCGACCGATCGGTTGATTTTGACCGATCGATCAAGGTTGACCGATCGGCTAAAATCAGCCGGTCAAGGTTTTGGTGATCGGTAAAAAACACAAGTTTTTTGCCTAATCCAGTAGAAAATCGACCGATCTGTTGATTTTGACCGATCGGTCAAGTTTGACCGATCGGCTAAAATCAGCCGGTCAAGGTTTTGGTGATCAGTCAAAAAACACAAGTTTTTTGCCTGATCCAGTAGAAAATCGACCGATCGGTTGATTTTGACCGATCGGTCAAGTTTGACCGATCGGCTAAAATCAGCCGGTCAAGGTTTTGGTGATCGGCAAAAAACACAAGTTTTTTGCCTGATCCAGTAGAAAATCGACCGATCGGTTGATTTTGACTGATCGATCAAGTTTGACCGATCGGCTAAAATCAGCCGGTCAAGGTTTTGGTGATCGGCAAAAAACACAAGTTTTTTGCCTGATCCAGTAGAAAATCGACCGATCGGTTGATTTTGACTGATCGGTCAAGTTTTACCGATCGGCTAAAATCAGCCGGTCAAGGTTTTGGTGATCGGCAAAAAACACAAGTTTTTTGCCTGATCCAGTAGAAAATCGACCGATCGATTGATTTTGACCGATCGGTCAAGTTTGACTGATCGGCTAAAATCAGCCGGTCAAGGTTTTGGTGATCGGCAAAAAACACAAGTTTTTTGCTTGATCCAGTAGAAAATCGACCGATCGAATGAATTTAATCGATCGGTCAAGTTTGACCGATCGGTTAAATCCAGCCGATCAGGTCTAAGTCTTGAACCTATACTTTTGAAGAAGTGGTATAGCTTGTTCTCCTCTTTTGATCTTCGGTAGAGTCTTGAATATTGATGGAGTTCGATTTTTTCTGCTTTGAATCTTCGGTTTGCCCGAATGCGGTTTTGAACCGGCGGTCCGGTTCACTCGGACCGGTGGTTTGCTTGGTCCGTTGGTTTACATGGACCGGTCAGTCTGACGCTTCGTCTGGTCCGACGGTTCGCCTGGTTTTGCGCTTGCTACGGATAGATGCCACGTGTACCTGCAAAAACACGCGATTTGATATGGTGGCGACACGTGTCATCTCGATTTGTGCGTCTAATTCCATCAAGATACTTAAGCTTCTCTGGCTGTCATTTTCGCCCCACGCTTTCAGAAAATTTTCGAAGTCCAGAGCCTTTTGCTTTCAATCTTCTAGTTCTTTGTTTCCCTGTCCTTCTCTTTTTTCGATCGATCGAATGGCCTCCTCCGGTAATTCGAAGAAGAGTGCAGTTCCTCCCAAGAGGAAGGGGAAGGAAACTGTTGAAGTCTCGTCTGTCCCAAAAGGCCGTGGCAAAGGCAAGGCTGAGTTGATCGAACTTGGTCAATTGGGCAAGAGGCACCAGGGAGTGGGGTTTGCCTCTGCACCTTCTCGTCCGGAGCATATCCCCAAAGCAAGGTTTGTTCTTTGCCCGCAGCTGCCTCTGTCGGCGGAACCGGAGTTTGGGTATAACATCGGTTGCAAACTTACAGACGTGAAGAGGGAGAAGCTGCAGAAGTTGCTAGCATGTTTCACAGAGGGAAAGTCTCGTCCAGTGCTTCCGGGAGTTCTATCCGCTTTTGGCGTCGATAGGCGGACAATCTTCGTCTCGTACGCGAGCAAGGAGCAAGTGATGGGAACCATCGTCACCATTGGCCAGCTCAAATATGGACTGCGCCTTCCATTGCCGCCTTTTGCCGCGAGGTTGCTGAACACCTCTGGTCTTTGTCCCGGGCAGGTCACTGGAAACGCCTGGAGGATCATCTACGCTTTCTGTCGTGTAGAGTCGGACTTCCAGAAGGAACTCAGGGAATGTTATTCCAGCCTCCCTGATGGTGAAGTAGCCCGGATCGAGCTGGGGTATTTCTTCTATCATTATCGATGGGCCTGGAGGAAAGATAGCCCATTCTACAATATAACGGGTGTCTCTGCCCTTCGGCCGATTATTGACACTATCGGCTCGGACAAGCTCTACACTGACTGGCCGCTATCGGTGTCCGGCGCGTGGACTCCTCTGTCGGTACCTGAGACTCCCCGGTACAAGGTGCACCAAGAGGTAGATATGTACTGTGCAGGAGGGGCTCTCTCGTGGTCTTCGGAGCGAGTGGGGGCTATTGACAATCTCTTTCTGGAGCTGACATGCGGGACTCGATCGTGGAAGCAATTCTCGAATTGCCCGGTTCGACACGGCAATGCCAACCTCCTCCATCGATCGAAGGTTCGTTATGAAGATAACGAAGTCATCTATTCCGATTATGAGGAGGACCCTCAATCCGGTAAAATTGTTAGAAACATCCGGGTCGAGAAGAAGGCGTACGGGGCCAGGCGTGCATTACCCTCAGAGGAGAAACTGGTGATCAGTCGCCACAGCCCGGCAAAGAAGAAAAGAAAAGTCTCTGTTGAGGAGGAGGAGAAGAAAGATGAAGAGAAAAATGGGGAAAAAGAAGAAGAGGAAGAAGAGAGAGAAGAGGAAGGTGGAGGTGAAGAGGATGAGGGTGGCGACGACGGTAACGATGACGAAGATGATGGAGATGATGAAGATAATGAAGATGGGGGAAATGGGGGTGGTGAGGAAGAAATTCCTCCCACCCCCATTGATGGTGGTCAAGGACATGGGGGTGGCGAGGAAGAAATTCCTCCCACCCCTACTGGTGGGGACGATGTGGACTCGCAACCCATCCTCATTGACGAGGCTAAAGCCCGTCGTATGGAGGAGGTTATGGATGTGGAGGGCGACGGCAAGAAGGCACAGCCCGTCTACCATTTTGAAGATTTGAAGAAGCGTCCAGTGTGCTTCAAGATTAAGTTTTCTAGGAGTGGTGGGGTTGGAAGCAATCCCACGCCTCTCGACCAAATTCTTCCAGACGTTCCTCGCCTTGAGGGCATGACCACAAGTGGAGGCCTGGAGGTTGAACAGCCTCCTCCTCCGTCGCGTTCTTTGGCAGATAAGACGGCGGCGCTTGTGGCCGAGATGCAGCAGTCGCCTGGACGACAAGAGGAAGGAGGTGCCTCACCTCCCCAGGATGCTCCCTCTCCTATTCACTTGGAGAGAGGAAGTCGAGTGGGGGATGGGACTCCCCAACCTCAGCCGAAGCCAACCCCCGCTAGGGAGAAAACTACCTCCAAGGGTAAGAGCTCCGACCAAGGGAAGGGAAAGGCTCCTAGGGTAGATGCCTCAGGTATTCAGACTATCTTGCCACCTTGATTACCTTATCTACAAAGTTTGAACTTATTCTGACTTTATGAACCCTTGTGTTGATTGTAGGTACACCTGCTGGCTCTACTCAGAAGATAAAGAATTTTGGTGAGGTTGACATCAATCATCCCACTGGTGTGATCCGGAAGCTTTGCAACCTTCCGGAAGCTACCCTGGACGAAGCCTTTGATCGGCTTGAAGTAGTAGTATGTGCATCTGCTTGATCAATCATTTGAGTTGTTTCTTCAAAATTATTCTAACTCTTTTTGTCTGTTTGTAGAATTCAGCAGTTTTGAATTTTGCGCGCAAGCTCTCTAGGAAGGCAGGAGAACGGGAGGCTTCATCTGAGGTGTCCCGTTTGACAGCTGAACTAGAGGCTGCCCACGAGGAAATAGATAAGCTGAGGGAGGTACTGCATTCGAAGAAAGAGTCTCTCAAGGCCAAGATCGAGGATCTTCGCAAGGAGAACCAGGAAAGCAAGACGCGGCAGGAAGGTTACGAGGCTCGGGGTCATGAGCTCGAGTCTCTGAAGACTCGACTCTCCAGGGTAGAGACCTTGTCCTGTGACCGCGTAGCTGAAAATAAGGGATTGAAGGAGCAGCTTGCTGCTCAGAGTAATGCCTTTGCTGCAAAAGAAGAGGCTCTCAAGAAAGAGTTAGAGCACATGCGAAGTGAATGCGCGAGTTACAGAGAGACGACTGAGAAAGCGGTGGAAGCGCTTAGGGCCCATGCTAGTAGTGTACGATCTTCCAAGGCTTCTGCGGTGAGCAAAGCTCGAGGCGGATCCGAAGGAGAGAAGTCGTGCGCTCCCAGTGTGGCTAAACCCTGATGTATTTCTATCTTCTTTCTTTGTTGTACTTTGTAAACTTGTGATATGAAAAGGCTCACTCCTGTACTTGGCAATTTTTTGATAATAGAAATCTTTTTGGTGTTTGAAAGTTGGATGTCTCTTGTGTTGAACGTCTTCGAATATCATGTTCTGGATAACATTGAAATATGGAATGGATACAATCTTTTGAATGTAAGGGGTCGAGTCGCGACTCGATTATCCAAACTTGTTGTAACTTGAAAATTGAATTTGAATTCGTGTAACAATTGTATGTGAGGGGTTGAGTCGCAACTCAAACACCCAAACATGTTAGACGATGTCGAAATTGATTGAATTTGAATATTGAAATTGAAGGTCAGTTAACATTTGTAAGTAAGGGGTAGTGTCGCAACACAAACTCCCCAACTTGTTAAACCGACCAGTGACTTGAAGGTTGCTTTGAATGACAACCTGAAATAGTTTTAACATTTGCTAGTAAGGGGTTGAGTCGTAACTCTAACACCCAAACTTGTTAAAAGACCTGGTAACTTGAATATGAATAATTTGAAACTGCTTCAGAAATTGAATAGAAAAGCTGAACACTTGCACATTTGAACATTTGAAAGAGAACTTCATTTATCATGGAATTTACATCATGGATAGAACAGTTTGAGGTGCCTAGAATTCCAAGCTCGTGGTAATCTATCTCCTTCTGGTGAGATCAGTCGATAAGAGCCTTTGCCTCTAACTGATTCGATAATATATGAACCTTCCCAGTTGGGAGCAAGCTTCCCACTGCTATGTTCCTTTGTGTTGTAGAAGACTGCTCTAAGGACTAGACTGCCGATTGGGAATTGCCGTTTGTAGACTTTTTTATCATAGGCTCGTTTGATCTTCTGTTGGTACTTGGCCACACGAAGGGAAGCTTGGTCTCGTAGTTCTTCAGAGAAGTCTAGATCATTGATCCGAAGCTCTTTATTGATTCCTTCTTCAACTGCCCTGGTCTTCAGAGTACTTGATATGTTTTCTGTTGGGAGTACTACTTCCGATCCATATGTCAGACGGAAAGGTGAGAACCCTGTGGATCTTCTCGGAGTTGTGCGATATCCCCAGAGAACTTCAGGTAGGACTTGTTCCCATAATCCTTTCTTGTCATTGAGTTTCTTCTAGAGTATATCAAGAATAGCTCTATTGGAGGCTCCAGCTTGACCGTTGCATTGAGGATATGTTGGAGTTGAATAGAAGAGTTTGATCCCGTTATTCAGGCAGAACTCTCGAAACTTGTCGGAGTCAAATTGAGCTCCATTGTCAGCAACAAGAACTTGAGGTGTACCAAACCTTGAGAAGATGTTGTGTCGGATGAATTTGATCACTTCATCATCGGTCTCTCGGAAGAGTGGCACAGCTTCAACCCATTTGGTGAAGTAATCTGTTGCCAGCAGTAGATACTTTTTCTTGCTCGGAGTTGGTGGGAATGGGCCCACTACAAGAAATAGGGTCTTTACCGACGGACACTATTTCCACCGTCGGTAATAATACAATTTTTACCGACGGTTACTATAATATCCGTCGGTATTATAACTTCAATTTTTTAATATTTTTTTGCACATTTATTACTGACAGGCAAATATTTTCCGTCGGTAAAATGATTTATACCGACGGCTACATAAGGACTGTCGGTATAACTAATTATACCGACGGCCATTTTATGGCCGTCGGTACGATACCGACGGCTACATAAGGACTGTCGGTATAACTAATTATACCGACGGTAATTAAATGTCCGTCGGTATAATTGCCCCGACGAAACTCAGGGTGAAAACCGAGCCTCTGGAAAAAATGGAACCCTGAATTTCGTCGGCGGTTTTTACCGACGGACGTTATATTTCCGTCGGTATAAATAATTATACCGACGGAAAATATATGGCCGTCGGTACGATACCGACGGTAATTAAATGTCCGTCGGTAAAATTGTCCCGACGAAACTCAGGGTGAAAACCGAGCCTCTGGAAAAAAATGGAACCCTGACTTTCGTCGGTGGTTTTTACCGACGGATATTATACTACCGTCGGTATAAAGGAATTATACCGACGGAATTTATATTGCCGTCGGTAAAAAGTCCTAATTTAACCACCAGAACCTGCACCCTTTTCTTTTTGTGTTTAGACTCCGGCGCGCGCCCCTCTCTCAATCTCTCTCTCTCTCTCACCGACCCGACCCCCCGGCGACCCCGTCCCCCTCCGGCAGCCCCGAGATCCCCTCCGGCCACCCATCCCCCTCCCGACCACCCATCCCCCTCCCGACCTCCGCCCCTCCCCGGCCTCCCGGCCCTCTCTCTCTCTCCCCGGCCTCCTCCCCCCCTCCCCGGCCTCCCTAGCCTTCCCTCTCTCTCTCTCTCTCTCTACTTCCTCCCCTCACCTGTCTCTCTCTCTCTCGATCCCTTGCACCTCCGGCCGGCCACCCATCCCCTCCCTTGCACCTCCGGCCACCCCTCCACTTTCTCGCGCCACCGACTGCGACATCAGTGCTCCTCCTCCTTCTCGAGGCCTGCCGACCATCGCTGGTGAGCTCCTCCTCCTCCTCCCTTTCCCCCTTCGGTTAATTTGTGGTAATATATTGTGGTAATTTTTATTTAGGTAAAATCACAGGAATTAAATATAGTGTGGTATTGTGGTAATATATTATGGTAATTTATTTAGGTAATATATTGTGGTAATTTTTATTTAGGTAATTTATTGTGGTAATTTTTATCTTGTGGTAATATATTGTGATTTACAACAATACCACAATTTGTGGTAATATATTTGTGGTAATATATTATGGTTAATTCCCTCATTTGGTAATTTTTACACTGTTTTAAAACTCGCCGAGTCGACTCGAAACTCGGCCGAGTCGACTCGACTCGGCTGAGTTTCGATCCGACTCCGTCCAAAACTCGAGTTTCGATCCGACTCGGCTGAGTTTTGATCCGACTCGAGTTTTGTCGGGTTTTAGCCGAGTTGTCGTGTGTACTCGACTCATTAAGGTTTCGAGTCGAGTCGAGTTTTCGTGTTTTAAAACATTGAATTTTATCCTATCAAAACTGAATTGAATGGGGGAATGGGGGGCAAAATGTAGTTTTTAGACTAGGGTGAGCGTCGGTTTTGTCGGTCGGTTTCGGTGTGGGTTTTGTCGGTTATATTTTTTTCGGTTTACGAAAAATCAAAACCGAAATCGAAACCGAAATCGAAACCGAAATAGTCGGTTTTTATCGGTTCGGTGTGATATGAGGTATGCTAAAGCCATAAATCTACTCGAGCGACAGAGAGAACCGTCAGACCCCAAGTGTTTACTTGATGAGGCTCCCTGACTTGTTGACTTACTGTCGCATAACTTTGGTGCTATGCCTAGCATTCGAACTATCAGCAGTTCAAATGCTGGCCAGCAACCCTAGGTTTACTATGTGACTAGTCTACTCATCATAATACACTCATCCATTAGGGATGTGGATGGCCTGTAGAAGTTTTGGTTCGGTGTTCCATACCCGGGAACCGAAACCGAAATTGTGCGGAGTCTTATAACATTGTTTGAAATTATATGTCAGGTGTTGTATAGCCAGATAGACGAAGATGTCTTCGATCGATAAGAGTTGGATGCGTAATTCGAATCGCATGAGCCAAGAGTACAGAGAAGGAGTCAGGAAATTTCTGGATTTTGCATTTGAGCGTCTTGCACCGCTTGATGGAAAAATTGTGTGTCCCTGTATAGACTGCGGAAGGGTGATTAGGAAGGTTCGAGAGGAATGTGAGGTTGATCTGGTAATGCGTGGCATTGACATTACCTATACCCGTTGGTTCTCGCACGGTGAGGAGCTAGATGCAGTCCCCATGGCAGCTCACGGTGAAACTTCAAACACAGTGATCGCTGATGATAATATTAATACAGACGATGATGATGACATGCAGGGTATGATACATGATTTGCAAGGTGGAATAGGCACGGAAACACCGTCAGGTGATCAGCCCAATATCGAAGCAGACAAGTTCTACAGATTGCTTAAAGATGCCGAACAACCTCTATACCCGGGGTGTGAGAAGTTTTCAAAACTCTCTTTCACTGTAAAGCTTCTTCATTTGAAGTGCCTCAATGGTTGGAGTAATAAGTCATTTAATATGTTGGTAGAGTTGCTGAAAGAGGCTTTTCCTATGGGTGAGACAGTACCGAAATCATTCTACGAGGCGAAGAAGACAATTAAAGATCTCGGTCTGGGTTATGAGAAAATTGATGCATGCGTGAACGATTGTATGTTGTACCGGAAAGAGTACGAACATGTGCGGTCATGCCACATATGCGGAGCAACGAGATATAAAGAGACGGATGCCAAGTCTAGTACCAGTCGAAGGAAAAAAAATGTATCTGCAAAGGTTCTCCTATACTTCCCGCTCAGGGACAGGCTTCAGAGGTTTTTTATGTCATCGAAGACTGCTGAGCACATGAGGTGGCATGCACGAGAACGTACAGATGACGGGATTATGAGACATCCGGCCGACTCTCTGACGTGGAAAGATTTTGATCATACATATCCTGAATTCGCATGTGAAGTTCGCAACGTCAGGTTAAGGCTTGCTAGCGATGGCTTCAATCCCTTTAGGAATATGAGTGTGTCGTACAACATTTGGCCAGTTGTCCTAGTTCCATACAATTTGCCTCCCTGGATGTGCTTAAAAAAGCCATACACAATGCTCTCCTTGCTCATTCCCAGACCCAGGTCGCTTGGTAATGATATTGACGTTTACTTGCAGCCGTTGATTGAGGAGTTGAACGAGTTATGGGAAGTTGGGGCCGATACGTATGATGCCTCATTGCGCCAGAATTTTCGGATGCATGCGGCACTTCTATGGACCATAAACGATTTTCCTACATATGCCAACTTATCCGGGTGGAGTACTAAAGGAAAATTGGCGTGCCCTACATGCAATAAGGAGACAGATTCATTACGGTTGAAGAACGGAGGCAAGTTCTGTTATATGGGCCATCGAAGATTCCTTGTTGACGGCCATAAGTGGAGGCAGAACAAAAGAGCTTTCAACGGCAAGAAGGAACTTGCAAAGGCCCCGGAGCAGCTTTCGGGGGTAGAAGTCTTGTGCGAATTGGATCAGCTTGATGCCATGGCACTTGGAAAAGGTAAAAAGAAGAGAACGCATGAAGATTCTACGCGTGAGCATAACTGGAAGAAGAAGAGTATTTTCTTTAAACTACCGTACTGGAGCAGCCTACTCTTGCGGCATAACTTGGATGTCATGCATATCGAGAAAAATGTGTGTGACAACATTATAGGAACACTGCTGAATCTCGACGGTAAGACGAAGGATAATCTTAAATCTCGTCTCGATCTTAAGGAGTTGGGCATCCGAAAATCACTTCATCCCCAAGAGATTGGGGATAAGTATGTGTTACCAGTTGCATGCTACACCATGAGCTCACAGCAAAAGGCAGCCTTATGTGCATTCCTACGGTCTGTGAAAACGCCAGACGGTTATTCTTCGAATATCGCACGATGCGTGCAAGAGAACGGCCGGAAGTTGTCTGGATTAAAGAGCCACGATTGTCATGTTCTTATGCAGCGATTGTTATCTCTTGCTCTACGTGGGAATTTAACTGAAGAGGTGTCCGGTCCGTTAATTGAGCTCAGCACTTTTTTCAGACAAATGTGCTCGAAGGTACTTAGAGTGGACCAACTTGAACAGATGGAGAGGGACATTGCGCTCACATTGTGCAAGTTAGAGATGATATTTCCACCTTCCTTCTTTGATGTCATGGTGCATTTGACCGTTCACTTGGCAAATAAGGCCAAACTCGGCGGCCCAGTTCATTACCGGTGGATGTATTTTATCGAGAGGTAATCCTCTCGTCTCATTCGCACAATGTATTTGATCGTTCTTGATATATTCATCCAAATATTTTTTTCTCAAATTAGGTACTTGCGAACATTGAAATCATATGTTCGTAATAAAAGTCGTCCGGAGGGATCAATTGCTGAAGGATACCTAGCAGAAGAATGTCTAACATTCTGCTCAAGATACCTACATGGTATAGACACGCGATTCAATCAACTTGAGCGGAACTATGATGGTGGTCCAATAGACTTCGATGGGGGTCTGTCTATATTTGCCGAAATGGGTAGACCTGTAGGAGGAGGCAAAACCCGTCGATTGTCTGTAGATGAGATTCAACAGGCACATATGTATGTGTTGCGCCAATGTGATGAAGTGTGGCCATTCATTGAGTAAGCATTTTACGATCATTTACTCATTCTTTCAGTCCATTCATTAAGTATATGTGCTAATTATAATCTAATTCATAACCGGTAAAACAGGAAGCATAAAGCCCATCATTAATAATCGGGGTACTCGAAATGCTCCCCAAATTCATGATCGTGAATTCCCATCGTGGTTCGAGAAACACGTAAGTATTCACATCATTACTGAATTTCATTGACATCCATTACCGAGCAATAATTATGTGTTCATATCATGAATGTCGTGTGGTTATTATTGTGGGGGAAAATCTTCGTGCCGACCCGAAGACTCTCGCAGCACCAGTCAATTGAAATTGAAGTTGACGTCGAAGATCGTTGGTCGATCTGTTGATCGAAGTTGAAGCTTTTGATATGTAAACAGAGATATGCAATCAGAGAGAGAGTTTGACACGAGAAGTGATCTCGGAGTTCAGCCGAAGCCTACGTCTCCGTGCTATAGGGTGCAACCCGAATTCACTAACACTTTTCTCAAAGTAACCTCGACAGGCCGAGTGCTACTGATAGTCTTTTTTGATCTCTTCACAGACAAGAAGATGGTCAAGTAGAGGTGAAGGGTGTGAAGATAGAGATTCCAGAGCTCTGGTTTTAGAACTAAGAATTCGATCTCTTTAGAATCGATCCTTTTACATTCGAAGACTCTGCTATTTATAGGATTTTCTGGTGGTAAACGGCGGTCTCTGCTGCTGTATCTGGGGATCCTCCAGGTAAGGCTGGTGGGCTCCGCTGCCGTCTTAGGGGGCCCACCAGGCAGGGCCGGTGGGTCCCGCTGCTGTCTCCGGGGGCCCACCAGGCAGGGCCGGTGGGTCCCGCTGTGGTATTCGGGGGCCCACCAGGCAGGGCCGGTGGGTCCCGCTGTAGTCTTCGGGGGCCCACCAGGCAGGGCCGGTGGGTCCCGCTGTGGTACTCGGGGACCCACCAGGCAGGTGGGTCCTGCTGTTTGCAGACTTCTTGCCAAAATTTGCACCCACATTTACCCCCTCCAAGTTAGCTAGAGTTCGTTCTGGCTGGCTTGGATTTGGTGCAAAAAACAGCAACATCCTGTCTAAAGAAGGCACAAAAGAGGCTTGCCAAGTGTTAGCGCCAAAAAAAAAAAAAAGATTTGATCGGTCAATTTTGACCGATCGGTTAAATTTGACCGAACGATCAATTTCAACCGGTCAAGAATTGAGTGATCGGTCAAAAAACATGGTTTTTTGACCGATCCAGTGGAAATTTGACCGATCGGTTGATTTTGACCGATCGGTCAATTTTGACCGATCGGTCAAATTTGACCGATCGGTTAAATTTGACCGAACGGTCAATTTCAACCGGTCAAGGATTGAGTGATCGGTCAAAAAACATGGTTTTTTGACCGATCCAGTGGAAATTTGACCGATCGGTCAAATTTGACCGATCGGTTAAATTTGACCGAACGGTCAATTTCAACCGATCAAGGATTGAGTGATCGGTCAAAAAACATGGTTTTTTGACCGATCCAGTGGAAATTTGACCGATCGGTTGATTTTGACCGATCGGTCAATTTTGACCGATCGGTCAATTTTGACCGATCGGTCAATTTTGACCGATCGGTCAAATTTGACCGATCGGTCAAATTTGACCGATCGGTTAAATTTGACCGAACGGTCAATTTCAACCGGTCAAGGATTGAGTGATCGGTCAAAAAACATGGTTTTTTGACCGATCCTGTGGAAATTTGACCGATCGGTTGATTTTGACCGATCGGTCAATTTTGACCGATCGGTCAAATTTGATCGATCGGTTAAATTTGACCGAACGGTCAATTTCAACCGGTCAAGGATTGAGTAATCGGTCAAAAAACATGGTTTTTTGACCGATCCAGTGGAAATTTGACCGATCGGTTGATTTTGACCGATCGGTCAATTTTGACCGATCGGTCAAATTTGACCGATCGGTTAAATTTGACCGAACGGTCAATTTCAACCGGTCAAGGATTGAGTGATCGGTCAAAAAACATGGTTTTTTGACCGATCCAGTGGAAATTTGACCGATCGGTTGATTTTGACCGATCGGTCAATTTTGACCGATCGGTCAAATTTGACCGATCGATTAAATTTGACCGAACGGTCAATTTCAACCGGTCAAGGATTGGGTGATCGGCAAAAAACCTTCAGTTTTTGGCCAGATCTAGTAGAAAATCGACCGATTGATTGATTTTGACCGAACGGTCAAGTTTGACCGTTCGGCTAAAATCAACCGGTCAAGGTTTGGGTGATCGGCAAAAAACCTTCAGTTTTTGGCCAGATCTAGTAGAAAATCGACCGATCGATTGATTTTGACCGAACGGTCAAGTTTGACCGTTCGGCTAAAATCAACCGGTCAAGGTTTGGGTGATCGGCAAAAACCTTCAGTTTTTGGCCAGATCTAGTAGAAAATCGACCGATCGATTGATTTTGACCGAACGGTCAAGTTTGACCATTCGGCTAAAATCAACCGGTCAAGGTTTGGGTGATCGGCAAAAAACCTTCAGTTTTTGGCCAGATCTAGTAGAAAATCGACCGATCGATTGATTTTGACCGAACGGTCAAGTTTGACCGTTCGGCTAAAATCAACCGGTCAGGGTTTGGGTGATCGGCAAAAACCTTCAGTTTTTGGCCAGATCTAGTAGAAAATCGACCGATCGATTGATTTTGACCGAACGGTCAAGTTTGACCGTTCGGCTAAAATCAACCGGTCAAGGTTAAAGTCTTGAACCTGTACTTTTGAGGAAGTGGTATAGCTTGTTCTTTTCCTTTGATCTTTTGGCAGTTTTGAATATCGATGGTGTTTGAATGGTTCTTCTGAACCGGCGGTCCGGTTCACTCGGACCGGTGGTTTGCTTGGACCGGTGGTTTGACGTTTCGCCTGGTCGCGACTGTTCGCCTGGTTTTGCGCTTGCTACGGATGGATGCCACGTGTACCTACAAAAACACGCGATTTGATATGGTGAAGACACGTGTCTTCTCGATTTGCGCACCTGTTTTTCCCTGGGTATATAAGTTTCACTGGCTGTCATTTTTTGCCTCACGCTTCCAAAAATTTTCGAAGTCCAGATTCTTTGCTTCCCATTTCTTGTTCATTCCCTTTCGATCGGTCAAATGGCATCTTCGGGCAGTTCGAATAAGGGTGCTGTTCCATCCAAGAGAAAGGGGAAGGAAGTTGTTGAGGAAACGACTGTCTCGAAGGGCCGTGGCAAAGGCAGGGCCGAATTGATCGAACTTGGTCAACTTGGTAAGAGGCATCAGGGAGTTGGGTTTGCTTCAGCCCCATCAAGGCCAGAGCAGATCCCCAAGGCAAAGTTTGTCCTCCGCCCTCAACTACCTCTATCGGTGGAACCAGAATTTGGGTATAACATAGGGGGCAAACTCACAGATGCGAAGAGGGAGAAACTGCATAGTCTGCTAGCATGTTTTACTGAGGGGAAGTCCCGGCCAGCGCTTCCAGGAATTCTGTCAGCTTTTGGTATTGATAGGCGGACAGTCTTTCTTTCGTGGGCGAGCAAGGAGCAAGTGATGGGAACTATCGTCACGATCGGCCAGCTCAACTGCGGACTGCGCCTTCCACTGCCTCCCTTCGCTGCGAGGTTATTGAATATTTCTGGTCTCTGTCCCGGGCAGGTGACTGGAAATTCCTGGAGGATCATCTACGCTTTCTGTCGCGTAGAGTCAGACTTCCAGGAGGAGCTGAGGAAATGCTATTCCAGCCTTCCCGAAGGTGAAGAAGCTCGGATTGAGTTCGGATATTTCTTTTACCATTACCGATGGGCCTGGAGGAAAGATAGCCCCTTCTATTATCTGACGGGTGTCTCTGCTCTGCGCCCAATCATCGATACCATCGGCTCCGACAAACTATACACGGACTGGCCGCTGTCGGTGTCGGGTGCCTGGACTCCAATGTCAGTCCCGGAGGTTCCTCGGTACAAGGTGCAGGAAGAGACAGACATGTTCTGTGCAGGAGGAGCTCTCGCGTGGCCTCCGGAGCAGGTGGGGTCTCTCGACAACCTCTTCTTGGAGTTGACATGTGGGACCAGATCTTGGAAGCAATTCTCGAATTGCCCAGTCCGGCATGGCAAGGCCAACCTCCTCCACCGATCGAAGCTTCGTTACGAAGACAATGAGGTTATCTACTCCGACTACGAGGAGGACCCTCAATCTGGAAAAATTATTAGAAGGCTTCGATTCGAGAAGAAATCTTATGGAGCCAGGCGCAGCTTGCCCTCGAAGGAGAAGCTGGTAATTCCAAAGGGCCCGGCGAAGAAGAAGAGAAAAGTCCCCATCAAGCAGGAAGAGGATGAGGAGAAAAAGAATGATGAAGATGACGAAGAGGAGATAGAGAGGGAGGAGGAGGGCGGAGATGAGGAAGATGAGGGCACAGGCAGCGACGGGGAAGATGAAGAAGATGTGGAAGATGAAGATGAGGATGATGAAGATGGGGGTGGTGAGGAAGAAATTCCTCCCACCCCCACTGATGGTGGTCAAGGATATGGGGGTGGTGAGGAAGAAATTCCTCCCACCCCCACTGGTGGTGCTGACGAGGAATCGCAGCCTATCCTCATAAACGAGGACAAGGCTCGCAAGATGGAGGAAGTTTTGGATGCAACGGGCGATGGCCCCAAGGTGATTCCCTCCTACGACTTTGGGGAGTTGAAGAAGAACCCCCTCCGCTTCAAGATCAGGATATCGGGGAGTGGTGGGGTTGGAAGCAACCCCACACCCCTCGATCAGATACCTCCTGAGGTTCCCCGCCTGGAAGGGGCAACTACAAGTGGGGGTGTGGAGGTTGAACAACCCCCACCCCCCTCACGATCTCTGGCTGAAGAGGTGGCTGCCATGGTGGCAGGGCTCGACCATTCGAGCGGGCACGAGGACGAAGGGGGAGCTTCACCTCCTCGAGACGTTCCCTCTCCTGCTCATTTGGAGAGAGGAAATCGGGTTGGTGAAGCTACTCCTCAACCTTTGCCAGAGTCAACCCCCACCAAGGAGAAGTCGACCCTCAAGGTTAAGAGTTCCGACAGTGGGAAGGGAAAGGCTCCTCAAGTCGAGGCTTCAGGTATCTGTATTAACCTGTCTTGATTGACTGTCTTGTCTTTGAAGCTTGAAAATATACTAACACTTAGAATTGCTGCATGGATTGTAGGTACACCTGCTGGCCCGGCTAAGAAGATAAGGAGTTTGGGTGATGTTGACATCAACCATCCTACTAACACGATCCGGAAGCTTTGCAATCTTCCGGAAGCTACTTTTGAAGAAGCCTTCGATCGGCTTGAAGTAGTGGTATGCACATATGCTTTGATCAATTTTTCGAAGTTGTATCTTCAGAATAATTCTAACTCTTTCTGTTTGCAGAACTCAGCCTGTTTAAGAATCGCAAGCAAGCTCTCCAGGAAGGCAGGAGAACGGGAAGCCGCCTCCGAGGTGACCCGTTTGACAGCTGAACTGAAGGCTGTGAGCGAGGAAAGAGATGGGCTGAGGGAGCTCCTGAGTTCAAAGAAACAATCCCTCAAGGCCAAGATCGAGGATCTCCGCAAGGGGAAGCTGGAGATCAAGGGGCTGCAGGATCGTTGTGAGGCGCAGAGTCACGAGCTTGAATCCTTGAAGAATCGACTCTCCAAGGTTGAGGACGTGTCCTGCGGTCGCACTATCGAGATCAAGGAGCTGAAGGAACAACTTGCTACTCAGCACGCTGCCTTCACTGCCAGAGAGGAGACTTCCAAGAAGGCACTGGAGCATGCACTGTCTGAATGCAAGGTTTACAAGGAAACAGCAGAGAAGGCGGCAGAGGCACTCAGAGTACATGTCAGCAGTGTCCGATCTTCGAAAGCTTCGGTTGCGAGTAAGCCTCGTGGCGAATCTGAAGGAGGGAAGTCACGTGCTCCAAGCGTAGCCAAACCCTGATGTATTTCTACCTTTTCTTTGTTGTTCACACTTGTAACTCTTGACATGTAGCAGTTTATCATTGTACTTGGCAAATTTTGATAATAATAGAAATCTTTTTGGGTGTTTGAAAGTTGGATGTCACTTGAGTTGAATGCCTTTGACTATAATGTTCTGAATAGCATTAGAATAGATACAATCTTTGAAATGTAAGGGGTCGAGTCGCAACTTGATTACCCAAACTTGTAACTTGAAATTTGAACTGGAATTCGTGTAACATTCGAATGTGAGGGGTTGAGTCGCAACTCAAGCACCCAAACCTGTTAGACGATATTGAAATTGATTGAAATTGAATATTGAAATTTGAAAGTCAGTTTAACATTTGCCAGTAAGGGGTTGAGTCGCAACTCTAACACCCAAACTTGTTAAAAGACTTGGTAACTTGAATATGGTCAGTTTTTAACATTTGCTAGTAAGGGATTGAGTCGCAACTCTAACTCCCAAACTTGTTAAAAGACCTGGTAATTTTGAATATGGATAACTTGAAACTGCTTCAGAACTTGAATTAAAAACTGAACACTTGAACATTTGAGCACTTGAAAGAGATCTTTATTCATCACATAATTTACATCACTGATAAAACAACTTGAGGTGTCTAGAATTCCAAGCTCTTGGCAATCTATCTCCTTCTGATGAGATCAGTCGATAGGAGCCTTTGCCTCCAACTGACTCAATAATGTATGGACCTTCCCAGTTGGGAGCAAGCTTCCCACTGCTGTGTTCTTTGGTGTTGTAGAAAACTGCTCTGAGAACTAAACTACCCACTGGGAACTGTCTCTTGTAGACTTTCTTGTCGTAGGCTCTTTTGATCTTCTGCTGGTACTTGGCCACACGAAGTGATGCTTGATCTCGTAATTCTTCGGAGAAGTCTAGATCATTGATCCGAAGTTCTTCATTGATCCCTTCTTCAACAGCTTTGGTCTTCAAAGTGCTTGATATATTTTCTGTGGGGAGTACTGCTTCCGATCCGTATGTTAGACGAAAGGGTGAGAACCCTGTTGATCTTCTCGGAGTTGTGCGATACCCCCAAAGAACTTCAGGTAGGACTTGCTCCCACAATCCTTTCTTGTCGTTGAGTTTCTTCTTGAGTATACCAAGTATGGCTCTATTTGAGGCTTCAGCTTGGCCATTGCATTGAGGATATCTTGGAGTTGAATAGAATAGCTTGATACCGTTGTTGAGACAGAACTCTCGAAACTTGTCGGAGTCAAACTGAGCTCCATTGTCAGCAACAAGAACTTAAGGCGTACCAAACCTTGAAAAGATGTTGTGCCGAATGAATTTGATCACTTCGTCGTCAGTCTCTCGGAAGAGGGGCACAGCTTCAACCCATTTGGTGAAGTAATCCGTGGCCAGCAATAGATACTTCTTCTTGCTCGGAGTTGGAGGAAAAGGACCCAAGAAATCTAACCCCTACTGATGGAATGGCCAGGGACTTGATAGTTGATGAAGCTCATCTGCAGGGAGATGGATAGCTCGAGCGTGTATTTGGCATGGCTCGCATCTTTGAACAACTTGTCGAGCGTCTTTTGCCATTGTTGGCCAGTAGTACCCTTGTAGCTTTGTCTTGGCTTCAAGAGACCTTCCTCCCGAATGATTTCCACAAATTCCAGAGTGGATATCAATCAGGATTGCCTGTGCTTGCTCAGGACCAAGGCATTTGAGTAACATCCCATTGTGAGATTTGAAATATAGATCTTCTCCTTGTAGAATATAGTAGGGAAGCTTCCTTTGAAGTCTTCGGGCTTGATTTGGATCTTCGGGCATTTTGCCATGTTTGAAGAAATCAAAGATTGATCGTCTCCAGTCTTCAGGCTCACTTGTAGTAGTGAGGTTCAAGGCGAGTTGATCTCCACCCCCAGATCTCTTTGTAGTAGCAAGGATCTGTTGATCGGGGATGGTCTTGGGCATTTCTTGATATTCAATTTGTATTTGTCTTCCTCCGAGTGAGTCTCCAAGGACGGAGGCAGCATTAGCTAGAGCATCTGCTTCACGATTCTCTGCTCTTGGAATTTGAACGAACTCAGTTATAGTAAAACGTTGTTGAAGACATCGTACTAAGGCTAAGTAGAGTTGCATTCTTTCTTCGCGAGCGGTGTACTCTCCATTGATTTGCCTTATGATCAATTGGGAGTCGCTGTAGACGATGATTCGATCTACCCCCAGAGATTCCGCCATTTCGAGTCCGGAAATGAGTGCTTCATATTCAGCTTCGTTGTTGGTGGCATTAAACCCAAGGAGAGTGGCCTTCTGGAGATGATCAAGTTCGGGGGATATTAAGACTATCCCAGTTCCCGAACCGATCGTACTAGAAGCTCCATCAGTATAGAGTTTCCATGGAGGAGTCACAGCAATAGCCTCAAGATTTGGATCAATCTTTGTTGAAGGAATGATCGGAGTATTGTCTTCATCTTCTAAGCGCATGTCGACATCTTCTTCCCAAGTGATGGGGTCTTCAACTAGAAAATCAGCTAGAAAATCAGCTACAGCTTGACCTTTGATAGAAGTGCGAGATTCGAATTGAATCCCCAGAGCACTCATTTCGATCACCCATTTGGTCATTCGACCAGCTCGACCAGCTTTGTCAATGATATCTTTGTGTGAATGTTCTGAAATGACAGTGATCTGGTGGGAGACGAAGTATGGTTGGAGACGACGCGATGCAGTGAGCAAGGCCAGGATGACCTTCTCAGTTTTTGAATAGCGAGTTTCAGCCGGAAGAAGAGTGTGGCTGATATAGTAGACTGGATGCTCGAAGCCTTCTCTTCTACTGACTAAGACTGCACTGATTGCTTGATCAGTTACGGCGAGATAGAGCCATAAGTCTTCTTTTGGCAATGGAGCAGTCAGGATAGGAGCTTGCACCAGATATTTCTTGATGCTTTGAAATGCTTCTTCACAGATCGGACTCCAGCCAGATGTATCCGCCTTTCGTAGTTTGTTGAAGAGGGGTTTGCATTTGTCGGAAGATTTTGAGATGAATCGATTGAGTGCTGCAAGTCTTCCAGTGAGTCGCTGTACCTCCTTTCGATTGGTAGGTGAAGGCATATCGATGATGGCTCGAATTTGATCGGGATTGGCTTCAATACCCCTCCTGGTCACAAGATGACCCAGGAATTTGCCAGATTGAACTCCGAAAGCGCACTTGGCTGGATTGAGCTTCATACGATATTTTCGAAGAACTTGAAAGGTTTCTGCCAGATCAGAAAGATACTTGCTCCGAACGGAACTCTTGGTGAGGAGATCATCGACATAGACTTCGACGTTGCGACCGATCTGATCTTCGAACATTTTTGTGACTAACCTTTGATAGGTAGATCCAGCATTTTTGAGGCCGAATGGCATTACATTGTAGCAGTAGAGACCTCGGCTAGTCACGAAGCAAGTCTTTTCTTGATCGTCTGGATGAAGTGGAATTTGATTATATCCAGAATACCCATCCATGAAGGACAATAGCTCGTGGCCAGCAGTGGCATCGACGAGTCTATCGATCCTTGGCATGAGAAATGGGTCTTTGGGGCAAACCTTGTTGAGGTTGGTGAAGTCGATGCAGACTCGGACTTTCCCATTCTTCTTTGGAACAGCAAAAATGTTAGAGATCCAAGTAGGATACTCTACTTCACGGATAAAACCTGCTGCGAGTAGCTTGGTGATTTCTTCTTGAACAGCAACTTGCAGCTCTGGTCGGATGGTGCGTGGCTTTTGCTTGACAGGCTTCATTTCTTCTTTGATCGCAAGTCGATGGCAAGCGTCATCTGGATTGATACCAGGCATGTCTTCGAAACACCAGGCGAAGACGTCGATATTGGACTGGAGGAAGGATATCATGTCTTGCGCTTCTGCGTCGCTAAGACTGGTACCAATAAATGTTTGTCGAGGGAGATCTCCACTGCCAATGTTGATAGGGATGATTTCTTCAATTGAAGGTGATGTTTCCCATTCGATTGGTGGAGGTTCGGTCAGCGGAATCTCCTTTGATTGCTATTTGGAAGAGGGACCAGCTTCATCTTGTGGCCGCTTTGGAGGAGCAATGTTGATCTTTCGATCTGTTTTAGCTGCAGCAGCCTCACAAGACATTCCAGCTTGTTGATCACCTCGAATGCAGACGATGCCTTCTCCTGTTGCAAACTTGAGAAGTTGGTGATAAGAAGAGGAGATGGCATTGATCTGGTGGAGGAATGGTCGCCCAAGAATGGCGTTGTAGCTAGACATTCCTTCGACGATTGCAAACCTCACCGAGACTCGAGTCTCTCGGCTGAGGTCGATGGTAAATCTGGACTCGCCCACCGTGATGCTTTGTTCACCGTTGAAACCAGTGATCACCGTTGGAACGACGTCAAGGCTTTGATACTTATGTCCCAGACGCTTGAAGCAATCCGAGAACATAATGTCGATGGAGCTTCCGGTGTCGATGAGGATCCGGTTGACAGTGCTTCCGTCGATGAGGAGTTTCAAGACAAGGGGGTCTCGATGGGGAGTGTGAACTCCTTGAAGATCTGCGTCATTGAAGACGATAGAGGGCCAAGCCAAACCCTCGATGGGCTTCTCGATCCAAGTGTCTTCCTTGTTTGCTGCAGCGCGAACATGGAAGATGCGTCGAACTTGTCGATCCACTTCTTTCCCGGTTATTGATTGATTGTGCAATGATCCGTGGATGCCAAAGACATTGGCTTTCACAGAGATTGGTTGCCGGTTGAAGGAGATTTGATGTACCCAACACACTTCTTTCCCCTTTGACGAGGCTCGGTGTTGATCGTGTCCGCCTTTGACGAACTCTTGAAGATGGCCTTCTCGCAATAGGTCTTCAAGATGGAACTTCAGCCGAAAACACCGATCGGTGGAGTGGCCGTGACTTCGGTGGAAGTCGCAATATACTGTTTTATCAGCTGTAAATTTCGAGTTCGGCTGAAGAGGATTGGGCCTCCGAACGAACTCTTCATGTTGAATGCGATCGAGTATCTGTTCGACCGGCATATTCCACTCGGTGAAAGTGGTCTTCGTTGGAGATCGACGCCCATCATTCTTTGATCGTTTGTTGGCTGGAGGGGTTGCTGCCTCAGCGTTGTGAGCCTTGACGGCATACTTGGGAGCTTCTCTCTCTGTAGGCCTTCGTTTTGTTTCTCGCCCTTTACGAGCGACTTGATCGTCTTCGACCTCGATCTCTCTCTGGATTCGATCGAACATAGCACCCAGAGAAGGAGGGGGATTGCGGATGAAGTCGTTGTAGATGTGTAGATCGAAGCGGAGAGCGTTCTGGAAAGCCAACATAATGGCTTCATCATCCAGATGTCTTCCAGAGAGGGCAGCGTGCTCATTGCAGAATCTCCTTGTGAAGCTGCGGAGACTTTCGTCGGAACCCATCCTTAGCCGATATAGAGAGTCGAGCTTCTTCTCGGGCTTTAGATTGAGCTGATAATGCTGCACAAAGAGTTTAGCTAAAACATCGAACTGGGTAATGGACCCAGCTCGAAGATTGTGATACCAGTCGAGCGATGGCTCGTCGAGACTTCCTGCGAAGGTGCGGCAGAGCACATTGTTTTCTTCTTCGTGCGGCGTTAAAGCTTGCTTGAAGGCAAGGATGTGGAGAGTAGGATCTCCTCTGATGCAGTTGAATTTGGGGAGGATTGGAGTTCTCCATCCCCTTGGAAATGTTGTCTCAAAGAGACTTCGATGTAGAGGCCCGGCAGAAGAATAGCCATCCCTGCGACCATGTCCTCGACCTAAAGGTGGATCAAGAGGCAAGATCGCAAGGTCTTGCTCAGGCATCGAAGTATCTGCTGGTTGAAGTCGATGTCGGAGGTCCGATCCAAGCCCACGCTGAAGTGGGATGGAAGGGGAAACTCGACTCTTTGAAGAAGCGCCTTTCATTTGGTGCCTCCTTGGTATGTTGAGCTTTGAAGGTGCCCTCTTGTCGCAGTTGCGGCCAGAAGACGATTGGGAAGACTCATCGTCAAGGCGATCCCAAACACTCTGCTTCCAGGGGGCAGCAGAGGGAGTTTGGTCGCGTCGGATCTTCTCTAGGGCGTCAGTGCCCATTGACCTCCGTTGCTCGGAGTGAATTGAACGTCGAGGAAGATCAACCCTCTCACTTATAGAGGGGATAGGAAGAGCGATTCCAGCCTCCGAGGCTACCTTCTTCAGAGCATCCCTCTCAGCAGTGAGGGTGGCATTCTGCTTTGCCAATTGGAGCAGCTGGAAGTCGACTGCCGAAATTTGGTAGGTTGATGGAGGGTCTTCAGCTGGAGCTGGTGTTGTTTGCCCAATCGACTGTCGCGCGGGGTGGGCGATAGGTCGATCGACAGATCTGCCGCTCCCTGAACGAACCCCCATCTCGGGGACAGCAAGGGGCTGTCCGAAGTTGAGCCTTTGACTCATTGAACGAGTCTCAGGACGAGGTTGTTGTTGAGTGTTACTTCCTTCTGGTTGGCCTTGATGTTTCGTCCTCGCCATTCAGAGAGCGAAAGGTGCAACGAGATTGCCGTTCAGTTGTCTGATCAACCGAGAGGGCGAGGAAGTTTGACTATCAAGATCGGTTGTAGGTTCAACCGATCAAGTAGTAGCGGAGAGTTGGTCCTTTTGATCGGATCCCACAGACGACGCCAAACTGTGGGGGAAAATCTTCGTGCCGACCCGAAGACTCTCGCAGCACCAGTCAATTGAAATTGAAGTTGACGTCGAAGATCGTTGGTCGATCTGTTGATCGAAGTTGAAGCTTTTGATATGTAAACAGAGATATGCAATCAGAGAGAGAGTTTGACACGAGAAGTGATCTCGGAGTTCAGCCGAAGCCTACGTCTCCATGCTATAGGGTGCAACCCGAATTCACTAACACTTTTCTCAAAGTAACCTCGACAGGCCGAGTGCTACTGATAGTCTTTTTTGATCTCTTCACAGACAAGAAGTTGGTCAAGTAGAGGTGAAGGGTGTGAAGATAGAGATTCCAGAGCTCTGGTTTTAGAACTGAGAATTCGATCTCTTTAGAATCGATCCTTTTACATTCGAAGACTCTGCTATTTATAGGATTTTCTGGTGGTAAACGGCGGTCTCTGCTGCCGTATCTGGGGATCCTCCAGGTAAGGCTGGTGGGCTCCGCTGCCGTCTTAGGGGGCCCACCAGGCAGGGCCGGTGGGTCCCGCTGCTGTCTCCGGGGGCCCACCAGGCAGGGCCGGTGGGTCCCGCTGTGGTATTCGGGGGCCCACCAGGCAGGGCCGGTGGGTCCCGCTGTAGTCTTCGGGGGCCCACCAGGCAGGGCCGGTGGGTCCCGCTGTGGTACTCGGGGGCCCACCAGGCAGGTGGGTCCTGCTGTTTGCAGACTTCTTGCCAAAATTTGCACCCACAATTATAGGCACAGGAGCTGCACGACAACCACGATCCGCTGATGAATGAGGATCTCTGGCGCTTATCTTGTAGTCCTTTGCAAGACGCAATATCGTACGATGGTTATATCGTGAACGGTTATAGATTTCGGACGAAAGATAGTGAAAAATCACGAAGAACCCAAAATAGTGGGGTTGTCGTCAACGGTGAGCAAGAAGAATTAGAAAATATCAACTTCTACGGCGTCCTCAACAAGATTCTCGAGATTAAATTCCTTGGCCAAAATCGGATCGTATTATTCAAATGCGATTGGTATGATGTTAATAATCGCGGGACTGGTTATAATGTCGACAAATACGGTTTTATCAGCATCGACACTGCCAAGAGATTGAATACCTAATATGAAGATCCATTCATTCTTGCCTCTCAAGCGCAACAGATATTTTATGCACCGGATAATACCTCTCCAGGTTGGCAAATTGTAGTCAGGTCACCACCCAGAGATTTTTACGACATGGGAGACAAGGATGCGGGGGTCGTCGATGATGATTTGGATGCATACCAGAATGATGAGATAATCATTGTCGACGCAGTGCACGACGAAAATGAAGATGTCGACAATATAAACTGGACAGCGAATGTAGATCAAATAATAGAAGAGGGAAGCGATGAGAGTGACAGAGATGAGACAGAAATTGACTAGACCGTATGTAAATCAAATTGTTTCATATTTAAATCAAATTGTTTTATATATAAATCATATTGTTTCATATGTATATCATATTGTTTCATATGTAAAACAATAAGTTAGCGTGTTTCGGATATGAAATAGGTTTGGATTCGATCCTATCGTCATCGGATCGGCATCCGATAATATGAAGTTGGAATTACTCCATATTTCGGACTTGCGAGCGGGTTCTAATTGGATATTTGACCAATTTACGCTCCGATTCACCGATTTAGAGTCTAAGTGTTGGAAAACAATAAGTTAGCTTGTTTCGGATATGAAATAGGTTTGGATTCGATCCGATCGTCATTGGATCGGCATCCGATAATTTGAAGTTGGAATTATTCCGTATTTCGGACTTGCGAGCGAGTTCTAATTGGATATTTGACCAATTTATGCTCTGATTCACCGATTTAGAGTCTAAGTGTTGGAAAATCATAAGTTAGCGTGTTTCGGATATGACATAGGTTTGGATTCGATCCGATCGTCATCGGATCGGCATCCGGTAATTCGAAGTTGGAATTATTCTGTATTTCGGACTTGCGAGCGGGTTCTAATTGGATATTTGACCAATTTACGTTCCGATTCACCGATTTAGAGTCTAAGTGTTGGAAAATCATAAGTTAGCGTGTTTCGGATATGAAATAGGTTTGGATTCGATCGGATCATCATCAGATTGGCATCCGATAATTCGAAGTTGGAATTATTTCGTATTTCGGACTTGCGAGCGGGTTCTAATTGGATATTTGACCAATTTACGCTCCGATTCACCGATTTAGAGTCTAAGTATTGGAAAATCATAAGTTAGCGTGTTTCGGATATGAAATATGTTTGGATTCGATCCGATCGTCATCGGATCGGCATCCGGTAATTCGAAGTTAGAATTATTCCGTATTTCGGACTTGCGAGCGGGTTCTAATTGGATATTTGACCAATTTATGCTCCGATTCACGGATTTAGAGTCCAAGTGTTGGAAAATCATAAGTTAGCGTGTTTCGGATATGAAATAGGTTTGGATTCGATCCGATCGTCATCGGATCGGCATCCGATAATTCGAAGTTGGAATTATTCCGTATTTCGGACTTGCGAGCGGGTTCTAATTGGATATTTGACCAATTTACGCTCCGCGTCTAGCGCAGACTGTAGCTGAGTGATAGCACCGGTCTGGGTGTCCCGTGCCCTCGAGCGCATACCCTCTCGTCCAAAGTAGGAGGAGGGCGTCACTCCAAGGCCCGTACAGAGGACACGGCCGTGCGTGGCAGGTCTCAGCACAGTATCCATCGCTGAGTCGACAGATACTGAGCTGGAGGAGGAGCCGGCCTTGCTCGACGGGGTCACCAGAAGTCGCATCCTCTCCAATATAAAAACAACCAATGATATTCAATGATATTTTATGGCATATGTATAAGAATATATTAACAGTAATTTAATTACTTACCACTTGCGAGGCAACCCTGTCGTCCAGAAATGCCCCATCGATACGCCGCCTCCTAGAGGCCTCAAAAAGGTCAATCCTATTAGGCTCGTGGCCCAAGGACTGTGTCTGTTGGACATATAAAATAAATAGATGAGTTAATATAACATGTATAGAACTTTAAATAATAACAATGTTTGTATCATTTACTAGCTGCTGGGCAAGCTGGGGCATGGAGGTCCTCCCCTTCACTGGAGCAGGTGTCGTCGAGGCACTTCTATTCTGCTTGCCTATAGCAGATTTCCTCTGTGTCAATCAATTAAATTTTGAAACATCAATACAAATTTTTAGTATAACATTAAAACAAGTACGAATCAACAAAATTATAATTATACCTGAAAGCTAGGGGTGGCCCAGTGAGCGACCAAAAACTGTAGAATGTGTAGCGGTGGCGCGTCTCTCGTCCCGGCCGCAGACTATACCTCCTCAGCCGGCTGGCCGACCAAGTAACCGTAGAGCTGGTAGAGCTCGTGACGGTAATCCCTGTACCGCTCACCCATCGTCTTCAACAAGTCCTCCCGATGGGTGTCGGTTTTCATGTTCTCCCATTTAAATTTCTCCTGTAAAATCAATTTAGAAACAAGTCATTTTATCAAATCAAATTATAAAGAAGTACGATATTATTCTAAAATGTTTTAATGAAACTAACGTACCAAAAACTGCTGATACATCCTCTCCTTATAGGATGCATCAATATTCTTCCACCCCCTTAACCCCACAATCAAAGCATTCCTCTCCTCCCGTACTATCATGCCGACCCACGTGGCGGCGTCAGAAGCGTGCTCGCCCACAAAGGTCATGCCGCTCTACTGTAAGGGCAGCGGCTCGCGTAAGGCCGACAAGCGCCGGGCCGTCGTCACGCCCCGGTCGCCTACGTGCCTGGTCGACCCTGCAAATAAAATATACATCAGTACTGAAGAAGTATTTACAACATGTATAAAACTTTAGATCTAAACATTACCTGTGGGCGTAGACGCTGTAGCCGAGTGCTGAGCACTGCTCGAAGCTCCGGAGGCTGCGACCACAGCAGGAGCTGGTGTGGAGAGAGGAACAACACTACCAGATCCGGACGGCTCAGCCTCGGACCCTGGGGTAGCAGCCGGAGCGCTCCGAGCATCAGCTCGCAAGTCCGAAATACCAATTAGAACCCGCTCACAAGTCCGAAATACGGAATAATTCCAACTTCGAATTACCGGATGCCGATCCGATGACGATCGGATCGAATCCAAACCTATTTCATATCCGAAACACGCTAACTTATGATTTTCCAACACTTAGACTCTAAATCGGTGAATCGGAGCGTAAATTGGTCAAATATCCAATTAGAACCCGCTCGCAAGTCCGAAATACGGAATAATTCCAACTTCGAATTACCGGATGCCGATCCGATGACGATCGGATCGAATCCAAACCTATTTCATATCCGAAACACGCTAACTTATGATTTTCCAACACTTGGACTCTAAATCCGTGAATCGGAGCGTAAATTGGTCAAATATCCAATTAGAACCCGCTCGCAAGTCCGACATACAGAATAATTCCAAGTTGGAATTATCGGATGCCGATCCGATGACGATCGGATCGAATCCAAACCTATTTCATATCCGAAACACGCTAACTTATGATTTTCCAACACTTAGACTCTAAATCGGTGAATCGGAGCGTAAATTGGTCAAATATCCAATTAGAACCCGCTCGCAAGTCCGAAATACAGAATAATTCCAACTTCGAATTACCGGATGCCGATCCGATGACGATCGGATCGAATCCAAACCTATTTCATATCCGAAACACGCTAACTTATGATTTTCCAACACTTAGACTCTAAATCGGTGAATCGGAGCGTAAATTGGTCAAATATCCAATTAGAACCCGCTCGCAAGTCCGAAATACGGAATAATTCCAACTTCGAATTACCGGATGCCGATCCGATGACGATCGGATCGAATCCAAAACTATTTCATATCCGAAACACGCTAACTTATGATTTTCCAACACTTGGACTCTAAATCCGTGAATCGGAGCGTAAATTGGTCAAATATCCAATTAGAACCCGCTCGCAAGTCCGACATACGGAATAATTCCAAGTTGGAATTATCGGATGCCGATCCGATGACGATCGGATCGAATCCAAACCTATTTCATATCCGAAACACGCTAACTTATGATTTTCCAACACTTAGACTCTAAATCGGTGAATCGGAGCGTAAATTGGTCAAATATCCAATTAGAACCCGCTCGCAAGTCCGAAATACGGAAAAATTCCAACTTCGAATTACCGGATGCCGATCCGATGACGATCGGATCGAATCCAAACCTATTTCATATCCGAAACACGCTAACTTATGATTTTCCAACACTTAGACTCTAAATCGGTGAATCGGAGCGTAAATTGGTCAACTATCCAATTAGAACCCGCTCGCAAGTCCGAAATACGGAATAATTCCAACTTCGAATTACCGGATGCCGATCCGATGACGATCGGATCGAATCCAAACCTATTTCATATCCGAAACACGCTAACTTATGATTTTCCAACACTTGGACTCTAAATCCGTGAATCGGAGCGTAAATTGGTCAAATATCCAATTAGAACCCGCTCGCAAGTCCGACATACAGAATAATTCCAAGTTGGAATTATCGGATGCCGATCCGATGACGATCGGATCGAATCCAAACCTATTTCATATCCGAAACACGCTAACTTATGATTTTCCAACACTTAGACTCTAAATCGGTGAATCGGAGCGTAAATTGGTCAAATATCCAATTAGAACCCGCTCGCAAGTCCGAAATACGGAATAATTCCAAGTTGGAATTATCGGATGCCGATCCGATGACGATCGGATCGAATCCAAACCTATTTCATATCCGAAACACGCTAACTTATGATTTTCCAACACTTAGACTCTAAATCGGTGAATCGGAACGTAAATTGGTCAAATATCCAATTAGAACCCGCTCGCAAGTCCGAAATACGGAATAATTCCAACTTCGAATTACCGGATGCCGATCCGATGACGATCGGATCGAATCCAAACCTATTTCATATCCGAAACACGCTAACTTATGATTTTCCAACACTTAGACTCTAAATCGGTGAATCGGAACGTAAATTGGTCAAATATCCAATTAGAACCCACTCGCAAGTCCGAAATACGGAATAATTCCAACTTCGAATTACCGGATGCCGATCCGATGACGATCGGATCGAATCCAAACCTATTTCATATCCGAAACACGCTAACTTATGATTTTCCAACACTTAGACTCTAAATCGATGAATCGGAGCGTAAATTGGTCAAATATCCAATTAGAACCCGCTCGCAAGTCTGAAATACGAAATAATTCCAACTTCGAATTACAGGATGCCGATCCGATGACGATCGGATCGAATCCATACCTATTTCATATCCGAAACACGCTAACTTATGATTTTCCAACACTTGGACTCTAAATCCGTGAATCGGAGCGTAAATTGGTCAAATATCCAATTAGAACCCGCTCGCAAGTCCGACATACGGAATAATTCCAAGTTGGAATTATCGGATGCCGATCCGATGACGATCGGATCGAATCCAAACCTATTTCATATCCGAAACACGCTAACTTATGATTTTCCAACACTTAGATTCTAAATCGGTGAATCGGAGCGTAAATTGGTCAAATATCCAATTAGAACCCGCTCGCAAGTCCGAAATATGGAATAATTCCAACTTCGAATTACCGGATGCCGATCCGATGACGATCAGATCGAATCCAAACCTATTTCATATCCGAAACACGCTAACTTATGATTTTCCAACACTTAGACTCTAAATCGGTGAATCGGAGCGTAAATTGGTCAAATATCCAATTAGAACCCGCTCGCAAGTCCGAAATACGGAATAATTCCAAGTTGGAATTATCAGATGCCGATCCGATGACGATCGGATCGAATCCAAACCTATTTCATATCCGAAACACGCTAACTTATGATTTTCCAACACTTAGACTCTAAATCGGTGAATCGGAGCGTAAATTGGTCAAATATCCAATTAGAACCCGCTCGCAAGTCCGAAATACGGAATAATTCCAACTTCGAATTACCGGATGCCGATCCGATGACGATCGGATCGAATCCAAACCTATTTCATATCCGAAACACGCTAACTTATGATTTTCCAACACTTAGTCTCTAAATCAGTGAATCGGAGCGTAAATTGGTCAAATATCCAATTAGAACCCGCTCGCAAGTCCGAAATACGGAATAATTCCAACTTCGAATTATCGGATGCCGATCTGATGCCGATCCGATCGAATCCAAACCTATTTCATATCCGAAACACGCTAACTTATGATTTTCCAACACTTAGACTCTAAATCGGTGAATCGGAGCGTAAATTGGTCAAATATCCAATTAGAACCCGCTCGCAAGTCCGAAATACGGAATAATTCCAAATTCGAATTACCGGATGCCGATCCGATGACGATCGGATCGAATCCAAACCTATTTCATATCCGAAACACGCTAACTTATGATTTTCCAACACTTAGACTCTAAATCGGTGAATCGGAGCGTAAATTGGTCAAATATCAAATTAGAACCCGCTCGCAAGTCCGAAATACGGAATAATTCTAACTTCGAATTATCGGATGCCGATCTGATGCCGATCCGATCGAATCCAAACCTATTTCATATCCGAAACACGCTAACTTATGATTTTCCAACACTTAGACTCTAAATCGGTGAATCGGAGCGTAAATTGGTCAAATATCCAATTAGAACCCGCTCGCAAGTCCGAAATACGGAATAATTCCAACTTTGAATTACCGGATGCCGATCCGATGATGATCGGATCGAATCCAAACCTATTTCATATCCGAAACACGCTAACTTATGATTTTCCAACACTTAGACTCTAAATCGGTGAATCGGAGCGTAAATTGGTCAAATATCAAATTAGAACCCGCTCGCAAGTCCGAAATACGGAATAATTCCAAGTTCGAATTATCGGATGCCGATCTGATGATGATCCGATCGAATCCAAACCTATTTCATATCCGAAACACGCTAACTTATGATTTTCCAACACTTAGACTCTAAATCGGTGAATCGGAGCGTAAATTGGTCAAATATCCAATTAGAACCCGCTCGCAAGTCCGAAATACGGAATAATTCCAACTTCGAATTATCAGATGCCGATCCGTTCGAATCCAAACCTATTTCAAAACCGAAACACGCTAACTTATCATTTTTTAACGCTTAGACTCAGTTATAGATATAAACCATTTTTTTAACAAATACATGTTAATTGCAGGAGCAGGGCGGCGTCAGGGGATCGATGAGAGCACCAACGTTGGTGGTGGGCGGGCGTGGTTGAGATAGGGCGGCGTCAGGGGATCGATGAGAGCACCGGCGTTGGTGGCGGGCGGGGGTGGTTGAGATTGGACATGTATCATCTCTCAGTTCTGGATTATGTAAATATTATTTTGTAATATATGGTTATTTTTTGTTCTTGTCTATAATTGTCGGTCGGGAACTGTGGTAATATTTGATAATTTACTGTAATTTTTTATCAATTTAGGTAATATTTTAAAATTTGCGGTAATATTTTATAAATTGTGGTAATATTTGATAAATTGTGGTAATATATTGTGGTATTGAATCACAGGAATTAAATAACATTATTTAGGTAAATTTATTAAAAAAAAAACATACTTATTACCGACGGAAATTAATTATTCCGTCGGTAATAATATTTTTATTTTTTTTAAATTATTAATAATGTGTCGACGACATATAATATCCGTCGGTAATATATATATTATTACGGACGGGTAATATATATATGCGTCGGTAATATATATAGTATTACCGACGGTTATATAAATTTTGTCGGTAATATATATATTATTACCGACGGGTAATATATATATGTGTCGGTAATATATATAGTATTACCGACAGTATAGACTATACCCGTCGGTAAAATGGTTATATATTACCGACGTATTCTTATATTTCGTCGGTAATACTATATTATATTAGTTTTTAATTGATTAAATATTACCGACGGCTTTAATATTACCGTCGGTATTAATTATTATTACCGACGGTAATATTTGGTCCGTCGTATTGTTTTCCCCGACGCCTTCTTTCCCGACAGCCAGCGACGGAAATATCTTCCGTCGCTATAGAACATTACCGACAGAATTTTAATATTACCGACGGATATTGTCCGTCGGTAATAACTGTTTTTTTTGTAGTGGCGCCCAAGAAATCCAACCCCCATTGATGGAAAGGCCATGGACTTGATAGTTGATGAAGCTCATCTGCAGGGAGATGGATAGCTCGAGCGTGTCGTTGGCATGGCTCGCATCTTTGAACAACTTGCTGAGCATCCCTTGCCATTGTTGGCCAGTAGTAACCTTGTAGCTTCGTCTTGGCTTCAAGAGATCTTCCTCCCGAATGATTCCCACAAGCTCCAGAGTGGATATCAATTAGGATTGTTTGTGCTTGCTCGGGACCAAGGCACTTGAGCAACATCCCGTTGTGAGATTTGAAATATAGATCTTCTCCTTGAATAGTATAGCAAGGAAGTTTCCTTTGAAGTCTTCGGGCTTGATTGGGATCTTCTGGTACTTTGCCATATTTGAAGAAGTCAAAAATTGACTGTCTCCAGTCTTCAAGTTCATTTGCAACATCAATTGATCTCCACCCCCAGATCTCTTTGTAGTAGCAAGGATCTGTTGATCGGGGATAGTCTTGGGCACTTCTTGATAATCGATCTGTATTTGCCTTCCTCCGAGTGAGTCTCCAAGAACTGAGGCAGCATTGGCTAAGGCATCTGCTTCTCGGTTCTCTGCTCTTGGGATTTGAATGAATTCGGCATTAGTAAAATGTTGTTGAAGACGCCGTACTAAGGCCAAATAGAGTTGCATTCTTTCTTCTCGAGCTGCATACTCTCCATTGATTTGCCTTATGATCAGCTGGGAATTGCTGTAGGCGATGATTCGATCTACCCCCAGGGATTTCGCCATTTCGAGTCCAAAAATGAGTACTTCATATTCAGCTTCGTTGTTGGTGGCATTGAATCCGAGAAGAGTGGCCTTCTGTAGATGATCAAGTTCGGGGGATACCAAGACTATCCCAGTTCCCGAACCGATCGCACTTGAAGCTCCATCAGTGTAAAGCTTCCATAGAGGAGCTGCAGCAATAGCCTCGAGACTTGGATCAATTTTTGCTGCAAGATTGATTGGAGGATTATCCTCATCTTCTAAGCGCATGTCGACATCTTCTTCCCAAGTGATGGGGTCTTCAACTGGAAAGTCAGCTAGAAAATCAGCAACAGCTTGACCTTTGATGGAAGTGCGAGATTCGAACTGAATCCCCAAGGCACTCATTTCGATCACCCATTTGGTCATTCGGCCAGCTCGACCGGCTTTGTCAACGATATCTTTGAGCGGGTGTTCTAAAATGACAGTGATCTGGTGGGAGACGAAGTAAGGTTGAAGGCAACGTGATGCAGTGAGCAAGGCCAGAATGAGCTTCTCAGTTTTTGAGTAGCGAGTTTCAGCCGAAAGAAGAGTGTGGCTGATATAATAGACTGGATGCTCGACGCCTTCTCTTCTACTGACTAGGACCGCACTGATTGCTTGATCGGTCACGGTGAGGTAGAGCCACAAGTCTTCTTTTGGAAGTGGAGCAGTCAGGATAGGAGCTTGCACCAGATATTTCTTGATGCCTTGAAAAGCTTCTTCACAAACAGGAGTCCATCCCGATGTATCTGCCTTTCGTAGCTTGTCGAAAAGAGGCTTACACTTGTCGGAGGACTTTGAGATGAACCGATTGAGGGCAGCAAGTCTTCCAGTGAGGCGTTGCACTTCCTTCCGATTGGTAGGCGATGGCATGTCGAGGATAGCTCGAATTTGGTCGGGGTTAGCTTCAATACCTCTTCTGGTCACAAGGTGACCCAGAAATTTACCTGATTGAACTCCAAAAGCGCACTTGGCAGGATTGAGCTTCATGCGATACTTTCGGAGGACTTGAAAGGTTTCTGCCAGATCGGACAGATGTTTTCCTCGAAGGGAACTCTTTGTGAGGAGATCATCGACATAGACTTCGACGTTGTGACCGATCTGATCTTCGAACATCTTTGTGACTAACCTTTGATAGGTGGATCCAGCATTTTTGAGGCCGAATGGCATTACATTGTAGCAGTAGAGACCTCGGCTAGTCACAAAACATGTCTTCTCTTGATCGTCCGGATGAAGTGGAATTTGATTGTATCCAGAGTACCCATCCATGAAAGACAATAGCTCGTGGCCAGCAGTGGCATCGACGAGTCTATCAATCCTTGGCATGGGGAATGGGTCTTTGGGACACGCTTTGTTGAGATTGGTGAAGTCGATGCAGACTCTGACCTTCCCATTCTTCTTAGGAACAACAACTATGTTAGAGATCCAAGTAGGATATTCTACTTCATGGATGAAACCTGTTGCGAGTAGCTTGGTGATCTCTTCTTGAACGGCAATATGTAGCTCTGGTCGGATGGTGCATGGCTTTTGCTTGATAGGCTTTACCTCTTCCTTGATCGCGAGCCGGTGGCAGGCGTCATCTGGATTGATCCCAGGCATGTCTTCAAAACACCAGGCGAAGACGTCGATGTTGGACTGATGGAAGGATACCATGTCTTGTGCTTCTGCGTCGCTAAGACCGGTACCAATGAAAGTTTGTTGATGGAGATCTCCGCTGCCGATATTGATAGGGATGATTTCTTCAATTGAAGGTGAGGCTTCCCATTCGATTGGTGGGGGTTCGGTCAGCGGAATCTCCTTTGATTGCTATTTGGAAGGACCAGCTTCGTCTCGCGACCGCTTTGGAGGAGCAATATTGATCTTTCGATCTGTTTTAGCCGTAGCAGCCTCACAAGACCTCCCTGCTTGCTGATCGCCTCGAATGCAGATGATGCCTTCTCCCGTTGCAAACTTGAGTAGCTGGTGATAAGAAGAGGAGATGGCATTGATCTGGTGGAGGAATGGTCGCCCGAGGATGGCGTTGTAGCTAGACACTCCTTCGACTATTGCAAATCTCACCGAGACTCGAGTCTCTCGGCTAAGATCGAGTGTGAATCTCGGTTCTCCCACCGTGATGTTTTGTTCGCCGTTGAAGCCAGTGATCACGGTCGGGACGACGTCGAGGCTTGAGTATCTATGTCCCAGACGTTTGAAGCAATTCGAGAACATAATGTCGATGGAGCTCCCAGTGTCGATGAGGATCAGGTTGACAGTGCTTCCGTCGATGAGGAGTTTTAAGACCAGAGGGTCTCGGTGGGGAGTATGAACTCCTTGAAGGTCGGAGTCGTTGAAAACAATAGATGGCCAAGCCAAACCTTCGATAGGCTTCTCGATCCAGGTATCCTACTTGTTCGCAGCAGAACGAACGTGGAAGATGCGTCGAACTTGCCGATCCACTTCCTTCCCGGTCAAAGTTTGATTGTGCAATATTCCATGAGTACCAAAGACATTGGCATTCATAGAGATAGGTTGCCGGTTGGAGGAGATTTGATGAATCCAACATGCTTCTTTCCCCTTTGCAGAGGCTCGACGTTGATCTTGTCCGCCTTTGATGAACTCTTGAAGGTGGCCTTCTCGCAATAAGTCTTCAAGATGGAATTTCAGCCGATAGCACCGATCGGTGGAATGGCCATGACTTCGATGGAAGTCGCAGTAAACCGTTTTGTCAGCCGTGAATTTTGAGTTTGGCTGAAGCGGATTGGGCCTTCGAAGGTACTCGTCGTGTTGAATGCGGTCGAGTATCTGCTCGACTGGTAAATTCCACTCAGTGAAAGTGGTCTTCGTTGGAGATCGACGTCCGTCATTCTTTGATCGCTTGTTGACTAGAGGGGCTGCTGCCTCAGCATTGTGGGCTTTAGCAGCATACTTTGGAGCATCTCTTTCCGCCGGTCTTCGCTTCATTTCTCGCCCTTTGCGAGCGACTTGATCATCTTCAACCTCGATCTCTCTCTGGATTCGATCGAACATAGCACCCAGAGAAGGAGGGGGATTGCGGATGAAATCGTTGTAGATGTGTAAATCGAAGCGGAGGACGTTCTTGAAAGCCAACATGATGGCTTCGTCATCCAGATGTCTCCCAGAGAGAGCAGTATGCTCGTTGCGAAATCTCCTTGTGAAATTACGGAGTCTCGTCAGCACCCATCCTTAGCCGATAGAGGGAATCGAGCTTCTTTTCTGGCTTCAGATTGAGTTGATAGTGCTGCACAAAGAGGTTAGCCAAAACACCGAACTGGGTGATGGGCCCAGCTCGGAGATTGTGATACCAGTCGAGTGATGGCTCATCGAGACTTCCGGCAAAAGTACGACAAAGTACGTTGTTTTCTTATTCGTGTGGTGTCAGGGCTTGCTTGAAGGCAAGTATATGGAGAGTCGGATCTCCTTTGATGTAGTTGAATTTGGGGAGGATAGGAGTTCTCCATCCCCTCGGAAAAGTTGACTCGAAGAGGCTTCGATGGAGAGGTCCGGCGGAGGAATACCCATCCCTGCGACCATGTCCTCGACCTAGATGTGGGTCGAGAGGCAAGATCGCAAGGTCTTGCTCAGGCATTGAAGTATTCGCTGGTTGAAGCCGGTGTCGAAGGTCCGATCCAAGTCCATGTTGAAATGGAATGGAAGGGGAGATTCTACTCTTTGAAGGAGCGCCTTTCATCTGGTGTCTCCTTGGTATATCGGGCTTTGAAGGAGCCTTCCTATCGCAGTTGCGACCAGAAGATGATTGGGAGGACTCGTCGTCGAGGCGGTCCCAAACACTCTGCTTCTAGGGGGCAGTAGAGGGAGTTGGGTCGCGTTGAATCCTCTCGAGGGCAGCAGTACCCATTGACCTCCGTTGCTCGGAGTGGATTGAATGTCGAGGAAGATTGACCCTCTCACTTGTAAAGGGGATTGGAAGAGCGATCCCAACCTCGGAAGCTGCTTTCTTAAGGGCATCCCTCTCAGTGGTGAGGGTGGCATTTTGCTTCGCCAATTGGAGCAGTTGGAAGTCGACCGCAGAGATCTGGTAGGTCGATGGAGGGTCTTCAGCAGGAACGGGGGCAGTTTGCCCAATCGACTGTCGTGCGGGATGGGCGATAGGTCGATCGACAGATCTCCCACTCCCCGAACGAACCCCCATCTCAGGAACAGCAAGGGGCTATCCGAAGTTGAGCCTTTGACTCATTGATTGAGTCTCAGGACGAGCTTGTTATTGAGTGTTACTTCCTTCTGGTTGACCCTGGTGCTTAGTTTTCGCCATTCAGAGAGCGAAGGGTGCAACAAGAATGCCAACGTCCGATCAGTTGTCTGATCAACCGAGGGGGCGAGGAAGTTTGGCTATCAAAGATCGGTTATAGGCTCAACTGATCTAGTAGTAGTGGAGAGAACTTGACTTTTCGCTCAGATCCCACAGACGGTGCCAAACTGTGGGGGAAAATCTTTGTGCCGACCCGAAGACCTCGGCTCACCAGTCAATTGAGGTTTGGAGTAGAAGAGATCGCTGCTCGATCTATTGATTGAAGTCGTTGCTTTCGATATGTAAACAGAGAGAGAGATACAATCAGAGATTTGACACGAGAGATGTGATCTCGGAGTTCAGCCGAAGCCTACGTCTCCGTGCTATAGGGAGCAACCCGAATTCACTAACACTTATATCGAAGTGATCTCGATAGGCCGAGTATCACTGAAAATACTCTGATCTCTTCGAAGGAGAGAAGAAGATCAAAGAGAGGTGGAAGATGGGAAGCTGTGAAATTCCAGAGATCTGGATTCTGAAAACCAGATCTCAGAGTGGAAATCGGAATTTTCGGGCCTCTATTACATTCGAAGGCTCTGCTATTTATAGGATTCTCTGGTGGTAAATGGCGGTTTCTGCTGCAGCATCTGGGGATCCTCTAGGTAAAGCTGGTGGGCCCCGCTACCGTCTCCGGGGGATTCCACAGGCTATTGGGCCCACCAGGCAGGGCCGGTGGGTCCCGTTGTAGTCTTCGTGGGCCCACCAGGCAGGGCCGGTGGGTCCCGCTGTAGTCTTCGTGGGCCCACCAGGCGGGGCCGGTGGGTCCCGCTGTAGTCTTCGGGGGCCCACCAAGCAGGACCGGTGGGTCCCGCTTTTTGCAGACTTCTTGCCAAAATTTGCACCCACACTATTTCATTCGCACGATCCATTCAAATTCATTCGCATGATCCATTCTAATTCATTCATACGATACATTCTAATTCATTCATACAATCCATTCTTAGTCATTCGTATAATCCATTCTAATTCATTTGCACGAATATATCCATTCTAATTCATTCATACGATCCATTCTAATTCATTCATACGATCTATTCTAATTCTTTCGCACGAATGTATCCATTCTAATTCCTTTGTACGGTCCATTCTAATTCCTTTGTACGACCCATTATATTTCATTTGTATGATCCATTCTAATTCCTTTGTACGATCCATTCTAATTCATTTGTACGATCCATTCTAATTCATTCGTACGATCCATTCTAATTCATTCGTATGATCCATTCTATTTCATTCGTACGATCCATTCTAATTCATTCATACGATCCATTCTAATTCATTCATACGATCCATTCTAATTCATTCGTACGATCCATTCTAATTCATTCGTACGATCCATTCAATTTCATTCGTACGATCCATTCTTACTCATACGTATGATCCATTCTAATTTATTCATACGATCCATTCTAATTCATTCGTACGATCCATTCTAATTCCTTCGTATGATCCATTCTAATTCATTCGCATAAATGTATCCATTCTAATTCATTCGTACGATCCATTCTAATTCATTTGTACGAAGGAATTAGAATGGATTGTATGAATGAATTAGAATGGATCGTATGAATGAGTAAGGATAGATCGTACGAATGAAATAGAATGGATTGTACGAATAAATTAGAATGGATCGTACGAATGAATTAGAAAGGATCGTACGAAGGAATTAGAATGGATCGTACGAATGAATTAGTATAGATTGTACGAATGAATTAGAATGGATCGTATGAATGAATTAGATTGGATCATATGAATGAATTAGAATAGATCGTATGAATGAATTAGAAGGGATCATATGAATGAATTAGAATGGACCGTACGAATGAAATAGAATGGATTGTATGAATGAATTAGAATGGATCATGCGAATGAATTAGAATGGCTCGTACGAATGAATTAGAATGGATACATTTGTGCGAATGAATTAGAATGGATCATACGAATGAATTAAAATGGATCGTACGAATAAATTAGAATGGATCGTATGAATAAATTAGATTGGATCGTATGAATGAATTAGATTGGATCGTACGAATGAATTAGAATAGATCATACGAATTAATTAGAATGGATCGTACGAATGAATTAGAATGGATCGTGCGAATGAATTAGAATAGATCGTGCGAATGAATTAGAATGGATTGTATGAATGAATTAGAATGGATCGTACGAAGGAATTAGAATGGATACATTTGTGCGAATGAATTAGAATGGATCGTACGAATGAATTAGAATGGATACATTCGTGCGAATGAATTAGAATGGATCGTATGAATGAATTAGAATGAATCGTACTTATGAATTAGAATGGATCGTACGAACGAATTAGAATACGATCCATTCTTACTCATTAGCACGATCCATTCTAATTCATTCGTACGCCCATTCTAATTCATTAATACGAACCAATCGAATTCATTCATACGATCCATTCTAATTCATTCGCATGAATGTATCCATTCTAATTCATTCGTACGATCCATTCTTATTCATTCGTACGATCTATTCTAATTCATTCATACGATCCATTCTAATTCATTCATATGATCCATTCTAATTCATTCGCACGATCCATTCTAATTCATTCATACGAATATATCCATTCTAATTCATACGATCCATTCTAATTCATTCGCACGATCCATTCTAATTCATTCGCACGAATGAATCCCTTATAATTCATTCGTACAATCCATTTTATTTCATTCGTACGATCCATTCTGACTCATTCGTACGATCCATTCTAATTCATTCGCACGAATGAATTAGAATGGATCGTATGAATGAGTAAGAATGGATCGTACGAATGAAATAGAATGGATTATACGAATGATTTAGAATGGATCGTACGAATGAATTAGAATAGATCTGGATCGTACGAATGAAATAGAATGGATACATTCGTGCGAATGAATTAGAATGGATCGTTCGAATGAATTAGAATGGATCGTACGAATGAATTAGAATAGATCGTACGAATGAATTAGAATGGATCGTACGAATGAATTAGAATAGATCGTACGAATGAGTAAGAATGGATCGTAGGAATGAAATAGAATGGATTGTACGAATGAATTAGAATAGATCGTACGAATGAATTAGAATGGATCGTGTGAAAGAATTAGAATGGATTGTATGAATGAATTAGAATTGATCGTGCGAATGAATTAGAATGGATCGTACGAATGAATTGGAAAGGATCGTACGAATGAATTAGAATGGATCGTGCGAATGAATTAGAATGGATTATACGAATGAATTAGAATGGATCGTATGGATGAATTAGATTGGATCGTATGAATGAATTAGAATGGATCATGCGTCGTACAAATGAATTAGAATGGATCGTATTAATGAATTAGAATGGATCGTGCGAATGAGTAAGAATGGATCGTACGACATACAATCCATTCTAATTCATTCGCACGAATTTATCCATTCTAATTGATTCGTACGATCCATTCTAATTCATTCGCACAATCTATTCTAATTCACTCGTACGTTCCATTCTAATTCATTAGCACGATCCATGCTAATTCATTCATACGATCTAATCTAATTCATTCATACGATCCATTCTAATTCATTCGCACAAATGTATCCATTCTAATTCCTTTGTACGATTCATTCTAATTCATTCATACGATCCTTTCTAATTAATTAATACGATCCAATCTAATTAATTGATACGATCCATTCTAATTCATTGGCACGAATATATCCATTCTAATTCGATCGTACGAATGAATTAGAATGGATACGAATGGATCGTACGAATGAGTAAGAATGGATCGTCATTCTAATTCATTCATACGATCCAATCGAATTCATTCATACGATCCATTCTAATTCATTCGCACGATCCATTCTAATTCATTCCCACGATCTATTCTAATTCATTTGTATGATCCATTCTAATTCATTCGCACGAATGTATCCATTCTAATTCATTCGTCCGATCCATTCTAATTCAATCGTACGATCCATTCTATTTCATTCGTACGAACCATTCTATTTCATTTGTACGATCTATTCTAATTCATTATCACGATCCATTCAAATTCATTCGCATGATCCTTTCTAATTCATTCGTACGATCTATTCTAATTCATTCGTACAATCCATTCTATTTTATTCGTATGATCCATTCTTACTCATTCGTACGATCCATTCTAATTCGTTCGTACGAATGTATCCATTCTAATTCATTCGTACGATCCATTCTAATTCATTCGTACGATCCATTCTTACTCATTCGTACGATCCATTCTAATTCATTCGTACATACGATCCATTCTAATTCATTTGCACGAATACATTCGTACAATCCATTCTTACTCATTCATATGATCCATTCTAATTCATTCGCATGAATGTATCCATTCTAATTCATTCGTACGATCCATTCTAATTCATTCGCACGAATGTAGCCATTCTAATTCATTTGTACGATCCATTCTAATTCATTCATAAGATCCATTCTAATTCATTCGCAGAATCTATTCTATTTCATTCGTACGATCCATTCTTACTCATTCGTATGATCCATTCTAATTCATTCGCACGAATGTATCCATTCTATTTCATTCGTACGATCCATTCTAATTCTTTAACACGATCCATTCTAATTCGTTCGTACGATCCATTCTAATTCATTCATACGATCCATTCTTATTCATTCGGGCGAATGAATTAGAATGGATTGTTGCGAATGAATTAGAATGGATCATACGAAAGAGTAAGAATGGATCATACGAAAGAGTAAGAATGGATCATACGAATGAAATAGAATGGATTGTACGAATGAATTAGAATGGATCGTGCTAATGAATTAGAATGGACCGTACGAATGAATTAGAATGGATCGTACGAATGAATTAGAATGGATACATTCGTGCGAATGAATTAGAATGGATCGTATGAATGAACTAGAATGGATCGTATGAATGAATTAGAATGGATCGTACGAATGAATTAGAATGGATCGTATGAATGAATTAGACTGGATACATTCGTGCGAATGAATTAGAATGGATCATAAGAATGAGTAAGAATAGATCGTACGAATGAAATAGAATAGATTGTATGAATGAATTAGAATGTATCGTACGAATGAAATAGAATGGATTGTACGAATGAATTAGAATGGATCGTACAAATGAATTAGAATAGATTGTATGAATGAATTAGGATGGATACATTCGTGCGAATGAATTTGAATGGATCGTACGAATGAATTAGAATAGATCGTACGAATGAATTAGAATGGATCGTACGAATGAATTAGAATAGATTGTGCGAATGAATTAGAATGGATCGTACGAATGAATTAGAATAGATCGTACGAATGAATTAGAATGGATCGTACGAATGAATTAGAATAGATTGTGCGAATGAATTAGAACGGATCGTGCGAATGAATTAGAATGGATCGTACGAATGAATTAGAATGGATACATTCATGCGAATGAATTAGAATGGATCGTACGAATGAATTAGAATGGATCGTATGAATGAATTAGAATGGATACATTCGTGTGAATGAATTAGAGTACAATCCATTCTTACTCATTCGTATGATCCATTCTAATTCATTCGTACGATCCATTCTAATTCATTCATACGATCCAATTTAATTCATTCTTACGATCCATTCTATTTCATTCGCACGATCCATTCTAATTCATTAATACGATCCATTCTAATTCATTCGTACGAGGCACGATCCATTCTAATTCATTCGCACGATCCATTCTAATTAATTCGTAAGATCGTGCTAGTGAATTAGAATGGATACATTCGTACGATCCATTCTAATTCCCTCGTACGATCATTCATTCACACGAATGTATCCATTCTAATTCATTCATACGATCCATTCTAATTCATTCATACGATCCATTCTAATTCATTTGCACGAATATATCCATTCTAATTCATTCATACGATCCATTCTAATTCATTCATACGATCTATTCTAATTCTTTCGCAGGAATGTACCCATTCTAATTCATTCGTACAATCCTTTCTAATTCATTCGTACGATCCATTCTAATTCATTCATACAATCCATTCTAATTCTTTCACACGATCCATTCTAATTCATTCGTACGATCCATTGTAATGTATTCGTACGATCCATTCTATTTCATTCGTACGATCCATTCTAATTCATTCATACGATCCATTCTAATTCATCATTCGTACGATCCATTCTATTTCATTTGTACGATCCATTCTAATTCATTTGTACGATCCATTCTAATTCATTCGCATGAATGTATCTATTCTAACTCATTCGTACGATCCATTCTAATTCATTCGTACGATCTATTCTAATTCATTCGCACGAGCCATTCTAATTCATTCATACATGTACGAATGAATTAGAATGGATACATTCGTGCGAATGAATTAGAATGGATTGTATGAATGAATTAGAATGGATACATTCGTGCAAATAAATTAGAATGGATCGTATGAATGAATTAGATTGGATCGTATTAATGAATTTAGAATGGATCGTGCGAATGAATTAGAATGGATCACAATCTATTCTAATTCATTCGTACGATCCATTCTAATTCATTCGCACGATCCATTCTAATTCATTCGTACGATCCATTCTAATTCATTCGCACAATCCAATGAATTAGAATTGATCGTGCGAATTAATTAGAATAGATCGTACGAATGAATTAGAATGGATACATTTGTGCGAATGAATTAGAATGGATCGTACGAATAAATTAGAATGGATCGTATGAATGAATTAGAATGGATACATTCGTGCGAATGAATTAGAATGGATCGTACGAATGAGTAAGAATGGATCGTACGAAAGAATTAGAACGGATCATACGAATGAATTAGAATGGATCGTAGGAATGAATTAGAATGGATCGTACGAATGAATTAGAATGGATACATTCGTGCGAATGAATTAGAATGGATCGTACGAATGAGTAAGAATGGATCGTACGAATGAAATATAATGGATTGTACGAATGAATTAGAATGGATCTGCGAATGAATTTGAATGGATCATGCGAATGAATTAGAATGGATCGTGCGAATGAAATAGAATGGATTGTACGTATGAATTAGAATGGATCGTTCGAATGAATTAGAATAGATTGTATGAATGAATTAAAATGGATTCATTCGTGCAAATGAATTAGAATGGATCGTACGAATGAATTAGAATGGATCGTATGAATGAATTAGAATGGATTGTATGAATGAATTAGAATGGATCGTATGAATGACGATCCATTCTAATTCATTCGTACGATCCATTCTAATTCATTCGTATGATCCATTCTAATTCATTCGCACGAATGTATCCATGATACATTCTAATTCATACATACGATCCATTCTAATTCATTTATACGATCCAATCTAATTCATTCATACAATCCATTCTAATTCATTCGCACTAATTTATCCATTCTAATTCATTCGTACGATCCATTCTAATTCATTCGCACAATCCATTCTAATTCATTCATACGATCCCTTCTAATTCATTCGCACGATCAATTCTAATTCATTCATACGATATATTCTAATTCATTCGTACGATCCATTCTAATTCATTCGCACGATCCATTCTAATTCATTCGCACGAATGAATCCATTCTAATTCATTCGTACGATCCATTCTAATTCATTCGCACAATCCAATGAATTAGAATGCATCGTGCGAATTAATTAGAATAGATCGTACGAATGAATTAGAATGGATACATTCGTGCGAATGAATTAGAATGGATCGTACGAATGAATTAGAATGGATCGTATGAATGAATTAGAATGGATACATTCGTGCGAATGAATTAGAATGGATCGTACGAATGAGTAAGAATGGATCGTACGAATGAATTAGAATGGATCATACGAATGAATTAGAATGGATCGTACGAATGAATTAGAATGGATACATTCGTGCGAATGAATTACAATGGAACGTTCGAATGAGTAAGAATGGATCGTACGAATGAAATAGAATGGATCGTACGAATGAATTAGAATAGATCGTACGAATGAATTAGAATGAATCATGCGAATGAATTAGAATTGATCGTGCGAATGAATTAGAATGGATCGTGCGAATGAAATAGAATGCATCGTACGAATGAATTAGAATGGATCGTACGAATGAATTAGAATGGATACATTAGTGCGAATGAATTAGAATGGATCATACGAATGCGATCCATTCTAATTCATTCGCACGAGCCATTCTAATTCATTCATACGATCCATTCTAATTCATTCATACGATCCATTCTAATTCATTCGTATCATTCAAATTCCTTCGTACGATCCATTCTAATTCCTTTGTTCTAATTCATTCATACGATCCATTTTAATTCATTCGTACGATTCATTCTAATTCAATCCATTCTAATTCATTCGTACGATCCATTCTAATTCATTTGCACGACGTGCGAATGAAATAGAATGGATACAAATGAATTAGAATGGATCATACGAATGAATTAGAATGGATCGTATGAGTGAATTCGAATGGATCGTGCGAATGAATTAGAATGGATTGTACGAATGAATTAGAATGGATCGTGCTAATGAGTAAGAATGGATCGTACGAATGAAATAGAATGGATTGTACGCGATCCATTCTAATTCATTCGTATGATCCATTCTAATTCATTCACAAGATCAATTCTAATTCATTCGCACAATCCATTCTAATTCATTCAAACGATCCATTCTAATTCGTTCGCACGATCAATTCTAATTCATTGGATTGTGCGAATGAATTAGAATGGATCTTATGAATGAATTAGAATGGATTCATTCGTGCGAATGACGCTCGATCCATTCTAATTCATTCGTACGATCCATTCTAATTCATTCGCACGATCAATTCTAATTCATTAGCACGATCCATTCTATTTCATTCGTACAATGCATTCTATTTCATTCGTACGATCCATTCTTACTCATTCATACGAACCATTCTAATTCATTCGTAAGATCCATTCTAATTCATTCGCGCGAATGTATCCATCCTTTGTACGATCCATTCTAATTCATTCATACGATCCATTCTAATTCATTCCTACGATCCATTCTAATTCATTCGCACGATCCATTCTAATTCATTCATACGATCCAATCTAATTCATTCGCACGATCCATTCTAATTCATTCATACGATTCATTCTAATTCATTCGTACGATCCATTCTAATTCATTCGCATACGATCCATTCTTATTCATTCATTCGATCCATACTAATTCATTCGTACGATCCATTCTAAATCATTCGTACCATTCTAATTCCTTCGTACGATCCATTCTAATTCCTTGGTTCTAATTCATTCATACAATCCATTCTAATTCATTCGTACGATTCATTCTTATTCAATCTATTCTAATTCATTCGTACGATCTATTCGAATTCATTCGTACAATCCATTCTATTTTATTCGTACGATCCATTCTAATTTATTTGTACAATCCATTCTAATTCATTCATACGATCTATTGTAATTCATTCATACAATCCATTCTAATTCTTTAATACGATCCATTCTAATTCATTCGTACGATCCATTCTAATTCATTCGTACAATCCATTCTATTTCATTCGTACGATCCATTCTTACTCATTCGTATGATCCATTCTAATTCATTCGCACGATCTATTCTAATTTATTTATACAATCCATTGTAATTCTTTCACACGATCCATTCTAATTCATTCGTACGATCCATTCTAATTCATTCGTACAATCCATTCTATTTCATTCGTACGATCCATTCTTACTCATTCGTACGATCTATTCTAATCATTCGTACGATCCATTCTAATTCATTCGTATGACCTATTCTAATTCATTCGTACGATCCATTCTAATTCATTCGTACGATCCATTCTAATTCATTCGCACGATCCATTCGAATTCACTCGTACGATCCATTCTAATTCATTCGTATGATCCATTCTAATTCATTTGTATCCATTCTATTTCATTCGCACGATCCATTCGAATTCATTCGCACTATCCATTCTAATTCATTCATACGATCCATTCTAATTCATTCATACAATCCATTCTTACTCATTCGTATGATCCATTCTAATTCATTTGCACGAATATATCCATTCTAAATCAACGGATCGTATGAATGAATTAGAATGGATACATACGAATTAATTATTATGGATCGTATGAATGAATTAGATTGGATCGTATGAATGAATTAGAATGGATCGTGCGTCGTACCAATGATTTAGAATGGATCGTATTAATGAATTAGAATGGATCATGCGAATGGATTAGAATGGATCGTACGAAAGAATTAGATTGGATCGTATGAATGAATTAGAATGGATCGTGCATCGTACGAATGAATACAATCCATTCTAATTATTTCACACGATCCATTCTAATTCATTCATACGATCCATTCTAATTCATTCGTACAATCCATTCTATTTCATTAGAATGGATCGTACGAATGAAATAGAAAGGATCGTACTTATGAATTAGAATGGATCGTACGAATGAATTAGAATGGATCGTGCGATCGTACGAATGAAATGGAATGGATTGTACGAATGAATTAGAATGGATCGTACGAATGAATTAGAATGGATCGTACGAATGAATTAGAATGGATACATTCGTGCGAATGAATTAGAATAGATCATACGAATGAGTAAGAGTGGATCATACGAATGAAATAGAATGGATCGTACGAAGGAATTAGAATGGAACATACGAATGAATTAGAATGGATCGTATGAATGAATTAGAATGGATTGTATGAATGAATTAGAATGGATCGTATGAATGAGTTAGAATGGATCGTACGAATGAAATAGAATGGATCGTACGAATGAATTAGAATAGATCGTACGAATGAATTAGAATAGATTGTGCGAATGAATTCGAATGGATACATTCGTGCGTAGAATGGATCGTACGAATGAATTAGAATGGATCGTGTGAAAGAATTAGAATGGATTGTATGAATGAATTAGAATGGATCGTACGAATGAATTAGAATGGATCGTACGAACGAATTAGAATGAATTAGAATGGATAAATTCGTGCGTATGAATTAGAATGGATCGTACGAAGGAATTAGAATGGATCATCGTATGAATGATTAAGAATGGATCGTACAAATGAAATAGAATGGATTGTACGAATGAATTAGAATGGATCGTACGAATGAATTAGAATGGATTTTTTCGTGCGAATGAATTAGAATGGATCGTGCAAATGAATTAGAATGGATCATATGAATGAATTAGAATGGATACATTCGTATGAATGAATTAGAATGGATCGTGCGAATGAATTAGAATGGATCGTACGAATCAATTAGAATGGATCGTATGAATGAATTAGACTAGATCGTACGAATGAATAAGAATGGATCGTACGAATGAATGAATTAGAATGGATCATCGATGAATGAGTAAGAATGGATCGTATGAATGAAATAGAATAGTTTGTATGAATGAATTAGAATGGATCGTACGAATGAATTAGAATGGATTCATTCGTGCGAATGAATTAGAATGGATCGTGCGAATGAATTAGAATAGATCGTATGAATGAATTAGAATAGATCGTACGAAGGAATTAGAATGGATCGTATGAATGAATTAGAATAGATCGTACGAAGGAATTAGAATGGATCATACGAATGAATTTGAATGGATACATTCGTGCGAATGAATTAGAATGGATCGTACGAATGAATTAGAGTGGATCGTGTGAAAGAATTAGAATGGATTGTATGAATGAATTAGAATCGATCGTATTAATGAATTAGAATGGATCGTGCGAATGAATTCGAATGGATCATGCGAATGAATTATAATGGATCGTACGAATGAATTAGAATAGATTGTGCTCTATTCTAATTCATTCGCACGATCCATTCTAATTCATTAATACGATCCAATCTAATTCATTCATATGATCCATTCTAATTCATTCGCACGAATGTATCCATTCTAATTCATTCATCCGATCCATTCTAATTCATTCGCACGAATGTATCCATTCTAATTCATTCGTACGATCCATTCTAATTTATTCATACGATCCATTCTAATTCATCATTTGTACGATCCATTCTATTACATTCGTACGATCCATTCTAATTCATTCACACGATCCATTCTAATTCATTCATACGAATGTATCTATTCTAACTCATTCGTACGATCCATTCTAATTCATTCGTACGATCCATTCTAATTCATTCGCACGATCCATTCTAATTCATTCGTACATGTACGAATGAATTAGAATGGATACATTCGTCCGAATGAATTAGAATGGATCATATGAATGAATTAGAATGGATACATTCATGCAAATGAATTAGAATGGATCGTATGAATGAATTAGATTGGATCGTATTAATGAATTAGAATGGATCGTGCGAATGAATTAGAATGGAGCACAATCTATTCTAATTCATTCGTACGATCCATTCTAATTCATTCGCACGATCCATTCGAATTCATTCGCACGATCCATTCTAATTCATTCATACGATCCATTCTAATTCATTCATACAATCCATTCTAATTCTTTCACACGATCCACTCTAATTAATTCGTACGATCCATTCTAATTCATTCGCACGAATGTATCCATTCTAATTGATTCGTACGATCCATTCGAATTCATTCGCACGATCCATTCTAATTCATTCATACGATCCATTCTAATTCATTCTAATTCATTCATTCGTACGATCCATTCTTATTCATTCGTACGATCTATTCTAATTCATTCATACGATCCATTCTAATTCATTCGTACGATCCATTCTAATTCATTCGCACGATCCATTCTTATTCATTCATACGAATGTATCCATTCTAATTCATTAATACGATCCATTCTAATTCATTCGCACGATCCATTCTAATTCATTCGCATGATCCATTCTAATTCATTCATATGAATGTATCCATTCTAATTCATTAATACGATCCATTCTAATTCATTCGCACGATCCATTCTAATTCATTCGCACAAATGAATCCATTCTAATTCATTCGTACGATCCATTCTAATTCATTCGTACAATCCATTCTATTTCATTAGTACGATCCATTCTTACTCATTCATACGATGATCCATTCTAATTCATTCATTCGTACGATCCATTTTTATTCAATCGTACTATCTATTCTAATTCATTCATACGATCCATTCTAATTCATTCGTACGATCCATTCTAATTCATTCGCACGATCCATTCTAATTCATTCATACGAATGTATCCATTCTAATTCGTTCATACGATCCATTCTAATTCATTCGTACGATCCATTCTAATTCATTCGCACGAATGAATCCATTCTAATTCATTCGTACGATCCATTCTAATTCATTCGTACAATCCATTCTATTTCATTCGTATGATCCATTCTTACTCATTCATACGATGATCCATTCTAATTCCTCCGTACGATCCATTCTAATTCATACGCACGAATTTATCCATTCTAATTCATTCTAATTAATTGGTACGATCCATTCTAATTCATTCGCACGAATGTATCCATTCTAATTCATTCATACGATCCATTCTAATTCATTCGTACGATCCACTCTAATTCATTCGTACAATCCATTCTATTTCATTCGTGCGATCCATTCTTACTTATTCCTATGATCCATTCTAATTCATTCGCACGAATGTATCCATTCTAATTCATTCGTACGATCCATTCTAATTCATTCTTACGATCCGTTCTAATTCATTCATACAATCCATTCTAATTCTTTCACACGATCCATTCTAATTCATTCGTACGATCCATTCTAAATCATTCGGACGATCTATTCTAATTCATTTGTACGATCCCTTCTAATTCATTCGCACGAACGTATCCATTTTAATTCATTCATACGATCCATTCTAATTCATTCGCACGAATATATCCATTCTAATTCCTTCGTACGATCCATTCTAATTCCTTCGTACGAATCATTCTTACTCATTCGTACGATCCATTCTAATTCATTCGCACGAATGTATCCATTCTAATTCCTTCGTATGTTCCATTCTAATTCATTTGTATGATCCATTCTATTTCATTCGCATGATCCATTCTAATTCATTCGCACGATCCATTCTAATTCATTCGCACGATCCATTCCAATTTATTCGTACGATCCATTCTAATTCATTCGTATGAATGGATCATACGAATGAATTCGAATGGATCGTGCGAATGAATTCGAATGGATCGTATGAATGAATTAGAATGGATCGTGCGAATGAATTCGAATGGATCGTGCGAATGAAATAGAATGGATACAAATGAATTAGAATGGATCATACGAATGAAATAGAATGGATCGTATGAGTGAATTCGAATGGATCGTGCGAATTGATCCATTTTAATTCATAAGTACGATCCATTCTAATTCATTCATACGATCCATTCTAATTCATTCGCACGATCCATTCTATTTCATTCGTACGATCCCTTCTAATTCATTAATAAGATCCATTCTAATTCATTCGTACGATGCACGATCCATTCTAATTCATTCATACGATCCAATCTAATTAATTCATATGATCCATTCTAATTCATTCGTATGTATCCATTCTAATTCATTCATACGATCTATTCTAATTCATTCGTACGATCCATTCTAATTCATTCGTACCATTCTAATTCCTTCGTACGATCCATTCTAATTCATTCGTACGATCCATTCTAATTCATTCGTACCATTTTAATTCCTTCGTACGATCTATTCTAATTCCTTTGTTCTAATTCATTCACATGATCCATTTTAATTCATTCAAATGATCTATTCTAATTCATTCGTACGATCCATTCTAATTCATATGATCCATTCTATTTCATTCATACGATCCATTCTAATTCATTCGCACGATCCATTCTAATTAATTCGTACAATCCATTCTATTTCATTCGTACGATCCATTCTTACTCATTCGTACGATCCAATCTAATTCATTCGCACGAATGTATCCATTCTAATTCATTTGTACGATCCATTATAATTCATTCATACGATCCATTCCAATTTATTTGCACGAATATATCCATTCTAATTCATTCATACGATCTATTCTAATTCATTTGCACGATCCATTCTAATTCATTCGCACGAATGAATCCATTCTAATTCATTCGTACGATCCATTCTAATTCATTCGTACAATCCATTCTATTTCATTCGCACGATCCATTCTAATTCATTCGTACGATGATCCATTCTAATTCCTTCGTACGATCCATTCTAATTCATACGCACAAATTTATCCATTCTAATTCATTCTAATTCATTCGTACGATCCATTCTAATTCATTCGCACGAATGTATCCATTCTAATTCATTTGTACTATCAATTCTAATTCATTCGTACGATCCATTCTAATTCATTCGTACAATCCAGTCTATTTGATTCGTACGATCCATTCTTACTCATTCGTATGATCCATTCTAATTCATTCGCACGAATCTATCCATTCTAATTCATTCGTATGATCCTTTCTAATTCATTCGTACGATCCATTCTAATTCATTCGCACGATCCATTCTAATTCATTCGCACGAATGAATCCATTCTAATTCATTTGTACAATCCATTCTATTTCATTCATACGATCCATTCTTACTCATTCGTACGATTCATTCTAATTCATTCGTACGATCCATTCTAATTCATTCGTACGATCTATTCTAATTCATTCGTACGATCCATTCTAATTCATACGCACGATCCATTCTAATTCTTTCGCACGAATGTATCCATTCTAATTCATTCGTATGATCCATTCTAATTCCTTCGTACGATCCATTCTAATTCCTTCGTACGTACAATCCATTCTAATTCCTTCATACGATCCATTCTATTTCATTCGTACGATCCATTCTTACTCATTCGTACGATCTATTCTAATTGATTCGCACGAATGTATCCATTCTAATTCATTCGTACGATCCATTCTTATTCATTCATACGATCCATTCTAATTCATTCGCACGATCCATTCTAATTCATTCGCACGATCGTGCTAATGTATCCATTCTAATTCATTCGTATGATCCATTCTAATTTATTCGTACGATCCATTCTAATTCATTCATACGATCCATTCTAATTTATTCATACAATCCATTCTAATTCTTTCACACGATCCATTCTAATTCATTCGTACGATCCATTCTAATTCATTCATACAATCCATTCTATTTCATTCGTACGATCCATTCTTACTCATTCGTACGATCCATTCTAATTCATTCGCACGAATGTATCCATTCTAATTCATTCGTACGATTCATTCTAATTCATTCGTACAATCCATTCTATTTCATTCGTACGATCCATTCTTACTCATTCATATGATCCATTCTAATTTATTCGCACGAATGAATCCATTCTAATTCATTCGTACGATCCATTCTAATTCATTCATACGATCCATTCTAATTCATTCATACAATCCATTCTAATTCATTCGTACAATCCCTTCTATTTCATTCGTACGATCCATTCTTACTCATTCGTATGATCCATTCTAATTCATTCGCACGAATGAATTAGAATGGATCGTACGAATGAATTAGAATGGATACATTCGTGTGAATGAATTAGAATAGATCGTGCAAATGAATTAGAATGGATCGTACGAATGAATTATCATGGATCGTGCTAATGAATTAGAATGGAACGTACGAATGAATTAGAATGGATCGTGTGAAAGAATTAGAATGGATTGTATGAATGAATTAGAATGAATTCATACGATCCATTCGAATTTATTCGCACGATCCATTCTAATTCATTCATACGATCCATTCTAATTCATTCATACAATCCATTCTAATTCTTTCACACGATCCATTCTAATTCATTCGTACGTTCCATTCTAATTCATTAGCACGATCCATGCTAATTCATTCGTACGATCCAGTCTAATTCATTCGCACGATCCATTCTAATTCATTCGCACGAATGTATCCATTCTAATTCATTCGTACGATCTATTTTAATTCATTCGTACGATCCATTCTAATTCATTCGTACAATCCATTCTAATTCTTTCACACGATCCATTCTAATTCATTCGTACGATCCATTCTAATTCATAAGTACGATCCATTCTAATTCATTCGCACGAATGTATCCATTCTAATTCATTCGTACGATCCATTCTAATTCATTCGCACAATCTATTCTAATTCATTCGTATGATCCATTCTAATTCATTTAATTGATTCGTATGATCCATTCTAATTCATTCGTACAATCCATTCTATTTCATTCGTACGATCCATTCTTACTCATTCATATGATCCATTCTAATTCATTCGCACGAATGTATCCATTCTAATTCATTCGTATGATCCATTCTAATTCATTCCCACAATCTATTCTAATTCATTCGTACGATCCATTCTATTTCATTCGTACGATCTATTCTAATTCATTCGTACGATCCATTCTAATTCATTCGCACGAATGTATCCATTCTAATTCATTCATACAATCTATTCTAATTCATTCGTACGATCCATTCTAATTCATTCGTACAATCCATTCTATTTCATTCGTACGATCCATTCTTACTCATTTGTATGATCCATTCTAATTCATTCGCATGAATGTATCCATTCTAATTCATTCGTACGATCCATTCAAATTCATTCTTACGATCCATTCTAATTCATTCGTACAATCCATTCTATTTCATTCGTACGATCCATTCTTACTCATTCGTATGATCCATTCTAATTCATTCGTACGAATGTATCCATTCTAATTCATTCGTACGATCCATTCTAATGCATTCGCACGATCCATTCTAATTCATTCATACGAATGTATCCATTCTAATTCATTCATACGATCCATTATGATTCATTCGCACGATTCATTGTAATTCATTCGCACGAATGAATCCATTCTAATTCATTCGTACAATCCATTCTATTTCATTCGTACGATCCATTCTTACTCATTCGTACGATCCATTCTAATTCATTCGCACGAATGTATCCATTCTAATTCATTCGTACGATCCATTCTAATTCATTCGCACAATCTATTCTAATTCATTCGTACAATCCATTCTTATTCATTCGTACGATCTATTCTAATTCATTCGTACGATCCATTCTAATTCACTAGCACGATGGTACGAATAAATTAGAATGGTTCGTGCGAATGAATTAGAATAGATTGTGCGAATGAATTAGAATGGATCATACGAATGAATTAGAATGGATCGTGCGAATGAATTAGAATAGATTGTGCGAATGAATTAGAATGGATCGTACGAATGAATTAGAATGGATACATTCGTACGAATGAATTAGAATGGACACATTCATGCGTACGATCCATTCTAATTCATTCGCACGATCTATTCTAATTCAGTCGTACGATCCATTCTAATTCATTCGCACGATCCATTCTAATTCATTCGCACGAATGAATCCATTCTAATTCTTTCGTACAATCCATTCTATTTCATTCGTACGATCCATTCTTACTCATTTGTACGATCCATTCTAATTCATTCGCACGAATGTATCCATTCTAATTCATTCGTACGATCCATTCTAATTCATTCGTACGATCCATTCTAATTCATTCGTACAATCCATTCTATTTCATTCGTGCGATCCATTCTTACTCATTCGTACGATCCATTCTAATTCATTCGCACGAATGTATCCATTCTAATTCATTCGTACGATCCATTCTAATTCATTCGTACGATCCATTCTAATTCATTCATACGATCCATTCTAATTCTTTCACACGACCCATTCTAATTCATTCGTATGATCCATTCTAATTCATTCGTACAATCCATTCTATTTCATTCGTATGATCCATTCTTACTCATTCGTTCGATCCATTCTAATTCATTCGCACGAATGTTTCCATTCTAATTCATTCGTACGATCCATTCTAATTCATTCGTACAATCCATTCTATTTCATTCGTACGATTTATTCTTACTCATTCGTATGATCCATTCTAATTCATTCGCACGAATGTATCCATTTTAATTCATTCGTACGATCCATTCTAATTCATTCGTACGATCCATTCTAATTCATTCGTACAATCCATTCTAACTCATTCGCATGAATTTGTCCATTCTAATTCATTCGTACGATCCATTCAAATTCATTCGCACAATCTATTCTAATTCATTCATACGTTCCATTCTAATTCATTACGTACGATCCATTCTAATTTATTCGCACAATCTATTCTAATTCATTCATACGATCCATTCTAATTCCTTCGTATGATCCATTCTAATTCATTCGTACGATCCATTCTAATTCATTCGCACGATCAATTCTAATTCATCGTGCGAATGAATTAGAATGGATCGTACGAATGAGTAAGAATGGATCGTACGAATGAAATAGAATGGATTGTACGAATGAATTAGAATGGATCGTACGAATAAATTAGAATGGATACATTCGTGCGAATGAATTAGAATGGATCGTACGATTGAGTAAGAATGGATCGTACGAATGAAATAGAATGGATTATACGAATGAATTAGAATGGATCGTACGAATGAATTAGAATGGATCGTGTGAAAGAATTAGAATGGATCGTATGAATGAATTAGAATGGATCGTATGAATGAATTAGAATGGATCGTACGAATGAATTAGAATGGATCGTACGGATGAATTAGAATGGATACATTCGTGCGAATGAATTAGAATGGATCGTACGAATGAGTAAGAATGGATCGTACGAATGAAAGGATTGTATGGTTGAATTAGAATGGATCATATGAATGAATTGGAATGGATCGTGCGAATGAATTTGAATGGATCGTGCGAATGAATTAGAATGGATCGTACGAATGAATTAGAATGGATCGTACGAATGAATTAGATTGGATCGTATTAATGAATTAGAATGGATCGTACGAATGAATTAGAATGGATACATTCGTGCGAATGAATTAGAATGGATCGTATGAATGAATTAGAATGGATCGTACGAATGAATTAGAATGGATCGTACGAATTAATTAGAATGGATCGTATGAATGAAATAGAATGGATCATACGAATGAAATAGAATGGATCGTACGAAGGAATTAGAATGGATCGTATGAATGAATTAGAATGGATCGTATGAATGAATTAGAATAGATTACGCGAATGAATTAGAATGGATCGTACGAATGAATTAGAATAGATTGTGCGAATGAATTAGAATGGATCGTACGCACGAATACATTCGTATGATCCATTCGTACTCATTCGTATGATCCATTCTAATTCATTCGCACGATCCATTCTAATTCATTCGTATGATCCATTCTAATTCATTCGCACGAATGTATCCATTCTAATTCATTCGTACGATCTATTCTATTTCATTCGTATGATCCATTCTAATTCCTTCGTACGATCCATTCAAATTCATTTCCACGATCCATTCTAATTCCTTCGTACGATCCATTCTAATTCCTTCGTACGATCCATTTTAATTCATTTGTACGACCCATTATATTTCATTCGTATGATCCATTCTAATTCCTTTGTACGATCCATTCTAATTCATTCGTACGATCCATTCTAATTCATTCGTACGGATCGTGTGAAAGAATTAGAATGGATTGTACAAATGAATTAGAATGGATCGTGCGAATGAATTAGAATGGATCGTACGAATGAATTAGAATGGATCGTATGAATGAATTAGAATGAATACATATGAATGAAATAGAATGGATCGTATGAATGAATTAGATTGGATCGTATGAATGAATTAGAATGGATCGTGCATCGTACGAATGAATTAGAATGGATCGTATTAATGAATTAGAATGGATCGTGCGAATGAATTAGAATGGATCGTACGAATGAATTAGAAAGGATCGTATGAATGAATTTGAATGGATACATACGAATGAATTAGAATGGGTCGTATGAATGAATTAGATTGGATCGTATGAATGAATTAGAGTGGATACATTCGTGCGAATGAATTAGAATGGATCGTATGAATGAATTAGATTGGATCGTATTAATGAGTTAGAATGGATCGTACAAAGGAATTAGAATGGATTGTATGAATGAATTAGAATGGATCGTACGAATGAATTAGAATGGATCGTACGAATGAATTAAAATGGATACATTCGTGCGAATGAATTAGAATGGATCCTACGAATGAGTAATAATGGATCGTACGAATGTATTCGTGCAAATGAATTAGAATGGATCGTATGTACGAATGAATTAGAATGGATCGTACGATTGAGTAAGAATGGATCGTACGAATGAAATAGAATGGATCGTACGAATGAATTAGAATGGATCGTGTGAAAGAATTAGAATGGATCGTGTGAAAGAATTAGAATGGATTGTATGAATGAATTAGAATGGATCGTATGAATGAATTAGAATGGATCGTACGAATGAATTAGAATGGATCGTATGAATGAATTAGAATGGATCGTACGAATGAATTAGAATGGATACATTCGTGCGAATGAATTAGAATGGATCATACGAATGAATTAGAATGGATAGTGCGAATGAATTAGAATGGATCGTACGAATGAGTAAGAATGGATCGTACGAATGTATTCGTCCGTGTGAAAGAATTAGAATGGATTGTGCGAATGAATTAGAATGGATCATACGAATTAATTAGAATGGATCGTGCGAATGAATTAGAATAGATTGTGCGAATGAATTAGAATGAATCGTACGAATGAATTAGAATGGATACATTCGTGCGAATGAATTAGAATGGATACATTCGTGCGAATGAATGAATTAGAATGGATCATACGAATGAATTAGAATGGATCGTACGAATGAATTAGAATGGATCGTAATCTAATTCATTCATACGATCCATTCTAATTCATTCGCACAATCTATTCTAATTCATTCGTGCGATCCATTCTAATTCATTCGTACGATCTATTCTAATTCATTCGTACGATCCATTCAAATTCATTCGCACGAATGTATCCATTCTAATTCATTCATACAATCTATTCTAATTTATTCGTACGATCCATTCTAATTCATTCGTACAATCCATTCTATTTCATTCGTACGATCCATTCTTACTCATTCGTACGATCCATTCTATTTCATTCCACCGATCCATTCTATTTCATTCCACGATCCATTCTATTTCATTCGTACGATCCATTCTAATTCATTCGTACGAATAGATTGTATGAATGAGATTGTACGATTGAGTAAAAATGGATCGTACGAATGAAATAGAATGGATTGTACGAATGAATTAGAATGAATCGTATGAATGAATTAGAATGGATCGTATAAGAATGGATTGTATGAATAAATTAGAATGGATCGTACGAATGAATTAGAATTGATCGTGCGAATGAATTAGAATCGATCGTACGAATGAATTAGAATGGATACATTCGTGCAAATTAATTAGAATAGATCATACGAATGAGTAAGAATGGATCGTACGAATGAAATAGAATGGATTGTACGAATGAATTAGAATGGATCGTGCTAATGAATTAGAATGGATCGTACGAAAGAAATAGAATGGATCGTACGAATGAATTAGAATAGATACATTCGTGCGAATGAATTAGAATGGATCATATGAATGAATTAGAATGGATCGTATGAATGAAATAGAATGGATCGTATGAATGAATTAGAATAGATCGTACGAATGAAATAGAATGGATCGTACAAATGAAATAGAATTCTAATTCATTCGTATGATCCATTCTAATTCCTTCGTATGATCCATTCTATTTCATTCGTACGATCCATTCTTACTCATTCGGATGATCTATTCTAATTCATTCGCACGAATGTATCCATTCTAATTCATTCGTACGATCCATTCTAATTCATTCATACGATCCATTCTAATTCATTCGCACGAATGTATCCATTCTAATTCATTCGTACGATCCATTCTATTTCATTCGTACGATCCATTCTAATTCATTCATACGATCCATTCTAATTCATTCATACAATCCATTCTTACTCATTCGTATGATCCATTCTAATTTATTTGCACGAATATATCCATTCTAATTCATTCATACGATCCATTCTAATTCATTCATACGATCTATTCTAATTCTTTCGCACGAATGTATCCATTCTAATTCCTTCATACGATCCATTCTAATTCCTTCGTAAGATCCATTCTAATTCCTTTGTACGACCTGTTATATTTTATTTGTATGATCGATTCTAATTTTTTTATACGATCCATTCTAATTCATTCGTACGATCCATTCTAATTCATTCGTACGATCCATTCTATTTCATTCGTACGATCCATTCTAATTCATTCATACGATCCATTATAATTTATTCATACGATCCTTTCTAATTCATTCGTACGATCCATTCTAATTCATTCGTACAATCCATTCTATTTCATTCGTACGATCTATTCTTACTCATTCGTATGATCCATTCTAATTCATTCGTACGATCCATTCTAATTCATTCGTACGATCCATTCTAATTCCTTCGTATGAACCATTCTAATTCATTCGCAAGAATGTATCCATTCTAATTCAATCGTACGAAGGAATTAGAATGGATTGTATGAATGAATTAGAATGGATCGTATGAATGAGTAAGAATGGATCGTACGAATGAAATAGAATGGATTATACAAATGAATTAGAATGGATCGTACGAATGAATTAGAGTGGATCGTACGAAGGAATTAGAATGGATCGTACGAATGAATTAGAATAGATTGTACGAATGAATTAGAATGGTTCGTATGAATGAATTAGATTGGATCATATGAATGAATTAGAAAAGATCGTATGAATGAATTAGAATGGATCGTACGAATGAAATAGAATGGATCGTACGAGTGAATTAGAATGGATCGTACGAATGAAATAAAATGGATCGTACGAGTGAATTAGAATGGATCGTGCGAATGAATTCGAATGGATCGTATGAATGAATTAGAATGGATACATTAGTATGAATGAATTAGAATGGATCGTGCGAATGGATTAGAATGGATCGTACGAATGAATTAGAATGGATCGTATGAATGAATTAGAATAGATCGTACGAATGAATAACAATGGATCGTACGAATGAATTAGAATGGATATATTCGTGCGAATGAATTAGAATGGATCGTATGAATGAATTAGATTGGATCGTATTAATGAATTAGAATGGGTCGTACGAATGAATTAGAATGGATCGTGCTAATGAGTAAGAATGGATCGTATTCTGATTCATTCGTACGATCCATTCTAATTCATAAGTACGATCCATTCTAATTCATTCATACGATCCATTCTAATTCATCAGTACGATCCATTCAAATTCATTCGTACGATCCATTCTAATTCATTCGCACGAATGTATCCATTCTAATTCCTTCGTACGATCCATTCTAATTCATTCATACAATCCATTCTAATTTATTCGCACAATCTATATTATTTCATTCGCACGATCCATTCTAATTCATTCGTACGATTCATTCTAATTCATTCGTACGATCTATTCTAATTCATTCGTACGATCCATTCTAATTCATTCATACGATCCAATCTAATTCATTCATACGATCCATTCTAATTCATTCGTATGATCCATTCTAATTCATTCGTACGATCCATTCTAATTCATTCACACGAATGTATCCATTCTAATTCATTCGTACGATCCATTCTAATTCATTCGCCCGATCCATTCTAATTCACTCGTACGATCCATTCTATTTCATTCGTACGATCCATTCTAATTCATTCATACGATCTATTCTAATTCATTCATATGATCCAATCAAATTCATTCATACGATCCATTCTAATTCATTCGTACAATCTATTCTTATTCATTCGTACGATCCATTCTAATTCCTTCGTATGATCCATTCTAATTCATTCGTACGATCCATTCTAATTCATTTGTATAATCCATTCTATTTCATTCGTACGATCCATTCTTACTCATTCATACGATCCATTCTAATTCATTCATACAATCCATTCTAATTCCTTCGTACGAATGAATTAGAATGGATACCTTCTTGCGAATGAATTAGAATGGATCATACGAAGGAATTAGAATGGATCGTACGAATGAATTAGAATGGATCGTATGAATGAATTAGAATGGATCATACGAATGAGTAATAATAGATCGTACGAATGAAATAGAATGGATTATACGAATGAATTAAAATGGATCGTACGAATGAATTAGAAAGGATCGTATGAATAAATTAGAATGGATCGTATGAATGAATTTGAATGGATCGTACAAATGAAATAGAATGGATCGTACGAATGAATTAGAATGGATCGTACGAATGAATTAGAATGGATCGTATAAAAAAATCAGAATGGATCATACGAATAAAATATAATGGGTCATACAAAGGAATTTGAATGGATCGTACGAAGGAATTAGAATGGATCGTACAAAGGAATTAGAATGGATACATTCGTGCGATAGAATTAGAATAGATCGTATGAATGAATTAGAATGGATTGTATGAATGAATTAGAATGGATATATTCGTGCAAATGAATTAGAATGGATCATACGAATGAGTAAGAATGGATTGTATGAATGAATTAGAATGGATCGTATGAATGAATTAGAATGGATCGTACGAATGAAATAGAATGGATCGTACGAATGAATTAGAAAGGATACATTCGTGCGAATGAATTAGAATGGATCGTATGAATGAATTAGAATGGATCGTACGAATGAATTAGAATGGATACATTCGTGCGAATGAATTAGAATAGATCATACGAATGAGTAAGAATGGATCGTACGAATGAAATAGAATGGATCATACGAAGGGATTAGAATGGATCATATGAATGAATTAGAATGGATCGTATGAATGAATTCGAATGGATTGTATGAATGAATTAGAATGGATAGTACGAATGAGTAAGAATGGATCGTACGAATGAAATAGAATGGATTGTACGAATAAATTAGAATGGATCGTACGAATGAATTAGAATGGATCGTGTGAAAGAATTAGAATGGATTGTATGAATGAATTAGAATGGATCGTATGAATGAATTAGAATGGATCGTACGAAGGAATTAGAATGGATCGTATGAAGGAATTAGAATGGATCGTACGAATGAATTAGAATGGATACATTCGTGCGAAAGAATTAAAATAGATCGTATGAATGAATTAGAATGGATCGTATGAATGAATTAGAATGGATATATTCGTGCAAATGAATTAGAATGGATCATACGAATGAGTAAGAATGGATTGTATGAATGAATTAGAATGGATCGTATGAATGAATTAGAATGGATTGTGCCAATGAATTCGAATGGATCGTGCGAATGAAAAAGAATGGATACAAATGAATTAGAATGGATCATACGAATAAATTACAATGGATCGTATGAGTGAATTCGAATGGATCCTGCGAATGAATTAGAATGGATTGTACGAATGAATTAGATTGGATCGTGCTAATGAGTAAGAATGGATCGTACGAATGAAATAGAATGGATTGTACGCGATCCATTCTAATTCATTCGTATGATCCATTATAATTCATTCGCACGATCCATTCTTATTCATTCGCACGATTCTAATTCATTCGCACAATCTATTCTAATTCATTCATACGATCCATTCTAATTCATTCGTATGATCCATTCTAATTCATTCGCACGAATGTATCCATTCTAATTGATACGTACAATCCATTCTATTTCATTCGTACGATCCATTCTTACTCATTCGTACGATCCATTCTAATTCATTCACATGAATGTATCCATTCTAATTCATTCGTACGATCAATTCTAATTCATTCATACGATCCATTCTAATTCATTCATACAATCTATTCTAGTTCTTTCACACGATCCATTCTAATTCATTCGTACGATTCATTCTATTTCATTCGTACAATCCATTCTATTTCATTCGTACGATCCATTCTTACTCATTCGTATGATCCATTCTAATTCATTCGTACGAATGTATCCATTCTAATTCATTCGTACGATCCATTCTAATTCATTCGTACGATCCAGTCTAATTCATTCATACGATCCATTCTAATTCATTCATACAATCCATTCTAATTCTTTCACACGATCCATTCTAATTCATTCGCACGATCTATTCTTATTCATTCGTACAATCCATTCTATTTCATTCGTACGATCCATTCTTACTCATTCGTATGATCTATTCTAATTCATTCGCACGAATGTATCCACTCTAATTCATTCATGCTATCCATTCTAATTCATTCGTACAATCCATTCTAATTCCTTCGTACGATCTATTCTATTTCATTTGCACGATCCATTCTAATTCATTTATATGATCCAATCTAATTCATTCATACAATCCATTCTAATTCATTCGCACGAATGAATCCATTGAATTAGAATGGATCGTACGAATGAAATAGAATGGATTGTACGAATGAATTAGAATGGATCGTACGAATGAATTAGAATGGATACATTCGTGCGAATGAATTAGAATGGATCGTACAAATGAGTAAGAATGAATCGTACGAATAAAATAGAATGGATTGTACGAATGAATTATAATAGATCGTACGAATGAATTAGAATGGATCGTGTGAAAGAATTAGAATGGATTGTATGAATGAATTAGAATGGATCGTATGAATGAATTAGAATGGATCGTACGAATGAATTAGAATGGATCGTACGAATGAATTAGAATGGATACATTCGTGCGAATAAATTAGAATGGATCATACGAATGAGTAAGAATGGATCGTACGAATGAAATAGAATGGATTGTACGAATGAATTAGAATGGATCATACGAATGAATTAGAATGGATCGTGTGAAAGTATTAGAATGGATCGTGTGAAAGAATTAGAATGGATTGTATGAATGAATTTGAATGGATCATATGAATGAATTTGAATGGATCGTACGAAAGAATTAGAATGGATACATTCGTGCGAATGAATTAGAATGGACCATACGAATAAGTAAGAATGGATCGTACGAATGAAATAGAATGGATTGTACGAATGAATTAGAATGGATCGTACGAATGAATTAGAATGGATCGTACGAATGAATTAGAATAGATTGTGCGAATGAATTAGAATGGATACATTCACGCGTAGAATGGATCGAACGAATGAATTAGAATGGATCGTGTGAAAGAATTAGAATGGATTGTATGAATGAATTAGAATGGATCGTATGAATGAATTAGAATGGATCGTACGAATGAATTAGAATGGATCGTACGAATGAATTAGAATGGATACATTCGTGCGAATGAATTAGAATGGATCATACGAATGAGTAAGAATGGATCGTACGAATGAAATAGAATGGATTGTACGAATGAATTACAATGGATCGTAGGAATGAATTAGAATGGATACATACGAATGAATTAGAATGGATCGTATGAATGAATTAGATTGGATCGTATGAATGAATTAGACTGGATCGTGCGTCGTACGAATGAATTAGAATGGATCGTATTAATGAATTAGAATGGATCGGGCGAATGAATTAGAATGGATCGTACGAATGAATTAAAATGGATCGTATGAATGAATTAGAATGGATACATACTGTTGGGGGTAGTCAAAAACCACATATCTTGGATAGCATTGCAAACACACCTGAGATAGAGTTCTCGAGGTAGCCCGTCCAGGAGTTGGAACCCTCGGAAGCCGAGCGTGCCCCCTTTCCAGCCCGCAAGGAGCTTGCCCCCAGCCCGCAAGAAGCTCGCCCCCACAGGGAGCTGGATGGACACCTTGTATCTGAGTGCAGCTCGCCCTCCCAGCCCGCAAGAAGCTCGCCCCCACAGGGAGCTGGATGGACACCTTGTATCTGAGTGCAGCTCGCCCTTTCAACCCGCAAGGAGCTCGCCCCCACATGGAGCTGAATGGACACCTTGTATCTGAGTGCAGCTCGCCCCTCCCAGACCCCGCAGGAGTTCGCGCCCCCGTGCTCACTAAATCATCTTGACAGTGGAGCGAGATCCACATTGGGCTGAAGGGGCCCAAGGCCAAGAGCTCGCTAAGGAGCTCGCCCATGCTCGCACAGGAGCTCGCCCAAGGCCTGGCTCGCGTAGGAGCTCGCCCAAGTTCGCTCAGGAGCTCGCCTAGCTCGCGCATGAGCTCGCCTAGCTCGGTCAGGAGCTCGCCCATGCTCTCGCATGAGCTCGCCTAGCTCGCACAGGAGCTCGCCCATGTTCGCTCAGGAGCTTGTCTAGCTCGCGCAGGAGCTCTCCCATGCTCGCTCAGGAGCTCGCCCCGACCCCTGTTTATTGAAGAGGTTGCTCCCGTGAGGTCCGACTCTTGATAAATACGGACGAAGGGGCGGAGCAGTGCAGGGCGAGCTTGCCTTTGCTTTCTCCCAGAGACCTCCCAGACTTGAACATTCTAGAATAGCCACCTGGCAGCGACAAGAAAGATGCTCTCCCACTCAAAACCGCCTGGCAGGCTCGATGACAAAGAATGTCAGGGGTGCGAGTACCAAGGAGTGTCAGAGGCCCACGCAAGCCAGATCATGGGGGGTCTAGAAGGCGCCGGAAGAATCTCTATGTGTCGGGCCACCATAGGCCGCCAATGTCTATAAATGCACACCCCCAGGCTCCAAAGTACAGGTTCGAATCCCATTTCCCTACCACTTTGGTATACAACAGCTCGCCGTTGTGCTACCGGAACTGACTTGAGCGTCGGAGGGTCTGCGCTCCTAAGGGAGCCAGCCGTTCTCACGTTCTCTTTTCTTTGTCTTGCAGGTGGCTCGCAAGGACCAGTGAAAAATTCCCCAAACATTTGGCGCCGTCTGTGGGATCTCGACTGGTTCCTGCGAGAACGCCCACGACCGCACGGTTGAACGCCGTCGGCTCTCGTAAACCCAAAGATGGCTCCAGCGACAAGGGGATGCAGGTGGACGAGGGCCCGTATGGGGTCTGTGCACAGCGAACCCCCCGCTGAGACTCCCCAGCCCCTTGTCCCGCTCAGTGACCAGCTCCTGTTGGAGATGTTGGCCACCCAGCGGGCAATGATGGAGGAGTTGACGCGCTTGCGTCAGGCCCCGGTGGCGAGCCGGCGATCGGGACCATCGAGGCCCGCATCCCCCGCGTGACCTCCCGTCTCGTCGCGTCTGCCCACAACCATACCGGTGCGGCGAACTTCCCGCCCGGAACCCCCGGTTGAGAGGACGGCCGTGCGTGGAGCGAAGGAGACCCCACTCACAAGGTTACAGAAGCTTGTAACCCAGCGGTTTAGCAACCAGGCATCCTCGCGCGCGACCATCCCTCACCGCCGTAGCCGGAGCGTCGACTCTGACGGGTCGGAGGCAAGGTCTCAAGAGAGGGATCGCGACCCGTGCCATCGGCGACGAGGGAAAGAGCCCGCGGTGGCTATACCTTTCGAACCTCGAGAGGCGACGGCCTCCCATAGACCAACCGCCACGCTGAAGGGATCCGCGGGCGAGCAGCCAGGAGGCCACCGATCGGTGGCCCCCGAGGGTCGCCGCGGGGTGGATCTGAACCTCCCTAGAGGGAGTGCACACGGCCGCCTAGGACCTGCGCAGCCGCCTTTGGGATTTCTCCCCGGGCACTGGCAACGATCTAGTGCGCGAGTGGATTTACTGGAGGATCTCGCCGCCCACGGAGGAAGCTCGCCCTTCACCAGCGAGGTCCACCAAGGGGGTTTTCCGCACCATTGGACCCCCCCGAAGTTTGTTTTGTTCGACGGGTCGCAAGATCCTGTTGACTATCTCTTGGCCTACAGAAAGCTTCTATTTTTTCGGGACCAGGACCACGTCTTGTGCCGAGCGTTCCCGAGCAGTCTGACCGGATCGGCGTTGAATTGGTTCCATAAGTTGCCGTCCGGCGTGATTCCCGACTTTCCAACTCTCTCTAGGCTATTCCTGGAGCAGTATCGCTGCAATAGGCAGCCCCCGAAGAGGATCGAGTCTCTGTTTACTTAAGCCATGGGAGCTCGTGAAACGCTCCGGTGCTTCGCAATGCGATTCCGAAGCGCCTACCTCGCTCTGGAAGATGCGGCGGGCCAGGATCGTACCGTGGTGAGTGCTTTCAGAAGCGCCCTCCCCGAGGGGGGCAAGCTTCACGGCGCCTTAGTGATCAAGAACCCTTGCACAATGGTTGAACTATTCGCCCTGGTCCAGCAACACATCAAGCTCGAAGATACGGTGCTAGATCGGAAGGGAAAGGCAGTGGAGCAGCGACCTCCCCCGGTTCTGCGACCTCTTGTCGTTAAGGCCGTGGAGAGGAGGGAGGTGCCACTTACGGTACCTTTGCCCGGACCGTCCGCAGCTCATGCAGTACAGCCCGCTGAAGCCCCCGCGGCGGTCGCTGGAAGGCCGGCGAACTGGCGCCTGCCTCCGGGACCTGGGGAGCGGGACTTCACCGTGCTGACCCACTCACCGGGACAAATCTTCCATCAGATTCGGAATGAGCCTTTCTTCCAGTACCCGCCACCCGTACAGGTCGGAGAGCCCGGCTCTACCGATAACTCGTGGCAGTGCGCTTTTCATCGAAGCCCTGGGCATCACACTAACAGATGCCGGGCTCTGAAGAACCACCTGGAGGATTTGGTCACCTTGGGACACTTGAACCAATTCATCTCGCCCCCGAGGAGGTTCGAGGTGATTCCAGAACGAGCCCCTCGGGAGGGAGATCGCCCAGGACTCGCGGACCCCGCCTTACCTCCACCTCCCCCGGGAGGACCGGCGATCTGCCACACCATTAGCGGATGGCTGAGCGGCCTGAGATCCAGTAATGAAGCCCGTCGACGAGTCAGGGAGATGGAGCGAGCGCAGAAGGTATTTTCCGTCTCGCTAACTCCTACTTTACTCCTAGCACCAAGGGTGGAAGCCTGCGATTTCCTCTGGTTTTCGGAAGATGACATGACTGGGGTCGTCACGCCCCACAATGACCCCCTCGTCATACGCCTAATGATGGCTAACATCGAGGTGAGGCGAGCTCTGGTTGATTCGGGGAGCGCCGTTGACATCCTTTTTCTGTCGGCCTACCTGCGAATGGGGTTGAGACTTGCCGACCTGTCTCCCTCGACGAGCTCCCTCAGTGGATTCACCGGTGAGGTCGCCAAAGTGGCAGGAGAGATAACCCTTACCGTGACTGCGGTCCCGGAGGCTCGCCAAGTCCGCTTCGCGGTAGTGGACGGGAATTCTGCCTTTAATGCCATCCTTGGGCGGCCTTGGCTAAGGCAGATGAAGGCGGTATCTTCACCCAACCATCAGGCCCTCAAATTCCCAACCACGAGCGGGGTCGTAGTTATTCGGGGGGATCAGGTAATCGTAACCAGATGTGAGCAGGATATTCCTCACCTCATGGACATGGAGGTCGCCGAGGCCAAGAGGCCCGCACCCTCCTAGCAATTATTGCCCGATACGAGCGAGCTCCTGGGGAGCCCGCTGGGGGCCTCCTCGCCTAAGTCCCCTACTCCATCCTCGGGTGGGAGCGGTGTGGATCTTAAGTTGGAGGAAGGTCGCCTAACAACCCCCAAGAGAGGAAGTTTTCCAGTTGCCGAACCACTTCAAGAGATCGACATTGGCGGCAAAGAAGGGCCGAGAATTGTTAGTCTCGGGACCTCGTTAACCGAGGGCGAGGTCCTAGCCATAACCAACTTGCTCAGGGAATACCGTGACATATTCGCCTGGAGCTTCGCGGACATACCAGGGATTGACCCGGAGGTCGCCTGTCATCGTCTGCACACCGTGAAGGAGTTCCCGCCGGTCAAACAGAAAGCTCGGCACATACCTGCTGCGAAATCCATCGCAGTGGCGGTAGAGATAGATAAGCTAGAGCGAGCTGGCTTCATACGCGAGGCACACTTCCCCGAGTGGATCTCTAATATCGTGGCGGTGCCGAAGAAGAGCGGAGCGGTCAGAGTGTGCATTGACTTCTCCGACCTCAATAAGGCGTGCCCGAAAGACGGTTTTCCTCTTCCACGGATAGGCGCACTGGTCGACGCAGCTGTCGGGTTCCGGGCTCTATCTTTCATGGATGGATACTCAGGGTATAACCAGATACCCCTCCACCCCGAAGATCAGGAGAAGACCGCCTTCTACTCTGGAGCGGGCTACCAGAAGCTATACTGCTATCGAGTGATGCCTTTCGGACTTAAGAACGCTGGAGCGACCTACCAAAGGTTAGTCACTCAGATGTTTAAAAATCAGATCGGCAGAAATGTCGAGGTTTATGTTGACGACCTTCTGGTAAAGAGTCGAGAGCGAGGAGGGCATGTCGCCGACCTCCGCGAAACCTTCGAAATACTGAGAAAGTACCGAATGAGGCTGAACCCGGCGAAGTGCGCATTCGGGGTGACTTTGGGGAAATTCCTCGGGTACCTGGTCACCCACAGGGGGATCGAGGCCGACCCTGGGCAAATCCGAGCACTTGTCGAAATGCCCGCACCAAAAACCCGGCAGGAAGTCCAGAGATTGAGCGGGCGAATCGCCGTGCTCAATCGGTTTATATCCAAATCCTCAGACAATTGCCGACCTCTTTTCGAGTTGCTGCGAAAAGGAGCGAGCATTTGTTGGGATGAAAAATGCGAGCGCGCCTTTCAGAAGATAAAGGACTATCTGGCGAGCCCGCCGATCCTAGCGGCACCAAAAGATGGCGCCGAGCTTGGCGTATATCTCACGGTCACGGAGAATGCAGTAAGCGGGGTCCTTGTAGTGGAAGAAGCAAAGGTAGAGCAGCCTGTCTACTTTGTGAGCCACACGATGCTTCCCGCCGAGCTCCGGTATTGACCAATCGAGAAGGTCGCATTGGCCTTGGTCCTTACCGCGAGAAAACTTCACCCCTACTTCTCGGCGCACACCGTCAAAGTCATCACAGAGCACCCCCTGAAGAGCGCGCTCTCCAGGCCTTCGGTAGCTGTGGGTGCAAATTTTGGCAGAAGTTTACCAACTACCACGGGACCCACCGGCCCTGCCTGGTGGGCCCACGAAGACTACCGCAGGACCCACCAGCCCTGCCTGGTGGGCCCGCGAAGACTACCACTGGACCCACCAGCCCTGCCTGGTGGGCCCACGAAGACTACCACTGGACCCACCGGCCCTGCCTGGTGGGCCCCCGAAGACAACAGCGGAACCCACCAGCCCTGCCTGGTGGGCCCCCGGAGACTACAACGGGACCCACCGGCCCTGCCTGGTGGGCCCCCGAAGACAACAGCGGGACCCACTGGCCCTGCCTGGTGGGCCCCTAAGACGGCAGCAGAGCCCACCAGCTTTACCTGGAGGATCCACAGATACGACAGCAGAAACCGCCATTTACCCCGGAATTCCTCCCAGAAAATCCTATAAATAGCAGAGTCTTCGAATGTAAAAGGATCGATTCTAAAGAGATCGAATTCTCAGTTCTAAAAACCAGAGCTCTGGGATTTTCAACTTCTGATCTACCATCTCTCCTTGATCTTCTTTTCTCCTTAGAAGAGATCAGAGGGTTTTCAGTGGCACTCGGCCTGTCGAGGTCACTTCAACTGAAGTGTTAGTGAATTCGGGTTGCTCCCTATAGCACGGAGACGTAGGCTTCGGCTGAACTCCGAGATCACATCTCGTGTCACAATCTCTCTGATTGCATCTCTGTTTACATATCAAAGACTTCAACTTTGATCAACAGATCGACCAACGATCTTAAACGTCAACTTCAACTTCAATTGACTGGTGCTGAGAGAGTCTTCGGGTCGGCACGAAGATTTTCCCCCACAGTTTGGCGCCGTCTGTGGGATCCGAACGAGAAGTCGTGTCCTCTCAATTTCGACTACTAGATCAATAGCCAAACTTCCTCGCCCCCTCGGTTGCTCAAACAACTGATCGGACATCGGCAACCTCGTTGTACCCTTCGCACTCTGAATGGCGAGAACCAAACACCAGGGTCAACCAGAAGGAAGTAACACTCAACATCAACCTCGTCCTGAGACTCGTTCAATGAGTCAAAGGCTCAACTTCGGGCAGCCCCTTGCTGTCCCCGAGATGGGGGTTCACTCAGGAAGTGGAAGATCAGTCGATCGACCGATCGCCCCTCATCCTCATCAATCAATTGGGTAGACTGTCCCTGCTCCTGCTGAAGACCCTCCATCGACATACCAAGTCTCTACAGTCGATTTCCAATTGCTCCAACTGGCAAAACAAAACGCCACCCTCACTGCTGAGAGGGATGCTCTTAAGAAAGCAGCTTCCGAAGCTGGGATCGTTCTGCCTATCCCCTCTGCAAGTGAGAGGATCAATCTTCCACAACGTTCAATCCACTCCGAGCAACGGAGATCAATGGGCACTGCTGCCCTCGAAAGAATTCGTCGCGATCCTACTCCCTCTGCTGCTCCCTGGAAGCAGAGTGTCTGGGATCGTCTTGACGACGAGTCCTCCCAATCCTCTTCTGGTCGCAACTGCGACAAGAGGACACCTTCAAAGATCAACATGCCAAGGAAGCACCAAATGAAAGGCGCTCCTTCAAAGAGCAGAGTCTGCCCTTCCATTCCACTCCAACGTGGACTTGGATCGGACCTTCGACACCGACTTCAACCGGCAAATACTTCAATGCCTGAGCAAGACCTTGCGATCTTGCCTCTTGACCCGCCTCTAGGTCGAAGACACGGTCGTAGGGATGGTTACTCCTCTGCCGGGCCTCTACATCGAAGTCTCTTCGAGACCACTTTTCCAAGAGGATGGAGAACTCCTATCCTCCCCAAATTCAACTGTATTAGAGGAGATCCAAGCTTCCATATACTTGCTTTCAAGCAAGCTCTAACACCACACGAAGAGGAAAACAACGTGCTCTGCCGCACCTTCGCGGGAAGTCTTGATGAGCCTTCACTCGACTGGTATCACAATCTCCGAGCTGGGTCCATCACCCAGTTCGGTGTTTTGGCTAACCTCTTTGTGCAGCACTATCAACTCAATCTAAAGCCAGAGAAGAAACTCGACTCTCTCTATCGACTGAGGATGGGTGCAGACGAGACTCTCCGCAGCTTCACGAGGAGGTTTCGCAATGAGCATGCTGCTCTCTCTGGAAGACATCTGGATGATGAAGCCATCATGTTGGCTTTCCAGAACGCTCTCCGCTTCGATCTACACATCTACAACGACTTTATCCGCAATCCCCCTCCTTCTCTGGGTGCAATGTTTGACCGAATTCAGAGAGAGATTGAGGTGGAAGACGATCAAGTCGCTCGGAAAGGGCGAGAAACTAAAAGAAGGCCTGCTGAAAGAGAAGCTCCTAAGTATGCTGCAAAGGCTCACAACACTGAAGCAACAGCCCCTCCGGCCAACAAAAGATCAAAGAATGATGGACGTCGATCTCCAACGAAGACCACTTTCACCGAGTGGAATATGCCGGTCGAACAGATACTCGACCGCATTCAACATGAAGAGTTCGTTCGGAGGCCTAATCCTCTTCAGCCGAATTCCAAATTCACAGCAGACAAAACAGTCTACTGCGACTTCCATCGAAGTCACGGCCATTCCACCGATCGGTGTTTTTGGCTGAAATTCCATCTTGAAGACCTATTGCGAGAAGGCCATCTTCAAGAGTTCGTCAAAGGCGGACACGATCAACATCGGACCTCTGCAAAGGGGAAAGAAGTGTGTTGGATACATCAAATCTCCTTAAACCGGCAAACTACCTCTGTAAATGCCAATGTTTTTGGTATTCATGGAACATTGCACAACCAAAGTCTGACTGGGAAAGAGGTGGATCGCCAAGTTCGACGCATCTTCCACGCTCGTTCTACTGCGAGCAAAGAAGATACCTGGATCGAGAAACCCATCGAAGGTCTTGCTTGGCCATCAATCGTCTTCAACGACACCGATCTTCAAGGAGTCCATACTCCACATCGAGACCCCCTGGTCTTGAAACTCATTATCGACGGCAGCACTGTCAACCGGATCCTCATCGACACCGGAAGCTCCATCGACATTATGTTCTCGGATTGCTTCAAGCGTCTGGGACATAAGTATCAAAGCCTTGACGTCGTTCCAACGGTGATCACTGGTTTCAATGGTGAACAAAGCATCACGGTAGGCGAGTCCAGATTTACCATCGACCTCAGTCGAGAGACTCGAGTCTCGGTGAGGTTTGCAATCGTCGAAGGAATGTCTAGCTACAACGCCATTCTTGGGCGACCATTCCTCCACCAGATCAATGCCATCTCCTCTTCTTATCACCAACTTCTCAAGTTTGCAACAGGAGAGGGCATCGTCTGCATTCAAGGTGATCAACAAGCTGGAAGGTCTTGTGAGGCTGCTGCGGCTAAAACAGATCGAAAGATCAACATTGCTCCTCCAAAGCGGCCACAAGATGAAGCTGGTCCCTCTTCCAAATAGCAATCAAAGGAGATTCCGCTGACCGAACCTCCACCAATCGAATGGGAAACATCACCTTCAATTGAAGAAATTATCCCTATCAACATTGGCAGTGGAGATCTCCCTCGACAAACATTTATTGGTACCGGTCTTAGCGACGCAGAAGCGCAAGACATGGTATCCTTCCTCCAGTCCAATATCGACGTCTTCGCCTGGTGTTTCGAAGACATGCCTGGTATCAATCCAGATGACGCTTGCCATCGACTTGCAATCAAAGAAGAAATGAAGCCTGTCAAGCAAAAGCCACGCACCATCCGACCAGAGCTGCAAGTTGCTGTTCAAGAAGAAATCACTAAGCTACTTGCAGCAGGCTTTATCCGTGAAGTAGAGTATCCTACTTGGATCTCTAATATTGTTGCTGTTCTAAAGAAGAATGGGAAAGTCCGAGTCTGTATCGACTTCACCAACCTCAACAAGGCTTGCCCCAAAGACCCATTTCCCATGCCAAGGATCGATAGACTCGTCGATGCCACTGCTGGCCACGAGCTATTGTCCTTCATGGATGGGTATTCTGGATATAATCAAATTCCACTTCATCCAGACGATCAAGAGAAGACTTGCTTCGTGACTAACCGAGGTCTCTACTGCTACAATGTAATGCCATTCGGCCTCAAAAATGCTGGTTCCACCTATCAACGGTTAGTCACAAAAATATTCGAAGATCAGATCGGCCGCAACGTCGAAGTCTATGTCGATGATCTCCTCACCAAGAGTTCCATTCGGAGCAAGCATCTTTCTGATCTGGCAGAAACCTTTCAAGTTCTTCGAAAATATCGTATGAAGCTCAACCCAGCCAAGTGCGCTTTCGGAGTTCAATCTGGCAAATTCCTGGGTCATCTTGTGACCAGGAGGGGTATTGAAGCCAATCCCGATCAAATTCGAGCCATCATCGATATGCCTTCACCTACAAATCGAAAAGAAGTTCAACGCCTCACTGGAAGGTTAGCAGTACTCAATCGATTCATCTCAAAATCTTCCGACAAGTGCAAACCCCTCTTCGACAAACTACGAAAGGCGGATACATCTGGCTGGAGTCCAATCTGTGAAGAAGCATTTCAAAGCATCAAGAAATATCTGGTGCAAGCTCCTATCCTGACTGCTCCATTGCCAAAAGAAGACTTATGGCTCTATCTCGCCGTAACTGATCAAGCAATCAGTGCAGTCTTAGTCAGTAGAAGAGAAGGTTTTGAGCATCCAGTCTACTATATCAGCCACACACTTCTTCCGGCTGAAACTCGCTATTCAAAAACTGAGAAGGTCATCCTGGCCTTACTCACTGCATCGCGTCGTCTCCAACCATACTTCGTCTCCCACCAGATCACTGTCATTTCAGAACACTCACTCAAAGATATCATTGACAAAGCTGGTCGAGCTGGTCGAATGACCAAATAGGTGATCAAAATGAGTGCTCTGGGGATTCAGTTCGAATCTTGCACTTCCATTAAAGGTCAAGCTGTTGCTAATTTTCTAGCTGATTTTCCAGTTGAAGACCCCATCACTTGGGAAGAAGATGTCGACATGCGCTTAGAAGATGAAGACAATACTCTGATCGTTCCTTCAACAAAGATTGATCCAAATCTTGAGGCTATTGCTGTGACTCCTCCATGGAAACTCTATACTGATGGAGCTTCTAGTTCGATCGGTTCGGGAACTGGGATAGTCTTAATATCCCCCGAACTTGATCATCTCCAGAAGGCCACTCTTCTTGGGTTTAATGCCACCAACAACGAAGCTGAATATGAAGCACTCATTTCCGGACTCGAAATGGCGGAATCTCTGGGGGTAGATCGAATCATCGTCTACAGCGACTCCCAATTGATCATAAGGCAAATCAATGGAGAATACACAGCTCGCGAAGAAAGAATGCAATTCTACTTAGCCTTAGTACGATGTCTTCAACAACGTTTTACTATAACTGAGTTCGTTCAAATTCCAAGAGCAGAGAATCGTGAAGCAGATGCTCTAGCTAATGCTGCCTCCGTCCTTGGAGACTCACTCGGAGGAAGACAAATACAGATTGATTATCAAGAAGTGCCCAAGACCATCCCCGATCAACAGATCCTCGCTACTACAAAGAGATCTGGGGGTGGAGATCAACTTGCATTGAACCTCACTACTACTACAAATGATCCTGAAGACTGGAGACGATCAATCTTTGATTTCTTCAAGCATGGAAAAATGCCCGAAGATCCAAATCAAGCCCGAAGACTTCAAAGGAAACTTCCCTGCTACATTCTACAAGGAGAAGATCTATATTTCAAATCTCACAACGGGATGTTGCTCAAGTGCCTTGGTCCCGAGTAAGCACAGGCAATCCTGATTGATATCCATTCCGGAGTTTGTGGAAATCATTCGGGAGGAAGATCTCTTGAAGCCAAGACGAAGCTACAAGGGTACTATTGGCCAACGATGGCAAAGGACGCTCGACAAGTTGTTCAAAGATGCGAGCCATGCCAAATACACGCTCGAGCTATCCATCTCCCTGCAGATGAGCTTTATCAACTATCAAGTCCCTGGCCATTCCATCAGTGGGGGTTAGATTTCTTGGGTCCTTTCCCTCCAACTCCGAGTAAGAAAAAATATCTATTGCTGGCCACGGATTACTTCACCAAATGGGTGGAAGCTGTGCCCCTCTTCCGAGAGACTGACGACGAAGTGATCAAATTCATTCGGCACAACATCTTCTCAAGATTTGGTACACCTCAAATTCTCGTTGCTGACAATGGAGCTCAATTTGATTTCGACAAGTTTTGAGAATTCTGTCTGAACAACGGTATCAAACTATTCTATTCAACTCCAAGATATCCTCAATGCAATGGTCAAGCTGAAGCCTCAAATAGAGCTATACTTGGTATACTCAAGAAGAAAGTCAATGACAAAAAAGGATTGTGGGAACAAGTCCTACCTGAAGTTCTTTGGGGGTATCGCACAACTCCGAGAAGATCAACAGGGTTTTCACCCTTTCGTCTAACATATGGATCGGAAGCAGTACTCCCAACAGAAAATATATCAAGCACTTTGAAGACCAAAGCTGTTGAAGAAGGAATCAATGAAGAACTTCGGATCAATGATCTAGACTTCTCCGAAGAATTACGAGATCAAGCACCACTTCGTGTGGCCAAGTACCAGCAGAAGATCAAAAGAGCCTACGACAAGAAAGTCTACAAGAGACAGTTCTCAGTGGGTAGTTTAGTTCTCAGAGCAGTTTTCTACAACACCAAAGAACACAGCAGTGGGAAGCTTGCTCCCAACTGGGAAGGTCCATACATCATTGAGTCAGTTGGAGGCAAAGGCTCCTATCGACTAATCTCACCAGAAGGAGATAGGTTGCCACGAGCTTGGAATTCTAGACACCTCAAGCTGTTCTATCCTTGATGTAAATTATGTGATGAATAAAGATCTCTTTCAAGTCTTCAAATGTGCCAGTGTTCAGCTTTTCAATTCAAGTTCTGAAGCAGTTTCAAGTTATCCATATTCAAAATTACCAGGTCTTTTAACAAGTTTGGGAGTTAGAGTTGCGACTCAATCCCTTACTAGCAAATGTTAAAAACTGACCATATTCAAGTTACCAAGTCTTTTAACAAGTTTGGGTGTTAGAGTTGCAACTCAACCCCTTACTGGCAAATGTTAAACTGACTTTCAAATTTCAATATTCAATTTCAATCAATTTCAATATCGTCTAACAGGTTTGGGTGCTTGAGTTGCGACTCAACCCCTCACATTCGAATGTTACACGAATTCCAGTTCAAATTTCAAGTTACAAGTTTGGGTAATCAAGTTGCGACTCGACCCCTTACATTTCAAAGATTGTATCTATGCTAATGCTATCCAGAACATAAGATTCAAAGGCATTCAACTCAAGAGACATCCAATTTTCAAACACCCAAAAAGATTTCTATTATTATCAAAATTTGCCAAGTACAATGATGAACTGCTACATGTCAAGAGTTTACAAGTGTGAACAATAAAGAAAAGGTAGAAATACATCAGGGTTTGGCTACGCTTGGAGCACGTGACTTCCCTCCTTCAGATTCGCTGCGAGGCTTACTCGCAACCGAAGCTTTCGAAGATCGGACACTGCTGACATGTGCCCTGAGTGCCTCTGCCGCCTTCTCTGCTGTTTCCTTGTAAACCTTGCATTCAGACAGCGTATGCTCCAGTGCCTTCTTGGAAGTCTCCTCTCTGGCAGTGAAGGCAGCGTGCTGAGTAGCAAGTTGTTCCTTCAGCTCCTTGATCTCGATAGTGCGACCGCAGGACACGTCCTCAACCTTGGAGAGTCGATTCTTCAAGGATTCAAGCTCGTGACTCTGCGCCTCGCAACGATCCTGCAGCCCCTTGATCTCCAGCTTCCCCTTGCGGAGATCCTCGATCTTGGCCTTGAGAGATTGTTTCTTTGAACTCAGAAGCTCCCTTAGCCCATCTCTTTCCTCGCTCACAGCCTTCAGTTCAGCTGTCAAACGGGTCACCTCGGAGGCGGCTTCCCGTTCTCCTGCCTTCCTGGAGAGCTTGCTTGCGATTTTCAAACAAGCTGAGTTCTGCAAAGGAACAAAGAGTTAGAATTATTCTGAAGATGCAATTCAGATGATCCTTCGAGCAAGATGCACTTACCACCAGTTTGAGCCTGTCGAAAGCTTCATCCAGAGTAGCCCCTGGAAGATTGCAGAGTTTCCGGATCACGGCTGTGGGGTGGTTGATGTCAACGTCACCCAAACTCTTCATCTTTGGGGTCGAGCCAACGGGCGCACCTGCAATCAACGAGAGATCAAAGTATTAGAATATTTTCGAGCTTCAACGGCAAGTCAATCAAGGTAAGTCAGTACAGGTACCTGAAGCCTCGACCTGAGGAGCCTTTCCCTTTCCACGATCGGAGCTCTTACCCTTGGGGGTCGACTTCTCCTTGGTGGGGGTTGGCTCTGGCAAGGGTTGAGGGGTAGCATCACCCACCCGGCTTCCTCTCTCCATGTGAGCAGGAGAGGGAACATCCCGAGGAGGTGAGGCTCCCACTTCGTCTTCTCGCCCGCTTGGATGGTCGAGCCCTGCCACCATGGCAGCTACTTCTTCAGCCAGAGATCGTGAGGGTGGTGGGGGTTGTTCAACCTCCATACCCCCACTTGTAGTTGTTGCCCCTTCGAGAAGGGGAACCTCAGGAGGTATCTGATCGAGGGGTGTGGGGTTGCTTCCAACCCCACCACTCCCCGATATCCTGATCTTGAAACGCAGGGGGTTCTTCTTCAACGCCCCAAAGTCGTAGGTGGGAATCACCCTGGAGCCATCTCCCGTGGCGTCCATAACTCCCTCCATCCTTCGAGCCTTACCCTCGTCTATGAGGATAGGCTGCGATTCCTCGTCAACACCACCAGTGGGGGTGGGAGGAATTTCTTCCTCACCACCCCCAATTCCATGACCACCATCAGTGGGGGTGGGAGGAATTTCTTCCTCACCACCCCCATGTCCATGACCACCATCAGTGGGGGTGGGAGGAATCTCTTCCTCACCACCCCCATCATCATCATTATCATCATCATCATCCTCCTCTCCATCTTCTCCATCTTCTCCATCGCTGCCTGTGCCTTCATCCTCCTCATCTCCGCCCTCCTCCCTCTCTACCTCCTCTTCTTCATCTTCATCCTTCTTTTTCTCCTCATCCTCCTGTCTGATGAGGATTTTTCTCTTCTTCTTCGCCAGGCCCTTTGGAATCACCAATCTCTCCTTTGAGGGAAGCGCGCGCCTGGCTGCATAAGCCTTCTTTTCGAATCGAAGCTTTCTAACAATTTTTCTAGACTGAGGGTCCTCCTCATAATCAGAGTAGATTACCTCATTGTCTTCATATCGAAGCTTCGATCGGTGGAGGAGGTTGGCCTTGCCGTGTCGGACTGGGCAATTCGAGAATTGCCTCCAAGATCGGGTCCCGCACGTTAACTCCAAAAAGAGATTGTCGAGTGCCCCTACCCGTTCTGGAGCCCAAGAGAGAGCTCCTCCTGTGCAGTATATATCAGTCTCCTTGTGCACCTTGAATCGAGGAACCTCTGGAACAGACATAGGAGTCCAGGCACCAGATATCGACAACGGCCAGTCAGTATAGAGCTTGTCAGAACCGACGGTATCGGAGATCGGGCGGAGAGCAGTGACACCTGTCAAGTAGTAGAACGTGCTGTCCTTCCTCCAAGCCCATCGGTAGTGATAGAAGAAATACCCCAGTTCGATTCGGGCTTCTTCACCTGCAGGGATGCTGGAGTAGCATTCCCTAAGCTCCTTCTGGAAATCCGACTCTACGCGACAGAAAGCGTAGATGATCCTCCAGGAGTTTCCAGTCACTTGCCCGGGACAGAGACCGGAAACGTTCAGCAGCCTCGCGGCGAAAGGCGGTAGCGGAAGGCGCAGTCCACAATTGAGCTGGCCGATCGTGATCATGGTTCCCATCACTTGCTCTTTGCTCGCCCACGAGACAAAGACTGTCCGCCTGTCAACACCGAAAGCAGAGAGAACACCCGGAAGCGCTGGTCGAGCCTTTCCCTCTGTGAAGAATGACAGCAACTCATGTAGCTTCTCCCTCTTCGCATCTGTTAGCTTACTGCCGATATTGTACCCAAACTCAGGCTCCGCCTCCAGAGGTATCTGTGGGCAGAGAACAAATTTGGCCTTGGGGATCTGCTCTGGCCTTGATGGGGCTGAAGCAAATCCAACTCCCTGATGCCTCTTACCAAGTTGACCAAGTTCGATCAATTCGGCCCTGCCTTTGCCTCGTCCCTTCGGAGCAGAAGAAACCTCGACAACTTCCTTGCCCTTCCTCTTAGAAGGAACAAAGCTCTTCTTTGAACTGCCCGAAGATGCCATTTAACCGATCGAAAGGAAATGAACAAGAAGAAGGAAGCAAAGGATCTGGACTTCGAAAATTTTTGGAAGCGTGAGGCAAAAAATGACAGCTAGTGAAACTTATATACCCAGGGTAAAACAGGTGCGCAAATCGAGAAGACACGTGTCTTCACCATATCAAATCGCGTGTTTTTGTAGGTACACGTGGCATCCATCCGTAGCAAGCGCAAAACCAGGCGAACAGTCGCGACCAGGCGAAACGTCAGACCACCGGTCCGAGCAAACCAACGGTCCAAGCAAATCACCGGTCCGAGTGAACCGGACCGCCGGTTCAGAAGAACCATTCAAAAAAGACCAAAGATGCCAAAGATCAAAGGAGAAGAACAAGCTATACCACTTCTTCGAAAGTACAGGTTTAAAACTAACCCTGACCGGCTGATTTTAGCCGAACGATCAAATATGACCGTTCGGCCAAAATCAACCGATCGGTCGATTTTCTACTAGATCTGGCCAAAAACTGAGGGTTTTTGCCGATCACCCAAACCCTGACCGACTGATTTTAGCCGAACGGTTAAAACATAACCGTTCGGCCAAAACCAACCGATCGGTCGATTTTCTACTAGATCTGGCCAAAAACTGAGGGTTTTTGCCGATCACCCAAACCCTGACCGGCTGATTTTAGCCGAATGGTCAAATATGACCGTTCGGCCAAAATCAACCGATCGGTCGATTTTCTACTAGATCTGGCCAAAAACTGACGTTTTTTGCCGATCACCCAAACCCTGACCGGCTGATTTTAGCCGAATGGTCAAATATGACCGTTCGGCCAAAATCAACCGATCGGTCGATTTTCTACTAGATCTGGCCAAAAACTGAGGGTTTTTGCCGATCACCCAAACCCTGACCGGCTGATTTTAGCCGAATGGTCAAATATGACCGTTCGGCCAAAACCAACCGATCGGTCGATTTTCTACTAGATCTGGCCAAAAACTGAGGGTTTTTGCCGATCACCCAAACCCTGACCGGCTGATTTTAGCCGAACGGTTAAAACATAACCGTTCGGCCAAAACCAACCGATCGGCCAATTTTCTACTAGATCTGGTCAAAAAACCATGTTTTTTGACCGATCACTCGATCCTTGACCGGTTGAAATTGACCGTTCGGTCAAATTTTAACCGATCGGTCAAATTTGACCGATCGGTCAAAATTGACCGATCGGTCAAAATTAATCGATCGGTCAAAATTAATCGATCGGTCAAATTTCCACTGGATTGGTCAAAAAACCATGTTTTTTGACCGATCACTCGATCCTTGACCGGTTGAAATTGACCGTTCGGCAAAATTTTAACCGATCGGTCAAATTTGACCGATCGGTCAAAATTGACCGATCGGTCAAAATCAACCGATCGGTCAAATTTCCACTAGATCGGTCAAAAAACCATGTTTTTTGACCGATCACTCGATCCTTGACCGGTTGAAATTGACCGTTCGGCAAAATTTTAACCGATCGGTCAAATTTGACCGATCGGTCAAAATTGACCGATCGGTCAAAATCAACCGATCGGTCAAATTTCCACTGGATCGGTCAAAAAACCATGTTTTTTGACCGATCACTCGATCCTTGACCGGTTGAAATTGACCGTTCGGTCAAATTTAACCGATCGGTCAAATTTGACCGATCGGCCAAAATTGACCGATCGTTCAAAATCAACCGATCGGTCAAAATTCCACTGGATCGGTCAAAAAACCGTGTTTTTAGATCGATCACTCGATCCTTGACCGGTTGAAATTGACCGATCGGTCAAAATTTGACCGATCAAATCTTTTTTTGGCGCTAACACTTGGCAAGTCTCTTTTGTACCTTCTTTAGACAGGATGTAGCTGTTTTTTGCACCAAATCCAAGCCAGCCAGAACGAACTCTAGCTAACTTGGAGGGGGTAACTGTGGGTGCAAATTTTGGCAGAAGTTTACCAACTACCACGGGACCCACCGGCCCTGCCTGGTGGGCCCACGAAGACTACCACAGGACCCACCAGCCCTGCCTGGTGGGCCCGCGAAGACTACCACTGGACCCACCAGCCCTGCCTGGTGGGCCCACGAAGACTACCACTGGACCCACCGGCCCTGCCTGGTGGGCCCCCGAAGACAACAGCAGAACCCACCAGCCCTGCCTGGTGGGCCCCCGGAGACTACAGCGGGACCCACCGGCCCTGCCTGGTGGGCCCCCGAAGACAACAGCGGGACCCACTGGCCCTGCCTGGTGGGCCCCTAAGACGGCAGCAGAGCCCACCAGCTTTACCTGGAGGATCCACAGATACGACAGCAGAAACCGCCATTTACCCCGGAATTCCTCCCAGAAAATCCTATAAATAGCAGAGTCTTCGAATGTAAAAGGATCGATTCTAAAGAGATCGAATTCTCAGTTCTAAAAACCAGAGCTTTGGGATTTTCAACTTCTGATCTACCATCTCTCCTTGATCTTCTTTTCTCCTTAGAAGAGATCAGAGGGTTTTCAGTGACACTCGGCCTGTCGAGGTCACTTCAACTGAAGTGTTAGTGAATTCGGGTTGCTCCCTATAGCACGGAGACGTAGGCTTCGGCTGAACTCCGAGATCACATCTCGTGTCACAATCTCTCTGATTGCATCTCTGTTTACATATCAAAGACTTCAACTTTGATCAACAGATCGACCAACGATCTTAAACGTCAACTTCAACTTCAATTGACTGGTGCTGCGAGAGTCTTCGGGTCGGCACGAAGATTTTCCCCCACAGTAGCCGGCAGGTTGTATCGATGGTCTGCCGAGCTCGCCGCCTATGGTTTGGAATATGTCCCTTGAGTTGCTGTCAAAGGGCAGGCTCTCGCCGATTTCTTGGCGGACTTCCCCATAGAAGAGCCAGTCCAGTACCAGGAGGATGAGCCAACTAAGGCACACCCTGGAAAGGCGAGGTTCTTGGACAACCAAGGCAAGCTTCCTCCAGCTGAGCGTTCAGAGGTGGCGGGCTGGGAATTATTCGTTGATGGATCCTCCAATGCTTTGGGGGCTGGGATCGGGGTCGCACTGATCGCCCAGTCGGTACTTCTGGAGAAATCAGTCCGGCTGGATTTCGCTGCTACCAACAATGAGGCGGAATATGAGGCGCTGCTGGCTGGTTTGGAGCTCGCTCAAGAGGTAGGCGCCAAACGCTTGAAAGTCTTTAGTGATTCCCAGCTAATTATTTGCCAAATCAATGGGGAGTACGCCTCCCGGGATGCACGAATGGCGGGCTACGTAGATCTAGTAAAGGGCAAGGCCGTGGAGTTCGAAAAGATCTCTTTCGAGCAAATTCCGCGAGCCGATAATAGGCGAGCTGATGCCTTGGCAAACGCCGCCTCCCTGCTGGGAACATCAGAAGCTCGCCAGATTCTAATCGAGGTCCAAAATCAGTCTCGGCTCCAAATGATGGAGACCGCTGTAAACCAAGTTTCTGCCGACGTATCACCCGGCGGGTGGATCGCTCCCATTCTTCGTTTTCTTCAGAAAGGCGAGCTTCCAGAAGGAAGAGAGGAAGCCCGGCGAGTGGAGAAATGCGCTGGTCGCTATCTCATTCGCTGGGATTGCCTTTTTCGAAGATCTTTTGGCGGGCCGAATCTTCGTTGCATCGAGAGCCCGGAGACCGAAGAAGCACTGGATTGCATCCACTCTGGCGAGCTGGGAAACCACGCTGGTGGGCGATCTCTAGCTGTGAAAGTACGAAGGCAAGGGTACTGGTGGCCCACTCTGGAGCAAGACGCTTTGAAGGTCGCCCAGAGGTGCATCCAATGCCAGAAGCACGCCACGACGAATCATATGCCCGCAGAAGAACTGCACCCTCTGGCGAGCCCTGGCCTTTCCAGCAATGGGGGTTGGACATTGTGGGACCTTTCCCTGTGTCAGCCCGGCAGAAGAAATTCATCTTAGTAGCTACGGACTACTTCACCAAATGGGTGGAAGCGGTCCCGCTAACTAAAATTGGTGAGAAGCAAGTAAAGGACTTCCTTTGGAAGAATATCTTCTGCCGCTTTGGGCTGCCCCGAGTGCTAATCACCGACAATGGTCGCCAGTTCGACAATCGTTTGATCAGAAGCTTTTGTATTGAATATGGGGTCGACCTAAGATTCTCGTCCCCAAGGTACCCTCAAAGCAACGGGCAGGCTGAGGCTATGAACCGTGTAATCCTAGACAACCTCAAGAAAAGGTTGGAAGGGAAGAAAGGATTATGGGAGCAGGAGCTTGACGGCGTGCTATGGGCTTATCGTACCACTCCACGTCGCTCGACCAATGAATCACCCTTCAGCCTAACTTACGGGTGTGAAGCGGTACTACCCATCGAAGCCGAGCTGCCGACCGAAAGAAAGCTCGCTGCAGATGAGGTCGATAATGATGCTCTATTCGCTGACTCCCTTGATCAGCTTGAAGAAAGACGAGAGCACGCCAATCTACACCTCGCCGGATATAGACAGAAAATGAAGCGCGCCTACGACAAGAGAGTCCGCCATCGGGCATTCAAGGCCGGCGATCTGGTGATGAGAAAGGTGTTCGCAAACACACAAGAGCCTAATGCAGGAAAGCTCGCGACGAACTAGGAAGGCCCCTACATAGTACACGAAGCAGGAGGCTCGGGGGCTTACCGGTTGATGACCGCTGGAGGTGACCTGTTAGAGCGACCTTGGAACGCTCTGCACCTTCGCAAGTTTTATGCCTAAGGAAATTTTTGTAAATTATCTTCTGAAGTTATGAATGAACGATGGAGGTTTCAACAAAGAATTTAACTCGAAAGCTCGGCGTTGCAAGAGCTCGCTTGATCTATAAGGTAGTCCACCGTTGTGCGGACTTAAAGCAAGACCGGGATCCTCAAAGGCAGCCAGTGGGCGACCTTGAGCTTCCCGGGGCAGTCCGCCGTGGTGCGGACTTAAAGCAAGACCGGGATCCTCAGAGGCAGCCAGTGGGCGACCTTGAGCTTCCCGGGGCAGTCCGCCGTTGTGCGGACTTAAAGCCAAACCGGGATCCTCAGAGGCAGCCAGTGGGCGACCTTGAGTTTCCCGGGGCAGTCCGCCGTTAAGCGGACTTAAAGCAAGACCGGGATCCTCAGAGGCAGCCAGTGGGCGACCTTGAGCTTCCCGGGGCAGTCCGCCGTTGTGCGGACTTAAAACAAGACCGGGATCCTCAGAGGCAGCCAGTGGGCGACCTTGAGCTTCCCGGGGAAGTCCGCTGCCAAGTGGACTCTAAACCTAACCAGGATCCTTCGCGTTCACCTGCCATGAACGGAAGCATCCTGGCGTTGGCATACCCCTCGAAGGGCGAGCCCGCCGAACAGGATCATCGAGAGAAATTAACTGGGCAGGGGGCAGCTAGCACTTATTAGTTTCCTTTAAAATTAAAAATGGTTCAGGTCTCTGAGTGTAGGGAAGTTTTTGAAATCGTTTGGTTTGCTTATCGTTTTCCGGGCTCAGAGACTAATTGCGTTTTTGTGAGCATGCCGAGTTTTTCGTTTGCATATACTTTAAAATAAAAAGGTTGAATCGAATTAGCTGCCTCGCCTGGGGTATCACTCTCGAGATCGCTGCGAAACTCCTGAAGCGGACTCATGAGCGAGAGAGAGAAAGAAGTAGAAACAAGCGGACTCAAAAAGTATTCATTTCATTCATTGTTTAAAGATTACAAAGAGATACAGCCTAAGTTGGGCCCGCGCCAGCGCCCTCGTCGTCGCCGCCGCGCTTCCTCTTCTTCGACCTTTTGGCCTTGTATTTCTCGATGGCATCCAGCGCGCCCTTCTTGAGAAGCTCGTCCAGCTGCGACTGGAGGCGCTCTCGCTGGGAGTTGAGGTCGCGAAGATGTGCCTCCTTCAGCACCGCGATCTCGTCCCGGGAGGCCGCCACCTGGCTGCGGAGCTCGACGATCTCTTTCTGGGCGGCCTCTTTGGCGTTGGTCGCCTCTTGTAGGTCCGCGACGGCGCGGGCATGGGCGTCTTTGACCGAGGCTAGCCCTGTGGTGAGAGTGGCAGCCCGCTGGCGCAGTTGGGCAACCTCTGTATCAACAGAGGCGGCCCGCTGGCGCAGCCGGTCCACCTCAGCTTGGAGCTCGCCGGATCGGTCCGCCTGATGAAGCTGATGGATATGCTCGTCTACTCTCCTCTCCGAGCTATGGAGAGTGTTATCGTAGAGGGCGATAGTATCCCCCGCCACGCCAGCGACCTCATCGGCGAGAGCCCGGCTGACCCGCTCCACCAATGGCAAAGTAAAACAGTGGAGTTAGAAGAAAATTGGAACAGGAAAGGGATGTAAGCCAAAGGAGCGCAGAGATAAATCTTACCTTGACGAGCCGGTTGATAAGGACGATGTAGGGAGTCCGGGCGAAAATGTTGCGCCCCAAGATATCCCGCGTATAGTAGGGGGCGCGCTCAGGGCCGCCAGAGGAGGAGCCCGCCTGGCTTCCCTCGATCGGAGCGGCTGGAGGAGGCGATATGGCGACAGCATCAGCGGGCTCGAGCACCGCGGGGGCCACGACCGGAGCGGCCTCAACCCCTTGGGCGCTGGGACCCTCTTCAGCGGCCAAGGATGGCGTGGCGATTTGCCCTTCTTCGGGCACACCCGGGTCTGATGCTTCCGAGCTGGAGCTCGGAAGATCGTCCAGGATGGTCCCCAGGTCCGGAGACCAGTAGACCAACCCGCCCAGCTCCGGGAGAGGAGGAACCTCAAGAGCGGCAGGCACAGGCTCAGGCGCGGGCGCGCTAGGAGCCATAGGCGCGGGCTTGGGCGCGGGCGCGCTGAGAGCAGGCGCAGGCGCGGGCTCGGGCGCGGGCGCGCTGATAGCAGGCGCAGGCGCGGGCTCGGGCGCGGGCACGCTGATAGCCTGCGCGAGCGCGGGCTCGGGCGCAAGTGTGCTGGCAGGCACGGGCGCGGGCGTGGACTCGGGCACGGGCGCGGGCGTGGACTCGGGCGCGGGCGCGGGCTCGGGCTCGGGCGCGGGCGCGCTAGCAGTAGAGGGCGCGGGCGCGCTGCGGCCAGACGCATCCGGTGCAGAGGGCGCAGGTACGGGCGCGGGCGTAGGCACGGGCGCGCCAGCAGTAGAGGGCGTGGGCGAGCTGCAGCCAGACGCACCCGGTGCAGAGGGCGCCGGCACGGGCGCAGGCGCGGGCACGGGCACGCTAGCAGCAGAGGGCGCAGGCGCGCTGTGGGAAGACGCTGCCGTTGCAGCAGGCTCGGCAGCGCGGGCCGGTTCCTCTTCTTCTTCCTCTTCCTCAGCCGAGCTGGAATCCTCGCAGAATCCCAAGCCCACTTCCTCCAGGGCGGCTTTCCTCCTCCGCTCCTCAGCGACTCGCGCAAAGGCTTCACGAGCTTTGCGGACGACGTCGTCTTCCCCCGTTGGGCGGGCCGCCGGAGCTTTCTTCTTCTTCTTCTTTACATGGGCGCCCTCCATCTCTGGGGTCATTACCGCGACAAAAAGGGGTTTAGAGAGGTCGCCCGGGAACCCGCGCATCAGCACCTCGGCCATTGGGGTTTCCACCTCCGCCATGCCAAGGAGGAGCTCGACGCGCGGGTCCTCAGGGTCGACCATCACAACTTGACGTCGTGGGGGTTCCGAAATTGGGGAGCGCGTAGGGGGACTGGAAGCTAAGGGGGAGTTCGCCTGACCTGGGGCAACCTCGCGGGGTGGAGGCGGCGGCGAGGGAATATCATCCTCGCGGAGCATGTCGATGGTGTCTTCATCGGCGAGCCTAATCGGAGAAGCCCGCTTCTTCTTCCCCTTCTTTGCCGAAGAGGTGCCGGCGCCGGAGGTCGTAGGAGCCGCCTTGGAGGTCGCCCCGGTGCGGCGAGAGACCGCCACCTTCTGGCGCGGGTTCTTCTGGCGGGTGGTGATGGCGCCAGTCCGGAGGTCCTTCCAGAGGAAGGAGAAGTCCGGAGCCAGGATCTTCTCAGGAGTTCGCCCGTCAAGGAACTCCAAGATCGCTTTGTCGAGAGCTTGTTCCTGGGCCTCGGAGATGCACTTTTTTCCTTTGGCACGGTACTCGGCGATCTCTTTGAGCTGGGGGAGGGGCGACCTTCCGGGGTGAGCAGGAACGCCGGCACAGGGACCTCGCCACTCCCCCGCGACGACAAAAGGGTACTCTTTCCAATACCTATCCTTGTTTTCGACCGCGGAGAAGGGGAGCACCTCTCCGGAGCGGCCTGTGAGGTAGAACAGGCCGCAGCCTACCTCGTGGAAGATGGGCCCCGGCTTGAGGGACCATTTCTTCAGTAGGTAGGCGAGGGGGATCCTCACGTTAAGGGCTTCTTCGATCCGAGAGAGCCCATAGAGGATCCCCCATGAGTTTCCTGGAAGCTGGGCAGGGCATAATCCCGCCAGTTCCAGTAGCTCGCTGGCCAAATGGTTCAGGGGGAGCCGGAGCCCTGACCAGATCTGCCCCACGGAGACCGCGGTGCCGGAGAGCGGCCTCCCCGAGCGAGGGAGGGGCAGAATGGCGAGCTCCCGGGGAATGCCCACCGCAGTCCTCACACTGTCGGGGACGGGCGCGCCCCCGATGTCGTGCAACCAGATGACGGCGGGCACCTTGACGGGAGCCTCGCCCTCAGCACCGGAAGCGCGCACTGCAAGAGGAGCGACGTTGAGGGGCTCCTCTTGGGAGGACGCAGCAGCAGTAGCAACGGCAGAAGAAGCGGCAGCAGAGGAAGCCATGAGAGCGGGAGGGCGCTAGAAAGCTGCGAGCTGAAAGCAAAGGGGAAAGGGAGAGCTGTTTTCACGCGGCGGTAAAAAATCGCCCCCCATCCCCTATTTATAGGCAAGTGAGAGACAAGTGAATCGATCCGCAGTTAATGCCCAAGCGCGCTTGGCGAGGCGACGTGACGGCGATCGAAGCGACAGCTCGCTTCTTTCCAATCGTCGAGCGCCATGTAGGCCACGCGTGGAAAAGGCTACGCTGGCGCCGACACTGTCATTTACTGACAAAAGAAGAGCGAATGAGGAGGAGACACGTGTCTCGCACTGATCGGGATCTCATGATGACATTCGCTGTATCAGCATTGAGCCTCGCGCCGCAGTTAAGGTGAAGCGACCGTTGGAGATTTGGCGTGATACCCAAGTCACAAGACCGCTCGCGGCAGGTGCCCGCAGCTCGCTCGAGGCAGACCCTGACTGCGTGTGACAAGCTCGCACCGGAAGGAGATCGCTCGTGGCTGACGCTCCCGGCCCACCCAGCGTTTGAAAAGTACTGAGAGTCAAAGCTCTCGACGCAGATCGATCCCGGCTGGAGCCCTCAGCTCGCCCGATGCAGACCCTGACCGCGTGTGACAAGCTCGCACCGGAAGGAGATCGCTCGTGGCTGACGCTCCCGGCCTGCCCAGCGGTTGAAAAGTACTGAGAGTCAAAGCTCTCGACGCAGATCGCTCCCGGCTGGAGCCCTCAGCTCGCCCGACGCAGACCCTGACCCGTGTGGCAAGCTCGCACCGGAAGGAGATCGCTCGTGGCTGACGCTCCCGGCCCGCCCAGCGTTTGAAAAGTACTGAGAGTCAAAGCTCTCGACGCAGATCGCTCCAGGCTGGAGCCTGCAGCTCGCCCGAGCCAGACCCTGACCGCGTGTGACAAGCTCGCACCGGAAGGAAATCGCTCGTGGCTGATGCTCCCGGCCCGCCCAGCGTTTGAAAAGTACTGAGAGTCAAAGCTCTCGACGCAGATCGCTCCCGGTTGGAGCCCTCAGCTCGTCCGACGCAGACCCTGACCCATGTGGCAAACTCGCACCGGAAGGAGATCGCTCGTGGCTGACGCTCCAGGCCTGCCCAGCGTTTGAAAAGTACTGAGAGTCAAAGCTCTCGACGTAGATCGCTCCAGGCTGGAGCCCGCAGCTCGCCCGAACCAGACCCTGACCACGTGTGACAAGCTCGCACCGGAAGGAAATCGCTCGTGGCTGACGCTCCCGGCCCGCCCAGCGTTTGAAAAGTACTAAGAGTCAAAGCTCTCGACACAGATCGCTCCCGGCTGGAGCCCGCAGCTCGCCCGACGCAGACGCTGACCCGTGTGGCAAGCTCGCACCGGAAGGAGATCGCTCGTGGCTGATGCTCGTGGCCCGCCCAGCGTTTGTGAAATACTGGCAGTCAAAGCTCTCGGCACAGGCCGCCCATGGCTACTATCTCCGTCCCGCCAGAAAACTGTTGCAGCGGACATTGATATCAGGCACATTACCAGGGATAGGAGCTCGCTAAGACTCCTGAGCAAGCATTGAGTTTCCTCGATCACTCCCTCAGGAGGGGGTAATGTTGCGGGTAGTCAAAAACCACATATCTTGGATAGCATTGCAAACACACCTGAGATAGAGTTCTCGAGGGAGCCCGTCCAGGAGTTGGAACCCTCGGAAGCCGAGCGTGCCCCCTTTCCAGCCTGCAAGGAGCTCGCCCCCAGCCCGCAAGAAGCTCGCCCCCACAGGGAGCTGGATGGACACCTTGTATCTGAGTGCAGCTCGCCCTCCCAGCCCGCAAGAAGCTCGCCCCCACAGAGAGCTGGATGGACACCTTGTATCTGAGTGCAGCTCGCCCTCTCAGCCCGCAAGGAGCTCGCCCCCACATGGAGCTGAATGGACACCTTGTATTTGAGTGCAGCTCGCCCCTCCCAGACCCCGCAGGAGTTCGCGCCCCCGTGCTCACTAAATCATCTTGACAGTGGAGCGAGATCCATATTGGGCTGAAGGGGCCCAAGGCCCAGAGCTCGCTAAGGAGCTCGCCCATGCTCGCACAGGAGCTCGCCCAAGGCCTGGCTCGCGTAGGAGCTCGCCCAAGTTCGCTCAGGAGCTCGCCTAGCTCGCGCATGAGCTTGCCTAGCTCGCTCAGGAGCTCGCCCATGCTCTCGCATGAGCTCGCCTAGCTCGCACAGGAGCTCGCCCATGTTCGCTCAGGAGCTCGTCTAGCTCGCGCAGGAGTTCGCCCATGCTCGCTCAGGAGCTCGCCCCGACCCCTGTTTATCAAAGAGGTTGCTCCCGCGAGGTCCGACTCTTGATATATACGGACGAAGGGGCGGAGCAGTGCAGGGCGAGCTTGCCTTTGCTTTCACCCAGAGACCTCCCAGACTTGAACATTCTAGAATAGCCACCTGGCAGCGACAAGAAAGATGCTCTCCCACTCAAAACCGCCTGGCAGGCTCGATGACAAAGAATATCAGGGGTGCGAGTACCAAGGACTGTCAGAGGCCCACGCGAGCCAGATCGTGGGGGGTCTAGAAGGCGCCGGAAGAATCTCCATGTGTCGGGCCACCATAGGCCGCCAATGTCTATAAATGCACACCCCCAGGCTCCAAAGTACAGGTTCGAATCCCATTTCCCTACCACTTTGGTATACAACAGCTCGTCGTTGTGCTACCGGAACTGACTTGAGCGTCGGAGGGTCTGCGCTCCTAAGGGAGCCAGCCGTTCTCACGTTCTCTTTTCTTTGTCTTGCAGGTGGCTCGCAAGGACCAGTGAAAAATCCCCCATACACATACGAATGAATTAGAATGGTTCGTATGAATGAATTAGATTGGATCGTATGACTGAATTAGAATGGATCGTACGAATGAATTAGAATGGATCGTACAAATGAATTAGAATGGATACATTCGCACGATCGTGCGAATGAATTAGAATGGATCATACGAATGTGTAAGAATCGATCGTATGAATGAATTAGAATGGATCGTGCAAATGAATTAGAATGGATCATGCGAATGAATTAGAATGGATCGTACGAATGAGTAAGAATGATTCGTATGAAGGAATTAGAATGGATCGTACGAAGGAATTAGAATTGATACATTCGTGCGAATGAATTAGAATGGATCGTACGAATGAATTAGAATGAATACATTCGTGCGAATGAATTAGAATTGATCGTACGAATGAATTAGAATAGATTGTGCGAATGAATTAGAATGGATCGTACGAATGAATTAGAATGGATACATTCGTGCGAATGAATTAGAATGGATTGTATGAATGAATTAGAGTGGATACATTCATACGAATGAATTAGAATGGATCGTACGAATGAACTAGAATGGATATATTCGTGCGAATGAATTAGAATGGATCATACGATAACATTCGTACATTCGTGCGAATGAAGTAGAATGGATCGTACGAATGAATTAGAATGGATCGTACGAGTGAATTAGAATGGATCGTGTGAAAGAATTAGAATGGATTGTATGAATGAGTAAGAATGGATCGTACGAATGAAATAGAATGGATTGTACGAATGAATTAGAATGGATCGTACGAATGAATTAGAATGGATCGTACGAATGAAATTAGAATAGATCGTACGAATGAAATAGAATGGATTGTATGAATGAATTAGAACGGATCGTGCGAATGAATTAGAATAGATCGTGCGAATGAATTAGAATGGATCGTACGAATGAGTAAGAATGATTCGTACGAAGGAATTAGAATGGATCGTACGAAGGAATTAGAATGGATACATTCGTGCGAATGAATTAGAATGGATCGTACGAATGAATTAGAATGGATACATTCGTGTGAATTAATTAGAATTGATCGTACGAATGAATTAGAATAGATTGTGCGAATGAATTAGAATGGATCGTACGAATGAATTAGAATGGATACATTCGTGCGAATGAATTAGAATGGATCGTATGAATGAATTAGAGTGGATACATTTGTACGAAAGAATTAGAATGGATCGTACGAAGGAATTAGAATAGATACATTCGTGCGAATGAATTAGAATGGATCATACGATAACATTCGTACATTCGTACGAATGAATTAGAATGGATCGTATGAATGAATTAGAATGGATCGTACGAATGAATTAGAATGGAACGTGTGAAAGAATTAGAATGAATTGTATGAATGAATTAGAATGGATCGTATGAATGAATTAGAATGGATCGTACGAATGAATTAAAATGGATCGTACGAATGAATTAGAATGGATACATTCGTGCGAAAGAATTAGAATAGATCGTACGAAGGAATTAGAATGGATCGTACGATCCATTCTAATTCCTTCGTACGATCCATTCTAATTCATACGATCCATTCTATTTCATTCATACGATCCATTCTAATTCATTCATACGATCTATTCTTATTCATTCGCACAAATGTATCCATTCTAATTCATTCGTACGATCCATTCTAATTCATTCGTACGATCCATTCTAATTCATTAGCACGATCCATTCTAATTCATTCGTACAATCCATTCTATTTCATTCGTACGATCCATTCTTACTCATTCGTATGATCCATTCTAATTAATTCGCACGAATGTATCCATTCTAATTCATTCGTACGATCCATTCTAATTCATTCGCACGATCAATTCTAATTCATTCGTACGATCCATTCTAATTCATTCATACAATCCATTCTTATACGATCCATTCTAATTCATACATACGATCCATTCTAATTCATACATACGATCCATTCTAATTCATTCTTACAATCCATTCTATTTCATTCGTACGATCCATTCTTACTCATTCGTACGATCTCATTCATACAATATATTCGTACGAATGAATTAGAATGGATACATTCATGCGAATAAATTAGAATGGATCATACGAATGAGTAAGAATGGATCGTACAAATGAAATAGAATGGATTGTACAAGTGAATTAGAATGGATCGTACGAATGAATTAGAATAGATTGTATGCATGAATTAGAATGGATACATTCGTGCGAATGAATTAGAATGGATCGTACGAATGAATTAGAATGGATCGTACGAATGAATTAGAATAGATTGTGCGAATGAATTAGAATGGATCGTATGAATGAATTAGATTACGATCCATTCTAATTCATTCGTACGATCCATTCTAGTTCATTCGTATGATCCATTCTAATTCATTCATTCTCACGAATGTGTCCATTCTAATTCATTCGCACGAATGTATCCATTCTAATTCATTCGTACGATCCATTCTAATTCATTCGCACAATCTATTCTAATTCATTCGCACAATCCATTCTAATTCATTCATATGATCCATTCTAATTCATTCGCACAATCTATTCTAATTCATTCGCACGAACCAGTCTAATTAATTCGTACGATCGTGCTAGTGAATTAGAATGGATCGTACGAATGAATTAGAATGGATACATTCGTGCGAATGAATTAGAATGGATCGTATGAATGAATTAGATTGGATCGTATTAATGAATTAGAATGGGTCGTACGAATGAATTAGAATGGATCGTGCTAATGAGTAAGAATGGATCATACGAATGAAATAGAATGGATTATACGAATGAATTAGAATGGATCGTACGAATGAATTAGAATGGATACATTCGAGCGAATGAATTAGAATGGATCGTACAAAGGAATTAGAATGGATCGTATGAATGAATTAGAATGGATCGTGCGAATGAATTAGAATGGATCGTACGAATGAATTAGAATGGATCATACGAATGAGTAAGAATGGATCGTACTAATGAAATAGAATGGATTGTACGAATGAATTAGAATGGATCGTACGAATGAATTAGAATGGATCGTATGAATGAATTAGAATGGATCGTACGAATGAAATAGAATGGATCGTATAAGAATGGATTGTATGAATGAATTAGAATGGATCGTACGAATGCATTAGAATTGATCGTGCGAATGAATTAGAATGGATCGTACAAATGAATTAGAATGGATACATTCGTGCGAATGAATTAGAATGGATCATACGAATGAGTAAGAAGGCATCGTATGAATGAAATAGAATGGATCGTATGAAGGAATTAGAATGGATCGTGCTAATGAATTAGAATGGGTCGTACGAATGAATTAGAATGGATCGTACGAATGAATTAGAATGGATACATTCGTGCGAATGAATTAGAATAGATCGGATACATTCGTGCGAATGAATTAGAATGGATCATGCGAATGAATTAGAATGGATCGTACGAATGAATTAGAATGGATCGTACGAATGAAATAGAATGGATCGTACGAATGAATTAGAATGGATACATTCGTGCGAATGAATTAGAATGGATCGTATGAATGAATTAGAATGGATCGTATGAATGAATTAGAATGGATCGTACGAATGAATTAGAATGGATACATTCGTGCGAATGAATTAGAATAGATAATACGAATGAGTAAGAATGGATCGTACGAATGAAATAGAATGGATTGTACGAAGGAATTAGAATAGATCATACGAATGAATTAGAATTGATCGTATGAATGAATTAGAATGGATTGTATGAATGAATTAAAATGGATCGTACGAATGAGTAAGAATGGATCGTACGAATGAAATAGAATGGATTGTACGAATGAATTAGAATAGATCGTACGAATGAATTAGAATGGATCGTACGAATGAATTAGAATAGATTGTGCGAATGAATTAGAATGGATACATTCATGCGTAGAATGGATCGTACGAATGAATTAGAATGGATCGTGTGAAAGAATTAGAATGGATTGTATGAATGAATTAGAATGGATCGTATGAATGAATTAGAATGGATCGTACGAATGAATTAGAATGGATCGTACGAATGAATTAGAATTGATACATTCGTGCGAATGAATTAGAATGGATCATACGAATGAGTAAGAATGGATCGTACGAATGAAATAGAATTGATTAGACGAATGAATTAGAATGGATCGTTTGAATGAATTAGAATTGATACATACGAATGAATTAGAATGGATCGTATGAATGAATTAGATTGGATCGTATGAATGAATTAGAATGGATCGTGCATCGTACGAATGAATTAGAATGGATCGTATTAATGAATTAGAATGGATCGTGCGAATGAATTAGAATGGATCGTACAAATGAATTAGAATGGATCGTATGAATGAATTAGAATGGATACATACGAATGAATTAGAATGGATCGTATGAATGAATTAGATTGTATCGTATGAATGAATTAGAATGGATCGTCCGTCGTATGAATGAATTAGAATGGATCGTATTAATGAATTAGAATGGATCGTGCGAATGAATTAGAATGGATCGTACGGTGCGAATGAATTAGAATCGATTGTACGAATGAATTAGAATGGATCGTATGAATGAATTAGAATGGATCGTGTATCCATTCTAACTCATTCGTACGATCCATTCTAATTCATAAGTACGATCCATTCAAATTCATTCATACGATCCATTCTAATTCATTCGCACGAACGTATCCATTATAATTCATTCGTACGATCCATTCTATTTCATTCATACGATCCATTCTAATTCATTCATACGATTCATTGTAATTCATTCGTATGATCCATTCTAATTCATTCGTACGATCCATTCTAATTCATTCTTACGATCAATTCTAATTCATTTGCACGAATTGATCCATTCTAATTCATTCGCGTGCGTCGTACGAATGAATTAGCATGGATCGTATTAATGAATTAGAATGGATCGTGCGAATGAATTAGAATGGATCGTACGAATGAATTAAAATGGATCGTATGAATGAATTAGAATGGATACATACGAATGAATTAGAATGGATCGTATGAATGAATTAGATTGGATCGTATGAATGAATTAGAATAGATCATGCGTCGTACGAATGAATTAGAATGGATCGTATTAATGAATTAGAATGGATCGTGCGAATGAATTAGAATGGATCGTACGAATGAATTAGAATGGTTCGTATGAATGACTTAGAATGGATCGTACGATCCATTCTAATTCATTCGTATGATCCATTCTAATTCCTTCGCATTAGAATGGATCGTATGAATGAATTAGATTACGATCCATTCTATTTCATTCATACGATCTATTCTAATTCATTCGTACAATCCATTCTATTTTATTCGTACGATCCATTCTTACTCATTCGTATGATCCATTCTAATTCATTCACACGAATGTATCCATTCAAATTCATTCGTACGATCCATTCTAATTCATTCGTACGATCCACTCTAATTCATTCATATGATCCATTCTAATTCATCCATACAATCCATTCTAATTCTTTCACACGATCCATTCTAATTCATTCGTACGATCCATTCTTATTCATTCGTACAATCTATTCTATTTCATTCGTACAATCCATTCTTACTCATTCGTACGATCCATTCTAATTTATTCGTACGATCTATTCTAATTCATTTGCACGAATGTATCCATTCTAATTCATTCGTACGATCCATTCTAATTCATTCTAATTCATTCATACGATCCATTCTAATTCATTCGTACGAATGTATCCATTCTAATTCCTTTGTACGATCCATTCTAATTCCTTCGTACGAATCATTCTTACTCATTCGTACGATCCATTCTAATTCATTCGCACGAATGTATCCATTCTAATTCCTTCGTACGATCAATTCTAATTCATACGATCCATTCGATTTCATTCGTACGATCCATTCTTACGCATTAGAACGATCAATTCTAATTCATTCGTACAATCCATTCTAATTCATTCGCACGATCCATTCGAATTCACTCATACGATCCATTCTAATTCATTCGTATGATCCATTCTAATTCATTTGTATCCATTCTTTTTCATTCGCACGATCCATTCGAATTCATTCGTACGATCCATTCAAATTTCCATTCTAATTCATTCGCACGAATGTATCCATTCTAATTCATTTGTATGATCCATTCTAATTCATTCGCACGATCCATTCTAATTCATTCATATGATCCATTCTAATTCATTCATACGATCCAATCTAATTCATTCATACGATCCATTCTAATTCTTTCGCACAAATGTATCCATTCTAATTCATTCATACGATCCATTCTAATTCATTAGCACGAAAAAACACGATCCACTCTAATTCATTCATACGATCCATTCTAATTCATTCATACAATCCATTCTAATTCTTTCACACGATCCATTCTAATTCATTCGTACGATCCATTCTAATTCATTCGTACGATCCATTCTTACTCATTCGTTTGATCCATTCTAATTCATTCGTACAATCCATTCTAATTCATTCGTACGATCCATTCTAATTCATTTGTATGATCCATTCTAATTCATTCGCACGAATGTATCCATTCTAATTCATTCGTACGATCCATTCTAATTCCTTCGTACGATCCATTCTATTTCATTCGTATGATCCTTTCTTATTCATTCGCACGATCCATTCTAATTCATTCGCACGATCCATTCTAATTCATTCATACGATCCAATATAATTCATTCATACGATCCATTCTAATTCTTTCGCACGAATGTATCCATTCTAATTCATTCGTACGATCCATTCTAATTCATTAGAATGAAAAAACACGATCCACTCTAATTCATTCATACGATCCATTCTAATTAGAACAAAGGAATTAGAATGGATCGTACGAAGGAATTAAAATGGTACGAATGAATTAGAATGGATCGTACGAATGAATTAGAATGGATCGTATGAATGAATTAGAATGGATCGTATGCGAATGAATTAGAATGGATCGTACGAATGAATTAGAATGGATCGTGTGAAAGAATTAGAATGGATTGTATGAATGAATTAGAATGGATTGTATGAATGAATTAGAATGGATCGTACGAATGAATTAGAATGGATTGTACGAATGAATTAGAATGGATCGTACGAATGAATTAGAATGGATACATTCGTGCGAATGAATTAGAATGGATCATACGAATGAATTAGAATGGATCATACGAATGAATTAGAATGGATCGTGCGTCGTACGAATGAAATAGAATGCATGGTACGATCCATTCTAAATCATTTGTACGATCAATTCTAAATCATTCGTACAATCCATTCTATTTCATTCGTACGATCCATTCTTACTCATTCGTATGATCCATTCTAATTCATTCGCACGAATGTATCGATTCTAATTCATTTGTACGATCTGTGGGGGAAAATCTTCGTGCCGACCCGAAGACTCTCGCAGCACTAGTCAATTGGAGTCGAAGTTGATGTCGAAGATCGTTGATCGATCTGTTGATTGAAGTCGAAGCCTTTTGATATGCAAACAGAGGAATGCAATCAGAGAAATTGTGACACGAGATGTGATCTCGGAGTTCAGCCGAAGCCTACGTCTCCGTGCTATAGGGAGCAACCCGAATTCACTAACACTTCAGTTGAAGTGACCTCGACAGGCCGAGTGTCACTGAAAACTCTCTCTTCTAAGGAGAAAAGAAGATCAAGGAGAGATGGTAGATCAGAAGTTGAAAATCCCAGAGCTCTGGTTCTGAAAGTCAGATCTCAGAATGGAAATCAGAATTTTCGGATCTTAGATTTTCGATCCTTTTACATTCGAAGGCTCTGCTATTTATAGGATTCTCTGGTGGCAAATGGCGGTTTTCTGCTGTTGTATCTGGGGATTCTCCAGACTCGTGAGCCTACCGGGCAGGGCCGGTAGGTCCCGTGGTAGTCCTCGTGGGCCCACCAGGCAGGGCCGGTGGGTCCTGTGGTAGTCCTCGTGGGCCCACCTGGCAGGGCCGGTGGGTCCTGTGGTAGTCTTCGTGGGCCCACCAGGCAGGGCCGGTGGGTCCTGTGGTAGTCCTCGTGGGCCCACCAGGCAGGGCCGGTGGGTCCCGTGGTGGATTTATGCCAAAATTTGCACCCACAGTTACCCCCTCCAAGTTAGCTAGAGAGCATTCTGGCTGGCTTGGACTTGGTGCAAAAAATAGCAACTTCCTGTTTTGAAAAACGGACACGAAGAAACTTGTCGCATGTTAGAGAAAAAAAAGGGACCGATCGGTCAAATTTTGACCGATCGGTCAAATTTTGACCGATCGGTCAAAATTCAACCGGTCAAGAATCGGGTGATCGGTCAAAAAACAGGGTTTTTTGACCGATCCAGTAGTAAATTTGACCGATCAGCTGAAATTTTGACCGATCGGTTAAATTTTGACCGATCGGTCATTTTTGATCGATCGGTCAAATTTTGACCGATCGGGCAAAATTCAACCGGTCAAGAATCGGGTGATCGGTCAAAAAACACGGTTTTTTGACCGATCCATTAGTAAATTTGACCGATCAAATAACTTTCGCCGATCGGGCATGTTTGTCCGATCGGTGAAAAATATCCGGTCAAGGTTCGAGTGATCGGCAAAAAAACCTTGGTTTTTTGCCAGATCCAGTAGAAATTTGACCGATCAGGTAACTTTCGCCGATCGGACATGTTTGTCCGATCGGTGAAAAAATATCCGGTCAAGGTTCGAGTGATCGGCAAAAAACCTTGGTTTTTTGCCAGATCCAGTAGAAATTTGACCGATCAAATAATTTTCGCCGATCGGACATGTTTGTTCGATCGGTGAAAAAATATCCGGTCAAGGTTCGAGTGATCGGCAAAAAACCTTGGTTTTTTGCCAGATTCAGTAGAAATTTGACCGATCAGATAACTTTCGCCGATCGGACATGTTTGTCCGATCGGTGAAGAAATATCCGGTCAAGGTTCGAGTGATCGGCAAAAAACCTTGGTTTTTTGCCAGATCCAGTAGAAATTTGACCGATCAGATAACTTTCGCCGATCGGACATGTTTATCCGATCGGTGAAAAAATATCCGGTCAAGGTTCGAGTGATCGGCAAAAAACCTTGGTTTTTTGCCAGATTCAGTAGAAATTTGACCGATCAGATAACTTTCGCCGATCGGACATGTTTGTCCGATCGGTGAAGAAATATCCGGTCAAGGTTCGAGTGATCGGCAAAAAACCTTGGTTTTTTGCCAGATCCAGTAGAAATTTGACCGATCAGATAACTTTCGCCGATCGGACATGTTTGTCCGATCGGTGAAGAAATATCCGGTCAAGGTTCGAGTGATCGGCAAAAAACCTTGGTTTTTTGCCAGATCCAGTAGAAATTTGACCGATCAGATAACTTTCGCCGATCGGACATGTTTGTCCGATCGGTGAAGAAATATCCGGTCAAGGTTCGAGTGATCGGCAAAAAACCTTGGTTTTTTGCTAGATCCAGTAGAAATTTGACCGATCAGATAACTTTCGCCGATCGGACATGTTTGTCCGATCGGTGAAGAAATATCCGGTCAAGGTTCGAGTGATCGGCAAAAAACCTTGGTTTTTTGCTAGATCCAGTAGAAATTTGACCGATCAAATAATTTTCACCGATCGGACATGTTTGTCCGATCGGTGAAAAAATATCCGGTCAAGGTTCGAGTGATCGGCAAAAAACCTTGGTTTTTTGCCAGATCCAGTAGAAATTTGACCGATCAGATAACTTTTGCCGATCGGACATGTTTGTCCGATCGGTGAAGAAATATCCGGTCAAGGTTCGAGTGATCGGCAAAAAACCTTGGTTTTTTGCCAGATCCAGTAGAAATTTGACCGATCAAATAACTTTCGCCGATCGGACATGTTTGTCCGATCGGTGAAGAAATATCCGGTCAAGGTTCGAGTGATCGGCAAAAAACCTTGGTTTTTTGCCAGATCCAGTAGAAATTTGACCGATCAAAGTAAAGTTTTGAACCTGCCCTTCAGAGAAGGTTTACTGCTTTGTTCTTCGATATTTTGGCAGAGTTTTGAACATTGATGGAGCTTGATTCTTCTTGTTTTGAATCCTTGGTTGGCTTGATGGTTGCTTTGAACCGGCGGTCCGGTTTACCCAGACCGGTGGCTTGCTTGGACCGTTGGTTCATGTGGACCGGTAGGTCCGACGTTTCGCCTGGTCGCGACTGTTCGCCTGGTTTTTGCGCTTGCTACGGATGGATGCCACGTGTACCTACAAAAACACGCGATTTGATATGGTGAAGACACGTGTCTTCTCGATTTGCGCACCTGTTTTACCCTGGGTACAAAAGTTTTTTCTGGCGGTCATTTCGCCTCACGCTTCCAAAATTTTTCGAAGTCCAGACCCTTGTTCTCCTGATTTCTGCTCTTGTTCTTGTTCTCGTTCGATCGGTCCAATGGCTTCATCTGGCAGTTCGAAGAAGTCTGGTACAGCTCCCTCGAAGAGAAAGGGGAAGGAAATTGTCGAGGTTCAATCTCCTCCGAGGGGCCGTGGCAAAGGCAAGGCTGCTCTCGCTGAACTTGGCCAACTGGGCAAGCGGCACCAAGGAGTAGGGTTTGCCTCAGCGCCATCAAGGCCAGAGTTCATCCCCAAAGTGAAGTTTGTTCTGGGTCCGCTTATGCCACTGACAGAGGAGACAGAGTACATGTACAATATAGGCGGTGAGTTCACAGATACGAAGAGGAAGAAATGGCAGACACTGCTCTCGTTCTTCACAGAAGGGAAGGGGGCGCAGCCTTCACTCCCTAGCATCCAGACGGCTTTTGGCATCGACAAGAAAACCGTCTTCACCAGCTATGCCAGCAACGAGAAGGTCATGGGAACCATCGTGACCATCGGCCAAATGAACTGCGGTCTGCGTTTACCGCTGCCACCCTTTGCGGCAAGATTGCTGAATACATCTGGCCTTTGCCCGGGGCAGGTCACAGGAAATGCCTGGCGAATCATCTACGCATTCTGCCGCGTGGAATCGGATTTCCAAGAAGATTTGAGGGCATGCTACTCCAGTATCCCGGAAGGAGAAGTTGCCAGGATCGAACTTGGATACTTTTTCTTCCACTACAGATGGGCTTACAGAAGGGACAGCCCATTCTACAATTTGACTGGAGTATCTCCGCTGCGCCCACTCACCGATACAGTCCCTTCGGACAAGTTGTATACGGATTGGCCAATCTCTGTTTCTGGTGCCTGGACCTCTATGTCAGTGCCAGACACCCCCCGAGACAGCGTGCACGATGCCGTGAAGATGTACAGTGAGGGAGGCATCTTCGCCTGGAATTCTGAGAGGGCTGGGGCCATAGACAATTTATTCCTCGAGCTGACTTGTGGAACGAGGTCGTGGAAGCAGTTCTCCAACTGCCCAGTGAGATATGGCAAGGCCAATCTCCTCCACCGATCGAAAGATAGATACGAGGATAACGAAGTTCTATACTCGGACTATGAGGAGGACCCTCAGTCGGGTAAGATCATTCAAAAGATTCGGGCCGAGAAGAAGATCTACACTGCTAGGCGCCGATTGCCCACTTTTGACGAGAAGCTGGTGATCCAAAGAGGCCCAGTGAAAAAGAAGAGAAAAACCCTTAGCAAGAAAAAGGGAGATGAAGACCAAGGCAAGAAGAATGAAGATGAAGAAGAAGAAAAGAAGAAGAATGAAGAAGAGAGGGAGAAGAAAGAAAGTGAAGAAGAAGACGAAGTGACTGAGAATGCCAGCCATGACAATAGTGGCAATGGCGAAGATGAGGACGCCGACGGCGAGGATGATCTGTCATCGACTCCTTCTGGTGGAGATATCGAGAATGGGGGTGGTGAGGAAGAAATTCCTCCCACCCCCACTGTTGGTGTAACAGGAGAAGATTCAATTCCTATCCCTATTGACGAGGCTAAGGCCCGTCAGATGGAAGGAGTTATGGATGCGGAAGGCGATGGCCAAAGAGTGGTTCCCGCTTACAAATTTGATGAATTGAAGAGGCCGATGCGCCTGAAAATAAAGCTGTCGAGGAGTGGTGGGGTTGGAAGCAACCCCACACCCCTCGATCAGATTCCCCCCGACGTTCCTCGTATTGAAGGAGCAACAACGAGCGGGGGTGTAGAAGTCGAGAAACCCCCACCCCCCTCTCGCTCTCTACTTGAGGAGGTGGAAGCAATGGTGGCAGGGCTCATCCAGCCTGGCGGATTACAAGAGGAAGAGAGAGTCTCTCCTCTGAGGAATGCTTCCCCCCCTACTCATTTGGAGAGGGGAAGTCGAGTGGGTGATGGGGCTCCTCCACCTCAACCAGCGCCAACCCCGATTCAGGAGAAGTCGACCCCTCAGGGTGGCTCTGATCGCAGGAAGGGTAAAGAGCCGAAGGTCGAAACCTCAGGTAACTGAACTAACTCGCCTTGAATGCCTTGTCTCTGAAGCTCGAAAATAATCTAACACTTTGATCTCTTATTGATTGTAGGTGCACCTGCTGGATTGACTCCGACAATAAGAAGCTTGGGTGACGTTGATATCAACCGCCCCACAGCTGCGATCAGGAAACTCATCAACCTCCCAGGGGCTACTCTGGATGAAGCTTTTGAGAGACTTGATCTGTTGGTAGGTGCATCTGCTCGATCAATCATCTGATTTGTATCTTTATAATAATTCTAACTCTTTTGTTCTTTTGCAGAACTCAGCGGTTATGAATGTCGCAACCAAACTCTCCATGAGGGCGGGAGCAAAAGAAGCCTTAGCTGAAATATCTCGCTTGACGGCTACACTGGAGGCTGTAACCGCGGAGAGAGATGAGCTGAGAGAGCTCCTGACTTCGAAGAAAGCCTCTCTCAAAACCAAAATTGAGGATCTTCGCAAGGGGAAGCTGGAGATCAAAGGGCTGCAGGATCGATGTGAGGCACAGAGTCACGAGCTCGAATCCTTGAAGACTCGACTCTCCAAGGTTGAGGACGTGTCCTGTGGTCGCACCATCGAGATCCAAGAGCTGAAGCAACAACTTGCTACCCAGCACGCTATCTTCACTGCCAGAGAAGAGACTTCGAAGAAGGCACTGGAGCACGCGTTGTCTGAGTGCAAGGTTTACAAGGAAACAGCAGAGAAGGCGGCAGAAGCGCTCAGGGCCCATGTTTCCAGTGTCCGATCCTCCAAGGCATCAGTGGCGAGTAAAGCTCGTCCTGGATCTGAAGGGGAGAAGTCGCATGCGAAGAGTGTGGCCAAGCCCTGAGACTTTTCTTCTTCTTTGTTGTTGTACTTGTAAATTTTTGAAATGTAACAGCTCCTTGTATCTGATATATTTTGATAATAAAAGATCTTCTTGGAGTTTGAAAATTGAATGTCTCTTGAATTGAATGCCTTTGACTATCATGATCTCAATAGCTCTCTTGAATTGAATGCCTTTGACTATCATGATCTCAATAGCATTAGAATAGATACAATCTTTTGAATGTAACTTTGAAAATTGGACTTGAATTCGTATAACACTTGAATGTGAGGGGTTGAGTCGCAACTCAAGCACCCAAACCTGTTAAACGATGTAGAAATTGATTGAAATTGAATATTGAAATTTGAAAGTCAGTTTAACATTTGCCAGTAAGGGGTTGAGTCGCAACTCTAACACCCAAACTTGTTAAGACTTGATAACTCGAATGCGGTCAGTTTTTAACATTTGCTAGTAAGGGGTTGAGTCGCAACTCTAACTCCCAAACTTGTTAAAAGACCTGGTAACTTGAATATGGATAACTTGAAACTGCTTCAGAACTTGAATTGAAAAATTGAACAGTTGCATATTTGAACACTTTGAAAGAGAACTTTATTCATCACAAAAATTTACATCATGGGTAGAACATCTTAAGGTGTCTAGAATTCCAAGCTCGAGGCAATCTATCTCCTTCTGGTGTGATCAGTCTGTAAGAACCTTTGCCTCCTACTGATTCAATGATATATGGACCTTCCCAATTGGGAGCAAGCTTTCCACTGCTGTGCTCTTTGGTATTGTAGAAAACTGCTCTGAGAACTAAACTACCCACTGGGAACTGTCTCTTGTGGACTTTCTTGTCATAGGCTCTTTTGATCTTCTGTTGATACTAGGCTACACGAAGAGAAGCTTGATCTCGTAGTTCTTCAGAGAAGTCTAGATCATTGATCCGAAGTTCTTCATTGACTCCTTCTTCAACAGCTTTGGTCTTCAAAGTACTTGATATATTTTCTGTTGGGAGTATTGCTTCCGATCCATACGTTAGACGAAAGGGTGAGAACCCTGTGGATCTTCTCGGAGTTGTGCGATACCCCCAAAGAACTTCAGGTAGGACTTGATCCCACAATCCTTTCTTGTCGTTGAGTTTCTTCTTGAGTATATCAAGTATAGCTCTGTTTGAGGCTTCAGCTTGACCATTGCATTGAGGATATCTTGGAGTTGAATAGAATAGCTTGATACCGTTGTTCAGACAGAACTCTCGGAATTTGTCTGAGTCAAATTGAGCTCCATTGTCAGCAACAAGAACTTGAGGTGTGCCAAATCTTGAGAAGATGTTGTGCCGAATGAATTTGATCACTTCGTCGTCAGTCTCTCGAAAGAGGGGCACAGCTTCAACCCATTTGGTGAAGTAATCAGTAGCCAGCAGTAGATATTTCTTCTTGCTTGGAGTTGGAGGGAAAGGACCCAAGAAATCTAACCCCCATTGATGGAAAGGCCAGGGACTTGATAATTGATGAAGTTCATCTGCTGGGAGATGGATAGCTCGAGCGTGCAGTTGGCAGGGCTCGCATCTTTGAACGACTTGTTGAGCATCCCTTGCCATTGTTGGCCAGTAGTACCCTTGTAGCTTCGTCTTGGCTTCAAGAGATCTTCCTCCCGAATGATTTCCACAAGCTCCAGAGTGGATATCAATCAGGATTGATTGTGCTTGCTCGGGACCAAGGCACTTGAGCAACATCCCGTTGTGAGATTTGAAATATAAATCTTCACCTTGCAAAATGTAGCACGGGAGCTTCCTCTGAAGTCTTCGGGCTTGATTTGGATCTTCCGGCATTTTGCCATGCTTGAAGAAGTCGAAAATTGGTCTTCTCCAGTCTTGAAGTTGATCTCCACCCCCAGATTCTTTTGTAGTAGTAAGGATCTGTTGATCGGGGATGGTATTGGGTAATTCTTGATAATCAATTTGTATCTGCCTTTCTCCGAGCGAGTCTCCAAGGACGGAGGCAGCATTAGCTAGAGCATCTGCTTCCCGATTCTCTGCCCTTGGAATTTGAATGAATTCAATTGTAGTAAAACGTTGTTGAAGACGTCGTACTAAGGCCAAGTAGAGTTGCATTCTTTCTTCACGAGCTGTGTACTCTCCATTGATTTGCCTTATGATCAACTGGGAGTCGCTGTAGATGATGATTCGATCTACCCCCAGAGATTCTGCCATTTCGAGTCCGGAAATGAGTGCTTCATATTCAGCTTCGTTGTTGGTGGCATTAAACCCAAGGAGAGTGGCCTTCTGGAGATGATCAAGTTCGGGGGATATTAAGACTATCCCAGTTCCCGAACCGATCGAACTTGATGCTCCATCAGTATAAAGCTTCCAAGGAGGAGTTGCAGCAATAACTTCAAGACTTGGATCAATTTTTGTTGCAGGATTGATCGGAGGATTATCCTCATCTTCCAAGCGCATGTCTACATCTTCTTCCCAAGTGATGGGGTCTTCAACTGGAAAGTCAGCTAGAAAATCAGCAATTGCTTGACCTTTGATAGAAGTGCGAGATTCGAATTGAATCCCCAGAGCACTCATTTCGATCACCCATTTGGTCATTCGACCAGCTCGACCAGCTTTGTCAATGATATCTTTGAGTGAGTGTTCTGAAATGACAGTAATCTGGTGGGAGACGAAGTATGGTTGAAGACGACGCGATGCAGTGAGCAAGGCCAAGATGACCTTCTCAGTTTTTGAGTAGCGAGTCTCAGCTGGAAGGAGAGTGTGGCTGATGTAGTAGACTGGATGTTCGACGCCTTCTCTTCTACTGACTAAGACCGCGCTGATTGCTTGATCGGTCACGGCCAGATAGAGCCACAAGTCTTCTTTTGGCAATGGAGCAGTCAGGATGGGAGCTTGCACAAGATACTTCTTGATGCTTTGAAATGCCTCTTCACAGATTGGACTCCAGCCGGATGTATCCGCCTTTCGTAGTTTGTCGAAGAGGGGCTTACATTTGTCGGAAGATTTTGAAATGAATCGATTGAGTGCTGCTAACCTTCCAGTGAGGCGTTGAACTTCTTTTCGATTTGTAGGTGAAGGCATATCGATGATGGCTTGAATTTGATCGGGATTGGCTTCGATACCCCTCCTGGTCACAAGATGACCCAGGAATTTGCCAGATTGAACTCCGAAAGCGCACTTGGCTGGATTAAGCTTCATTCGATACTTTCGGAGGACTTGGAAGGTTTCAGCCAGATCAGATAGATGTTTGCTCCGAACGGAACTCTTAGTGAGGAGATCATCGACATAGACTTCAACGTTACGACCGATCTGATCTTCGAACATTTTGGTGACTAGCCTTTGATAGGTGGAACCAGCATTTTTGAGGCCGAATGGCATGACATTGTAGCAATAAAGGCCTCGGCTAGTCACAAAACATGTCTTCTCTTGATCATCAGCGTGGAGCGGAATTTGATTATATCCGGAATACCCATCCATGAAAGACAATAGCTAGGTTTGCGGAGCACCGATGTTCTTGGGATATGTAATATGACCCTTGAGTGGAGAAATCCACTCGAGGCAGGGACTATGATATTCCGAGAGCGATTAATGCTTTGCGAAAGGCTTGAAATGCTAGTGGAAGCACGGTATGACCAGGGTCTAGTGTATAGGTTGTCGTGATCTTAGTATACACTCATACTTGCATAAAATAACCCTCAAATTTAATAAGGGATGCGAGAGAGGACTTTTAGAGATCCCCTGGCCTCCACGGCCAATCACTTCGTGCTCGGGTGGGAGGGCATAACTCAACAACCCCCTCGGGTGAGAGATGTGTTTTTCCATGCCAAGCTACTTAGTGATCTCCCTCAGGATATGGCGATTACGGCACCAAGGGTTCAGGCTTTTACTCACCCTCGTGGGGGCCGTTAGAACTTCCGTTCCGTAATTGCCTAGGCTCGTGGTTAAGCATCCGAAGTACACTAGAGGTATTCGTTGCGAAGACAATGGTGATCATGTGGTACTGGCCAAAAGATAACCTTGGTTCATCAAAGCCCTTAGTTGGCAGATTTGGATAGGGTCAAGGGAAAGATCCGTGTAAGCGGATGACCTGCACACTGCCCCCTCGGACAGGTGCAGCCTATTCTGAGATCTTACATACATGGTTAAATTAATCCATAGAGGTGTCTTCGTTGTGAGGGTAGCGCTGACATTTGTATATAATTAGCTTATTCTCAAAATCAATAAAATAAGTTTTTCGTGCATTCTTTTTCATTCAACCATATAGTTCCCCTATCCGCTATCCCATAAGAGAACCAGTTATCGGGTCTCTAACTACGTAGAGCGGAAGCGCTTTCTTTAGCTTATGCATAGGGTAGTAAACGTACATTGGCATGTAATTTAAATATCCCTGTACTAGACCTAACGGGTCCAGATATCACTAGAGCACTAACTAGGGCATATGACGACTAGCGAGAGTCTGAGGAGATGTGCATGTGCTATGTTATAGCAGACTTGCGGATAACTCTTTAGAAGCAAGTCAGAGATATGCCGGGTCTTCTCAAAAATAAGTTTTACTTGCATTAGATGTCTGCTAGGCAAAGTCGGTAGACTCATCGCTTATCCACCAAGATACTTGTCGGTACCGAGATGTCAGTTGGTATGCTTGTTCGGAAACATATACTTGAGTTCCAGATCGAATATATTCCAAAGACATGGTGCCAGATGATAAGGTGTTGGAAGACGTCTATCTTGCAACCTTGTCTGGAACCTTCGAAGGCGTTGTCAGAGACTTTAGCTTTAACAAGCTAGAGATGAAAAACGTAGAACTTCTAAGGAGATTTCCAAGAGACAAAGGATGAGATCAAGATTAAAGGTAAAGCCTTTAGTGCTTAATCTAGGTCTTCTTTAGAAGAACCTAAGGGAGTAACTTATCAGAGATCAAAAACTATTCTAGTGCAGAAACTGGTGTGGACTCCTAAGTCTGGTAACGCTAAGGACGGAAGTATTTCCGCTTTGGCAAGTATAGGGGATATTTAAAGATTGATTATGGTCTCAGGGTATTAGGAGTTGAGTCACTATCTAGTAGCAGTTCTTATGCTTCTTGGAATGTAGACTTCGGGTCTATAGAGATTTAAGGAAAGCAAAAGGCTACTTTATAGTGAAGTAATCCTAACATAGGTACTGATGCCATAAGCCGCTGCGAAAGCTGTTAGATATGATTGTCTTAGTTTTTTCGAAACACGGATTTTGATCTTTAGAGATTTTATTCTGTTTCCTCCTAAGTAAATGAAGTTTTTAGTTTTAGACAGCACCATAGGTGTGTATCTTAAACTGAATAGATAGCTTCATTACTAGAGGAATAGATCAGAATAATCTCTTTGTATTTAATCTTAATTCGGAAATAGATTTCATGACAGCAGCAGCGTCTAATAGAAATTCATCTAAATCCTTCGGAGAATCTACCCCATTTGTGACCCCTCTGATTTAGATATTTTGCCTCAGATAAATTCAGAGGTAACAGAAGGCCGAGTTTCTGTTCACAGATTCATCGGAGATCCTTCTAACCTATGAGTGTAATCTGGAAGACAGAATAACTAAAAGGGCCACGAAGGTATGGGAGTTAGTTAATTTTGACGTCTATGGTTCCAAGAGCGTCCAGACGATAGGAGTCTCTTCGATTTAATCGAAGGAATAAGTCACTATCGGACGAGTTCCATAGGATCCTGAGGGAGCATGGGATTAGCTCCCAGTTAAATGCTCCAAGGATGATACGTCAGAATAAAGTCTCCGAGAGAAGGAATCGGACCCTGTTTGACATGGTCCGTAGTATAATGAATATTGCCAAATGTACTACCCACCTTTTGGTGGGGTTGTACATTAAAACAGTAGCTTATATCTGAAACTATCTCTCATCTAGATCAGTGTCTCAGACCTATAAAGAGCTATGGTCTAAGCGAAAGCTGACACTATAGAGTCTCGAGATATAGGGTTGTCCTGCACTTGTGTAAAATGACAAGAGGGATGAGATGGAGATGCAGTTTCAGGTATATCTGTTTATAGGTTACCCTTAGGAGGCATAAGGTGGACTGTTCTATGATCTTGAGGTTTGGAAGGTAATCATTTCTACGAATACCATCTACCTAGACCAGGATTATATTATAGACCATAAGTTTACCGGTAATGTAGTTCTGGGTGAACTACTGGGTACTGGTAGAGAGTGCGCATCTGAAAAACATAGTGGTAGTAGATGATACAAGAAACTAGTATACCAGCTACTGTAGAAACGATTCACTTTGTACCACCACCACCTCGTTGTTGTGGGACCATCAGAGCTCCTGAAAGATACTATGGAGAAACTTCGATAGTTAATCCATAGTTTCAGGAGGATGATTCCTAGAGCTACGAAGAAGTAGTGGGAGCGTCCTTTGTACCACCACCACCTCGTCATTGTGGGACCATCACAGCTCCTGAAAGATACTATGGAGAAACTTTGATAGTTAATCCAGAGTTTCAGAAGGATGATCCCTAGAGCTACGAAGAAGTAGTGGGAGCTTTCGATAGCTCTGTCTGACAAAAGACCATGGAGGCAAATTTGCATCAATGTCCCTTGGAACAGTCTTGACACTTATAACACTATCACCCTTCAGGGTGTAGAAGGTGTATAAGAAGAGCACCCGATTAAGACTTAAGTAGCTTGTGGGTGCAAATTTTGGCAAGAAGTCTGCAAACAGCGGGACCCACCGGCCCTGCCTGGTGGGCCCCCGAGTACCACAGCGGGACCCACCGGCCCTGCCTGGTGGGCCCCCGAAGACTACAGCGGGACCCACCGGCCCTGCCTGGTGGGCCCCCGAGTACCACAGCGGGACCCACCGGCCCTGCCTGGTGGGCCCCCGAGTACCACAGCGGGACCCACCGGCCCTGCCTGGTGGGCCCCCGAAGACTACAGCGGGACCCACCGGCCCTGCCTGGTGGGCCCCCGAGTACCACAGCGGGACCCACCGGCCCTGCCTGGTGGGCCCCCGAAGACTACAGCGGGACCCACCGGCCCTGCCTGGTGGGCCCCCGAGTACCACAGCGGGACCCACCGGCCCTGCCTGGTGGGCCCCCGAGTACCACAGCGGGACCCACCGGCCCTGCCTGGTGGGCCCCCGAAGATTATAGCGGGACCCACCGGCCCTGCCTGGTGGGCCCCCGAGTACCACAGCGGGACCCACCGGCCCTGCCTGGTGGGCCCCCGAGTTCCACAGCGGGACCCACCAGTCCTGCCTGGTGGGCCCACGAGGACTACCACGGGACCCACCTGCCCTGCCTGGAGGACCCCAGATACGACAGCAGAAACCGCCATTTACCCCAGAATTCCTCCCAGAGAATCCTATAAATAGCAGAGCCTTCGAATGTAAATGGATCGATTCTGAAAAAAGATCGAATTCTCAGTTCTAAGAAACCAGAGCTCTGGGATTTCTAACTTCCGATCTACCATCTCTCTTTGATCTTCTTTTCTCTTTCGAAGAGATCAGAGAGCTTTCAGTGACACTCGGCCTGTCGAGGTCACCTCAACTGAAGTGTTAGTGAATTCGGGTTGCTCCCTATAGCACGGAGACGTAGGCTTCGGCTGAACTCCGAGATCACATCTCGTGTCACAATTTCTCTGATTGCATTCCTCTGTTTGCATATCAAAGATTTCAACTCCAATTGACAGATCAATCAACGATCCTCAACTCGAACCTTCAATTGACTGGTGCTGCGAGAGTCTTCGGGTCGGCACGAAGATTTTCCCCCACATAGCTAGATTAGTTACCAAAGGAGAAGGGATTGACTATGTCAAAACCATCTCACTGGTAGCTATGCCTAAGTCTATTTCGGATCCTCTTAATCCATCGCAGCTCATTATAGTTGGGAGATCTGGTTGATGGATATCAAGACAGTTATTCCCTAATGGGAATTTGAAAAGGACATATGGATGATGTAGCCCCAGGCTTTGAGTCAGTAGGTTAGGAAGATATGAAAAGCAAGTTGCAACGATCCATTTATGGACTGATGCAAGCATCCATGTTGGAATATCTATTTTGATCAAAGGAATCCGCACACACGGATTTGATCAGAATGATGATAAACCAAATGAGTACAAGAAAGGTGAAAGAGCTACAAGGGTGTACTTAATGCTTTACGTTAACGATATTCTCCTGATTGAAAATGACGTAAGAGTATTGTTTACAGTAAAGGTTTGTGGTTATCACAATTCGATGTGAAAGACCCTAGTGGCAAGTTATGCTCTGGGAATCAAGGTAACTCGAGATAGCCAGAGCAAGGTTCTCTTGTTGTCACAGGCTACGCATGAAGATAAGATTCTAGCCAGATTCATTTTACGAGGCTAGATATCTATTGCGCAGCAGGATTCATGGGTCGGTTTCAGTTGAACCCGGGTCCAAATCACTGGACTAAAGTGAAGGGTATACTCAGAAATCCTCATTAAGTAAGGATTGTGAGTTAGCTTACACTTCACAGGTCCTGATATCGATTGGACACACAGGATCTGACTTTGGTGTCAGATGTGTGTTCCAGAGAATCGATTTCAGGGATTATTTTTATATTGGGATTAGAAGCGGTAGTTAGTAGAGTGTGAAGCAATTACATCACAGACTCTACCACAGAGGCTTAGCACGTTGTTGCGTGCTAGGTAATATATCAGGTGGTAAGGCTTAGGAAGTTCTTAGAGAACTTGGGACGCGTACCAGAGGCTCAGTTATCTGTTGTTGCAACAGAAGAGCGGTAAGCAAGGTCCAAGGAGACTAGGCACCACCGTGAGGGGAAACCCATCAAGTACAAACTCCACTTGATCTAACAGTTATAGGAGGAAATGCAAGTAGCGGTACTGAGGTGGAATCTACAAACAATATTGCCAATTCCTTTAGGGAATTCCTACAAAGTCTTTTGGGCAGCATGTAGAAGCTACAGAGCTCAACACCGTTATTCCTCGTTAGACCAAGTGGGAGATTGTTAGAATTGGTGAGGTCTACAGCTCGTAAAAACCTATAGTTTAGCTATGTATGGTTGATAATATAGGAATGCATATTGCTATATACCTTAGTACGTGTTCTGATTACAGAACAAAGAGCCATGGCTACATGGTAATCCACTTGAGTGGGAGACTCAAGGGACCGGTCCCATGTAACCTAAATATGTTCGCAGCTCTGATTAGGGTTGGTCGCCCTATCAGGATAAGCTATTGGGATAACAGAGCGTGGGTATCTCCACTACGGTCATTACGAGGCACAGTGTCTGTGGCCGAACGGAACCAACACGGTGCACAGATCGATGAGCAGACATCGGTGCACTAAACCGTGTTTCTGCTCAGGGTAAAACGGTCCTAAACCCTGAGGAACCATGTCTGGTGGACTAACCAGTTGTATGGTGCTTTGGTGCACCAATGTGTGAGGATCCGGATGCAGTGATCCAAAACCACGGTGTACTGGGTTACCCAGCTGGCGTTGCATCAGCATGTCACACCTGCAGGCTATCTACACCCCTAACGGGAGGTGCGTTTCTTGGTCTGACCTACATCGTATTAAACCCTGGCCAGGTGGTCATCAGTTGGACTGGTGACGGATCCGGTTGCTCGTAAGAGTAATCAGAGGTACGATGTATGTGGTCAACCTGGAAAGGAACCGAGTCATATGAGTACTCAAGTTTGACGGTATTCTCCACCGCTCGAGTTGCATCATGGTACCAGTTGGAGGGACAGCGGGTTTACCATACTAAGCGGAGAGCAGGGGTATGAGGGAGAACATAGTAAGTCCGGGGGAATTGGAGTGTAGCCTGCGTCGCACTCTGGGTGGCTATGCAGGTTAACTCGGACTCAGAGTATCGATGGTACACTCAGGTAGTATGTCGATCGAGTCTAAGTTGGAAGCCATGAACCCTGGTCCCTGAAGGTTCCACCTTATCGACATTATGTACGGTTCTTATACTATCTCCTCGAAACACAGAACGTAGTTAGAGGAAGCGAGAAGTCCAACCATACGCTCCGTGAGTGCTTTGCACTAGTGCATGGTAGATACGTAGCTACGTGTGTGCACTAAGGGGAAACCCTAGGTTAGTGCAGAGACGCATGTAGCAATTCCTTGTCATAAGTGGACTTTGCCACATGGGTGCGATGCACCGGGACATGTTGTGAGTTGACTAGTTGACTTCACTAGAGGAACCCTATGGGAACCTCAGAGAATAGTGAAATCACTGGTGTACTTCACTTATGTGTGCCTTGCAAAGTCTCATACACGAGGAGCGGCCAACTAGTGACATAAGGGCGTTTTGGTCATACCATGCGTCACTATGTACTAGGGGGGCCGGCCCTTAGTGTTGAGAGACTGGTCAAGGCCGACCCTATTGGTTTCAGGAGGTTGTTGCCTCCGATGAACTGGCCGGTCATGAGGCGCAGAAAACGGGCTAGTTTTGACCATTTTCAAAAACAAGGAAAAGATAGAGATAAATGAAGAGATATATAGGGAGAGGTTTGAATTTATCAAACTTATCCGCTAGGCTTATCCATAAGGATAAGGCCAGCCCTATATAAGGTAGAAGGAGAGAGGGGGGGACGAAATTAGATGCATGGGCAAGCCCTAGGGCTGGCCATGCAAGCCATGGGGAAACCCTAGTCGCCCCTTCTCCTCTCTTCGCATCTCCTCTCTCGTCTCTCTCTTCCTCGCTTGCGCCATTGGATGGCGACTCGTCCTCCTCGCGTGGTGTTTCGTAGAAGGAGAAGGCTCGTCGTATGGAGGCACTCAGAGATCCATCGACGAGGTGCCGTGCATCGTGTGAGATCGGGTGAACTAGAAGGCATCTCCCGTAACCTTTTGCTGTCCAGAATCTGCACAGAAAATCAGCATTGTTTCTGTGATTCCAGGAGCTACAGAAGTCCAAACGACGTGAAACTTGTTGTAAAAGTTGCATCTCGAAGTTAGCTACCTTCAGTCCAAATTTCAGCCCAATCGGAGTTTAGAACGGAACGTTATGGCTGTCGTACCGAAGCTATGTCGAGCAGATCCGAGCCCGTCTCCATCGACAAAGAAGAAATTTGTCGCGGTGAAAGATTCCGCACGCAGGTATAATCTCTAAGAAGTAGATCTAACATAATTAGAACATGCATGTAAACTAGATTGTTCTTTCGAGTTAGATCGTCGTTAGGGGTTCGCGTAGTTGCCATGCTAAATTCATACACGCATAGATCGTTTCGATAAAAATTTTGATATGTAACGCACACTGCTCACGGTCTTCGGACCTTCACTTTGCTTCCGCTGCGGGCCTCTGCCATGGATTTACATCCAAAAGTAGCTTCAGGGGGGGGTTCGACACCTGGCGGCTTTTGTCAAGAATCGGGCTTTTAGGAGGGCGACCTCTTCGACAAGGGTTTTGGGCGATCCGCCACTTTCTCCCTATTATCAAGAGTCGGGCTCTGAGAGGGCGATCTCTTCGACAACGGGAGTGGCCTGGCGATCTCTTCGAGCGCTCTACCAGTGCTCAGTTGATGTCCTTCTCAGTTTTCTCTTTGGCCAAAGTTCCCGCACGAGCCTCGGGGCGGACTTCAGTGTGAGAGGAGGGGCGAGCTTCTTCTCGAGCAGGGGGGAAGAGCATGCTCCCGCGTGAGCCCCTTATCCTTCGGATTCCTGGGGTCTATGAGATCCATAGGAAAGGGCGAACTGAGGGCGAGCTCCAGGGACTGGGGGTGAGCTCCTTGCGAGCTGGGAGAGCGAGCTCCTTAAGAGCTAGGGGGCGAGCTCCTTGCAGGCTAGGGGGGCGAGCTCTTGGCGAGCTGTGGGCGAGCTCCTGGCGAGCTGGGGGGCGAGCTCTTGACGAGCTATGGGCGAGCTCCTGCAGGTGCCCATATAGCCCAATGTGGATCTCGCTCCTAGTTGAGATGAGTCGGTGAGCTGGTGGCGAGCTCCTCGCGAGCTGGAGGGCTAGCTCTTTGCGAGCTATGAGGCCAGCTCCTTGAGAACCTCCTGTGTTATGTTCAAAATACGTGGTTTTCGGCTACCCCCAACAGATCGTACGAATGAATTAGGATGGATCGTACGAAGGAATTAGAATGGATCGGATACATTCGTGCGAATGAATTAAAATAGATAGTGCGAATGAATTAGAATGGATCGTACAAATGAATTAGAATGGATCGTACGAAGGAATTAGAATGGATCGGATATATTCGTGCGAATAAATTAGAATGGATCGTGCGAATAAATTAGAATGGATCGTACGAATGAATTATAATGGATCGTACGAAGGAATTAGAATGGATCGGATACATTCGTGCGAATGAATTAGAATTGATCGTGCGAATGAATTAGAATGGATCGTACGAATGAATTAGAATGGATCGTACGAAGGAATTAGAATGGATCGGATACATTCGTGCGAATGAATTAGAATGGATTGTGCGAATGAATTAGAATGGATCGTACGAATGAATTAGAATGGATCGTACGAAGGAATTAGAATGGATCGGATACATTTGTGCGAATGAATTAGAATGGATCGTGCGAATGAATTAGAATGGATCGCGAGTGAATTAGAATGGATCGTACGAAGGAATTAGAATGGATCGGATACATTCGTGCGAATGAATTAGAATGGATCGTGCGAAAGAATTAGAATGGATCGTACGAATGAATTAGAATGGATCGTACGAAGGAATTAGAATGGATCGGATACATTCGTGCGAATGAATTAGAATGGATCGTGCGAATGAATTAGAATGGATCGTACGAATGAATTAGAATGGATCGTACGAAGGAATTAGAATGGATCGGATACATTCGTGTGAATGAATTAGAATGGATCGTGCGAATGAATTAGAATGGATCGTACGAATGAATTAGAATGGATCGTACGAAGGAATTAGAATGGATCGGATACATTCGTGCGAATGAATTAGAATAGATCGTGCGAATGAATTAGAATGGATCGTACGAATGAATTAGAATGGATCGTACGAAGGAATTAGAATGGATCGGATACATTCGTGCGAATGAATTAGAATGGATCGTGTGAATGAATTAGAATGGATCGTACGAATGAATTAGAATGGATCGTACGAAGGAACTAGAATGGATCAGATACATTCGTGCGAATGAATTAGAATGGATCGTGTGAATGAATTAGAATGGATCGTACGAATGAATTAGAAAGGATCGTACGAAGGAACTAGAATGGATCGGATACATTCGTGCGAATGAATTAGAATGGATCGTGCGAATGAATTAGAATGGATCGTACTAATGAATTAGAATGGATCGTACGAAGGAATTAGAATGGATCGGATACATACGATCCATTCTAATTCATTCATACGATCTATTCTGATTCTTTCGCACGAATGTATCCATTCTAATTCATTTGTACGATCCATTCTAATTCATTCGTACGACCCATTCTAATTCATTCATATGATCCATTCTAATTCATTCTTACAATCCATTCTAATTCTTTCACACGATCCGTTCTAATTCATTCGTATGATCCATTCTAATACATTTGTACAATCCATTCTATTTCATTCGTACGATCCATTCTTACTCATTCGTATGATCGATTCTAATTCATTCGTACGATCCATTCTAATTCATTCGCACGAATGTATCCATTCTAATTCCTTCGTACGATCCATTCTAATTCCTTCGTACGAATCATTCTTACTCATTCGTACGATCCATTCTACTTCATTCGCACGAATATATCCATTCTAATTCCTTCATACGATCCATTCTAATTCATTCATACGATCCATTCTAATTCATTCATACAATCCATTCTAATTCTTTCACACGATCCATTCTAATTCATTCGTACGATCCATTCTAATTCATTCGTACAATTCATTCTATTTCATTCGTACGATCCATTCTTACTCATTCGTATGATCCATTCTAATTCATTCGCACGAATGTATCCATTCTAATTCATTCGTACGATCCATTCTAATTTATTCGTACGATCCATTCTAATTCATTCATACGATCCATTCTAATTCATTCATATGATCCATTCTAATTCATTCATACGATCCATTCTAATTCATTCGTACAATCCATTCTATTTCATTCGTACAATCTATTCTATTTCATTCGTACAATCCATTCTATTTCATTCATACGAATGTATCCATTCAAATTCATTCGTACGATCCATTCTAATTTATTCGTACGATCCATTCTAATTTATTCATACGATCCATTCTAATTCATTCATACGATCCATTCTAATTCATTCATACAATCCATTCGAATTCCTTCATACGAATGAATTAGAATGGATACATTCGTGCGAATGAATAAGAATGGATCGTATGAATGAATTAGATTGGATCGTATTAATGAATTAGAATGGATCGTGTGAATGAATTAGAATGGATCGTACGAATGAATTAGAATCGATATATTCGTGCGAATGAATTAGATTGGATCATACGATTGAGTAAGAATGGATCGTACGAATGAAATAGAATAGATCGTACGAATGAATTAGAATGGATCATGCTAATGAATTAGAATGTGTGAATGAATTAGAATGGATCGTGCGAATGAATTAGAATGGATCATACGAATGAATTAGAATGGATCGTACGAATGAATTAGAATGGATCGCGTACAATCCATTCTATTTCATTCGTATGATCCATTCTTACTTATTAGCACGATCTATTCTAATTCATTCGTACAATCCATTCTAATTCATTCGCACGATCCATCCGAATTCACTCATACGATCCATTCTAATTCATTCGTATGATCCATTCTAATTCATTTGTATCCATTCTATTTCATTCGCACTATCCATTCGAATTCATTCACACAATCCATTCTAATTTATTCATACGATCCATTCTAATTCATTCATACAATCCATTCTTACTCATTCGTATGATCCATTCTTATTCATTTGCACGAATATATCCATACTAATTTATTCATACGATCCATTCTAATTCATTCATACGATCTATTCTAATTCTTTCGCACGAATGTATCCATTCTAATTCATTCGTATGATCCATTCTAATTCCTTCCTACGATCCATTCTAATTCATTCATACGATCCATTCTAATTCATTCATACAATCCATTCTAATCGTTTCACACGATCCATTCTAATTCTATCACACGATCTATTCTAATTCATTCATACAATCCATTCTAATTCATTTGTATGATCCATTCTAATTCCTTCGTACGATCCATTCTATTTCATTCGTACGATCCATTCTTACTCATTCGTATGATCCATTCTAATTCATTCGCACGAATGTATCCATTCTAATTCATTCGTACGAATGAAATATAATGGATTGTACGAATGAATTAGAATGGATACATTCGTGCGAATGAATTAGAATGGATCATACGAATAAGTAAGAATGGATTGTATGAATGAAATAGAATGGATTGTCCGAATGAATTAGTATGGATCGTACGAATGAATTTGAATGGATCGTACGAATGAATTAGAATGGATCATACGATAGAGTAAGAATGGATCGTACGAATGAAATAGAATGGATTGTACAATCCATTCTAATTCATTCGCACGAATGTATCCACTCTAATTCATTCATATGATCCATTCTAATTCATTCGCACGATCCATTCTAATTCATTCATACGATCCATTCTAATTCATTCGTACGATCCAGTCTAATTCATTCATACGACCCATTCTATTTCATTAGTATGATCCATTCTTACTCATTTGTATGATCCATTCTAATTCATTCGCACGAATGTATCCATTCTAATTCATTCATACGATCCATTCTAATTCATTCGTACGATCCATTCTAATTCATTCATACGATCCATTCTAATTCATTCGCACAATCTATTCTATTTCATTCGTACGATCCATTCTAATTCATTCGTACGATCGTACGAATGAATTAGAATGGATCGTACGAATGAATTAGAATGGATCGTACGAATGAATTAGAATGGATACACTCGTGCGAATGAATTAGAATGGATCGTACGAATGAATCCATTCAATTTCATTCGTACGATCCATTCTAATTCATTCGCACGATCCATTCTAATTCATTCATACGAATGTATCCATTCTAATTCATTCATACGATCCATTCTAATTCATTCGCACGATCCATTCTAATTCATTCGCACTAATGAATCCATTCTAATTCATTAGTACAATCCATTTTATTTCATTCGTACGATCCATTCTTACTTATTCGTACGATCCATTTTAATTCATTCGCACGAATGTATCCGTTCTAATTCATTAATACGATCCATTCTAATTCATTCGCACAATCTATTCTAATTCATTCGTACGATCCATTCTTATTCATTCGTACAATCTATTCTAATTCATTCGTACGATCCATTCTAATTCACTAGCACGATCGAACGAATTATTTAGAATGGTTCGTGCGAATGAATTAGAATGGATCATACGAATGAATTAGAATGGATCGTGTGAATGAATTAGAATAGATTGTGCGAATGAATTAGAATTGATCGTACGAATGAATTAGAATGGATACATTCGTGTGAATGAATTAGAATGGATACATTCGTGCGTAAGATCCATTCTAATTCATTCGCACAATCTATTCTAATTCATTCGTACGATCCATTCTAATTCATTCGCACGATCCATTCTAATTCATTCGCACGAATGAATCCATTCTAATTCATTTGTACAATCCATTCTATTTCATTCGTACGATCCATTCTGACTCATTCGTACGATCCATTCTAATTCATTCGCACGAATGTATCTATTCTAATTCATTCGTACGATCCATTCTAATTTATTCGTACCATCCATTCTAATTAATTCGTACAATCCATTCTATTTCATTCGTACAATCCATTCTTACTCATTCGTAGGATCCATTCTAATTCATTCGCACGAATGTATCCATTCTAATTCATTCGTACGATCTATTCTAATTCATTCGTACGATCCATTCTAATTCATTCATACGATCCATTCTAATTCATTCATACGATCTATTCTAATTCTTCAAAACGATCCATTCTAATTCATTCGTACGATCTATTCTAATTCATTCGTACGATCCATTCTTACTCATTCGTATGATCCATTCTAATTCATTCGCACGAATGTATCCATTCTAATTCATTCGTACGATCTATTCTAATTCTTTCGCACGAATGTATCCATTCTAATTTATTCGTACGATCCATTCTAATTCATTCGTACGATCCATTGTAATTCATTCATACGATCCATTCTAATTCATTCATACCATCCATTCTAATTCTTTCACACGATCCATTCTAATTCATTCGTACGATCCATTCTAATTCATTCGTACAATCCATTCTATTTCATTCGTACGATCCATTCTTACTCATTCGTACGATCCATTCTAATTCATTCGCACGAATGTATCCATTCTAATTCATACGTACGATCCATTCTAATTCATTCGTACAATCCATTCTATTTCATTCGTACAAATGAATTAGAATGGATACATTCGTGCGAATGAATTAGAATGGATCATACGAATGAGTAAGAATGGATCGTACGAATGAAATAGAATGGATCGTATGAAGGAATTAGAATGGATCATACGAATGAATTAGAATGGATCGTATGAATGAATTAGAATGGATCGTGTGAAAGAATTAGAATGGATTGAATTAGAATGGATCGTACGATCCATTGTAATTCATTCGCACGATCCATTCTAATTCATTCGTACAATCCATTCTAATTCTTTCACACGATCCATTCTAATTCATTCGTACGATCCATTCTAATTCATTCGCACGATCCATTCTAATTCATTCATACGATCCATTCTAATTCATTCGCACGATCCATTCTAATTCATTCGCACGAATGTATCCATTCTAATTCATTCGTACGATCCATTCTAATTCATTCGCACAATCTATTCTAATTCATTCGTACGATCGATTCTAATAATTCATTCGTACGATCCATTCTAATTAATTCATAGGATCCATTCTAATTCATTCATACAATCCATTCTAATTCTTTCACTCGATCCATTCGAATTCACTCATACGATCCATTCTAATTCATTCATACGATCCATTCTAATTCATTCATACGAATGTATCCATTCTAATTCATTCGTACGATCCATTCTAATTTATTCGTACGATCCATTCTTATTCATTCCCATGAATGTATCCATTCTAATTCATACGTACGATCCATTCTAATTCATTCGCCTTCGTACGATCCATTCTAATTCATTCTCATGAATGTATCCATTCTAATTGATACGAACGATCCATTCTATTTCATTCGTACGATCCATTCTTACTCATTCGTACGATCCATTCTAATTCATTCCCACGAATGTATCCATTCAAATTCATTCGTACGATCCATTCTAATTCATTCGTACGATCCATTCTAATTCATTCATACGATCCATTCTAATTCATTCATACAATCCAATCTAATTCTTTCACACGATCCATTCTAATTCATTCGTATGATCCATTCTAATTCATTCATACAATTCATTCTATTTCATTCGTACGATCCATTCTTACTCATTCATACGATTCATTCTAATTCATTCATACAATCCATTCGAATTCCTTCGTACGAATGAATTAGAATGGATACATTCGTGCGAATGAATTAGAATGGTATGTATGAATGAATTAGATTGGATCGTATTAATGAATTAGAATGGATCGTGCGAATGAATTAGAATGGATCGTACGAATGAATTAGAATGGATACTTTTGTGCGAATGAATTAGATTGGATCATACGATTGAGTAAGAATGGATCGTACGAATGAAATAGAATAGATCGTACGAATGAATTAGAATGGATCGTGCTAATGAATTAGAATGTGCGAATGAAATAGAATGGATTGTGTGAATGAATTAGAATGGATCGTACGAATGAATTAGAATGGACCGTACGAATGAATTAGAATGGATCGCGTACAATCCATTCTATTTCATTCGTACGATCCATTCTTACTCATTAGCACGATGCATTCTAATTCATTCGTACAATCCATTCTAATTCATTCGCATGATCCATTCGAATTCACTCATACGATCCATTCTAATTCATTCGTATGATCCATTCTAATTCATTTGTATCCATTCTATTTCATTCGCACGATCCATTCGAATTCATTCGCACGATCCATTCTAATTCATTCATACGATCCATTCTAATTCATTCATACAATCCATTCTTACTCATTCGTATGATCCATTCTAATTCATTTGCACGAATATATCCATTCTAATTCATTCATACGATCCATTCTAATTCATTCATACGATCTATTCTAATTCTTTCGCATGAATGTATCCATTCTAATTCATTCGTACGATCCATTCTAATTCATTCGTACAATCCATTCTAATTCATTCATTCAATCCATTCTAATTCATTCATACAATCCATTTTAATTCTTTCACACGATCCAATCTAATTCTTTCACACGATCCATTCTAATTCATTCATACGATCCATTCTAATTCATTCGTATGATCCATTCTAATTACTTCGTACGATCCATTCTATTTCATTCGTACGATCCATTCTTACTCATTCGTATGATCCATTCTAATTTATTCGCACGAATGTATCCATTCTAATTCATTCGTACGAATGAAATAGACTGGATTATACGAATGAATTAGAATGGATACATTCGTGCGAATGAATTAGAATGGATCATACGAATGAGTAAGAATGGATCGTACGAATGAAATAGAATGGATCGTACGAATGAATTAGAATGGATCGTACGAATGAATTAGAATGGATCATGCGAATGAGTAAGAATGGATCGTACAAATGAAATAGAATGGATTGTACGATCCATTCTAATTCAATCGCACGAATGTATCCACTCTAATTCATTCGTACGATCCATTCTAATTCATTCGCACGATCCATTCTAATTCATTCATACGATCCATCCAAATTCATTCGTACGATCCATTCTAATTCATTCATACGATCCATTCTATTTCATTCGTACGATCCATTCTTACTCATTCGTATGATCCGTTCTAATTCATTCGCACGAATGTATCGATTCTAATTCATTCGTTCGATCCATTCTAATTCGTTCGTACGATCCATTCTAATTAATCCGCACAATCTATTCTAATTCATTCGTACGATCCATTCTAATTCATTCGTACGATCGTACGAATGAATTAGAATGGATCGTACGAATGAATTAGAATGGATCGTACGAATGAATTAGAATGGATACATTCGTGCGAATGAATTAGAATGGATCATACGAATGAGTAAGAATGGATCGTACGAATGAAATAGAATGGATTGTATGAATGAATTAGAATGGATCGTACGAATGAATTAGAATGGATCGTGTGAAAGAATTAGAATGGATTGTATGAATGAATTAGAATGGATCGTATGAATGAATTAGAATGGATCGGGCGAATGAATTAGAATGGTTCGTACGAATGAATTAGAATGGATACATACGTGCGAAAGAATTAGAATGGATCATACGAATGAGTAAGAATGGATAGTACGAATGAAATAGAATGGATTGTACGAATGAATTAGAATGGATACATTCGTGCGAATGAATTAGAATGGATCAAACGAATGAGTAAGAATGGATCGTACGAATGAAATAGAATGGATTGTACGAATGAATTAGAATAGATCGTATGAATGAATTAGAATGGATCGTGTGAAAGAATTAGAATGGATTGTAGGAATGAATTAGAATGGATCGTACGAATGAATTAGAATGGATCGTACGAATGAATTAGAATGGATACATTCGTGCGAATGAATTAGAATGGATCATACGAATGAGTAAGAAAGGATCGTACGAATGAAATAGAATGGATTGTACGAATGAATTAGAATGGATCGTACGAATGAATTAGAATGGATCGTATTCTATTTCATTCGTACGATCCATTCTTACTAATTCGTACGATCCATTCTAATTCATTCATACAATCCATTCTAATTCTTTCACACGATCCATTCTAATTCATTCGTATGATCCATTCTAATTCATTCGTACAATCCATTCTATTTCACTCGTACGATCCATTCTTACTCATTCGTATGATCCATTCTAATTCATTCGTACGATCAATGTATCCATTATAATTCATTCGTACGATCCATTCTAATTCATTCGTACAATCCATTCTATTTCATTCGTACGATCCATTCTTACTCATTCGTATGATCCATTCTAATTCATTCGCACGAATGTATCCATTCTAATTCATTCGTACGATCCATTCTAATGCATTCATACGATCCATTCTATTTCATTCATACAATCCATTCTAATTCTTTCACACGATCCATTCTAATCCATTCGTACGATCCATTCTAATTCATTCGTACAATCTATTCTATTTCATTCGTACGATCCATTCTTACTCATTCATATGATCCATTCTAATTCATTCGCACGAATGTATCCATTCTAATTCATTCGTACAATCCATTCTAATTCATTCGTACGATCCATTCTAATTCATTCATACAATCTATTCTAATTCATTCGTACGACCCATTCTAATTCATTCGCACGAATGTATCCATTCTAATTCATTCATACAATCTATTCTAATTCATTCGTACGATCTATTCTAATTCATTCGTACTATCCATTTTAATTCATTCGTACGATCCATTCTAATTCATTCGTACGATCCATTCTAATTCATTCGTATGATCCATTCTAATTCATTAGCACGATCCATTCTAATTCCTTCGTACGAGCCATTCTTATTCATTCGTATAATCCATTCTATTTCATTCGTACGATCCATTCTTACTCATTCGTATGATCCAATCTAATTCATTTGTACGATCCATTCTAATTCATTCAAACGATCCATTCTAATTCATTCGTACGATCCATTTTAACTCCTTCGCACGATCCATTCTAATTCATTCATACGATCCTATCTAATTCATTCATACGATCCATTCTAATTCATTCGTACGATCCATTCTAATTCATTCGCACGATCCATTCTAATTCATTCATATGCCATTCTAATTCTTTCACACGATCCATTCTAATTCATTCGTACGATCTATTCTAATTCATTCATACAATCCATTCTAATTCATTCGCACGATCCATTCTTACTCATTCGTACGATCCATTCTAATTCATTCGTACATACGATCCATTCTAATTCATTTGCACGAATACATTCGTACGATCCATTCTTACTCATTCGTACGATCCATTCTAATTCATTCGCACGAATGTATCCATTCTAATTCATTCATATGATCCATTCTATTTCATTCGTACGATCCATTCTTACTCATTCGTATGATCCATTCTAATTCATTCGCACGAATGTATCCATTCTAATTCATTCGTACGATCCATTCTAATTCATTCGTACGATCCATTCTAATTCATTCATCCGATCCATTCTATTTCATTCGTACGATCCATTCTAATTCTTTCACACGGATCGTACGAATGAATTAGAATGGATAAATTCATGCGATGTACGAACGTACGAATTAATTAGAATGGATCGTGCGAATAAATTAGAATGGATCATACGATTAAATAAAAATGGATCGTACGAATGAAATAGAATGGATTGTGCGAATGAATTAGAATGGATCGTACGAATGTATTAGAATGGATCATATGAAGGAATTCGAATGGATCGTATGAGTGAATTCGAATGGATCGTGCGAATAAATTAGAATGGATTGTACGAATGAATTAGAATGGATCGTATGAATGAATTAGAATGGATCGTGCGAATGAATTAGAATGGATCGTATGAATGAATTAGAATAGATTGTACGAATGAATTAGAATGGATCGTGTGAAAGAATTAGAATGGATTGTATGAATGAATTAGAATGGATTGTATGAATGAATTAGAATGGATCGTACGAAAGAATTAGAATTGATCATGTGAAAGAATTAGAATGGATTGTACGAATGAATTAGAATGGATCGTATGAATGAATTAGAATGGATCGTACGAATGAATTAGAATGGATCATACGAATGAATTAGAATGGATACATTCGTGCGAATGAATTAGAATGGATCATACGAATGAATTAGAATGGATCGTACGAATGAATTAGAATGGATCGTACGAATGAATTAGAATGGATACATTCGTGCAAATGAATTAGAATGGATTATACGAATGAGTGAGAATGGATCGTACGAATGAAATAGAATGGATTGTACGAATGAATTAGAAATGGATCGTACGAATGAATTAGAATAGATTGTATGAATGAATTAGAATGGATACATTTGTGCGAATGAATTAGAATGGATCGTACGAATGAATTAGAAAAGATCATACGAATGAATTAGAATGGATCGTACGAATGAATTAGAATAGATTTTGCGAATGAATTAGAATGGATCGTATGAATGAATTAGATTACGATCCATTCTAATTCATTCGTACGATCCATTCTAATTCATTCGTATGATCCATTCTAATTCATTTATTCGCACGAATGTATCCATTCTAATTCATTAGCACGAATGTATCCATTCTAATTCATTCGTACGATCCATTCTAATTCATTCGTACGATCCATTCTAATTCATTCGCACGATCCATTCTAATTCATTCGCACGATCCATTCTAATTCATTCGTATGATCCATTCTAATTCATTCGCATGAACCATTCTAATTAATTCGTACGATCGTGCTAGTGAATTAGAATGGATCGTACGAATGAATTAGAATAGATCGTACGAATGAATAAGAATGGATCGTACGAATGAATTTGAATGGATACATTCGTACGAATGAATTAGAATGGATCGTATGAATGAATTAGATTGGATCGTATTAATGAATTAGAATGGGTCGTACGAATGAATTAGAATGGATCGTACTTATGAATTAGAATGGATTGTATGAATGAATTAGAATTGATCGTATGAATGAATTATAAAAGATCGTACGAATGAATTAGAATGGATCGTATGAATGAATTAGAATGGATACATTCGTGCGAATGAATTAGAATGGATCATACGAATGAGTAAGAATGGATCGTACGAATGAAATAGAATGGATTGTACGAATCAATTAGAATAGATCATACGAATGAATTAGAATGGATCGTACGAATGAATTAGAATGGATTGTACGAATGAATTAGAATGGTTAAATTCGTGCGATGTACGAATGAATTAGAATGGATCGTACGAATAAAATCGAATGGATCGTATGAATGAGTTAGAATGGATCGTACGAATGAATTAGAATGGATCACACGAATGAATTAGAATGGATACATTCGTGCGAATGAATTACATGGATCATACGAATGAGTAAGAATGGATCGTACGAATGAAATAGAATGGATTGTATGAATGAATTATAATGGATCGCATGAATGAATTAGAATGGATACATTCGTGCGAATGAATTAGAATGGATCGTACGAATGAGTAAGAATGGATCGTACGAATGTATTCGTGCAAATGAATTAGAATGGATCGTATGTACGGATGAATTAGAATGGATCGTACGAATGAGTAAGAATAGATCGTACGAATGAAATAGAATAGATTGTACGAATGAATTAGAATGGATAGTACGAATGAATTATAATGGATCGTGTGAAAGAATTAGAATGGCTTGTATGAATGAATTAGAATGGATCGTATGAATGAATTAGAATGGATCGTATGAATGAAATAGAATGGATTGTACGAATGAATTAGAATGGATCGTACGAATGAATTACAATGGATCGTACGAATGAAATAGAATGGATACAAATGAATTAGAATGGATCTCGTACAATCCATTCTATTTCATTCGTACGATCCATTCTTACTCATTCGTACGATCCATTCTAATTTATTCGCACGAATGTATCCATTCTAATTCATTCGTATGATCCATTCTAATTCATTCGTACAACCCATTCTATTTCATTCGTACGATCCATTCTTACTCATTCGTATGATCCATTCTAATTCATTCGCACGAATGTATCCATTCTAATTCATTCGTACGATCCATTCTAATTCATTCGTACGATCCATTCTATTTCATTCATACGATCCATTCTAATTCATTCATACAATCCATTCTAATTCCTTCGTACGAATGAATTAGAATGGATCGTGCGAATGAATTAGAATGGATCGTACGAATGAATTAGAATGGATACATTCATACAATCTATTCTAATTCATTCACACGATCCATTCAAATTCATTCGTACGATCCATTCTAATTCATTCGTACAATCCATTCTATTTCATTCGTACGATTCATTCTTACTCATTCGTACGATCCATTCTAATTCATTCGCACGAATGTATCCACTCTAATTCATTCGTACAATCCATTCTAATTCTTTCACACGATCCATTCTAATTCATTCATACGATCCATTCTAATTCATTCGTACAATCCATTCTATTTCATTCGTACGATCCATTCTTACTCATTCGTATGATCCATTCTAATTCATTCGAACGAATGTATCCATTCTAATTCATTCGTACGATCCATTCTAATTCGTTCGTACGATCCATTCTAATTCATTCGTACAATTCATTCTAATTCATTCGCACAATCTATTCTAATTCATTCGTACGATCCATTCTAATTCATCTAATTCATTCGTATGATCCATTCTAATTCATTCATACAATCCATTCTATTTCATTCGTATGATCCATTCTTACTCATTCGTATGATCCATTCTAATTCATTCGCATGAATGTATCCATTCTAATTCATTCATACGATCCATTCTAATTCATTCGCACAATCTATTCTAATTCATTCGTACGAACCATTCTAATTCATTCGTACGATCCATTCAAATTCATTCGTACGATCCATTCTAATTCATTCGCACGAATGTATCCATTCTAATTCATTCATACAATCTATTCTAATTCATTCGTACGATCCATTCTAATTCATTCGTACAATCCATTCTATTTCATTCGTACGATCCATTCTTACTCATTCGTACGATCCATTCTCTGCCTCTGCGTTGTAGGCTCTGGTAGCATATTTTGTGGTTTCCCTTTCGGCAGGTCGCCTCTTCGTCTCTCGTCCCTTTCGGGCAACTTGATCATCCTCAACCTCAATTTCCCGTTGGATTCGATCAAACATTAAACCCAGGGAAAGAGGAGGATTGCGAATGAAGTCGTTGTAGATGTGCATGTCGAAACGGAGTGCATTCTGGAAAGCTAACATGATAGCTTCATCATCCAGATGCCTCCCAGAGAGGGCAGCGTGCTCATTGCGGAATCTCCTTGTGAAGCTGCGGAGACTCTCGTCGGAACCCATCCTTAACCGATAGAGGGAATCGAGCTTCTTCTCCGGCTTTAAATTAAGTTGATAATGTTGCACAAAGAGATTGGCTAAGACGCTGAACTGAGTAATGGATCCAGCTCGAAGGTTATGGTACCAATCGAGGGATGGCTCATCGAGGCTCCCGGCGAAGGTGCGGCAGAGCACGTTGTTCTCTTCTTCATGTGGCGTCAGGGCTTGTTTGAAAGAGAGTATATGGAGAGTTGGATCTCCTTTGACGCAATTGAATTTGGGGAGAGTGGGTGTTCTCCATCCCCTTGGAAATGCTGATTCGAATAAGCTTCGATGGAGGGGTCCGGTGGAGGAGTATCCATCCCTACGATCATGCCCTCGACTTGGATAGAGATCGAGGGGTAAGATCGGAAGGTCTTGTTTAGCAGGTTGGAGTCGCTGACGAAGGTCCGATCCGAGCCCACGTTGAAACGGAATGGATGGTGCTACTCTATTCTTAGAGGGCGCACCTTTTATCTGACATATTCTCGAGACATCTTGCTTTGAAGGGGCTTGTTTGTTGCAGTTGCGACCAAGAGAGGATTGAGAGGATTCGTCGTTGACGCGGTCCCAAACACTCTGCTTCCAGGGGGCAGCAGAGGGAGTTGGGTCGCGTCGGATCCTCTCGAGGGCAGCAGTGTCCATTGACCTCCGTTGTTCTGAGTGGATTGAGTGTCGCAGAAGATCAGCCTTCTCACTTGTGGAGGGGATCGGGAGAGCGATTCCAGCCTCGGAGGCTGCCTTCTTCAAAGCATCCCTCTCAGCGGTGAGGGTGGCGTTTTGCTTTGCCAATTGGAGCAGTTAGAAGTCGATTGCAGAGATTTGGTAAGTCGATGGAGGGTCTTCAGTAGGAGTGGGGGCTGTTTGCCCAATTGACTGTCGTGCGGGGTGGATGATCGATCGATCGATGGATCTTCCACTCCCTGAACGAACCCCCATCTCGGGGACAGCAAGGGGCTGTCCGAAGTTGAGCCTTTGACTCATTGAACGAGTCTCAGGACGAGGTTGTTGTTGAGTATTACTTCCTTCTGGTTGACCTTGATGTTTCGTCCTCGCCATTCAGAGAGCGAAAGGTGCAACGAGATTGCCGTTCAGTTGTCTGATCAACCGAGAGGGCGAGGAAGTTTGACTATCAAGATCGGTTGTAGGTTCAACCGATCAAGTAGTAGAGAGCTCGACTTTTTGATCGGATCCCACAGACGGCGCCAAACTGTGGGGGAAAATCTTCGTGCCGACCCGAAGACTCTCGCAGCACCAGTCAATTGAAAGTTCGAGTTGAAGATCGTTGATCGATCTGTCAATTGGAGTTGAAGTTACCTCTTTCGATATGTAAACAGAGAGGCAATCAGAGAGAGTTTGACACAAGAGATTGATCTCGGAGTTCAGCCGAAGCCTACGTCTCCGTGCTATAGGGAGCAACCCGAATTCACTAACACTTATGTTGGAGTGATCTCGACAGGCCGAGTATCACTGAAAACTCTGATCTCTTTGAGAGAAAAAGAAGATCAAAGAGAGGTGGAAGATGAGAAGTTAGAAATCCCAGAGCTCTGGTTTTTTAGAACTGAGAATTCGATCTTTTTTGAAATCCCATCCTTTTACATTCGAAGGCTCTGCTATTTATAGGATTCCCTGGGAGGAATTCCGGGGCAAATGGCGGTTTCTGCTGCCGTATCTGGGGATCCTCCAGGCAGGGCCGGTGGGTCCCTTGAAAGCCTTCAGGGGGATTCCAGAGGCTCGTGGGCCTGTCGGACAGGGCCGATGGGTCCCGCGATGGTCCTCGTGGGCCCACCAGGCAGGGCCGGTGGGTCCTGTGGTAGTCTTCGTGGGCCCACCAGGCAGGGTCGGTGGGTCCCGTGGTAGTCTTCGTGGGCCCACCAGGCAGGGCCGGTGGGTCCCGTGGTAGTCTTCGTGGGCCCACCAGGCAGGGCCGGTGGGTTCCGTGGTAGTCTTCGTGGGCCCACCAGGCAGCGCCGGTGGGTCCTGTGGTAGTCTTCGTGGGCCCACCAGGCAGGGCCGGTGGGTCCCTTGGTAGTCTTCGTGGGCCCACCAGGCAGGGCCGCTGGGTCCCGTGGTAGTCTTCGTGGGCCCACCAGGCAGGGTCGGTGGGTCCCGTGGTAGTCTTCGTGGGCCCACCAGGCAGGGCCGGTGGGTCCCGTGGTAGTTGGTAAACTTCTGCCAAAATTTGCACCCACAGTTACCCCCTCCAAGTTAGCTAGAGTTCGTTCTGGCTGGCTTGGATTTGGTGCAAAAAATAGCAATCCCCTGTCGCAAAAAGGCACGAAGAAGCTTGTCGAGTGTTAGCACAAAAAGGATTGGTCGGTCAATTTTGACCGATCGGTCAATTTTGACCGATCGGTCAAATTTGACCGATCGGTTAAATTTGACCGAACGGTCAATTTCAACCGGTCAAGGATTGAATGATCGGTCAAAAAACATGGTTTTTTGATCGATCCAGTAGAAATTTGACCGATCGGTTGATTTTGACCGATCGGTTAATTTTGACCGATCGGTCAATTTTGACCGATCGGTTAAATTTGACCGAACGGTCAATTTCAACCGGTCAAGGATTGAATGATCGATCAAAAAACATGGTTTTTTGACCGATCCAGTGGAAATTTGACCGATCGGTTGATTTTGACCGATCGGTCAATTTTGACCGATCGGTCAAATTTGACCGATCGGTTAAATTTGACCGAACGGTCAATTTCAACCGGTCAAGGATTGAATGATCGGTCAAAAAACATGGTTTTTTGACTGATCTAGTGGAAATTTGACCGATCGGTTGATTTTGACCGATCGGTCAATTTTGACCGATCGGTCAAATTTGACCGATCGGTTAAATTTGACCGAACGGTCAATTTCAACCGGTCAAGGATTGAGTGATCGGTCAAAAAACATGGTTTTTTGACCGATCCAGTGGAAATTTGACCGATCGGTTGATTTTGACCGATCGGTCAAATTTGGCCGATCGGTTAAATTTGACCGAACGGTCAATTTCAACCGGTCAAGGATTGGGTGATCGGCAAAAAACCCTCAGTTTTTTGCTAGATCTAGTAGAAAATCGACCGATCGGTTGATTTCGGCCGAACGATCATATGTGACCGTTCGGCTAAAATCAGCCGGTCAAGGTTTGGGTGATCGGCAAAAAACCTTAGTTTTTCGCCGGATCTAGTAGAAAATCGACCGATCGGTTGATTTCGGCCGAACGGTCATATGTGACCGTTCGGCTAAAATCAGCCGGTCAAGGTTTGGGTGATCGGCAAAAAAACCTTAGTTTTTCACCGGATCTAGTAGAAAATCGATCGATCGGTTGATTTTGGCCGAACGGTCATATGTGACCGTTCGGCTAAAATCAGCCGGTCAAAGTTTGAGTTGAACCTGTACTTTTGAAGTGGCATAGCTTGTTCTACTCTTTTGATCTTTGGTAGTTTTGAATATCGATGGAATTTGATTTTTTCTGTTTTTGCATCATTGGTCTTTTTTGAATGGTTCTTCTGAGCCAGCGGTCCGGTTCACTTGGACCGGTGGTTTGCTTGGACTGGTGGTCTGACGTTTCGCCTGGTCGCGACTGTTCGTCTGGTTTTGCGCTTGCTACGGATGGATGCCACGTGTACCTACAAAAACATGCGATTTGATATGGTAAAGACACGTGTCTTCTCGATTTGCGTACCTGTTTTACCCTGGGTATATAAGTTTCACTGGCTGTCATTTTTCGCCTCACGCTTCCAAAAATTTTCGAAGTCCAGATTCTTTGCTTCCCATTTCTTGTTCATCTCCTTTCGATCGGTCAAATGGCATCTTCGGGCAGTTCGAAGAAGGGTGCAGTTCCATCCAAGAGAAAGGGGAAGGAAGTTGTTGAGGAAACGACTGTCTCGAAGGGCCGTGGCAAAGGCAGGGCCGAATTGATCGAACTTGGTCAACTTGGTAAGAGGCATCAGGGAGTTGGGTTTGCTTCAGCCCCATCAAGGCCAGAGCAGATCCCCAAGGCAAAGTTTGTCCTCCGCCCTCAACTACCTCTATCGGTGGAACCAGAATTTGGGTATAACATAGGGGGCAAACTCACAGATGCGAAGAGGGAGAAACTGCATAAGCTGCTAGCATGTTTTACTGAGGGGAAGTCCCGGCCAGCGCTTCCAGGAATTCTGTCAGCTTTTGGTATTGATAGGCGGACAGTCTTTGTTTCGTGGGCGAGCAAGGAGCAAGTGATGGGAACTATCGTCACAATCGGCTAGCTCAACTGCGGACTGCGCCTTCCACTGCCTCCTTTCGCTGCGAGGTTATTGAATATTTCTGGTCTCTGTCCCGGGCAGGTGACTGGAAACTCCTGGAGGATCATCTATGCTTTCTGTCAAGTAGAGTCAGACTTCCAGGAGGAGCTGAGGAAATGCTATTCCAGCCTTCCCAAAGGTGAAGAAGCTCGGATTGAGTTCGGATATTTCTTTTACCATTACCGATGGGCCTGGAGGAAAGATAGCCCCTTCTATTATCTGACGGGTGTCTCTGCCCTGCGCCCAATCATCGATACCATCGGCTCCGACAAACTATACACGGACTGGCCGCTGTCGGTGTCGGGTGCCTGGACTCCAATGTCAGTCCCGGAGGTTCCTCGGTACAAGGTGCAGGAAGAGATAGACATGTTCTGTGCAGGAGGAGCTCTCGCGTGGCCTCCGGAGCAGGTGGGGTCTCTCGATAATCTCTTCCTGGAGTTGACCTGTGGGACCCGATCTTAGAAGCAGTTCTCGAACTGCCCGGTCCGTCACGGCAAGGCCAACCTCCTCCATCGATCGAAGCTTCGATACGAAGACAATGAGGTCATCTACTCTGATTACGAGGAAGACCCTCAGTCTGGAAAAATTGTTAGAAGGCTTCGATTCGAGAAGAAGATTTATGGAGCCAGGCGCAGCTTGCCCTCGAAGGAGAAGCTGGTAATTCCAAAGGGCCCGGCGAAGAAGAAGAGAAAAGTCCCCATCAAGCAGGAGGAGGATGAGGAGAAAAAGAATGATGAAGATGACGAAGAGGAGGTAGAGAGGGAGAAGGAGGGCGGAGATGAGGAGGATGAGGGCACAGGCAGCGACGGGAAAGACGAAGAAGATGGGGAAGATGAATATGAGGATGATGAAGATGGGGATGATGAAGATGGGGGTGGTGAGGAAGAAATTCCTCCCACCCCCACTGATGGTGGTCAAGGATATGGGGGTGGTGAGGAAGAAATTCCTCCCACCCCCACTGGTGGTGCTGACGAGGAATCGCAGCCTATCCTCATAAACGAGGATAAGGCTCGCAAGATGGAGGAAGTTTTGGATGCAACGGGCGATGGCCCCAAGGTGATTCCCATCTACGACTTTGGGGAGTTAAAGAAGAACCCCTTGCGCTTCAAGATCAGGATATCAGGGAGTGGTGGGGTTGGAAGCAACCCTACACCCCTCGATCAGATACCTCCCGAGATTCCCCGCCTGGAAGGGGCAACCACAAGTGGGGGTGTGGAGGTTGAACAACCCCCACCACCCTCACGATCTCTGGCTGAAGAAGTAGCTGCCATGGTGGCAGGGCTCGACCATTCGAGCGGGCATAAGGACGAAGGGGGAGCTTCACCTCCTCAAGACGTTCCCTCTCCTGCTCATTTGGAGAGAGGAAGTCGGGTTGGTGAAGCCACTCCTCAACCCTTGCCAGAGCCAACCCCGATCAAGGAGAAATCGACCCCCAAGGGTAAGAGCTCCGATCGTGGAAAGGGAAAGGCTCCTCAGGTCGAGGCTTCAGGTACCTGTACTGACTTGCCTTGATTGACTCGCTGTTAAAGTTTGAAAATATTCTAACACTTTGATCTCTTGTGTCAATTGTAGGTACGCCTGTTGGCTCGACTCCAAAGATGAAGAGCTTGGGTGATGTTGACATCAACCATCCGACCAGCGTGATCAGGAAGCTCTGCAATATTCCTGAAGCTACTTTTGAAGAAGCCTTCGATCGGCTTGAAGTAGTGGTACGTGCATATGCTCGATCAATTATTCCAATTGTGTCTTTGAGATAATTCTAACTCTTTGTCCATCTGCAGACTGGAGCCTGTTTGAGAATTGCAAGCAAGCTCTCCAGGAAGGCAGGAGAACGAGAGGCCGCCTCTGAGGTGTCTCGTTTGACAGCCGAACTGAAGACTGTGAGCGAGGAAAGAGATGGGCTGAGGGAGGTCCTGAGTTCGAAGAAACAATCTCTCAAGGCCAAGATCGAGGATCTTCGCAAGGGGAAGTTGGAGATCAAGGGGCTGCAGGACCGTTGCGAGGCGCAGAGTCATGAACTCCAATCCTTGAAGAATCGGATCGCCAAGGTAGAGGACGTGTCCTGTGGTCGCGCCGACAAGATCAAGGAGCTGAAAGAACAACTTGCTGCTCAACATGCTGCTTCCACTGCCCGGGAGGAGATTTCCAAGAAGGCATTGGAGCATGCATTATCTGAATGCAGGAGTTACAAAGAAACGACCGAGAAAGCGGCAGAGGTACTCAGGGTACATGTCAGCAGTGTCCGATCTTCGAAAGCTTCGATTGCGAGCAAGCCTCGTGGCGAATCTGAAGGAGAGAAGTCACGCGCGCAAAGTGTGGTCAAGCCTTGAGATCTTCTGTCGTCTTTTTTTGTCGTTTGAATCTTGTAAACTCTCAATATGTAACAGCTCACTCCTGTACTTGATCAATTTTTTGATAATAGAGATTTTTGATGTTTGAAATTGAATGTCTTGTGTCAAACTCTTTGAATGCTATATTCTGGATAATCTTGGAGCGCTTGAAGGTACATACATTTGAATGTAAGGGGCTGAGTCGCAACTTGATCACCCAAACTGTTGAGTAACTTGAAAATTGAAGGTTGTCGTAGCAAAACTTGAAATCGTTAACATTTGCACGTAAAGGGTCGTGTCGCAACACGAGGCCCTAAACTTGTTAAACGACCTGATAGCTTGAAATTGAGAGTTGTGCTGTTTCACAACCCGAAACCGTTTAACATTTGCACGTAAAGGGTCGTGTCGCAACACGAAGCCCTAAACTTGTTAAACGACCTGGTAGATTGAAATTGAGAGTTGTGCTGTTTCACAACCCGAAATCGTTTAACATTTGCACGTAAAGGGTCGTGTCGCAACACGAGGCCCTAAACTTGTTAAACGACCTGGTAGCTTGAAATTGAGAGTTGTGCTGTTTCACAACCCGAAATCGTTTAACATTTGCACGTAAAGGGTCGTGTCGCAACACGAGGCCCTAAACTTGTTAAACGACCTGGTAGCTTGAAGGTTGAGCTGGCTCAACTTGAATTTGCTTGAAGGTTTGAAACTGAATGTTGCAGTCTCATAACTCAGAATTCGAACGGACAAGTAGACGTTTGAGAGCAATCTTTATTCAGCATAGAATTTACATCATAGATAGAACAAGTTACGATTCCAAACATTCCAAGCCCGTGGCAGTCGATAGAATCCTTTGCGTCCTCCTGATTTGACTTTGTATAGACCTTCCCAGTTGGGAGCTAGTTTCCAGCTGCTGTGTTCTCTGGCAATACGAATGGTTGCTTGAAAGTTGACCCTCTCCAACTCCCAGATCTTTCAATCTCGAGGGAGATCTTCACTGTTGATGTTTGAAGGAATGATCTTGTCTGTCTTTGACAAATTCTTGAAGATGACCTTCATGTAACAAGTCTTCCAAATGATATCTTAACCGGCGGCACTGATCAGTAGAATGGCCGTGACTGCGATGGAAATCACAGTAGACGGTTTTGTCTGCGGTGACTTTAGTGTCAGGCTGCAGTGGATTAGGCCATCGGAGGAACTCTTCATGCTGAATTCGATCGAGGATCTGTTCGATTGGTAGATTCCATTTGGTAAAAGTAGTCTTCTTTGGAGGAGATCGGCGTCCATCGTTTCTTGATCGCTTAGGTGCGAGATGAATCTCTGCCTCTGCGTTGTAGGCTCTGGTAGCATATTTTGTGGTTTCCCTTTCGGCAGGTCGCCTCTTCATCTCTCGTCCCTTTCGGGCAACTTGATCATCCTCAACCTCAATTTCCCGTTAGATTCGATCAAACATTAAACCCAGGGAAAGAGGAGGATTGCGAATGAAGTCGTTGTAGATGTGCATGTCGAAACGGAGTGCATTCTGGAAAGCTAACATGATAGCTTCATCATCCAGATGCCTCCCAGAGAGGGCAGCGTGCTTATTGCGGAATCTCCTTGTGAAGCTGCGGAGACTCTCGTCGGAACCCATCCTTAACCGATAGAGGGAATCGAGCTTCTTCTCCGGCTTTAAATTAAGTTGATAATGTTGCACAAAGAGATTGGCTAAGACGCTGAACTGAGTAATGGATCCAGCTCGAAGGTTATGGTACCAATCGAGGGATGGCTCATCGAGGCTCCCGGCGAAGGTGCGGCAGAGCACGTTGTTCTCTTCTACATGTGGCGTCAGGGCTTGTTTGAAAGAGAGTATATGGAGAGTTGGATCTCCTTTGACGCAATTGAATTTGGGGAGAGTGGGTGTTCTCCATCCCCTTGGAAATGCTGATTCGAATAAGCTTCGATGGAGGGGTCCGGTGGAGGAGTATCCATCCCTACGATCATGCCCTCGACTTGGATAGAGATCGAGGGGTAAGATCGGAAGGTCTTGTTCAGCAGGTTGGAGTCGCTGACGAAGGTCCGATCCGAGCCCACGTTGAAACGGAATGGATGGTGCTACTCTATTCTTAGAGGGCGCACCTTTTATCTGACATATTCTCGAGACATCTTGCTTTGAAGGGGCTTGTTTGTTGCAGTTGCGACCAAGAGAGGATTGAGAGGATTCGTCGTTGAGGCGGTCCCAAACACTCTGCTTCCAGGGGGCAGCAGAGGGAGTTGGGTCACGTCGGATCCTCTCGAGGGCAGCAGTGTCCATTGACCTCCGTTGTTCTGAGTGGATTGAGTGTCGCAGAAGATCAGCCTTCTCACTTGTGGAGGGGATCGGGAGAGCGATTCCAGCCTCGGAGGCTGCCTTCTTCAGAGCATCCCTCTCAGCGGTGAGGGTGGCGTTTTGCTTTGCCAATTGGAGCAGTTGGAAGTCGATTGCAGAGATTTGGTAAGTCGATGGAGGGTCTTCAGCAGGAGTGGGGGCTGTTTGCCCAATTGACTGTCGTGCGGGGTGGATGATCGATCGATCGACGGATCTTCCACTCCCTGAACGAACCCCCATCTCGGGGACAGCAAGGGGCTGTCCGAAGTTGAGCCTTTGACTCATTGAACGAGTCTCAGGACGAGGTTGTTGTTGAGTATTACTTCCTTCTGGTTGACCTTGATGTTTCGTCCTCGCCATTCAGAGAGCGAAAGGTGCAACGAGATTGCCGTTCAGTTGTCTGATCAACCGAGAGGGCGAGGAAGTTTGACTATCAAGATCGGTTGTAGGTTCAACCGATCAAGTAGTAGAGAGCTCGACTTTTTGATCGGATCCCACAGACGGCGCCAAACTGTGGGGGAAAATCTTCGTGCCGACCCGAAGACTCTCGCAGCACCAGTCAATTGAAAGTTCGAGTTGAAGATCGTTGATCGATCTGTCAATTGGAGTTGAAGTTACCTCTTTCGATATGTAAACAGAGAGGCAATCAGAGAGAGTTTGACACAAGAGATTGATCTCGGAGTTCAGCCGAAGCCTACGTCTCCGTGCTATAGGGAGCAACCCGAATTCACTAACACTTATGTTGGAGTGATCTCGACAGGCCGAGTATCACTGAAAACTCTGATCTCTTTGAGAGAAAAAGAAGATCAAAGAGAGGTGGAAGATGGGAAGTTAGAAATCCCAGAGCTCTGGTTTTTTAGAACTGAGAATTCGATCTTTTTTGAAATCCCATCCTTTTACATTCGAAGGCTCTGCTATTTATAGGATTCCCGGGAAGGAATTCCGGGGCAAATGGCGGTTTCTGCTGCCGTATCTGGGGATCCTCCAGGCAGGGCCGGTGGGTCCCTTGACAGCCTTCAGGGGGATTCCACAGGCTCGTGGGCCTGTCGGACAGGGCCGATGGGTCCCGCGGTGGTCCTCGTGGGCCCACCAGGCAGGGCCGGTGGGTCCTGTGGTAGTCTTCGTGGGCCCACCAGGCAGGGCCGGTGGGTCCCGTGGTAGTCTTCGTGGGCCCACCAGGCAGGGCCGGTGGGTCCCGTGGTAGTCTTCGTGGGCCCACCAGGCAGGGCCGGTGGGTCCTGTGGTAGTCTTCGTGGGCCCACCAGGCAGGGCCGGTGGGTCCCGTGGTAGTCTTCGTGGGCCCACCAGGCAGGGCCGGTGGGTCCCGTGATAGTCTTCGTGGGCCCACCAGGCAGGGCCGGTGGGTCCCGTGGTAGTCTTCGTGGGCCCACCAGGCAGGGCCGGTGGGTCCCGTGGTAGTTGGTAAACTTCTGCCAAAATTTGCACCCACAGTATCCATTCTAATTCATTCGTACGATCCATTCTAATTCATTCGTACGATCCATTCTAATTCATTTGTACAATCCATTCTATTTCATTCGTGTGATCCATTCTTACTCATTCGTATGATCCATTCTAATTCATTTGCACGAATGTATCCATTCTAATTCATTCGTACGATCCATTCTAATTCATTCGTACGATCCATTCTAATTCATTCGTACGATCCATTCTAATTCATTCGTACGATCCATTCTAATTCATTCGCATGATCTATTCTAATTCATTCATACGAATGTATCCATTCTAATTCATTCATATGATCCTTTCTAATTCATTCGCACGATCCATCCTAATTCATTCGCATGAATGAATCCATTCTAATTCATTCGTACAATCCATTCTATTTTATTTGTACGATCCATTCTTACTTATTCGTACGATCCATTTTAATTCATTCGCCCGAATGTATCCATTCTAATTCGTTCGTACGATCCATTCTAAGTCATTCGCACAATCTATTCTAATTCATTCGTACGATTCATTCTTATTCATTCGTACGATCTATTCTAATTCATTCGTACGATCCATTCAAATTTACTAGCACGATCGTACGAATTAATTAGAATGGTTTGTGCGAATGAATTAGAATAGATTGTGCGAATGAATTAGAATGGATTATATGAATGAATTAGAATGGATCGTACGAATGAATTAGAATAGATTGTGCGAATGAATTAGAATGGATCGTACGAATGAATTAGAATGGATACATTCGTGCGAATGAATTAGAATGGATACAATCGTGCGTACGATCCATTCTAATTCATTTGCACAATCTATTCTAATTCATTCGTACGATCCATTCTAATTCATTCGCACGATCAATTCTAATTCATTCGCACGAATGAATCCATTCTAATTCATTCGTACAATCCATTCTATTTCATTCGTACGATGCATTCTTACACATTCGTACGATCCATTCTAATTCATTCGCACGAATGTATCCACTCTAATTCATTCGTACGATCCATTCTAATTCATTCGTACGATCCATTCTAATTCATTCGTACAATCCATTCTATTTCATTCATACGATCCATTCTTACTCATTCGTACGATCCATTCTAATTCATTCATACGAATGTATCCATTCTAATTCATTCGTACGATCCATTCTAATTCATTCGTACGATCTATTCTAATTCATTCATACGATCCATTCTAATTTTTTCACACGATCCATTCTAATTCATTCGTACGATCCATTCTAATTCATTCGTACAATCCATTCTATTTCATTCGTACGATCCATTTTTACTAATTCGTACGATCCATTCTTATTCATTCGCATGAATATATCCATTCTAATTCATTCGTACGATCCATTCTAATTCATTCGTACAATCTCTTCTAATTCATTCGTACGAATGAATTAGAATGGCTACATTCGTGCCAATGAATTAGAATGAATCATACGAATGAGTAAAAATGGATCGTACGAATGATATATAATGGATCGTACGAAGGAATCAGAATGGATCATACGAATGAATTAGAATGGATCATATGAATGAATTAGAATGGATCGTGTGAAAGAATTAGAATGGATTGAATTAGAATGGATCGTACGATCCATTCTAATTCATTCGCACGATCATTTCTAATTCATTCGTACAATCCATTCTAATTCTTTCACACGATCCATTCTAATTCATTCGTACGATCCATTCTAATTCATTCGCACGATCCATTCTAATTCATTCATACGATCCATTCTAATTCATTCGCACGAATGACTCCATTCTAATTCATTCGTACGATCCATTCTAATTCATTCGCACAATCTATTCTAATTCATTCGTACGATCCATTCTAATAATTTATTCGTAGGATCCATTCTAATTCATTCATACGATCCATTCTAATTCATTCATACAATCCATTGTAATTCTTTCACACGATCCATTCGAATTAACTCATACGATCCATTCTAATTCATTCATACGATCCATTCTTATTCATTCGCACGAATGTATCCATTCTAATTCATTCGTACGATCCATTCTAATTCATTCGTACGATCCATTCTAATTCATTCGTACGATCCATTCTTTTTCATTCCCATGAATGTATCCATTCTAATTCATACGTACGATCCATTCCAATTCATTCGCCTTCGTACGATCCATTCTAATTCATTCCCATGAATGTTTCCATTCTAATTGATACGTACGATCCATTCTATTTCATTCGTGCGATCCATTCTTACTCATTCGTACGATCCATTCTAATTCATTCACACGAATGTATCCATTCTAATTCATTCGTACGATCCATTCTAATTCATTCGATCCATTCTAATACATTCATATGATCCATTCTAATTCATTCATACAATCCATTCTAATTCTTTCACACGATCCATTCTAATTCATTCGTACGATCCATTCTAATTCATTCGTACAATCCATTTTATTTCATTCGTACGATCCATTCTTACTCATTCGTACGATCCATTCTAATTCATTCGTACATACGATCCATTCTAATTCATTTGCATGAATACATTCGTACGATCCATTCTTAATTATTCGTACGATCCATTTTAATTCATTCGCACGAATGTATCGCTTCTAATTCATTCGTACGATCCATTCTAATTTATTCGTACAATCCATTCTATTTCATTCGTACGATCCATTCTTACTCATTCGTATGATCCATTCTAATTCATTCGCACGAATGTATCTATTCTAATTCATTCGTACGATCCATTCTAATTCATTCATACGATCCATTCTAATTCATTCGTACATACCATTCTATTTCATTCGTACGATCCATTCTTACTCATTCGTATGATCCATTCTAATTCATTCGTATGAATGTATCCATTCTAATTCATTCGTACGATCCATTCTAATTCATTCGTACGATCCATTCTAATTGATTCATACGATCCATTCTAATTCATTCATACAATCCATTCTAATTCTTTCATACGATCTATTCTAATTAATTCGTACGATCCATTCAAATTCATTCGTACAATCCATTCTATTACATTCATACGATCCATTCTATTTCATTCATACGATCCATTCTTACTCATTCGTACGATCCATTCTAATTCATTCGCACGAATGTATCCATTCTAATTCATTCGTACGATCCATTCTAATTCATTCGTACAATCCATTCTATTTCATTCGTACGAATGAATTAGAATGGATACATTCATGCGAATAAATTAGAATGGATCATACGAATGAGTAAGAATGGATCGTACGAATGAAATAGAATGGATCGTACGAAGGAATTAGAATGGATCATACGAATGAATTAGAATGGATCGTATGAATGAATTAGAATGGATCGTGTGAAAGAATTAGAATGGATTGAATTAAAATGGATCGTACGATCCATTCTAATTCATTCGCACGATCCATTCTAATTCATTCGTACAATGCATTCTAATTCGTTCACACGATCCATTCTAATTCATTCGTATGATCCATTCTAATTCATTCGCACGATCCATTCTAATTCATTCGCACGATCCATTCTAATTCATTCGCACGAATGTATCCATTCTAATTCATTCGTACGATCCATTCTAATTCATTCGCACAATCTATTCTAATTCATTCGTACGATCCATTCTAATAATTCATTCGTACGATCCATTCTAATTCATTCATACGATCCATTCTAATTAATTCATACAATCCATTCTATTTCTTTCACACGATCCATTCAAATTCACTCATACGATCCATTCTAATTCATTCATACGATTCATTCTAATTCATTTGCACGAATGTATCCATTCTAATTCATTCGTATGATCCATTCTAATTCATTCGTACGATCCATTCTAATTCATTCGTACGATCCATTCTTATTCATTCCCATGAATGTATCCATTCTAATTCATACGTACGATCCATTCTAATTCATTCGCCTTCGTACGATCCATTCTAATTCATTCCCATGAATGTATCCATTCTAATTGATTCGGACGATCCATTCTATTTCATTCGTACGATCCATTCTTACTCATTCTACGATCCATTCTAATTCATTCACACGAATGTATCCATTCTAATTCATTCATACGATCCATTCAAATTCATTCATATGATCCATTCTAATTCATTCATAAGATCCATTCTAATTCATTCATACAATCCATTCTAATTCTTTCACACGATCCACTGTAATTAATTCGTACGATCCATTCTAATTCATTCGTACAATCCATTCAATTTCATTCATACGATCCATTCTTACTCATTCGTACGATCCATTCTAATTCATTCGTACATACGATCCATTCTAATTCATTTGCACGAATACATTCGTACGATCCATTCTTACTCATTCATACGATCCATTTTAATTCATTCGCACGAATGTATCCATTCTAATTCATTCGTACGATCCATTCTAATTCATTCGTACAATCCATTCTATTTCATTCGTACGATCCATTCTTACTCATTCGTATGATCCATTCTAATTCATTCGCACGAATGTATCCATTCTAATTCATTCGTACGATCTATTCTATTTCATTCGTACGATGCATTCTAATTCATTCGTACAATCCATTCTATTTCATTCGTACGATCCATTCTTACTCATTCGTATGATCCATTCTAATTCATTCGCATGAATGTATGCATTGTAATTCATTCGTACAATCCATTCTAATTCATTCGTACGATCCATTCTAATTCATTCATACGATCTATTCTAATTCATTCATACAATCCATTCTAATTCTTTCACATGATCTATTCTAATTCATTCGTATGATCCATTCTAATTCAATCGTATAATCCATTCTATTTCATTCGTACGATCCATTCTTACTTATTCGTACGATCGATTCTAATTCATTCGCACGAATGTATCCATTCTAATTCATTCGTATGATCCATTCTAATTCATTAATACAATCCATTCTATTTGATTCGTACGATCCATTCTTACTCATTCGTATGATCCATTCTAATTCATTCGCACGAATGTATCCATTCTAATTCATTCGTACGATCCATTCTAATTCATTCGTATGATCCATTCTAATTCATTCGTATGATCCATTCTTACTCATTCGTATGATCCATTCTAATTCATTCGCACGAATTTATCCATTCTAATTCATTCGTACGATCCATTCTAATTCATTCATACGATCCATTCTGATTCATTCATACAATCTATTCTAATTCTTTCACACGATCCATTCTAATTCATTCGTACGATCCATTCTAATTCATTCGTATAATCCATTCTATTTCATTCGTACGATCCATTCTTACGCACGAACCATTCTAATTCATTCATATGATCGTTTCTAATTCATTCATACGATCCATTCTAATTCATTCGTACGAAGGAATTAGAATGGATCATACGAATAAATTAGAATGGATCATACGCGTACGATCCATTCTAATTCATAAGTACGATCCATTCAAATTCATTCGTATGATCTATTCTAATTCATTCGCACAAATTTATCCATTCTAATTCATTCGTACGATCCATTCTTACTCAATCGTATGATCCATTCGTGCAAAAGAATTAGAATGGATTGTTTGAATGAATGAATTAGAATGGATTGTATGAATGAATTAGAATGGATCATGCGAATGAATTAGAATGGATCGTACGAATGAATAAGAATGGATCGTACGAATGAATTAGAATGGATCGTACTTATGAATTAGAATGGATCTTACGCGTATGATCCATTCTAATTCATTCGTACGATCCATTCTAATTCATTCGCACGATCCATTCTAATTCATTAATACGATCAATTCTAATTTATTCGTATGAATGAATTAGAATGGATCGTACGAATGAAATAGAATGGATTGTACGAATGAATTAGAATGGATCGTACGAATGAATTAGAATGGATCGTGTGACATACAATCCATTCTAATTCATTCGTATGATCCATTCTAATTCATTTGTATCCATTCTATACGATCCATTCTAATTCATTCGTACGATCCATTCTAATTCATTCGTACAATCCATTCTATTTCATTCGTACGATCCATTCTTACTCATTCGTATGATCCATTCTAATTCATTCGCATGAATGTATCCATAATGGATCATACGAATGAGTAAGAATGGATCGTACGAATGAAATAGAATGGATTGTGCGAATGAATTAGAATGGACCGTACGAATGAATTAGACGTACGAATGAATTAGAATGGATACATTCTTGGGAATAAATTAGAATGGATCATACGAATGAGTAAGAATGGATCGTCATTCTAATTCATTCGTATGATCCATTCTAATTCATTTGTATCCATTCTATTTCATTCGCACGATCCATTCGAATTCATTCGCACGATCCATTCTAATTCATTCATATGATCCATTCTAATTCATTCATACAATCCATTCTAATTCTTTCACACGATCCATTCTAATTCATTCGTACGATCCATTCTAATTCATTCGTACAATCCATTCTATTTCATTCGTACGATCCGTTCTTACTCATTCGTATGATCCATTCTAATTCATTCGTACGATCCATTCTAATTCATTCGTACAATCCATTCCAATTCATTCGCACGATCCATTCTAATTCATTCATAGGATCCATTCTAATTCATTCATACGATCCATTCTAATTCATTCCTACAATCCATTCTAATTCATTCGCCCGATCCATTCTAATTCATTCATACGATCCATTCTATTCGAATGGATCATACGATCCATTCGAATTCATTCGCACGATCCATTCTAATTCATTCATACGATCCATTCTAATTCATTCATACAATGCTTTCTAATTCTTTCACACGATCCATTCTAATTCATTCGTACGATCCATTCTATTTCATTCGTACAATCCATTCTATTTCATTTGTACGATCCATCCTTACTCATTCGTATGATCCATTCTAATTCATTCGTACGATCCATTCTAATTCATTTGTACGATCCATTCTAATTCATTCGTACAATCCATTCTATTTCATTCGTACGATCCATTCTTACTCATTCGTATGATCCATTCTAATTCATTCGCACGAATGTATCCATTCTAATTCATTCGCACGAATGTATCCATTCTAATAGATTGTGCGAATGAATTAGAATGGATCGTACGAATGAATTAGAATGGATCGTACGAATGAATTAGAATGGATCATACGAATGAGTAAGAATGGATCGTACGAACGAATTAGAATGGATCGTACGAATGAATTAGAATGGATCGTACGAAGGAATTAGAATGGATCGTACGAATGAATTAGAATGGATCGTACGAATGAATTAGAATCGATCGTACAAATGAATTAGAATGGATCGTACGAAGGAATTAGAATGGATCGTACGAATGAATTTGAATGGATATATTCGTGCAAATGAATTAGAATAGATCGTATGAATGTATTAGAATGGATCGTATGAGTGAATTAGAATGGATCGGACGAATGAATTAGAATGGATTGTATGAATGAATTAGAATTGATACATTCGTGCGAATGAATTAGAATTGATCGTACGAATGAATTAGAATGGATCGTGCGAATGAATTAGAATGGATCGTACGAATGAATTAGAATGGATCGTACGAATAAACTAGAATGGATACATTCGTGCGAATGAATTAGAATGGATCGTACGAATGAATTAGAATGGATCGTACGAATGAATTAGAATGGATCTTATGAATGAATTAGAATGGATCGTACGAATGAATTAGAATGGATCGTACGAATGAATTAGAATGGATACATTCGTGCGAATGAATTAGAATGGATCGGACGAATGAATTAGAATGAATCGTACGAATGAATTAGATTGGATCAAATGAATGAATTAGAATGGTTACATTCATGCGAATGAATTAGAATGGATCGTACGAATGGATTAGAATGGATCGTACAAATGGATTAGAATGGATACATTCGAGCGAATGAATTAGAATAGATCGTACGAATGAAATAGAATGGATCGTACGAATGGATTAGAATGGATACCTTTGTGCATATGAATTAGAATGGATCGTACAAATGAATTAGAATGGATACATTCGTGCGAATGAATTAGAATGGATCGTGCGAATCAATTAGACTTGATAGTTCGAATGAATAAGAATAGATCATACAAATGAATTAGAATGGATCGTACGAATTAATTAGAATGGATACATTCGTGCGAATGAATTAGAATGGATTGTATGTAAGAATTAGAATGGATCGTACGAATGAATTAGAATGGATCATACGAATTAATTAGAATGGATCATACGAATGAATTAGAATGGATCGTACGAATGAATTAGAATGGATCGTACGAATGAATTGGAATGGATACATTCGTGCGAATGAATTAGAATGGATTGTGCGAATCAATAAGAACAGATCGTGCGAATGAATTAGAATGGATCGTACGATTGAATTAGAATGGATCGTGCGAATGAATTTGAATGGATCGTACGAATGAATTAGAATGGATACATTTGTGCGAATGAATTAGAATGGATCGTACGAATGAATTAGAATGGATCGTATGAATGAATTAGAATGGATCGTACGAATGAATTAGAATGGATCGTGCGAATGAATTAGAATGGATCGTACGAATGAATTAGAATGGATCTTACGAATGAACTAGAATGGATACATTCATGCGAATGAATTAGAATGGATCGTACGAATGAATTAGAATGGATCGTGCGAATGAATTCGAATGGATCGTATGAATTCATTCTAATTCATTCATACAATCCATTCTAAATCTTTCACACGATCTATTCTAATTCATTCGTAGGATCCATTCTAATTCATTCGTACAATCTATTCTATTTCATTCGTACGATCCATTCTTACTCATTCGTATGATCCATTCTAATTCATTCGGACGAATGTATCCATTCTAATTTATTCGTACGATCCATTCTAATTCATTCGTACGAACCATTCTAATTCATTCGTACGATCCATTCTAATTCATTCGTCCGATCCATTCTAATTCATTCGCACGAATGTATCCATTCTAATTCATTCGTACGGTCCATTCTAATTCATTCGCACAATCCATTCTATTTCATTCGTACGATCCATTCTTACTCATTCGTATGATCCATTATGGATACATTCGTGCGAATGAATTAGAATGGATCATACGAATGAGTAAGAATGGATCGTACGAATGAAATAGAATGGATTGTGCGAATGAATTAGAATGGATCGTACGAATGAATTAGAATGGATCGTGTGAAAGAATTAGAATGGATTGTATGAATGAATTAGAGTAGATCGTATGAATGAATTAGAATGGATCGTACGAATGAATTAGAATGGATCGTACGAATGAACTAGAATGGATACATTCGTGCGAATGAATTAGAATGGATCGTACGAATGAATTAGAATGGATCTTACGAATGAATTAGAATGGATCTTACGAATGAATTAGAATGGATCGTACGAATGCACAATCCATGCTAATTCATTCATTCGATCAATTCCAATTCATTAGCACGATCCATTCTAATTCATTCGTACGATCCATTCTAATTCATTCGCACGATCCATTCTAATTCATTCGTACGATCCATTCTAATTCTTTCCCACGATCCATTCTAATTCATTCGTACGATCCATTCTAATTCATTCGTACGATCTATTCTAATTCATTCGTACGATCCATTCTAATTCATTCGTACGATCCATTCTAATTCCTTCGTACGATCCATTCTAATTCATTCATACAATCCATTCTAATTCTTTCACACGATCCATTCTAATTCATTCGTACGATCCATTCTAATTCATTCGTGCAATCCATTCTATTTCATTCGTACGATCCATTCTTACTCATTCGTACGATCCATTCTAATTCATTCACACGAATGTATCCATTCGTACGAATGAATTTGAATAGATTGTACGAATGAATTAGAATGGATCGTACGAATGAATTAGAATGGATCGTACGAAGGAATTAGAATGGATCGTATGAATGAATTAGAATGGATCGTACGAATGAATTAGAATAGATCGTACGAATGAATTAGAATGGATCGTACGAAGGAATTAGAATGGATCGTACGAATAAATTAGAATGGATATATTCGTGCAAATGAATTAGAATGGATCGTATGAATGTATTAGAATGGATCGTATGAGTGAATTAGAATGGATCGTACGAATGAATTAGAATGGATTGTATGAATGAATTAGAATGGATCGTACGAATGAATTAGAATGGATCGTACGAATGGATTAGAATGGATCCTACGAATGGATTAGAATGGATACCTTTGTGCATATGAATTTGAATGGATCGTACGAATGAATTAGAATGGATCGTATTAATGAATTAGAATGGATTGTACGAATGAATTAGAATGGATACATTCGTGCACGATCCATTCTAATTCATTCGCACGAATGTATCCATTCTAATTCATTCGTACGATCCATTCTAATTCATTAATATGATCCATTCTAATTCACTCGTACGATTCATTCTAATTCATATGCACAAAGGTATCCATTCTAATTCATTCGTACGATCCATTCTAATTCAGGATCGTACGAATGAATTAGAATGGATACATTCGTGCGAATGAATTAGAATTGATCGTACAAATGAATTAGAATGGATCGTGCGAATGAATTAGAATGTATCGTACGAATGAATTAGAATGGATCGTACGAATGAACTAGAATGGATACATTCGTGTAAATGAATTAGAATGGATCGTACGAATGAATTAGAATGGATCGTACGAATGAATTAGAATGGATCTTACGAATGAATTAGAATGGATCGTACGAATGAATTAGAATGGATCGTACGAATGAATTAGAATGGATACATTCGTGCGAATGAATTAGAATAGATCGGACGAATGAATTAGAATGGAGCGTACGAATGAATTAGAATGGATCAAATGAATGAATTAGAATGGTTACATTCATGCGAATGAATTAGAATGGATCGTACGAATGGATTAGAATGGGTCGTACGAATGGATTAGAATGGATACATTCGAGCTAATGAATTAGAATGGATCGTACGAATGAATTAGAATGGATCGTACGAATGAATTAGAAAGGATCTTACGAATGGATTAGAATGGATACATTCGTGCGAATGAATTAGAATGGATCGGACGAATGAATCAGAATGGATCGTACGAATGAATTAGAATGGATCAAATGAATGAATTAGAATGGATCGTACGAATGGATTAGAATGGATCGTACGAATGGATTTGTAACATCCGCCCCAAACACACAAGATTTTGTCCGCTTTGCCCGTGCCCGCACGAGAACTTCCCAGGGTGGTCACCCATCCTGGTACTACTCTCGTCTGAGCACGCTTAACTACGGAGTTCTTACGAAATCCATAGCGGCGCACGGTTTTAAAACGCGTCTTCTATGTTTGGGAGGGGAAATTATATAAGTAGCTCAGGATCTCCTTCTCTCCAGGCGATGTGGGGCTAACTCATGGCCTTGTACACCTCACCTCACCTCAACTCACCTCATCCATCTTGGCATTCCCGCCTCAGGAGTCTTGGCTCTTGGCTATTGGCCTATTGGATTTTGGTCGTCACAATCCACCCCCCTCAGGGCTACACGTCCTCGTGTAGGGTTAGACCCCCCCATCCCGAGGAGAACCAGCTCTGATACCATTTTGTAACATCCGCCCCAAACACACAAGATTTTATCCGCTTTGCCCGTGCCCGCACGAGAACTTCCCAGGGTGGTCACCCATCCTGGTACTACTCTCGTCTGAGCACGCTTAACTACGGAGTTCTTACGAAATCCGTAGCGGCGCACGGTTTTAAAACGCGTCTTCTATGTTTGGAAGGGGAAATTATATAAGTAGCTCAGGATCTCCTTCTCTCCAGGCGATGTGGGGCTAACTCATGGCCTTGTACACCTCACCTCACCTCACCTCACCTCATCCATCTTGGCATTCCCGCCTCAGGAGTCTTGGCTCTTGGCTATTGGCCTATTGGATTTTGGTCGTCACAGGATTAGAATGGATACATTCGAGCGAATGAATTAGAATGGATCGTGCGAATGAATTAGAATGGATCGTACGAATGAATTAGAATGGATAGTGCGAATGAATTAGAATGGATCGTACGAATGAATTAGAATGGATCGTACGAATGAACTAGAATGGATACATTCGTGCGAATGAATTAGAATGGATCGTACGAATGAATTAAAATCGATCGTACGAATGAATTAGAATGGATCTTACGAATGAATTAGAATGGATCGTATGAATGAAATAGAATGGATCGTACGAATGAATTATAATGGATACATTCGTGCGAATGAATTAGAATGGATCGGACGAATGAATTAGAATGGATCGTACGAATGAATTAGAATGGATCAAATGAATGAATTAGAATGGTTACATTCATGTGAATGAATTAGAATGGATCGTGCGAATGGATTAGAATGGATCGTACGAATGGATTAGAATGGATACGAAGGAATTAGAATGGATCGTACGAAGGAATTAGAATGGATCATACGAATGAAATAGAATGGATCATACGAAGGAATTAGAATGGATCGTACGAAGGAATTAGAATGGATCGTACGAAGGAATTAGAATGGATCGTACGAAGGAATTAGAATGGATCAAATGAATGAATTAGAATGGTTACATTCATGCGAATGAATTAGAATGGATCGTACGAATGGATTAGAATGGATCGTACGAATGGATTAGAATGGATACATTCGAGCGAATGAATTAGAATGGATCGTACGAATGAATTGTGCGAATGGATTAGAATGGATCGTATGAATGAATTAGAATGGATCGTGCGAATGAATTCGAATAGATCGTACGAATTTATTCTAATTCATTCATACAATCCATTCTAATTCTTTCACACGATCCATTCTAATTCATTCGTACGTTCCATTCTAATTCATTAGCACGATCCATGCTAATTCATTCGTTCGATCAATTCTAATTCATTAGCATGACCCATTCTAATTCATTCGTACGATCCATTCTAATTCATTCATACAATCCATTCTAATTCTTTCACACGATCCATTCTAATTCATTCGTAGGATCCATTCTAATTCATTCGTACAATCTATTCTATTTCATTCGTACGATCCATTCTTACTCATTTGTATGATCCATTCTAATTCATTCGGACGAATGTATCCATTCTAATTTATTCGTACGATCCATTCTAATTCATTCGTACGATCCATTCTAATTCATTCGTATGACCCATTCTAATTCATTCGTCCGATCCATTCTAATTCATTCGCACGAATGTATCCATTCTAATTCTTTCATACGATCCATTCTAATTCATTCGTACGATCCATTCTAATTCATTCGTAAGATCCATTCTAATTCATTCATAGGATCCATTCTAATTCATTCGTACGATCCATTCTAATTCATTCGCACGAATGTATCCATTCTAGTTCATTCGTACGATCCATTCTAATTCATTCGTACGATCCATTCTAATTCATTCGCACGATCCATTCTAATTCATTCGTACGATCAATTCTAATTCATTCGCACGAATGTATCCATTCTAATTCATTCGTACGATCCTGAATTAGAATGGATCGTACGAATGAATTAGAATGGATACATTTGTGCATATGAATTAGAATGGATCGTACGAATGAATTAGAATGGATCATATTAATGAATTAGAATGGAACGTACGAATGAATTAGAATGGATACATTCGTGCGAAAGAATTAGAATGGATCGTACGAATGAATTAGAATGGATCGTACGAATGAACTAGAATGGATACATTCGTGCGAATGAATTAGAATGGATCGTACGAATGAATTAGAATGGATCGTACGAATGAATTAAAATGGATCTTACGAATGAATTAGAATGGATCGTACGAATGAATTAGAATGGATCGTACTAATGAATTAGAATGGATCGTACGAATGAATTAGAATGGATCATATTCATGAATTAGAATGGATCGTACGAATGAATTAGAATGGATACATTCGTGCGAATGAATTAGAATGGATCGGACGAATGAATTAGAATGGATCGTACGAATGAATTAGAATGGATCAAATGAATGAATTAGAATGGTTACATTCATGCGAATGAATTAGAATGGATCGTACGAATGAATTAAAATGGATCGTACGAATGAATTAGAATGGATCAAATGAATGAATTAGAATGGTTACATTCATGCGAATGAATTAGAATGTATCGTACGAATGGATTAGAATGGATCGTACGAATGGATTAGAATGGATACGAAGGAATTAGAATGGATCGTACGAAGGAATTAGAATGGATCATACGAATGAAATAGAATGGATCATACGAAGGAATTAGAATGGATCGTACGAAGTAATTAGAATGGATCGTACGAAGGAATTAGAATGGATCAAATGAATGAATTAGAATGGTTACATTCATGCGAATGAATTAGAATGGATCGTACGAATGGATTAGAATGGATCGTACGAATGGATTAGAATGGATACATTCGGGCGAATGAATTAGAATGGATCGTACGAATGAATTGTGCGAATGGATTAGAATGGATCGTATTAATGAATTAGAATGGATCGTGCGAATGAATTCGAATGGATCGTACGAATTCATTCTAATTGATTCATACAATCCAATCTAATTCTTTCACACGATCCATTCTAATTCATTTGTACGTTCCATTCTAATTCATTAGCACGATCCATGCTAATTCATTCGTTCAATCAATTCTAATTCATTAGCATGATCCATTCTAATTCATTCGTACGATCCATTCTAATTCATTCATACAATCCATTCTAATTCTTTCACACGATCCATTCTAATTCATTCATAGGATCCATTCTAATTCATTCGTACAATCTATTCTATTTCATACGTACGATCCATTCTTACTCATTCGTATGATCCATTCTAATTCATTCGGACGAATGTATCCATTCTAATTTATTCGTACGATCCATTCTAATTCATTCGTACGATCCATTCTAATTCATTCGTACGATCCATTCTAATTCATTCGTCCGATCCATTCTAATCCATTCGCACGAATGTATCCATTCTAATTCATTCATACGATCCATTCTAATTCATTCGTACGATCCATTCTAATTCATTCGTAAGGTCCATTCTAATTCATTCATAGGATCCATTCTAATTCATTCGTACGATCCATTCTAATTCATTCGTACGAATGTATCCATTCTAGTTCATTCGTACGATCCATTCTAATTCATTCGTACGATCCATTCTAATTCATTCGCACGATCCATTCTAATTCATTCGTACGATCAATTCTAATTCATTCACACGAATGTATCCATTCTAATTCATTCGTACGATCCTGAATTAGAATGGATCGTACGAATGAATTAGAATGGATATATTTGTGCATATGAATTAGAATGGATCGTACGAATGAATTAGAATGGATCATATTAATGAATTAGAATGGATCGTACGAATGAATTAGAATGGATACATTCGTACGAATGAATTAGAATGGATCGTACGAATGAATTAGAATGGATCGTACGAATGAACTAGAATGGATACATTCGTGCAAATGAATTAGAATGGATCGTACGAATGAATTAGAATGGATCGTACGAATGAATTAAAATGGATCTTACGAATGAATTAGAATGGATCGTACGAATGAATTAGAATGGATCGTACGAATGAATTAGAATGGATCGTACGAATGAATTAGAATGGATCATATTAATGAATTAGAATGGATCGTACGAATGAATTAGAATGGATACATTCGTGCGAATGAATTAGAATGGATCAGACGAATGAATTAGAATGGATTGTACGAATGAATTAGAATGGATCAAATGAATGAATTAGAATGGTTACATTCATGCGAATGAATTAGAATGGATCGTACGAATGGATTAGAATGGATCGTACGAATGGATTAGAATGGATACATTCGAGCGAGTGAATTAGAGTGGATCGTACGAATGAATTAGAATGGATCGTACGAATGGATTAGAATGGATCCTACGAATGGATTAGAATAGATACCTTTGTGCATATGAATTAGAATGGATCGTACGAATGAATTAGAATGGATCATATTAATAAATTAGAATGGATCGTACGAATGAATTAGAATGGATACATTCATGCACGATCCATTCTAATTCATTCGCACGAATGGATAATCGTACGAATGAATTAGATTGCATCATACGAAATAATTAGAATGGATATATTCGTGCGAATGAATTAGAATGGATCGTACGAATGAATTAGACTGGATCGTACGAATGAATTTGAATGGATACATTTGTGCGAATGAATCTAAATGGATTGTATGAATGAATTACAATGGATCGTACGAATGAATTAGAATGGATCGTACGAATGAATTAGAATAGCTCATACGAATGAATTAGAATGAATCGTATGAAGGAATTAGAATGGTTACATTCGTGTGAATGAATTAGAATAGATCGTACGAACGAATTAGAATGGATCGTACGAATAAATTAGAATGGATCGTGGGAATGAATTAGAATGGATCGCACGAATGAATTAGAATGGATCGTACGAATGAACTAGAATGGATACATTCGTGCGAATGAATTAGAATGGATCGTACGAATGAATTAGAATGGATCGTACGAATGAATTAGAATGGATCGTACGAATGAATTAGAATGGATACATTCGTGCGAATGAATTAGAATGGATCGGACGAATGAATTAGAATGTATCGTACGAATGAATTAGAATGGATCTTAGAAATGAATTAGAATGGATCGTACGAATGAATTAGAATGGATCGTACGAATGAATTAGAATGGATACATTCGTGCGAATGAATTAGAATGGATCGAACGAATGAATTAGAATAGATCGTACGAATGAATTAGAATGGATCGTACGAATAAATTAGAATGGATACATTCGTCCGAATGAATTAGAATGGATCATATGAATGAGTAAGAATGGATCGTACGAATGAAATAGAATAGATTGTACGAATGAATTAGAATGGATCCTACGAATGAATTAGAATGGATCGTGTGAAAGAATTAGAATGGATTGTATGAATGAATTAGAATGGATCGTATGAATGAATTAGAATGGATCGTGCTAATGAATTCGAATGGATCGTACGAATTCATTCTAATTCATTCATACAATCCATTCTAATTCTTTCACACGATCTATTCTAATTCCTTCGTAGGATCCATTCTAATTCATTCGTACAATCTATTCTATTACATTCGTACGATCCATTCTTACTCACTCGTATGATCCATTCTAATTCATTCGGACGAATGTATCCATTCTAATTTATACGTACGATCCATTCTAATTCATTCGTACGATCCATTCTAATTCATTCGTACGATCCATTCTAATTCATTCGTCCGATCCATTCTAATTCATTCGCACGAATGTATCCATTCTAATTCATTCGTACGGTCCATTCTAATTCATTCGCACAATCCATTCTATTTCATTCGTACGATCCATTCTTACTCATTCGTATGATCCATTATGGATACATTCGTGCGAATGAATTAGAATGGATCATACGAATGAGTAAGAATGGATCGTACGAATGAAATAGAATGGATTGTGCGAATGAATTAGAATGGATCGTACGAATGAATTAGAATGGATCGTGTGAAAGAATTAGAATGGATTGTATGAATGAATTAGAATAGATCGTATGAATGAATTAGAATGGATCGTACGAATGAATTAGAATAGATCGTACGAATGAACTAGAATGGATACATTCGTGCGAATGAATTGGAATAGATCGTACGAATGAATTAGAATGGATCGTACGAATGAATTAGAATGGATCTTACGAATGAATTAGAATGGATCGTACGAATGCACGATCCATGCTAATTCATTCGTTCGATCAATTCTAATTCATTAGCACGATCCATTGTAATTCATTCCTACGATACATTCTAATTCATTCGCTCGATCCATTCTAATTCATTCGTACGATCCATTCTAATTCTTTCACACGATCCATTCTAATTCATTCGTACGATCCATTCTAATTCATTCGTACGATCAATTCTAATTCATTCGTACGATCCATTCTAATTCATTCGTACGATCCATTCTAATTCCTTCGTACGATCCATTCTAATTCATTCATACAATCCATTCTAATTCTTTCACACGATCCATTCTAATTCATTCGTACGATCCATTCTAATTCATTCGTCCAATCCATTCTATTTCATTCGTACGATCCATTCCTACTCATTCGTACGATCCATTCTAATTCATTCACACGAATGTATCCATTCGTACGAATGAATTAGAATAGATTGTACGAATGAATTAGAATGGATCGTACGAATGAATTAGAATGGATCGTACGAAGGAATAAGAATGGACCGTACGAATGAATTAGAATGGATCGTACGAATGAATTAGAATAGATCGTACGAATGAATTAGAATGGATCGTACGAAGGAATTAGAATGGATCGTACGAATGAATTAGAATGGATATATTCATGCAAATGAATTAGAATGTATCGTATGAATGTATTAGAATGGATCGTATGAGTGAAATAGAATGGATCGTACGAATGAATTAGAATGGATTGTATGAATGAATTAGAATGGATCGTACGAATGAATTAGAATGGATCGTGTGAAAGAATTAGAATGGATACATTCGTGCGAATGAATTAGAATGGATCGTACGAATGAATTAGAATGGATCGTACGAATGAATTAGAATGGATCGTTCGAATGAATTAGAATGGATCGTACGAATGAATTAGAATGGATACATTTCTGCGAATGAATTAGAATGGATCGTACGAATGAATTAGAATGGATCGTATGAATGAATTAGAATGGATCGTACGAATGAATTAGAATGGATCGTGCGAATGAATTAGAATGGATCGTACGAATGAATTAGAATGGATCATACGAATGAACTAGAATGGATACATTAGTGCGAATGAATTAGAATGGATCGTACGAATGAATTAGAGTGGATCGTGCGAATGAATTAGAATGGATCGTACGAATGAATTAGAATGGATCGTACGAATTAATTAGAATGGATACATTCGTGCGAATGAATTAGAATGGATCGTACGAATGAATTAGAATGGATCGTACGAATGAATTAGAATGGATCGTGCGAATGAATTAGAATGGATCGTACGAATGAATTAGAATGGATACATTTGTGCGAATGAATTAGAATGGATCGTACGAATGAATTAGAATGGATCGTATGAATAAATTAGAATAGATCGTACGAATGAATTAGAATGGATCGTGCGAATGAATTAGAATGGATCGTACGAATGAATTAGAATGGATCATACGAATGAACTAGAATGGATACATTCGTGCGAATGAATTAGAATGGATCGTACGAATGAATTAGAATGGAACGTACGAATGAATTAGAATGGATCGTACGAATGAATTAGAATGGATCGTACGAATGAATTAGAATGGATACATTTGTGCGAATGAATTAGAATGGATCGTACGAATGAATTAGAATAGATCGTATGAATGAATTAGAATGGATCGTACGAATGAATTAGAATGGATCGTACGAATGAATTAGAATGGATCGTACGAATAAATTAGAATGGATACATTCGTCCGAATGAATTAAAATGGATCATACGAATGAGTAAGAGTGGATCGTACGAATGAAATAGAATAGATTGTACGAATGAATTAGAATTGATCGTACGAATGAATTAGAATGGATACATTCGTGCGAATGAATTAGAATGGATCGTGCGAATCAATTAGACTGGATCGTGCGAATGAATAAGAATAGATCATACGAATGAATTAGAATGGATCGTACGAATTAATTAGAATGGATATATTTGTGCGAATGAATTAGAATGGATTGTATGAATGAATTAGAATGGATCGTACGAATGAATTAGAATGGATCATACGAATTAATTAGAATGGATCATACGAATGAATTAGAATGGACCATACGAATGAACTAGAATGGATCGTACGAATGAATTAGAATGGATACATTCGTGCGAATGAATTAGAATGGATTGTGCGAATGAATAAGAACAGATCGTGCGAATGAATTAGAATGGATCGTGCGAATGAATTAGAATGGATCGTACGAATGAATTAGAATGGATCGTACGAATGAATTAGAATGGATCGTACGAATGAATTAGAATAGATCGTACGAATGAATTAGAATGGATCGTACGAATGAATTAGAATGGATCGTACGAATGAATTAGAATGGATACATTCGTGCGAATGAATTAGAATGGATCGGACGAATGAATTAGAATGGATCGTACGAATGAATTAGAATGGATCAAATGAATGAATTAGAATGGTTACATTCATGCGAATGAATTAGAATGGATCGTACGAATGGATTAGAATGGATACATTCGAGCGAATGAATTAGAATGGATCGTACGAATGAATTAGAATGGATCGTACGAATGGATTAGAATGGATACTACGAATGGATTAGAATGGATACCTTTGTGCATATGAATTAGAATGGATTGTACGAATGAATTAGAATGGATCGTACGAATGAATTAGAATGGATAAATTTGTGCGAATGAATTAGAATGGATCGTGCGAATCCATTAGACTGGATCGTGCGAATGAATAAGAATGGATCATACGAATGAATTAGAATGGATCGTACGAATTAATTAGAATGGATACATTCGTGCGAATGAATTAGAATGGATTGTATGAATGAATTAGAATGGATCGTACGGATGAATTAGAATGGATCATACGAATTAATTTGAATGGATCATACGAATGAATTAGAATGGATCGTACGAATGAATTAGAATGGATCGTACGAATGAACTGGAATGGATCGTACGAATGAACTAGAATGGATACATTCGTGCGAATGAATTAGAATGGATCGTACGAATGAATTAGAATGGATCTTACGAATGAATTAGAATGGATCGTACGAATGAATTAGAATGGATCGTGCGAATGAATTAGAATGGATACATTCGTGCGAATGAATTAGAATGGATCGGACGAATGAATTAGAATGGATCGTACGTATGAATTAGAATGGATCAAATGAATGAATTAGAATAGTTACATTCATGCGAATGAATTAGAATGGATCGTACGAATGGATTAGAATGGATCGTACGAATTGATTAGAATGGATACATTCGTGCGAATGAATTAGAATGGATTGTATGAATGAATTAGAATGGATCGTACGAATGAATTAGAATGGATCGTATGAGTGAATTAGAATGAATACGAAGGAATTAGAATGGATCATACGAAGGAATTAGAATGGATCATACGAATGAAATAGAATGGATCGTACGAAGGAATTAGAATGGATCGTACGAAGGAATTAGAATGGATCGTACGAAGGAATTAGAATGGATCGTACGAATGAATTAGAATGGATATATTCGTGCAAATGAATTAGAATGGATCGTATGAATGAATTAGAATGGATCGTATGAGTGAATTAGAACGGATAGTACGAATAAAGTAGAATGGATCGTATGAATGAATTAGAATGGATACATTCGTGCGAATGAATTAGAATGGATTGTATGAATGAATTAGAATAGATTGTGCGAATGAAATAGAATGGATCGTACGAATGAATTAGAATGGATACATTCGTGCGAATAAATTAGAATGGATTGTATGAATGAATTAGAATGGATCGTACGAATGAATTAGAATGGATCGTACGAATGAATTAGAATAGATTGCGCGAATGATTTAGAATGGATCGTGCGAATGAAATAGAATAGATACAAATGAATTAGAATGGATCATACGAATGAATTAGAATGACGATCCATTCTTACTCATTCGTATGATCCATTCTAATTTATTCGCACGAATGTATCCATTCTAATTCATTTGTACGTCTAATTCATTCGTACGGTCCATTCTAATTCATTCGCACAATCCATTCTATTTCATTCGTACAATCCATTCTTACTCATTCGTATGATCAATTATGGATACATTCGTGCGAATGAATTAGAATGGATCATACGAATGAGTAAGAATGGATCGTACGAATGAAATAGAATGGATTGTGCGAATGAATTAGAATGGATCGTACGAATGAATTAGAATGGATCGTGTGAAAGAATTAGAATGGATTGTATGAATGAATTAGAATAGATCGTATGAACGAATTAGAATGGATCGTACGAATGAATTAGAATGGATCGTACGAATGAATTAGAATGGATCATACGAATGAATTAGAATGGATACATTCGTGCGAATGAATTAGAATGGATACATTCGTGCGAATGAATTAGAATGGATCATACGAATGAATTAGAATGGATCGTACGAATGAATTAGAATGGATCGTACGAATGGATTAGAATGGATACATTCGTGCGAATGAATTAGAATGGATTGTGCGAATGAATAAGAACAGATCGTGCGAATGAATTAGAATGGATCGTACGAATGAATTAGAATGGATCGTACGAATGAATTAGAATGGATACATTCGTGCGAATGAATTAGAATGGATACATTCATGCGAAAGAATTAGAATAGATCGTATGAATGAATTAGAATGGATCCTATGAATGAATTAGAATGGATCGTGCGAATGAATTAGAATGGATCGTACGAATGAATTAGAATGGATCGTGCTAATGAATTAGAATTGATCGAACGAATGAATTAGCATGGATCGTGCTAATAAATTAGAATGGAACGTACGAATGAATTAGAATGGATCGTGTGAAACAATTAGAATGGATTGTATGAATGAATTAGAATGAATTCGCACGATCCATTCGAATTCATTCGCACGATCCATTCTAATTCATTCGTACGATCCATTCCAATTCATTCGCACGATCCATTCTAATTCATTCATAGGATCCATTCTAATTCATTCATACGATCTATTCTAATTCTTTCGCATGAATGTATCCATTCTAATTCATTCGCATGAATGTATCCATTCTAATTTATTCGTACGATCCATTCTAATTCATTCGTACGATCCATTCTAATTCATTCGCACGATCTGTTCTTATTCATTCGCACAATCCATTCTAATTCATTCGCACGAATGTATCCATTCTAATTCATTCGTAGGATCCATTCTAATCCATTCGTACGATCCATTCTAATTCATTCATACAATCCATTCTAATTCTTTCACACGATCCATTCTAATTCATTCGTAGGATCCATTCTAATTCATTCGTACAATCTATTCTATTTCATTCGTACGATCCATTCTTACTCATTCGTATGATCCATTCTAATTCATTCGGACGAATGTATCCATTCTAATTTATTCATACGATCCATTCTAATTCATTCGTACGATCCATTCTAATTCATTCGCTCGAATGTATCCATTCTAATCCATTCGTACGATCCATTCTAATCCATTCGTACGATCCATTCTAATTCATTCGCATGAATGTAACCATTCTAATTCATTCATTTGATCCATTCTAATTCATTCGTACGATCCATTCTAATTCATTAGCACGATCCATGCTAATTCATTCGTTCGATCAATTCTAATTCATTAGCACGATCCACTCTAATTCATTCATACGATCCATTCTAATTCATTCGCACGATCCATTCTAATTCATTCATAGGATCCATTCTAATTCATTCATATGATCTATTCTAATTCTTTTGCACGAATGTATCCATTCTAATTCATTCGCACGAATGTATCCATTCTAATTCATTCGTACGATCCATTCTAATTCATTCGCACGATCCATTCTAATTCATTCGTACGATCAATTCTAATTCATTCGCACGAATGTATCCATTCTAATTCATTCGTACGATCCATTCTAATTCATTCATTGGATCCATTCTAATTCATTCATACAATCCATTCTAATTCATTCGCACGAATGTATCCATTCTAATTCATTCGTACGATCAGTTCTAATTCATTCACAAAATCTATTCTAATTCATTCATACGATCCATTCTAATTCATTCACATGAATGTATCCATTCTAATTCATTCATACGATCCATTCTAATTCATTCGTACGATCCATTCTAATTCACTCATACGATCCATTCTAATACATTCATACGATCCATTCTAATTCATTTGCACGAATATATCCATTCTAATTCATTCTTACGATCCATTCTAATTCCTTCGTACGATCTATTCTAATTCATTCGTACGATCTATTCTAATTCATTCGTACGATCCATTCTAATTCATTCGTATGATCCATTCTAATTCCTTCGTACGATCCATTCTAATTCATTCGTACGATCCATTCTAATTCATTCGTACAATCTATTCTAATTCATTCGTACGAATGGATACATTCGTGTGAATGAATTAGAATGGATCGTACGAATGAGTAAGAATGGATCGTACGAATGAAATAGAATGGATTGCACGAATGAATTAGAATGGATCGTACGAATGAATTAGAATGGATCATGTGAAAGAATTAGAATGGATTGTATGAATGAATTAGAATGGATCGTACGAATGAATTAGAATGGATCGTACGAAGGAATTAGAATGGATCGTATGAATGAATTAGAATGGATCGTATGAATGAATTAGAATAGATCGTACGAATGAATTAGAATGGATCGTACGAAGAAATTAGAATGGATCGTACGAATGAATTAGAATGGATCGTATGAATGAATTAGAATGGATACATTCGTGTGAATGAATTAGAATGGATCGTATGAATGAATTAGAATAGATTTTGTGAATGAATTAGAACTGATCGTACAAATGAATTAGAATGGATACATTCGTGCGAATGAATTAGAATGGATTGTATGAATGAATTAGAATGGATCCTATGAATGAATTAGAATGGATCGTACGAATGAATTTGAATGGATACATTCGTGCGAATTAATTAGAATTGATCGTACGAATGAATTAGAATGGATCGTGCGAATGAATTAGAATGGATCGTACGAATTAATTAGAATGGGTACATTCGTGCGAATGAATTAGAATGGATAGATTCGTGCGAAAGAATTAGAATAGATCGTATGAATGAATTAGAATGGATCTTATGAATGAATTAGAATGGATCGTGCGAATGAATTAGAATGGATCGTACGAATGAATTAGAATGGATCATGCTAATGAATTAGAATTGATCGAACGAATAAATTAGCATGGATCGTGCTAATGAATTAGAATGGATCGTACAAATGAATTAGAATGGATCAAATGAATGAATTAGAATGGTTACATTCATGCGAATGAATTAGAATGGATCGTACGAATGGATTAGAATGGATACATTCGAGCGAATGAATTAGAATGGATCGTACGAATGAATTAGAATGGATCGTACGAATAAATTAGAATGGATACATTCGTCCGAATGAATTAGAATGGATCATACAAATGAGTAAGAATGGATCGTACGAATGAAATAGAATAGATTGTACGAATGAATTAGAATGGATCCTACGAATGAATTAGAATGGATCGTGTGAAAGAATTAGAATGGATTGTATGAATGAATTAGAATGGATCGTATGAACGAATTAGAATGGATCGTGCGAATGAATTCGAATGGATCGTACGAATTCATTCTAATTCATTCATACAATCCATTCTAATTCTTTCACACGATCCATTCTAATTCATTCGTACGTTCCATTCTAATTCATTAGCACGATCCATGCTAATTCATTCGTTCGATCAATTCTAATTCATTAGCACGATCCATTCTAATTCATTCGTACGATCCATTCTAATTCATTCGCACGATCCATTCTAATTCATTCATAGGATCCATTCTAATTCATTCATACGATCTATTCTAATTCTTTTGCACGAATGTATCTATTCTTATTTATTCGCAAGAATGTATCCATTCTAATTCATTCGTACGATCCATTCTAATTCATTCGCACGATCCATTCTAATTCATTCGTACGATCAATTCTAATTCATTCGCATGAATGTATCCATTCTAAATCATTCGTACGATCCATTCTAATTCATTCATAGGATCCATTCTAATTCATTCATACAATCCATTCTAATTCATTCGCACGAATGTATCCATTCTAATTCATTCGTACGATCAGTTCTAATTCATTCACAAAATCTATTCTAATTCATTCATACGATCCATTCTAATTCATTCACACGAATGTATCCATTCTAATTCATTCATACGATCCATTCTAATTCATTCACACGAATGTATCCATTCTAATTCATTCATACGATCCATTCTAATTCATTCGTACGATCGATTCTAATTCCTTCGTACGATCCATTCTAATTCATTCGTACGATCTATTCTAATTCATTCGTACGATCCATTCTAATTCCTTCGTACGATCCATTCTAATTCATTCGTACGATCCATTCTAATTCATTCATACAATCTATTCTAATTCTTTCACACGATCCATTCTAATTCATTCGTACGATCCATTCTAATTCATTAGCACGATCCATGCTAATTCATTCGTTCGATCAATTCTAATTCATTAGCACGATCTATTCTAATTCATTCGTACAATCCATTCTAATTCATTCGCACGATCCATTCTAATTCATTTATAGGATCCATTCTAATTCATTCATACGATCTATTCTATTTCTTTCGCACGAATCTATCCATTCTAATTTATTCACACGAATGTATCCATTCTAATTCATTCGTACGAATGAATTAGAATGGATCGTACAAATGAATTAGAATAGATCGTACGAATGAATTAGAATGGATCGTACGAAGGAATTAGAATGGATCGTACGAATGAATAAGAATGGATATATTCGTGCAAATGAATTAGAATGGATCGTTTGAATGTATTAGAATAGATCGTATGAGTGAATTAGAATGGATCGTACGAATGAATTAGAATGGATTGTATGAATCAATTAGAATAGATCGTACGAATGAATTTGAATGGATCATACGAATTAATTAGAATGGATCATACGAATGAATTGGAATGGATCGTACGAATGAATTAGAATGGATCGTACGAATGAATTAGAATTGATACATTCGTGCGATCCATTCTAATTCATTCGCACAATCCATTCTAATTCATTCGTACGATCCATTCTAATTCATTCGTACGATCCATTCTAATTCATTCGCATGAATGTAACCATTCTAATTCATTCATTTGATCCATTCTAATACATTCGTACGATCCATTCTAATTCATTCGTCCGATCCATTCTAATTCATTCGCACGAATGTATCCATTCTAAACCATTCATACGATCCATTCTAATTTATTCGTACGATCAATTCTAATTCATTCGTAAGATCCATTCTAATTCATTCGTACGATCCATTCTAATTCATTCGTACGATCCATTCTAATTCATTCGCATGAATGTATCCATTCTAGTTCATTCGTACGATCCATTCTAATTCATTCGTACGATCCATTCTAATTCATTCACACGATCCATTCTAATTCATTCGCACGAATGTATCCATTCTAATTCATTCGTACATACGATCTATTCTAATCCATTCGCACGATCCATTCTAATTCATTCTAATTCATTCTAATTCATTCGTATGAATGAATTAGAATGGATCGTGCGAATGAATTAGAATGGATCGTACGAATGAATTACAATGGATCTTGCTAATGAATTACAATTGATCGAACGAATGAATTAGCATGGATCGTGCTAATGAATTAGAATGGAACGTACGAATGAATTAGAATGGATCGTGTGAAAGAATTAGAATGGATTGTATGAATGAATTAGAATGAATTCGTACGATCCATTCGAATTCATTCGCACGATCCATTCTAATTCATTCATATGATCCATTCTAATTCATTCGTACGATCCATTCTAATTCATATGCACAAAGGTATCCATTCTAATCCATTCGTAGGATCCATTCTAATCCATTCGTACGATCCAATTCATTCGTACGATCCATTCTAATTCATTCGCTCGAATGTAACCATTCTAATCCATTCGTACGATCCATTCTAATCCATTCGTACGATCCATTCTAATTCATTCGCATGAATGTAACCATTCTAATTCATTCATTTGATCCATTCCAATTCATTCGTATGATCCATTCTAATTCATTCGTTCGATCCATTCTAATTCATTCGCACGAATGTATCCATTCTAATTCATTCGTACGATCCATTCTAATTCATTCGTACGATCTATTCTAATTCATTCATAGGATCCATTCTAATTCATTCATACGATCTATTCAAATTCTTTCGCACGAATGTATCCATTCTAATTCATTCGTACGATCCATTCTAATTCATTCGCACGATCTATTCTAATTCATTCATAGGATCCATTCTAATTCATTCATACGATCTATTCTAATTCTTTCGCACGAATGTATCCATTCTAATTCATTCGCACGAATATATCCATTCTAATTCTAATTCATTCGTACGATCTATTCTAATTCATTCGTATGATCCATTCTAATTAATTCGTATGATCCATTCTAATTCATTCGTACGATCCATTCTAATTCATTCATACAATCCATTCTAATTCATTCGCACGATCCATTCTAATTCACTCATACGATCCATTCTAATACATTCATACGATCCATTCTAATTCATTTGCACGAATATATCCATTCTAATTCATTCGTACGATCCATTCTAATTCCTTCGTACGATCCATTCAAATTCATTCGTACGATCCATTCTAATTCATTCATACGATCCATTCTAATTCATTCGTACGATCCATTCTAATTCATTCGCACAAATGTATCCATTCTAATTCATTCGTACGATCCATTCTAATTCATTCGTACGATCCATTCTACAATCCATTCTAATTCATTCGTATATTCCATTCTAATTCATTAGCACGATCCATGCTAATGAATTAGAATGGATCGTACGAATAAATTAGAATGGATCGTGTGAAAGAATTAGAATGGATTATATGAATGAATTAGAATGGATCGTATGAATGGATCGTACGAATGGAATGGATACATTCGTGCGAATGAATTAGAATGGATCGTACGAATGAATTAGAATGGATCATACGAATGAGTAAGAATGGATCGTACGAATGAATTAGAATGGATCGTACGAATGAATTAGAATGGATCGTACGAATAAATTAGAATGGATACATTCGTCCGAATGAATTAGAATGGATTGTGCGAATGAATTCGAATGGATCCTACAAATGAATTAGAATGGATCGTGTGAAAGAATTAGAATGGATTGTATGAATGAATTAGAATGGATCGTATGAATGAATTAGAATGGATCGTGCGAATGAATTCGAATGGATCGTACGAATTCATTCTAATTCTTTCATACAATCCATTCTAATTCTTTCACACGATCCATTCTAATTCATTCGTACGTTCCATTCTAATTCATTAGCACGATCCATGCTAATTCATTCGTTCGATCAATTCTAATTCATTAGCACGATCCATTCTAATTCATTCGTACGATCCATTCTAATTCATTTGCACGATCCATTCTAATTCATTCATAGGATCCATTCTAATTCATTCATACGTTCTATTCTAATTCTTTCGCACGAATGTATCCATTCTAATTCATTCGCACGAATGTATCCATTCTAATTCATTCGTACGATCCATTCTAATTCATTCTTATGCACGATCCATTCATACGATCCATTCGTACGAGCCATTCTAATTCATTCGTACGATCCATTCTAATTCATTCGCACGATCTATTCTAATTCATTCGTACGATCCATTCTAATTTATTCATACGATCCATTCTAATTCATTCGTACGATCCATTCTAATTCATTCATACGATCCATTCTAATTCATTCGTACGATCCATTCTAATTCATTCGCACGATCCATTCATTCACACGATCCATTCTAATTCATTTGTATCCATTCTATTTCATTCGCACGATCCATTCTAATTCATTCGTGCAATCTATTCTAATTCATTCGTACGATCCATTCTAATTCATTCATACGATCCATTCTAATTCATTCATACAATCCATTCTAATTTATTCGCACGAATGTATCCATTCTAATTCATTTGCACGATCCATTCTAATTCATTCCTATGATCTATTCTAATTCATTCGTACGATCCATTCAAATTCATTCTAATTTATTTGTACGATCCATTCTACGATCCATTCTAATTTATTCGTATATTCCATTCTAATTCATTAGCACGATCCATGCTAATGAATTAGAATGGATCGTACGATCCAATCTAATTCATTCATACTATCCATTCTTACTCATTCGTATGATTCATTCTAATTTAATCGTACGATCCATTCTAATTCATTCGTACGATCCATTCTAATTCCTTCGTACGATCCATTCTACTTCATTCGTACTATCCGTTCTAATTCACTCATACGATCCATTCTAATTCATTCTAATTCATTCGTACAATCAATTCTATTTCATTCATACGATCCATTCTTACTCATTCGTATGATCCATTATAATTCATTCGTATGATCCATTCTAATTCATTCGCACGAATGTATCCATTCTAGTTCATTCGTACGATTCTTTCTAATTCATTCTGTATGCGCAAAAAAGGTACGGGTCGGCTTTATTGCACAAAACGAGATTACAATTGTGGCCGGGACCCGGGTTGCTCGGGTGTAGCGAGTCCGGGTTGCGGCGAGTTTTGATCAGGGGATTGTGGGAAAGATCTTCTGGGGGATCCCTTTGATCCGCGTCTCCACGTGGTGTTCGTGCGAGAGCTCTGAAGGGGCTGCCCAGGACAGGGGTTTTACAGGGAGAGGGTTTTGGAGAGGCTAAGGAATGTCCACCGTTGCTTTGTCCCTTCCGTGCTTCGCGCTTTCTCGGCTAGGGGGTTTTTGGCTTCATTCCTCGGTCTTCGCGTCTTCCTCGTTCCTTGCTTGACCTCGGTGTCCTTGATCATCGGTTCGCGGCGTCGATCTAGCTTTTGGCGTTGGCTTTGGCTTTTTGGCTTTGGCTTTGCTCCGGCGTGGCTCTGGATTTTGCTTTGCTTCGGCGCTTGCACTTGGACGTAGCTGGGAGAGACTTGCGATGCTTTCGTTCTTTCGGACTTCGCGTCGTATCGGCTAGAACGTGCGGTGCTTTTGCTCGTGGCCGGCGTAGTCGCTTGGCTTTGGCACTTGCGTTGCTTTGGCGTGAGCTTTACTGGGGCTTTGCTTTGGCTTCTTGCGTTGGCTTTAGCTTTGGCGTCAACTCGATCTTCTTCTTCGAACGACGTGGGCTACTTCTCCAGTGCTTCGACGGTTTACGTATCGACTGGACTTCTCTTCTTCTCCGGGCTTCTTTGGCGTGATCGGAGTCGAAGAATGCTTTCGAAGATGGTGGGGGTAGCACCGATCTCCGTGCGACGGTTGTGGCGTCGGCTTTTGTTGATGAAGACGACGAGGGTAGCGACGGTCTCCGTGCTACGGTTGTAGCGTCGGCTTTTGTTGATGAAGACGACGAGGGTAGCGACGGTCTCCGTGCGACGGTTGTAGCGTCGACTTTTGTTGATGAAGACGACGGGGTAGCGACGCTTCAGACGATCTGCTCCAGGCTTTCTTCTTCGTGGATGGGGCAGGCGTTAGTCGAAGACGACGGGGTGATGACGCTTCGCTTCTCTCCTCCGGGCTTTGGGGCTTGATCGGGATCGAGGATTTGTTGGAGCCGACGGGGTAGTGCCGCTCCTCTTCTTCTCCGGGCTTTTGAGCTTGATCGGAGTCGAAGCTTGTTGGAGACGACGGGGTAGTGCCGCTCCTCTTCTTCTCCGGGCTTTTGGGCTTGATCGGAGTCGAAGCTTGTTGGAGACGACGGGGTAGTGCCGCTCCTCTTCTTCTCCGGGCTTTTGGGCTTGATCGGAGTCGAAGCTTGTTGGAGACGACGGGGTAGTTCCGCTCCTCTTCTTCTCCGGGCTTTTGGGCTTGATCGGAGTCGAAGCTTGTTGGAGACGACGGGGTAGTGCCGCTCCTCTTCTTCTCCGGCCTTTGCTTCTGGCGTCTTCGGAGTCGAAGGGTTCTTCTTCTCCGAGCTTTCTTCTTCGTGCACGGAGTCGAAGGGATGATCTTCGTGTGCAAGGGCCTTCACATTGATGAGGACTTTCAGTAAGCCGATCCCTCGGGACAGGCTTGACTGTGCCTCGTGAAGCCTTGGGTCGATGAAGAAGCGTCTCCTCTTCTGCAGAGCTCTGGCGTTTCGTCTTCAATTTCCCGACCATTTTTTCCTTCCCCCACCCCCTCTATTTATAGGCAAAGAGGTGGGGAGAGAGATATGGAAACTTTTTAATTTCAAATCCCTTTTGTATCTCTCTCATAATTACCCGGATTTTATTCATCCATTGATGAAGGGAATAACATTTGATTGTTTTCCTTTTCTGGCGGGTGCAATTATGGCTGGACTTTGCGCACGAAATCGATGGCGATCGGGCGCTTCGTCTTGTGCGTCGGATCGAGGGATCGGCGCAGATCCGCGCGTGTGCAGACGTCATACGCTACCTCCCCCCGCGCATGGCGGTATTCTTTCCTTTTCTTTCTTTTCTTTCCTTTTCTTTTCTTTCCTTTCTTTTCTTTCCTTTTTCTTTTCTTTCTTTTTCTCCCCTTTCCTTGCAGGGCCGGCCGGCCCCCCATGGGGTTCGGGTCCTACTAGGGCCGGCCCCATGTGGCTCGGGTCCTAGTAGGGACCGGCCCCCATGGGGTTCGGACCCTAGTAGGGGTCGGCCCCCCTTGGCGCATGGGGTCCGGGTCCGCATCGGCGCGCGCGAGTCGGGTCCGTGTGTCGGGTTTGCATCCGCGTTGGCACACGTGAGTCGGGTTCGGGTCCGACGAAATTCGTGTGTCTACAAATGCCCCCTCAAGGACGAGTGCGTCGGTGAGAGCGTGTCGGGTTTGGACACGTAGGAATCGTAGAGCGTTTGTCCTTGATTCCTTTTGTGGGCGGGGTTGGAGGTCTATTTAAGGACCCCTACCCCCTTCTTCCGTCATTGCGTTTCTCTGCGAAGGTTCCGCCGGCTTCTGAAGATCTGAAGAGAGCTGCCTGGGGTTGCACGAGACTTGCTCCGTCTTCCCGGTGTCGCCTTTTTCGTCGGCCTTGTGCTTCTGCGCGACGGTTCTGCCGGCTTCTGAAGACCGTAGTCGGAAGAGAGCTGCCTGGGGTTGCACGCGACTCGCTCCGTCTTCCCGGTGTCGCTTCTTTCGTCGGCGGCGATGGTGCGCGATTTCGCGGTCGTTGCGAAGGCGGGTTCGAAGCGACGATGCGACGAGGCTCGAGGCGGGGAGGATGGAGGAGCGCGGCTGAGGTGCGGGTCGCCTTCGCCGCCTCTCTCTTCCTCCTTCTTCTTCTTCTTCTTCTTTTCTTTTTCTTTTTCTTTAATTTTCTTTTCCTTTTTCTTTTTCTTTTTTTTTTTTTTTTTCCTTCTTTTCTTTTCCTTTTTTTTTTCTTTCTTCTTCTTCTTCGGTTCGGTTCCGGGCTGCACGGGCAGCAGCGGCAGCAGCACCGGCGCGGGGCGCGGCGGGGCCGGCGGCGCGCGGGGTCGCAGCGTGCGGTGGCGCGCGGGAGGCGGCGACGGCGCGCGGCGCGCGCGGCGGCCGGCGTGCAGGGTGGCGGGCGCGAGCGGATCGGGCGCGGGGGCCGGCGTGCAGGGTGGCGGGCGCGAGCGGATCGGGCGCGGGGGCCGGCGTGCAGGGTGGCGGGCGCGAGCGGATCGGGCGCGGGGGCCGGGTCCGGCGGCTGCGGGACCGAGTGGGTCGGGCTCGAGGGCCGGGTCCGGCGGCTGCGGGACCGAGTGGGTCGGGCTCGAGGGCCGGGTCCGGCGGGCGTGGCGGTTTGGTCGCGGGGGCCGGCGTAGAAGAAGGAGAAGGAGGGGGGTGCGAGTCCCCCCCTTTCCTTCTTTGTTGTTGCTCTCCAATTGGAAGGGGGCGAGGGGCCCGTGGGCCCCCCCCACTTGTTGATTTCTCGTTTTTTTTTTTTTTTTTTTTTTTTTTTTTTTTTTTTTTTTTTTTGAACTTCGAAGGCGCCGATGATACCAGTGTCGGCTCGTGGCGCACGGGTCACGACACGGGTGTGGGCTGGCTGGAGAGTAATCTTGAATCGGGCAATCCTCTCGACAGGGGTGCAGGCCTTTTTTTTTTTTTTTTTTTTTTTTTTTGGTGCGCTTGTCTTGACTTGCCTCCTTTCATGGTCCTCCAGGGCCCGCGTCTTCGAGAGTTTGACTTCCTCGGGCTGGATAGACGAGGATTTCTTCGACGGGAGGAGATGCCTTTGCTTTCCTTTCACTCGTGTGCGCCGTCACCGCAGCTCAAGGCGGGAAGACCTTCTGTCGTTGCTCCGTGTCTTTGTGCACGAGCGCATCACGGAAGATGGAGTCGCGGATGCGACTTGCGGGATGCTGAAATTAAGCGAGAAGATCCATACTGACGAAGGGATCTCCATGAAGCTTCTGCGGCCGAGTTTGAGTCTTCCGTTCCATCATTGCGGTGAAGAGTTCGTGCCTACGCCAGTTGTTGCCTCGAAGATATGTGCTAGGCTGACCCGATGGGGCCCCGATTCTTGGCCTCGGGGCGACGTCCAGTACCTTTGCGGCTTTCGCGAGTGGATGGACGAGCTCTACGAGGTCTTTGGCGCGGAACCTGAGATGAACTTATTGGCCAAATTTCTGGCGCCGGCTCGTCGGGAGTACAGTCGTCCTGAGGGGATGTACCGTGCGCTTTGTGAGCTTTGGTGTCCGGAGACTAACACCTTCCTTACTGGGGCGGGGGAGATAGGCATCTCGCTTCGTGATGTCCATATCGTTTCGGGGTGCCCCGAGGTACGGAACTACTACCAAGAGGAGGTGCCTGCCTTGAAGGATCTGCTGGACAGCAGCTACGCTCCGAGTTCTTGCCTCCTTCTGTTCAAGGCATATGCTATCATTGCGGCGAGGGACCAATCAGATCGAGTGCGTCCTTCTTCTTGGGTCGATTTTTGGTTCAGAGGCGAGTATAGAGCTCCAGCGCCCTCAGCTCACCCGATGTGGAAGATCGCTCAGATGCAGAGACCTCCGCTTCGCTCCTTTGTGAGGCCTATCGATTCCTTGGCTCGAGAGAAGCACTCAATGGAGGGGAAGCAGTGCCCCTGGGAACTCCTTGGCCTGAAACGGGACAGCGAGGAGTGGCGATCGGTTTACCGAGCCGCCGGGCTGGTCATCTTTCTTTGCCGGTTCGTGCTTCCGTGTTCTGGGGAGGCCATTCGTCCGGGGACCTTCCTTGCTGCTTCCAGGATGGAGAGGGGCGAGCTCTTCAATCTAGCCCCAGCCATACTATGCGCCTTGTATCGGGCTCTCAGCGGGACTTACTGGGACTTGTCTGGCTCAGATAAGGCCAAGGAGGAGCTCGGCCGGTCGGCTGCTTTCAGACCCTTGCATTATTTGTACGGCTGGATAGCTCTGCATTTCCCGAAGGGGATCTTTGCCAGGCGCGGGCATCCAGCCGAGTTACCTTTCCTCCCAGGGGTAGGAGGGATTTTGAACGCCTTTATCAGTTGGGAGCGTCCGAAAGAGTGTGCTCGTACCCTTTTGAGGAGGATGGGGAGCGTCGATTTTGAATTTCTGTCGGAGCATTCGGTGCTGCCTTTGGAGAGGTCGACCGTGTATGACAACGACGGGCTCCCGGATAGTCTTTACTGGAATATGGTCAGCTGCCGCCCTGGCTACTTAGTCTGGCGCAAAGGAGATGTGGTGGAGGTGGAGCAGTACTCCCCCCATCGCTTTGCCCGTCAGCAGGGTTTTCGACAGGAAGTCCCTGGCACGCCTCAGCAGTTGCAGGGGCGTTTCAGTCCGCAGGAGGGTTACCGTCTGTGGGCTTCCCTCTACGCTCGCTTTACTGGCAGTAGTTTCTTCCCTGGGGCCAAATCCGGGCTTCGGGACGCCGCCACCCCGGAATACTGCCAGTGGGTTAAAGGGCGAGTTTCCCCTTTACTTGCGAGTTTTCCAGTCGACGTCTTGGTGAGTAGCGGGTTCAGGAATTTCTGCTTTGATCATTCTGCGGGAGTAGAGGACCGCCGCCTCCAACTGGGACTTCGGCGGGCGCAGAGGAGCGGTAGTCGTCTTTCCAGCGCTCGTTGTGTCCCTTCTTCCGTTCCGGTGCTGGATGTCGAGCTTACTAGTGCCCCTGGGGTATTCTGTTTCCCGAAGGCCGAAGTTGAGGGTGCCCCTCCCAAGAGAAGAAAAATGTGCATTCCTCGCGGGATGGTCCCGAGAGTCCCTTGTCTGACGGAGGATGCCGAGGAGCCTGGACTTCTGAAAGATGAAGTGATTCCTCCGTCCCGGACCGCTTCGTCCGACCACACAGGTATGGAACTCTCTTCATTTTATTTGTCCTCTACGTTCAGGAAGCTTTATCACGCTGAGCACCGTTTCTTTCTTTTGACCAGATTCTGTTATAGTGGTAGAGCGTGGAGCGAGCTCTTCAAAGGTGCCTCTTGGGCATTCGTCCACCGGTGCCGCAAAGGAAGTGCCCGAACCCTGCGGGCTAGATATCCCTCCGGATGATCTAGATCTCCTCGGACTTTGCGGGGAGAACTTCCCTAGGGGCGACATTAACCTGGACGACATCGATGTCGACGCCTTGTCTTTTGGCGAGGAGGCTGAAGTCTCGAGCATCGACAAGCGGCGTTCCCCGATGACTGTGCCCTCGTGTCCTTTGGTGGAGACGGTTGTTGCAGCGGTAGCGGCGGTTTCTCCAGTTCCGCCACCCTTGTTGGCGCAGGCGGCTCCTGTTGCGGCCGCAGCGGCAGCGGAGGTTTCTCCGGTTCCACCACCCTTGTTGGCGCGGGCGGCTCCTGTGGCAGTTGCAGCGGCAGGGAGGGTCTTGCCTACCTACTCCGAGGCGCCTCGTCCAGTTTTAAGGCCGAGGAGCAGGGTCTCAGAGTTCCTTCTTTCGAGCTGCCGGCAGTACATCAAGTCGACGTTGGAGCCTTTCCAAACTGCCGGTCTTGGCGCCCTCCAGGACTGGTGGTCGGCAGATGGTGCGGAGTTTTGCGCGAGCCTGGCGGAGTTCAAAGTTGACAGCTCTCTTTTCGTCGCTCAAATGGACCAGCTTGTGACCGAGAGCGAGGCTTATCGATCCCGGCGGGCTTTGCTGGAGGGGAGCTCCCCTTCTGAGCTGGAGGCCGCTGAGGCGAGTCTAAGTCAGTCCGGGCATCAACTTGCGGAGGCTACGTCCAGCCTATCGAAGGCCCAGAGGAAGGTGGAATCTGCGCGCGCCTCACTTCGGAAGGCGGAGTCCCGTTTGGAGCGGGCTGAGGCTGCGGAGAGCACTTTGAAGGCGAGTCATTTGAGGCAGCAGTCGGACTTGGCAACCCGTCGTGAGCTTCTGGTCGCTCGTCCCGTGGAGCTTCAGAGAGTGGAGGCAACTAGGGAGGAGCTGCTGCGTCGTCTTCAAGCTCTGGACACCTTCTTTTAGTTATTCCTTGTTCCATTGTGGCTTCCTTTTCGGGACTTATGCAGTGTACTGTCTTTGCTTTATTAATAATATCGCCTCATTTTGCCACACCCTTTCCATGGAACTTTGTTGTCTTTTTCTTTTGGTCGGACTGAACCTGAAGTAACTTCTCAGGCTGCCTACGTACCCCCCTAAGGGGGATCAAGTCGCACGTAGTTCATTTTTTTTTTTTTTTTTTTTTTTTTTTTTTGAACAAGGGGTATGGCCTTGCTTTAGGCATAGTACCTTTTGAGGTACTTGCCGTTGATAGGGCCGAGTGTCAGCCCTTCTGGCGTGGTGAGGAGATAAGCACCGTTGGAGTAGACTTCCTTGACGGAATGCGGGCCATCCCATTTGGCATCAAATTTCTTCCCTCCTCGATGCGAGAGAATGATGGGGCGTTTGACCGCCAGCACCAGTTCCCCTATCTGGAATGATCGAGGACGAATCTTCTTGTTGAAGGCGCGAGAGAGTCTGGCCTGATAACACTCCAGACGCTGTTGAGCTTCGAGGCGTCTTTCATCCAGTGCTTCCAATTCTGCTAGGCGGAGCTGGGCGTTGTCATCGCTGGTGAGGCCTTCCTGGACTGCTATCCTGAGTGACGGGATCTGGAGTTCGAGCGGAAGAACGGCTTCCACGCCATAGACGAGGGAATACGGCGTTGCTTGTGTCGGCGTGCGGAAGGATGTTCGGTAAGCCCATAGTGCTTCGCCCATGCGTTCGTGCCAATCTTTCTTTGTCTTCGAGACGGTTTTCTCCAGCAGCTTGCACAGAGTTTTGTTGAAGGCTTCTGCTAGACCGTTGGCTGGAGCGTTGTACATTGTCGAACAATTCTGCTTAATGTTGTACAATGCGCAGAACTGGCTGACGGCAGCATTCTTGAACTGCTTCCCGTTATCTGTTACGATGTAGCGGGGGACTCCATAGCGGAAGATGATGTCGTTCTGGATAAAGCTGATGACGGAGTACTTTGTAACTTCCCTCAACGGTATCGCTTCAGCCCACTTGGAGAAGTAGTCCGTTGCCGCCAAGATGTAGAGATGTTGCTTGGATGATTTGGGCAGAGGACCGACGATGTCAAGACCCCATCCGTCGAAGGGCCAAGACGCGATTGTTGGGTGTAAAGGCTCCGGAGGTTGACGAATGTAGTCCCCGTGCATTTGGCAAGCTTGACACTTCTCGCGTACTCCAAGCTGTCTTTGATCATGGTAGGCCAGTAGTATCCCATCCTTCTGACGCGGAAGTGAAGCTTCGGACCGGACTGGTGTGATCCACAGATTCCAGCGTGTACTTCTTCGAGTGCGGCTTCCGCTTCCTCTTTTGCGAGGCACCTCAGGAGTGTGCCGTCATAGCTTCGTCGGTACAGTTCGCCGTTGAAGTGGTAGAACCTTAGAGATCGTCGACGGATGTCACTTTTGCGCTTCGGATCTTCGGGGAGTTTACCATGAACAAGGTACTCCACCAACGGTTGCCTCCAGTCTTGTTCTTTAATCTCGAGGACATGCACCGCGTTGGTTTGAACTGGTACCTCGGGCGGACCCTCTTTTTCGATGACCACGAATCTCCTGCAGACGGGGACGACGAGTGAACGCTCATCTGGGAACGGGAGTGTAGCCGCCAGATTTGCGAGTGCGTCAGCCTGCTGGTTGAGGTTTCTGGAAACGTGTTGGATGGAAACAGCCTTGAGTTTTTCGAGGAGCTTTACGGCTCGCGCATGCAACGGTACCAGGTCTTCTTTATTGACTTCGTATGCCCCCAGGACTTGCTGGATCACGAGTTGAGAGTCGCCAAAGATCTCTAGTCCTTGAAGGTTCATTTCGTCGGCCAGTTCGAGACCAATGAGTAGGGCTTGATATTCTGCCACGTTGTTGGAACATGCTTCCGAGAGCAGGAATGAGAAGGGGAGTATTTCGTTGTCCGGAGTGACAAAGATGACTCCGGCTCCCGCTATGTCTTGCCCAGCTGCGCCGTCGAAGAACATTTTCCAGGACGGGGCGATGTCGACAGAGAATACTTCTTCATCTGGGAGATCTTCTGATAACTCCCATTCTGCCGGGAGAGGATATTCTGCGAGGAAGTCCGCGAGGGCCTGTCCTTTAACCGCTTTCTGTGGCACGAAGGTGATGTCGAATTCAAGTAGCAGCAGGGCCCACTTGGCTAGACGTCCGGAAAGCACTGGTCTCGACATGATATATTTGAGTGGGTCAGCCTTCGAGACGAGTCTGATGGTGTGAGCGAGCATGTAGTGTCGTAGCTTTTTCGTGGCGAAGATGAGTGCTAGGCAGACCTTCTCGATTGGGGAGTAATTCAGCTCTGCGCCGACGAGAGTGCGGCTTAAGTAGTAGCAAGCTGTTTCCACACCAAGTTCATTGTTCTGGGCCAGGAGTGCCCCCAAGGATTGCTCTTGGGCGGCGATGTAGAGGATGAGCGGCCTCCCTTGAACCGGTGCTGATAGGACTGGCGGCTTCAGTAGATATGCTTTGATGTTTTGGAGTGCTTCTTGGCACGCTTCATCCCATGTGAACGGCGCTCCTTTCTTCATGAGGCGACTAAAAGGGTGGCACTTTCCAGCCAGGTTGGCGATGAATCTCCGGATATACGCCAAGTGTCCCTGGAGGCCTCTGAGGTCTCGCACTGTCTTTGGTACGGGCATGTTGACGATAGCATCAATTTTGGATTGATCTATCTCAATGCCACGATGTCGGACGACGAAGCCGAGGAATTTGCCCGAGGAGACTCCGAACGCGCACTTGAGCTGATTCATGCGGAGTTGGTACCTTCGAAGTCGTCTGAAGATTAGCTCAAGATCTTGTAGATGTGCCGATTTCTTCTTGGATTTCACCACGAGGTCGTCGACATAACACTCCACGTTTTGATGAAGAATGTCGTCAAAGATCTTCTGCATAGCTCGCTGGTAGGTGGCTCCCGCGTTCTTCAAGCCGAACGGCATTACCTTGTAGCAGTAGATTCCTTTCGGTGTGCGGAATGCCGTGAGCTCCTCGTCCTTGGGTGCCATCCGAATCTGGTTGTAGCCCGATGATCCATCCATGAAAGTGAGCACCTCGTGACCAGTCGTCGCATCAACCATTAGCTCCGTGATTGGCAAGGGGAAGTCGTCCTTTGGACATGCGTTATTCAAGTCTCTGAAGTCCACGCACACTCGGATTTGGCCGTTCTTCTTTTTGACGGGGACGACGCTAGAGATCCATGTCGGGTACTTGACCTCTCGAATGAAGCCGGCTTCGATCAATTTGTTGACTTCGCCTTCTATTTGGGGTATCAGTTCTGGCCGGTAGCGTCTTTGTCCTTGCTTGATAGCGCTGGCTCCGTGTTTGACGCTGAGCTGGTGCACTGCGATTTTTGGATCGAGGCCCGGCATCTCCTTGTAGGACCATACGAAGACGTCTCTGTATTCTTTAAGCAGTTTGATGTATGCAGCTTCTTCCTCCGGGGTTAAGAGCGTGCTGACGAATGTCGGCCGAGGCTCCGTCTCCGTGCCCAAGTTGATTTCCTTCAAGTCATCAACGGTGGACTGCCCCCCTTCTTCGAGGACTGGCGGGGCGTCGGGCAACTCGTCGTCCGACGTAGAAGTTTCACCGTTGTCGGGCTCCGTAATGGAGATATGATGGACGGCAGCCATGGGTGGGTGGGTGGGTGTTGAGATGAAGTCCTCGATAGGCATTTCCAGGCGATCGAACACTGACTTCTTCTTTGAATGTTTGACTGGCCCGAGCCTCTCGAAGACGGATGTGCGTTTTCGATTCGACCAGTCTTTACCACCTCTGGTTTGCTTCCGGAACAAGGCTTGGCATCGAGCCCGTCGTCGTCTTCTCCTGCTGTCTGGATGGCTGAGGTAGGTGGAGAGTGCATCGGAGATTATCGATCCTTCAGCTGCTTCATCTACTATCCTCGCCTCGATGTAGTTCGAGGTGAAGTTCTTCTTCGTTGCGGTTCTGATGACCAACGGAGCTTGACTGGAGCCGATGCCTCGGCGGTTCGGGGGAATTTGCTCTCCGTTTTGAAATAGCCGAGCTTGAGTTCTTGTCATCCCATGCGGAGTTGCTGCTGGTGGGAGTGTGCCCATGGCGCTTTCCTCGTTATAGCCAGCTCTAAACAGCAATTTGGCAGTATTTTGCCCCCAACTCCCTTCCGGTTTGAATCCGAGTGGCTCGAGGTCTGCCGATTCGACGGGTCTGCTTGGGTTCGGAGCTTCTGCCAGACTAGGTAGTGGCACCGTCATTTCTTGCAGAGTGATGACATTGGCCTGAGATAACGTTGGGGCCAGCTTCCTTGTCGGAGTAGAAGGCGATCGCTCGGATTTGCGGAGCCACTGAGGCGCGAGACGCAAGACAGGTGCCGTTTGGATTGGCAACGGGGTATGTTGCATTGCTCTTGGCTCGAAGCTGATGCGCATCCTTTGTCCAGGTTTCGGCGTTCCTTGGACCTTGGGTCTCGCCTCGTCCGAAGATGGCACTGGATTCCCGGGAAGAGGAGTCTTTTCCTTATTTACTTCTTCAATCTTTTGAGCTCGAGGGGTTTTAGCCGGCAGAACTTCCGCGACCAGGCCCTTTGCTTGGTAGAATTTAGCGTCGGCCAGGTGTGCCTCGGCCTCGTTGAATGGCTTGTCGTCCGCAACTATGCACCTCTCCACGCCTTCTTCGTAGTACTTGAGGCATTGATGCCAGGTGGATACTATGATGCCGTTCTCGTGCAGCCATGGTCTTCCTAGCAGGAGACGATATGATGTCCGGCAGTCGATAATGTGGAAGAGGACCGTCGTATCTAGCGGGCCGATGGAAAGCTTCAGACGAATGATTCCAACGGTGGACTGTCCACCTTGGTTGAAGCCTTGAATGACCAACTGACTTGGTGAGAGCTGGTCGTCGGTAATGCCGAGTTGCCGCATCGTCTGGATGGGCATGATGTTGACAGCGGAGCCACAGTCCAATAAGATTCGGTTCACTGGCTTCTCCTTGATGTATCCCGAAACGTAAAGAGGCCGGTTGTGCAATCGCGTCCCGAGTTGCAGGTCCTCGTCTGAAAAGGTTATCGCTGCATCACACGAGGCTACAGCTTTGCCCTTCTGGTCATCCTTCCTTTTTCTCTTGTAGCTATCTGGATCGGCCAAGGCCGCCGCCATTGCCAGGCGAGCCTTCTTCGGAAGATGCAAAGCCTCTACGAGCGGCATGTGCAAGATTGCTTCGTCGTGAGCGGCGGTGCCCCCATCGTTGGAGTCGTCCCCCTCATCGGTGGAGTCGCCTTCTTCAGAAGTTTCACCTTCGTTCTTTCTTTCCGACACTTCATGGACTTCGACCATGCAACAAGACACCTTGACGTGTTGGTCCACCGGGAGGAAGTGATCCGGGAAGAACTCTTGCAAAGTTGTCGGTTCTGGAAGACTCTGCTGAAGGATATCGTCTCGGCTCGCTGGCGGTACTTTGAACGCCTTCCTTCCTGGAGTCTTGCTTTTCTTCTTGTAGGTCTTCCGCTTGGTGAATCCCCTCATCACACGGTCTTGCTTGAGCTTCTTTTCTTGCCAAGGCTTTCGCCGCCGCGGTAGCATGACCCATGCTTCTTCGTCGGTGGATTCCCCTTCGCTAGGATGATGGTCGTCAGCAGCAACTGGCTTCTTTGATGACACTTGTTCTTCCGGAGGCTCTACTTGCTCATCTTCCGATCCCCAGCCGGTGGGCTTGATTTCTTCGATTGGAACGGATGGAGGCCTTGAGTAGAGGACGTAATAGTCAAACTTCCCTGATGGCTGGCCCAGCAGACCGACTTCTGGGTCTCCCTGCTCGTATCTTTCTCTAAGAGCGCGTTGGGACATAGCTTGGCTGGAAGGGACTTGCTCTTCTCGAGGCTCTACTGGCGTGTCTTCCGATTCCCAGCCGGTGGGCTTGATTTCGTTGATCGAAACGGAAGGAGGCCTTGAGTAGAGGACGTAATAGTCGAACTTCCCCGAAGGCTGGCCCAGCAGACCGACTTCCGGATCTCCTTGCTCGTATCTCCTTTGGAGCGCTCGTTGGGATGTATCATTGCTTGGAAGAGGTGCTGGCGTGAGCGATGATTGCCCCCAGGGCAGCGGTGTTTCCTCCTCGGAGAACGCAGGAGTACGTTGACGTCGCTTCGAGATTTTCGGCTGGGAAGTCGACTTAGCGATTGACGCTTGACGATTGAGGCGCAATTTGGGCATGCTTCGTCGAGCGGCAACGAGTACCGGCGAGAAGGAGCCGAAGGTGATGGACGTCATGTTGGCCGTAGCAACCTCCCCGGAGTCGATCTCTATCTTCCCTTGTTTAGCGAGCGCCATGATTCTTTCCTTGAAGACGAAGCACCTTTCGATGGGATGATTTACCACCCGGTGGTATTTGCAGAAGAGAGGGTCGTCGACACGATGCATCTGCTCGGGCCTCTTCGAAGGATGTAGCTCTATCATCTTCTCTTGCAGCAGTTGGTCGAACATGGAGGAGACTTCCGAGTCTGGGAAGGGGTACTCCTTTGCTTCGAGCTCCTCGAGAGTCATCCTTTGTCTTGGCGGCGGAGGCGGTGGTATGGCGACTCCCTTCTTCTGATCCGGCTTGCCAACGATCTTGAGCGGTTTGGAGGTCGAAGCGACGTCGGCAACATTGACTTGTTTCGGTTTCGTTGCCGGTGGCTTGTCCTTCTTCTCTATCTTCAAGAAGTCCTTGTTCTTCGAGTCCCCGCGGTTTGCTAGGCTGAGTTCCATGTCATGAGCCCGAGTTGCGAGTTCTTCGAAAGACCGAGGCTTGATACCTTTGAGGATGTAGAGCAGACCCCAGTGCATGCCTTGGGTGCACATCTCGATGGCCGAGTCTTCAGACAAGCGGTCTCGTGAATTCAGCGCGAGGTTCCTCCACCTGTCGATGTAGTCGATCACTGGCTCGTCTTTCCTTTGCTTGACGGCGGTGAGCTCGATCATGCTGACGGTTCGTCTGGTGCTGTAGAAGCGATTGAGGAACTCCCTCTCCATCTGATCCCAGCTGTCAATGGTTCCTGCAGGAAGATCAACGTACCAGTCGAACGCGTTGCCTTTGAGGGTGCGGACGAATTGCTTCACCATCTCGTCGCCATATGTGCCGGCATTATTGCAGGTCTCGATGAAGTGGGCAACGTGCTGTCTCGGATTTCCCTTTCCGTCGAAGTGCTGAAACTTTGGCGGCTGGAATCCGACTGGGAAGCGTAGCTGCTGGATCCTCGTAGTGTAGGGCTTCGAGTATGCCGCCGTGATCGGAGGAAGGCCACTGCCGTGAGAACGCATCATGTCGGCTATCAACGCTTGGACTTGCTGAGCATTCATCGTTGCCGTTGCTGGAGGTTGAGTGGCCGCCGAGGCTGGCGCCGGGTAGACGACTTCCAATGGGACGGGAGCCGAGGAGAGCGCTGGAGTAACTGCTTGAATCGTCGGAGCGACTTCTGCAGGAGCGGGAGTTGAAGACGGAACTGGAGCGGCTACCGGAGAAGCGACGGGTTGGCTAACTGCTGCAGCGTCCTTTGCGCTTAGCTTCTGGAGCAGAGCGTTGATGTGATGATCCTTCTCCTCCATTAGCCGAGTAATCTGCGCCATGTGCTCGTTCATCTGCATGACTTGGAGCTGAAGAGCGGTCGGAGGGTGGTGACGGAGAACGCCTCGGTGTTGCATGTTCGCATCCTCGCCGTCATCATCTGAGACGTAGTTACGCCGACTTGCTTCTGGCTGATGATTGATGTTTGCCCCCTGCAGAGGAGGTGCAACGTCTGCTGGAGAACCCGAACTGGTTCGGGGTTGGGGCTGGTCCTCCCCAAACTTCTGGACATGGGCTCCAGGATCGAGGCTCGTTTCTTCATGCACCAGGGCCTCGTCGGCGCTTTGGCGAGCATCTTCGGTAGTAGCTTCTGGCACGAAGATGTCCGCAAGAGTCCGTGTACGCCGAGTGTAGACGCGCACCATTGGAGGAGCATCACCCTCCGGATTTACTGGATCACCGTGTCGGAGTAGAGGAGACTCGGCGATTGGTGAGAGGCTTGGAGCAAACGCATCGTTGTTTGTTCCGGCCATTGCAAACTTCAAGCAGCTTCTTCAACCGTACGGATGAAAGGAGAAGAGGTCCCACCGGGCGTGCCAGAAATCTGTATGCGCAAAAAAGGTACGGGTCGGCTTTATTGCACAAAACGAGATTACAATTGTGGCCGGGACCCGGGTTGCTCGGGTGTAGCGAGTCCGGGTTGCGGCGAGTTTTGATCAGGGGATTGTGGGAAAGATCTTCTGGGGGATCCCTTTGATCCGCGTCTCCACGTGGTGTTCGTGCGAGAGCTCTGAAAGGGCTGCCCAGGACAGGGGTTTTACAGGGAGAGGGTTTTGGAGAGGCTAAGGAATGTCCACCGTTGCTTTGTCCCTTCCGTGCTTCGCGCTTTCTCGGCTAGGGGGTTTTCGGCTTCGTTCCTCGGTCTTCGCGTCTTCCTCGTTCCTTGCTTGACCTCGGTGTCCTTGATCATCGGTTCGCGGCGTCGATCTAGCTTTTGGCGTTGGCTTTGGCTTTGCTCCGGCGTGGCTCTGGCTTTTGCTTTGCTTCGGCGCTTGCACTTGGACGTAGCTGGGAGAGACTTGCGATGCTTTCGTTCTTCCGGACTTCGCGTCGTATCGGCTAGAACGTGCGGTGCTTTTGCTCGTGGCCGGCGTAGTCGCTTGGCTTTGGCACTTGCGTTGCTTTGGCGTGAGCTTTACTGGGGCTTTGCTTTGGCTTCTTGCGTTGGCTTTAGCTTTGGCGTCAACTCGATCTTCTTCTTCGAACGACGTGGGCTACTTCTCCAGTGCTTCGACGGTTTACGTATCGACTGGACTTCTCTTCTTCTCCGGGCTTCTTTGGCGTGATCGGAGTCGAAGAATGCTTTCGAAGATGGTGGGGGTAGCACCGATCTCCGTGCGATGGTTGTGGAGTCGGCTTTTGTTGATGAAGACGACGAGGGTAGCGACGGTCTCCGTGCTACGGTTGTAGCGTCGGCTTTTGTTGATGAAGACGACGAGGGTAGCGACGGTCTCCGTGCGACGGTTGTAGCGTCGACTTTTGTTGATGAAGACGACGGGGTAGCGACGCTTCAGACGATCTGCTCCAGGCTTTCTTCTTCGTGGATGGGGCAGGCGTTAGTCGAAGACGACGGGGTGATGACGCTTCGCTTCTCTCCTCCGGGCTTTGGGGCTTGATCGGGATCGAGGATTTGTTGGAGCCGACGGGGTAGTGCCGCTCCTCTTCTTCTCCGGGCTTTTGAGCTTGATCGGAGTCGAAGCTTGTTGGAGACGACGGGGTAGTGCCGCTCCTCTTCTTCTCCGGGCTTTTGGGCTTGATCGGAGTCGAAGCTTGTTGGAGACGACGGGGTAGTGCCGCTCCTCTTCTTCTCCGGGCTTTTGGGCTTGATCGGAGTCGAAGCTTGTTGGAGACGACGGGGTAGTGCCGCTCCTCTTCTTCTCCGGGCTTTTGGGCTTGATCGGAGTCGAAGCTTGTTGGAGACGACGGGGTAGTGCCGCTCCTCTTCTTCTCCGGCCTTTGCTTCTGGCGTCTTCGGAGTCGAAGGGTTCTTCTTCTCCGAGCTTTCTTCTTCGTGCACGGAGTCGAAGGGATGATCTTCGTGTGCAAGGGCCTTCACATTGATGAGGACTTTCAGTAAGCCGATCCCTCGGGACAGGCTTGACTGTGCCTCGTGAAGCCTTGGGTCGATGAAGAAGCGTCTCCTCTTCTGCAGAGCTCTGGCGTTTCGTCTTCAATTTCCCGACCATTTTTTCCTTCCCCCACCCCCTCTATTTATAGGCAAAGAGGTGGGGAGAGAGATATGGAAACTTTTTAATTTCAAATCCCTTTTGTATCTCTCTCATAATTACCCGGATTTTATTCATCCATTGATGAAGGGAATAACATTTGATTGTTTTCCTTTTCTGGCGGGTGCAATTATGGCTGGACTTTGCGCACGAAATCGATGGCGATCGGGCGCTTCGTCTTGTGCGTCGGATCGAGGGATCGGCGCAGATCCGCGCGTGTGCAGACGTCATACGCTACCTCCCCCCGCGCATGGCGGTATTCTTTCCTTTTCTTTCTTTTCTTTCCTTTTCTTTTCTTTCCTTTCTTTTCTTTCCTTTTTCTTTTCTTTCTTTTTCTCCCCTTTCCTTGCAGGGCCGGCCGGCCCCCCATGGGGTTCGGGTCCTACTAGGGCCGGCCCCATGTGGCTCGGGTCCTAGTAGGGACCGGCCCCCATGGGGTTCGGACCCTAGTAGGGGTCGGCCCCCCTTGGCGCATGGGGTCCGGGTCCGCATCGGCGCGCGCGAGTCGGGTCCGTGTGTCGGGTTTGCATCCGCGTTGGCACACGTGAGTCGGGTTCGGGTCCGACGAAATTCGTGTGTCTACACATTCGTACGATCCATTCTAATCCATTCGTACGATCCATTCTAATTCATTCATACGATCCATTCTAATTCATTCATACAATTCATTCTAATTCATTCGTATGAGCTATTCTAATCCATTCGTACGATCCATTCATACGATCCATTCTAATTCATTCATACAATCCATTCTAATTCTTTCACACGATCCATTCTATTTCATTCGTACGATCCATTCTAATTCATTCGTACGATCCATTCTAATTCATTCATACGATCCATTCTAATTCATTCTAATTCATTCGTACGATCCATTCTAATTCATTCGTACGATCCATTCTAATTCATTCGTACGATCCATTCTCATTCATTCGTATGATCCATCCTAATTAATTCGTACGATCCATTCTATTACATTCATACGATCCATTCTAATTCATTCATACGATCCATTCTAATTCATTCGTACGATCCATTCTAATTCCTTCGTACGATCCATTCTAATTCATTCGTACGATCTTTTCTAATTTATTCGTATGATCCATTCTAATTCATTCGTACGATCCATTCTAATTCCTTCGTACGATCCATTCTAATTCATTCGTACGATCCATTCTAATTCATTCATACAATCCATTCTAATTCTTTCACACGATCCATTCTAATTCATTCGTACGATCCATTCTAATTCATTAGCACGATCCATGCTAATTCATTCGTTCGATCAATTCTAATTCATTAGCACGATCCATTCTAATTCATTCGTACGATCCATTCTAATTCATTCGCACGATCCATTCTAATTCATTCATAGGATCCATTCTAATTCATTCATACGATCTATTCTAATTCTTTCGCACGAATGTAACCATTCTAATTCATTCGCACGAATGTATCCATTCTAATTCATTCGTACGAATGAATTAGAATGGATCGTACGAATGAATTAGAATAGATCGTACGAATGAATTAGAATGGATCGTACGAAGGAATTAGAATGGATCGTATAAATGAATTAGAATGGATATATTCGTGCAAATGAATTAGAATGGATCGTATGAATGTATTAGAATGGATCGTATGAGTGAATTAGAATGGATCGTATGAGTGAATTAGAATGGATTGTATGAATGAATTAGAATGGATCATACGAATGAATTAGAATGGATCATATGAATTATTTAGAATGGCTCGTACGAATGAATTAGAATGGATCGTACGAATGAATTAGAATGGATCGTACGAATGAATTAGAATGGATACATTCGTGCGAATGAATTAGAATGGATATATTCGTGCGAAAGAATTAGAATAGATCGTATGAATGAATTAGAATGGATCCTATGAATGAATTAGAATGGATCGTGCGAATGAATTAGAATGGATCGTACGAATGAATTAGAATGCATTCGTACGATCCATTCTAATTCATTCGCACGAATGTATCCATTCTAGTTCATTCGTACGATCTATTCTAATTCATTTGCATGGATCGTGCATTCGTACAATCCATTCTAATTCATTCGTAAGATCCATTCTAATTCATTCGTACGATCCATTCTTATTCATTCGTACGATCCATTCTAATTCATTCGCACGAATGTATCCATTCTAGTTCATTCGTACGATCCATTCTAATTCATTCGTACGATCCATTCTAATTCATTCATACGATCTATTCTAATTCATTCATACAATCCATTCTAATTCTTTCACATGATCCATTCTAATTCATTCGTACGATCCATTCTAATTCATTCGCACAATCCATTCTATTTCATTCGTACGATCCATTCTTACTCATTCGTATGATCCATTCTAATTCATTCGCACGAATGTATCCATAATGGATCATACGAATGAGTAAGAATGGATCATACGAATGAAATAGAATGGATTGTGCGAATGAATTAGAATGGACCGTACGAATGAATTAGAATGGATACATTCGTGCGAATGAATTAGAATGGATCGGACGAATGAATTAGAATGGATCGTACGAATGAATTAGAATGGATCGTACGAATCAATTAGAATGGATTCATTCGTCCGAATGAATTAGAATGGATCATACGAATGAGTAAGAATGGATCGTACGAATGAAATAGAATAGATTGTACGAATGAATTAGAATGGATCCTACGAATGATCGTACGAATGAAATATAATAGATTGTACGATCCATTCTAATTCATTCGCACGATCCATTCTAATTCATTTATACGATCCATTCTAATTCATTCATACAATCCATTCTAATTCTTTCACACGATCCATTCTAATTCATTCGTAGGATCCATTCTAATTCATTCGTGCAATCTATTCTATTTCATTCGTATGATCCATTCTTACTCATTCGTATGATCCATTCTAATTCATTCGGAAGAATGTATCCATTCTAATTTATTCGTACGATCCATTCTAATTCATTCGTACCATCCATTCTAATTCATTCGTACGATCCATTCTAATTCATTCGTCCGATCCATTCTAATTCATTCGCACGAATGTATCCATTCTAATTCATTCGTACGATCCATTCTAATTCATTCGTACGATCCATTCTAATTCATTCGTAAGATCCATTCTAATTCATTCGTACGATCAATTCTAATTCAATCATACGATCCATTCTAATTCATTCGCACGAATGTATCCATTCTAGTTCATTCGTACGATCCATTCTAATTCATTCGTACGATCCATTCTAATTCATTCGCACGATCCATTCTAATTCATTCATACGATCCATTCTAATTCATTCGTACGATCCATTCTAATTCATTCACACAAATGTATCCATTCTAATTCATTCGTACGATCCATTCTAATTCATTAGCACGATCCATTCTAATTCATTCGTACGATCCATTCTAATTCATTCGCACGATCTGTTCTTATTCATTCGCATAATCCATTCTAATTCATTCGCACGAATGTATCCATTCTAATTCATTCGTACGATCCATTCTAATTCATTCGTACGATCCATTCTAATTCATTTGTATGATCCATTCAAATTAATTCGTATGATCCATTCTAATTCATTCGTACGATCCATTCTAATTCATTCATACAATCCATTCTAATTCATTCGCACGAATGTATCCATTCTAATTAATTCGTACGATCCATTCTAATTCATTCGTATGATCTATTCTTATTCATTCGCACGATCCAGTCTAATTGATTCGCACGATCCATTCTAATTCATTCGCACGAATGTATCCATTCTAATTCATTCGTACGATCCATTCTAATTCATTAATATGATCCATTCTAATTCATTCGTACGATCCATTCTAATTCATAAGCACAAAGGTATCCATTCGTACGAATGAATTAGAATGGATCATATTAATGAATTAGAATGGATCGTACGAATGAATTAGAATGGATACATTCGTGCGAATGAATTAGAATGGATCGTGCACGAATGTATCCATTCTAATTCATTCGTACGATCCATTCTAATTCATTAATATGATCCATTCTAATTCATTCGTACGATCCATTCTAATTCATATGCATAAAGGTATCCATTCTAATCCATTCGTAGGATCCATTCAAATCCATTCGTACGATCCATTCTAATTCATTCGTACGATCCATTCTAATTCATTCGCTCGAATGTATCCATTCTAATCCACTCGTATGATCCATTCTAATCCATTCGTACGATCCATTCTAATTCATTCGCATGAATGTAACCATTCTAATTCATTCATTTGATCCATTCTAATTCATTCGTACGATCCATTCTAATTCATTCGTCTGATCGATTCTAATTCATTCGCACGAATGTATCCATTCTAATTCATTCGTACGATCCATTCTAATTCATTCGTACGATCCTTTCTAATTCATTCGTAAGATCCATTCTAATTCATTCGTACGATCCATTCTAATTCATTCGTACGATCCATTCTAATTCATTCGCACGAATGTATCCATTCTAGTTCATTCGTACGATCCATTCTAATTCATTCGTACGATCCATTCTAATTCATTCGCACGATCCATTCTAATTCATTCGTACGATCAATTCTAATTCATTCGCACGATTGTATCCATTCTAATTCATTCATACGATCCATTCTAATTCATTTGTACGATCCATTCTAATTCACTCATACGATCCATTCTAATACATTCATACGATCCATTCTAATTCTTTTGCACGAATATATCCATTCTAATTCATTCGTACGATCCATTCTAATTCCTTCGTACGATCCATTCTAATTCATTCGTACGATCTATTCTAATTCATTCGTACGATCCATTCTAATTCATTCGTACGATCCATTCTAATTCCTTCGTACGATCCATTCTAATTCATTCGTACGATCCATTCTAATTCATTCGTACGATCCATTCTAATTCATTCGTACAATCTATTCTAATTCATTCGTACGAATGGATATATTCGTGTGAATGAATTAGAATGGATCATACGAATGAGTAAGAATGGATCGTACGAATGAAATAGAATGGATTGCACGAATGAATTAGAATGGATCGTACGAATGAATTAGAATGGATCGTGTGAAAGAATTAGAATGGATCGTGTGAAAGAATTAGAATGGATTGTATGAATGAATTAGAATGGATCGTATGAATGAATTAGAATGGATCGTGCGAATGAATTTGAATGGATCGTACGAATTCATTCTAATTCATTCATACAATCCATTCTAATTCTTTCACACGATCTATTCTAATTCATTCGTACGTGCCATTCTAATTCATTAGCACGATCCATGCTAATTCATTCGTTCGATCAATTCTAATTCATTCGTACGATCCATTCTAATTCATTCATACAATCCATTCTAATTCATTCGCACGAATGTATCCATTCTAATTCATTCGTACGATCAGTTCTAATTCATTCACAAAATCTATTCTAATTCATTCATACGATCCATTCTAATTCATTCACACGAATGTATCCATTCTAATTCATTCATACGATCCATTCTAATTCATTCGTACGATCCATTCTAATTCACTCATACGATCCATTCTAATACATTCATACGATCCATTCTAATTCATTTGCACGAATATATCCATCCTAATTCATTCGTACGATCCATTCTAATTCCTTTGTACGATCCATTCTAATTCATTTGTACGATCCATTCTTTTTCATTCGTACGATCCATTCTAATTCATTCGCACGAATGTATCCATTCTAGTTCATTCGTACGATCCATTCTAATTCATTCGTACGATCCATTCTAATTCATTCATACGATTTATTCTAATTAATTCATACAATCCATTCTAATTCTTTCACATGATCCATTCTAATTCATTCGTACGATCCATTCTAATTCATTCGCACAATCCATTCTATTTCATTCGTACAACCCATTCTTACTCATTCGTATGATCCATTCTAATTCATTCGCACGAATGTATCCATAATGGATCATACGAATGAGTAAGAATGGATCGTACGAATGAAATAGAATTGATTGTGCAAATGAATTAGAATGTGTGGGGGAAAATCTTCATGCCGACCCGAAGACTTTCGCAACACCAGTCAATTGAAGTTGGAATGGAAGATTGTTGACGTCGAAGATCGTTGGTCGATCTATTGATTGCAGTTGAAGCCTTTTGATATGTAGATATAGAGATGTAATCAGAAAGAATGTTTGACACGAGAAGTGATCTCGGAGTTCAGCCGAAGCCTACGTCTCCGTGCTATAGGGTGCAACCCGAATTTACTAACACTTTTGGCGAAGTAATCTCGACAGGCCGAGTGCTACTGAAGCCTCTTTGATCTCTTCAAAGACAAGAAGATGATCAAGTAGAGGTGAAGGGTGAGAAGATAGAAATTCCGGAGCTCTGGTTCTGAAAATCAGATCTCAGAGTGGAAATCAGAAATTCTGGGATCCTTTTACATTCGAAGGTTTTGCTATTTATAGGATTCTCTGGTGGTAAATGGCGGTTTCTACTGCAGCATCTGGGGATCTTCCAGGTAAAGTTGGTGGGCCCCGCTACCGTCTTCCGGGGGATTCCGCAGGCTCTCGGTCCCACCAGGCGGGGCCGGTTGGTCCCGTGGTAGTCCTCATGGGCCCACCAGGCAGGGCCGGTGGGTCCCGTGGTAGTCTTCGTGGGCCCACCAGGCAGGGCCGGTGGATCCCGTGGTAGTCTTCGTGGGCCCACCAGGCAGGGCCGGTGGGTCCCGTAGTAGTTGGAAAACTTCTGCCAAAATTTGCACCCACAGTTACCCCCTCCAAGTTAGCTAGGGTTCGTTCTGGCTGGCTTGGATTTGGTGCAAAAAACAGTAACCCCCTGTCTAGAAAAGGCACAAAGAAGCTTGTCGAAATGTTAGTATAAAATGACTGATCGGTCAATTTTGACTGATCGGTCAAATTTGACCGATCGGTCAATTTCAACCGGTCAAGGATTGGGTGATCGGTCAAAAAACATGGTTTTTTGACTGATCGAGTAGAAAATCGACCGATCGGTTGATTTTGGCCGATCAGTCAAGTTTGACTGATCGACAAAAATCAGCCGGTCAAGATTTTGATGATCGGTCAAAAAACATGGTTTTTTGTCAGATCCAGTAGAAAATCGACCGATCGGTTGGTTTTAGCCGATCAGTCAAGTTTGACTGATCGGCTAAAATCAACCGGTCAGGGTTTTAATGATCGGTTAAAAAACATGGTTTTTTGCCAGATCCAGTAGAAAATCGACCGATCGGTTGGTTTTAGCCGATCAGTCAAGTTTGACTGATCGGCTAAAATCAGCCGGTCAGGGTTTTGATGATCGGTCAAAAAACATGGTTTTTTGCCACATCCAGTAGAAAATCGACCGATCGGTTGGTTTTAGCCGATCAGTCAAGTTTGACTGATCGGCTAAAATCAGCCGGTCAGGGTTTTAGTGATCGGCAAAAAACCTAAGTTTTTTGCCAGATCCAGTAGAAAATCGACCGATCGGTTGGTTTTAGCCGATCAGTCACGTTTGACTGATCGGCTAAAATCAGCCGGTCAGGGTTTTGATGATCGATAAAAAAACATGGTTTTTTGCCAGATCCAGTAGAAAATCGACCGATCGGTTGGTTTTAGCCGATCAGTCAAGTTTGACTGATCGGCTAAAATCAGCCGGTCATGGTTTTGGTGATCGGCAAAAAACCTAAGTTTTTTGTCAGATCCAGTAGAAAATCGATCGTTCGGTTGGTTTTAGCCGATCAGTCAAGTTTGACTGATCGGCTAAAATCAGCCGGTCAGGGTTTTGGTGATCGGCAAAAAACCTAAGTTTTTTGCCAGATCCAGTAGAAAATCGACCGATCGGTTGGTTTTAGCCGATCAGTCAAGTTTGACTGATCGGCTAAAATCAGCCGGTCAGGGTTTTGGTGATCGGTCAAAAAACATGATTTTTTGCCAGATCCAGTAGAAAATCGACCGATCGGTTGGTTTTAGCCGATCAGTTAAGTTTGACTGATCGGCTAAAAATCAGCCGGTCAGGGTCTTGGTGATCGGCAAAAAACCTAAGTTTTTTGCCAGATCCAGTAGAAAATCGACCGATCGGTTGGTTTTTGCCGAGTGGTCAAGTTTGACCGATCGGCTAAAATCAGCCGGTCAGGGTTTTGGTGATCGGCAAAAAACCTAAGTTTTTTGCCAGATCCAGTAGAAAATCAACCGATCGGTTGGTTTTAGCCGATCAGTCAAGTTTGACTGATCATTTAAAATAAGCCGATCAAGCCAAAGTTTTGAACCTGCATCTTCGAGGAAGTGGTATAGCTTGCTCTTTTCCTTTGATCTTTGGCAGAGTCTTGAATATCGATGGAGTTCAATTTTTTCTGCTTTCTCATCTTTGGTCTGTCTTGGATGGTTTCTCTGAACCGGCGGTCCGGTTCACTCGGACCGGTGGTTTGCTTGGACCTGTGGTCTGACGTTTCGCCTGGTTGCGACTGTTCGTCTAGTTTTGCGCTTGCTACGGATGGATGCCACGTGCACCTACAAAAACACGCGATTTGATATAGTGAAGACAAGTGTCTTCTTGATTTGCGCGCCTGTTTTACCACGGGTATATAAGTTTTTTTTGCTGTCATTTTTGCCTCACGCTTTCAGAAAATTTTCGAAGTCCAGAGCTTTTGCTTTTGATCTCCCTTTCTCTGTTCTCTTGTTCTCCCTTGATTGATCGAATGGCCTCCTCCGGCAGTTCAAAGAAGGCAGTGGTTCCATCCAAGAAGAAAGGGAAGGAAATAGCTGAAGAGTCATCCCCACTCCCAGGTAGTGGCAAGGGCAAGGCGGTGCTGGTGGAGCTGGGCCAACTGGGCAAGAGGCATCAAGGAGTAGGGTTTGCTTCAGCGCCATCGAGGCCGGAGCAAATCCCGAAGGTAAAGTTTGTTAAGGGTCCCTTGCTGCCTCTGGCTGAAGAGCCATCCTACATCTACAACACAGGTGGAGAGTTTACTGACAAGAAGAGGGCGAAGTGGCAAGGACTGTTGGCCTACTTCTCGGAAGGGAAGATCCGGCCTGCACTGTCTGGGATTCAAGCTGGATTTGGCATTGACAAGCAGACTGTGTTTGTGAAAATGGCCAGCAATGAACAGGTGATGGGGACAGTGGTCTCCCTAGGTCAGAAGAACTGCGGGCTCCGTCTTCCACTGCTACCATTTGCCGCAAGGCTGCTGAACTCCTCCTGCCTTTGCCCAGGACAAATCACCGGCAACGCCTGGAGGATAATATACGCCTTCTGTCGTGTAGAGTCCGATTTTCAGAAGGAGCTGAGGGAGTGCTACTCCAGCATTCCAGATGACGAAGATGCTTGGATCGAACTGGGTTACTTCTTCTTCCACTATCGATGGGTTTCGAGGAAGGACAGCCCTTTCTTCAACCTCACAGGGGTTTCCGCTCTACGTCCCCTCACCGACACGATTGCCTCCGACAAGCTGTACACAGAGTGGCCGCTCTCAGTAGCTGGTGCTTGGACGCCACTCTCAGTGCCCGAGACTCCTCGCGCTGAGGTCAACAAGGGGATCAAAATGTATTTCGCAGGAGGAGAGTTGGCGTGGCCTTCGGAGAGGGTTGGGGCCATCGACAACCTGTTTCTCGAGTTGACTTGCGGTACCAGGTCCTGGAAGCAGTTTTCAAACTGCCCAGTAAGATATGGTAAGGCTAATCTTCTCCATCGATTGCAGGCTAGGTACGAAGACAATGAGGTCTTGTACTCAGACTACGAGGAGGATCCTCAGTCTGGCAAGATCGTCCGAAAGGTTCGGATCGAGAAGAAAGCCCACGGTGCAAGGCGCCGATTGCCTACCTCTGAGGAAAAGCTGGTGATACAGAAAGGCCCAACGAAGAAGAAAAGAAAAATCCTCGTCAAGCAGGATGAAGAAGAGGATTAAGAAAAGAAGGATGAAGATGAAGAAGAAGAAGAAGAAAAGAAGAAGGATGATAAGGAAGAAGAAGAAGAAGAAACATAAAGTGGTAGCAATGGCAGCGGCGGTGATGATGAGGATGAGGAGGATCAGTCAAACTTGAGGGGTGGTGAGGATGATCTTCCTCCCACCCCCACTGATGGAGGCGAGGGAAACGGGGGTGGTGAGGAAGAAATTCCTCCCACCCCCATTGATGGTGGTCAAGAACAGGGGGGTGGTGGGGATGAACTTCCTCCCACCCCCACTGGTGGTGCAGAAGAGGAAGACTCTCTTCCTATCCTTATTGACGAGGCTAAGGCTCGTCAAATGGAGGGAGTTATGGACGTGGAGAGCGAAGGCCACAAGGTGGTTTCCGCCTACCACTTCGAGGAGTTGAAGAAGCCAATGCGCTTCAAGATAAAATTGTCGAGGAGTGGTGGGGTTGGAAGCAACCCCACGCCCCTTGATCAAGTTCCTCCCGAAATTCCCCGTCTCGAAGGAGCGACAACAAGCGGGGGTATGGAAGTTGAGAAACCCCCACCCCCCTCTCGCTCTCTGGCTGAGGAGGTGGCTGCTATGGTGGCGGGGCTCGCCCAACCAAGCGAGCTGCAAGAGGAAGGGGAAGTCTCACCTCCTCGGGGTGTTCCCTCTCCTAATCACTTGGAGAGGGAGAGCCGCTTGGGTGATGGGGCTCCTCAACCCCAACCAGATCCAGCTCCTACCAAGGAGAAATCAACCCCCAAGGGTAAGAGCTCCGACCGCAGGAAGGGTAAGGAGCCGAGGGTTGAAGCCTCAGGTAATTGTGCTAACTTACCTTGATTGTCTTGCTTTTGAAACTTGGAAATATTCTAACACTTTGATTTCTTGTGTCGATTGCAGGTACGCCTGTTGGCTCGACTCCGAAGATAAAGAATTTGGGTGATGTCGACATCAACCACCCGACCAGCGTGATCCGGAAGCTTTGCAATATTCCGGAAGCGACTTTTGAAGAAGCCTTTGATCGGCTAGATGTAGTGGTATGTGCATCTGCTTGATCCATTTATTCGAATTTACCTTTGGAATCATTCTAACTCTCTATTCTCCTGCAGAGCTCAGCAGTTTTGAGAATCACAAGCTCCCTCTCTAGGAAGGCAGGAGAACGGGAGGCCGCATCTGAGGTGTCCCGTTTGAAAGCAGAACTGAAGGCTGCAAGCGAGGAGAGGGATAAGCTGAGGGATCTTCTAACCTCAAAGAAGGAGGCACTGAAGGCCAAGATTGAGGCCCTTCGCAAGGAAAAATTAGAGAGCCAGGGGTGGAAAAATGGTTATAAAGCTCGGGGTCACAAGCTTGAAGAGTTGAAGCAACGATTCTTCAGGATCGAGAACTTGGGCTTCGACCGTGTGGCTCGAATAAAGGAGCTGGAGGCTCAACTTGCTGCTTCAGCAGCTAAGGAGGAGACCCATAAGAAGGAGCTGGAGCATATGCGGAGCGAGTGCAAGAGCTACAGGGAAACAGCTGAGAAGGCAGCATAAGCACTCAGGGTCCATGCTGCCAGCGTCCGATCTTCTAAAGCTTCAATGGTGAGCAAAGCTCGTGCTGGATCTGAGGGAGAGAAGTCGCGTGCGCAAAGTGTGGCCAAGCCTTGAGATTCTCCTTCTTTTTAGTTGTTTTGCTTGTAAACTCTTGAAATATAGTAGCTCGCTCCTGTACTTGGCACATTTTGATAATAAAAGAAATCTTTTTGGTGTTTGAAAATTGGATGTCACTTGAGTTGAATGCCTTTGAATATCATGTTCTGGATAGCATTAGAATAGATACAATCTTTTGAATGTAAGGGGTCGAGTCGCAACTCGATTACCCAAACTTGTAACTTGAAATTTGAACTTGAATTCGTGTAACATTTGAATGTGAGGGGTTGAGTCGCAACTCAAGCACCCAAACCTGTTAGACGATATTGAAATTGGTTGAAATTGAATATTGAAATTTGAAGGTCAGTTTAACATTTGCCAGTAAGGGTTTGAGTCGCAATTCAACACCCAAACTTGTTAAAATACTTGGTAACTTGAATATGGTCAGTTTAACATTTGCTAGTAAGGGGTTGAGTCGCAACTCTAATTCCCAAACTTGTTAAAAGACCTGGTAACTTGAATGTGGATAATTTGAAACTGCTTCAGAACTTGAATTGAAAAACTGAACACTTGCACATTTGAACATTTGAAAGAAATCTTTATTCATCATAGAATTTACATCATGGATAGAACAACTTGAGATGTCTTGAGTTCCAAGCTCGAGGCAATCTATCTCCTTCTGGTGAGATCAGTCTGTAAGAACCTTTGCCTCCCACTAATTCAATGATATATGGACCTTCCCAGTTGGGAGCAAACTTTCCACTGCTGTGTTCTTTGGTGTTGTAGAAAACTGATCTGAGAACTAGACTGCCCACTGGGAACTGTCTTTTGTAGACTTTCTCATCGTAGGCTCGTTTGATCTTCTGCTGATACGTGGCCACACGAAGTGAAGCTTGGTCTCGTAGCTCTTCAGAGAAGTCTAGATCATTGATCCGAAGCTCTTCGTTGATTCCTTCTTCAACTGCTCTGGTCTTCAGAGTACATGATATGTTTTCTGTTGGGAGTACTGCTTCCGATCCATATGTTAGACGAAAGGGCGAGAACCCTGTTGATCTTCTCGGAGTTGTGCGATACCCCCAAAGAACTTCAGGTAGGACCTGTTCCCACAATCCTTTCTTGCTGCTGAGTTTCTTCTTGAGTATACCAAGAATAGCTCTATTAGAGGCTTCAGCTTGACCATTGCATTGAGGGTACCTTGGAGTTGAGTAGAAGAGCTTGATTCCGTTGTTCAGACAAAACTCACGGAACTTGTCAGAGTCAAATTGAGCTCCATTGTCAGCAACAAGAACTTGAGGTGTGCCGAACCTTGAGAAGATGTTGTGCCGAATGAATTTGATCCCTTCGTCGTCAGTCTCTCGGAAGAGGGGCACAGCTTCAACGCATTTGGTGAAGTAATCCGTGGCCAGCAGTAGATACTTCTTCTTGCTCGGAGTTGGAGGGAAAGGACCCAAGAAATCTAACCCCCATTGATGGAAAGGCCAGGGACTTGATAGTTGATGAAGCTCATCTGCAGGGAGATGGATAGCTCGAGCGTGTCGCTGGCATGGCTCGCATCTTTGAACAACTTGTCGAGCATCTTTTGCCATTGTAGGCCAGTAATAACCTTGTAGTTTCGTCTTAGCTTCAAGAGATCTTCCTCCCGAATGATTCCCACAAGCTCCAGAGTGGATATCAATCAGGATTGCCTGTGCTTGCTCGGGACCAAGGCACTTGAGCAACATCCCGTTGTGAGATTTGAAGTATAGATCTTCTCCTTGTAGAATGTAGCATGGGAGCTTCCTTTGAAGCCTTCGGGCTTGATTTGGATCTTCCGGCATTTTGCCATGTTCGAAGAAGTCGAAAATTGATCGTCTCCAATCTTCAAGCTCATTTGTAGTAGTGAGGTTCAACGTTAATTGATTTCCACCCCCAGATCTCTTTGTAGTAGTAAGGATCTGTTGATCGGGGATGGTCTTGGGTACTTCTTAATAATCGATTTGTATTTGCCTTCCTCCGAGTGAGTCTCCGAGAACTGAGGCAGCATTGGCTAAGGCGTCTGCTTCTCGATTCTCTGCTCTCGGAATTTGAACAAATTCAGTACTAGTAAAACGCTGTTGAAGACGTACTAGGGCCAAATAATGTTGCATTCTTTCTTCTCTTGCTGTATATTCCCCGTTGATATGCCTTATGACTAGTTGGGAGTCGCTGTAGATAATGAGTCGATCTACCCCTAGAGATTCAGCAATTTCAAGTCTAGAAAGGAGTGCTTCGTACTCGGCTTCGTTGTTGGTGGCATTGAATCCAAGGAGGACAGCCTTTTGCAGATGATCGAGTTCGGGGGATATTAAGACTATCCCAATGCCCGAACCGATCACGCTCGAAGCTCCATCAGTGTAAAGTTTCCATGGGGGAGTTGCAGCAATAGCCTCGAGATTTGGATTGATTTTAACAGTTGTATTGGATGGAGGCTCGTCTTCATCTTCAAGGCGCATATCAATATCTTCCTCCCAAGTGATGGGGTCTTCAACTGGAAAGTCAGCTAGAAAATCAGCAATAGCTTGACCTTTGATAGAAGTGCGAGATTCGAACTGAATCCCCAGGGAGCTCATTTTGATCACCCATTTGGTCATACGACCCGCTCTACCAGCTTTGTCGACGATATCTTTGAGTGGATGTTCTAAAATGACAGTGATCTGGTGGGAGATGAAGTAAGGTTGAAGGCGACGCGAGGCAGTGAGTAAGGCTAGGATGACCTTCTCAGTTTTTGAATAGCGAGTCTCAGCTGGAAGAAGAGTATGGCTAATGTAATAGACTGGATGTTCGATGCCATCTCTTCTACTAACTAGGACTGCACTGATTGCTTGATTGGTGACGGCGAGATAAAGCCATAAGTCTTCTTTTGGAAATAGAGCCGTCAAGATAGGAGCTTGCACCAGATATTTCTTGATGCTTTGAAATGCTTCTTCACAGATCGGACTCCAGCCGGAGGTGTCTGCCTTTCGTAGTTTGTCGAAGAGGGGTTTACATTTGTCTGAAGACTTTGAGATGAATCTATTGAGGGCAGCGAGTCTTCCAGTGAGGCGTTGAACTTCCTTCCTATTGGTAGGCGATGGCATGTCGAGGATGGTTCGAATTTGGTCGGGGTTGGCTTCAATACCTCTTCTGGTTACAAGGTGACCCAGAAATTCGCCCGATTGAACTCCGAAAGCGCACTTAGCTGGATTGAGCTTCATACGATATTTTCGAAGGATTTGGAAGGTTTCTGCCAGATCAGACAGATGACCCCCTCGACTGGAGCTTTTAGTAAGCAGATCGTCTACATAGACTTCGACATTGCGACCGATCTGGTCTTCGAACATCTTGGTGACTAGCCTTTGATAGGTAGATCCAGTATTTTTGAGGCCGAATGGCATTACATTGTAGCAGTAGAGACCTCGGCTAGTCACGAAGCATGTCTTCTCTTGATCATCCGGATGAAGCGGGATTTGATTATATCCAGAATACCCATCCATGAAAGACAATAGCTCGTGACCAGCAGTGGCATCGACGAGTCTATCGATCCTTGGCATGGGGAATGGGTCTTTGGGGCAGGCCTTGTTGAGATTGGTAAAGTCGATGCAGACTCTGACCTTCCCGTTCTTCTTTGGAACAGAAACTATGTTAGAGATCCAGGTAGGATACTCTACTTCACGAATGAAGCCTGCTGCGAGTAGCTTGGTAATTTCTTCTTGAACAGCAACTTGCAGCTCTGGTCGGATGGTGCGTGGCTTTTGCTTGACAGGCTTCATTTCTTCTTTGATCGCAAGTCGGTGACAAGCGTCATCTGGATTGATCCCAGGCATGTCTTCGAAGCACCAAGCGAAGACGTCGATATTAGACTGGAGGAAGGATACCATGTCTTGCGCTTCTGCGTCGCTAAGACCGGTACCAATGAAAGTTTGTCGAGGGAGATCTCCACTGCCGATGTTGATTGGGATGATTTCTTCAACTGAAGGTGATGCTTCCCATTCGATTGGTGGGGGTTCGGTCAGCGGGATCTCCTTTGATTGCTATTTGGAAGAGGGACCAGCTTCTTCTCGTGGCCGCTTTGGAGGAGCAATGTTGATCTTGTGATCTATTTTTGCAGCAGCAGCTTCACAAGATCTCCCAGCTTGTTGATCGCCTCGAATGCAGACGATGCCTTCTCCCGTTGCAAACTTGAGTAGTTGATGATAAGAAGAGGAGATGGCATTGATCTGGTGGAGAAATGGTCGCCCGAGAATGGCGTTGTAGCTAGACACTCCTTCGACAATTGCAAATCTTACCGAGACTCGAGTCTCTCGGCTAAGGTCAAGAGTGAATCTTGATTCGCCCACAGTGATGCTTTGTTCACCATTGAAACCAGTGATCACAGTTGGAACGACGTCAAGGCTTTGATATTTATGTCCCAGACGTTTGAAGCAGTCTGAGAACATAATGTCGATAGAACTCCCGGTGTCGATGACGATCCGATTGACGGTGCTTCCGTCGATGATGAGTTTCAAAACCAGGGGGTCTCGATGTGGAGTATGAACTCCTTGAAGATCGGTGTCGTTGAAGACGATGGACGGCCAATCAAGACCTTCGATGGGCTTCTCGATCCAGGTATCTTCCTTGTCGCAGTAGAACGAACGTGGAAGATGCGTCGAACTTGTCGATCCACCTCCTTCCCGGTCAAATTTTGATTGTGCAATGTTCCATGAATACCAAAGACGTTGGCATTCACAGAGATAGGTTGCCGGTCAGAGGAGATTTGATGTATCCAACACACTTCTTTCTCCTTTGCAGAGGTTCGACGTTGATCATGCCCGTTGTTGACGAATTCTTGAAGGTGGCCCTCTCGCAATAAGTCTTCAAGATGGAACTTCAGCCGATAGCACCGGTCGGTGGAGTGGCCGTGACTTCGATGGAATTCGCAGTAGACCGTTTTGTCTGCTGTGAATTTGGAGTTTGGCTGAAGAGGGTTGGGCCTTCGAAGATACTCGTCGTGTTGAATGCGGTCGAGTATTTGTTCGACTGGTAAATTCCACTCAGTGAAAGTGGTCTTCGTCGGAGATCGACGCCCATCATTCTTTGATCGTTTGTTGGCCGGAGGGGCTGCTGCCTCAGCGTTGTGAGCCTTGGCAGCATACTTGGGAGCTTCTCTCTCCGCAGGTCTTCGTTTTGACTCTCGCCCTTTTCGAGCGACTTGATCGTCTTCCACCTCAATCTCCCTCTGGATTTGATCAAACATTGCACCCAGAGAAGGAGGGGGATTGCGGATGAAGTCGTTGTAGATGTGTAGATCGAAGCGGAGAGTGTTCTGGAAAGCCAACATGATGGCTTCATCATCCAGATGTCTTCCAGAGAGGGCAGCATGCTCGTTGCGAAACCTCCTAGTGAAACTTCGGAGAGTCTCGTCAGCACCCATCCTTAGCCGATAGAGAGAGTCCAGCTTCTTCTCGGGCTTCAGATTGAGCTGATAATGCTGCACTAAGAGTTTAGCCAAAACATCGAACTGGGTGATGGACCCAGCTCGGAGATTGTGATACCAGTCGAGAGACGGCTCATCGAGACTTCCTGCGAAGGTGCGACAGAGCACGTTGTTTTCTTCTTCGTGCGGCGTTAGAGCTTGCTTGAATGCAAGGATGTGGAGAGTAGGATCTCCTAGGACGCAGTTGAATTTGGGGAGGATAGGAGTTCTCCATCCCCTTGGAAATGTTGACTCGAAGAGGCTTCGATGTAGAGGTCCAGCAGAGGAATAGCCATCCCTACGACCATGTCCTCGACCTAGAGGTGGGTCAAGAGGCAAGATCGCAAGGTCTTGCTCAGGTATTGAAGTATTTGCTGGTTGAAGTCGGTGTCGAAGGTCCGATCCGAGTCCTTGTTGAAGTGGAATGGATGGGGAAATTCGACTCTTTGAAGGAGCGCCTTTCATTTGGTGCCTCCTTGGTATGTTGAGCTTTGATGGTGCCCTCTTGTCACAGTTGCGACCTGAAGACGATTAGGAAGACTCGTCATCGAGGCGGTCCCAAACGCTCTGCTTCCAGGGGGCAGCAGAGGGAGTTGGGTCACGTCGAATCCTCTCGAGGGCAGCAGTACCCATTGACCTCCGTTGCTCGGAGTGGATTGAATGTCGAGGAAGATCAACCCTCTCACTTGTAGAGGGGATAGGAAGAGCGATTCCAGCCTCGGATGCTGCCTTCTTAAGAGCATCCCTCTCAGCGGTGAGGGTGGCGTTTTGCTTCGCCAATTGGAGAAGTTGGAAATTGACCGCCGAAATTTGATAGGTCGGTGGAGGATCTTCAGCAGGATCGGGGGCTGTTTGCCCAATTGACTGTCGTGCGAGGTAGACGATCGGCCGATCGACGGATCTTCCACTCCCTGAACGAACCCCCATCTCGGGGACAACAAGGGGCTGTCCAAAGTTGAGCCTTTGACTCATTGAACGACTCTCAGGACGAGCTTGTTGTTGAGTGTTACTTCCTTCTGGTTGACCTTGATGTTTCGTCCTCGCCATTCAGAGAGCGAAAGGTGCAACGAGAGTGCCGTCCGATCAGTTGTCTGATCAACCGAGAGGGCGAGGAAGTTTAACTATCAAGATCGGTTGTAGGCTCAACTGATCAAGTAGTAGCGGAGAGCTTGACTTTTTGATCGAATCCCACAGACGGCGCCAAACTGTGGGGGAAAATCTTCGTGCCGACCCGAAGACTTTCACAACACCAGTCAATTGAAGTTGGAATGGAAGATTGTTGACGTCGAAGATCGTTGGTCGATCTATTGATTGCAGTTGAAGCCTTTTGATATGTAGATAGAGAGATGTAATCAGAAAGAATGTTTGACACGAGAAGTGATCCCAGAGTTCAGCCGAAGCCTACGTCTCCGTGCTATAGGGTGCAACCCGAATTTACTAACACTTTTAACGAAGTAACCTCGACAGGCCGAGTGCTACTGAAGCCTCTTTGATCTCTTCAAAGACAAGAAGATGATCAAGTAGAGGTGAAGGGTGAGAAGATAGAAATTCCAGAGCTCTGGTTCTGAAAATCAGATCTCAGAGTGGAAATCAGAAATTCTTGGATCCTTTTATATTCGAAGGATTTGCTATTTATAGGATTCTCTGGTGGTAAATGGCGGTTTCTGCTGCAGCATCTGAGGATCTTCCAGGTAAAGTTGGTGGGCCCCGCTACCGTCTTCTGGGAGATTCCGTAGGCTCTCGGTCCCACCAGGCGGGGCCGGTGGGTCCCGTGGTAGTCCTCATGGGCCCACCAGGCAGGGCCGGTGGGTCCCGTGGTAGTCTTCGTGGGCCCACCAGGCAGGGCCGGTGGGTCCCGTGGTAGTCTTCGTGGGCCCACCAGGCAGGGCCGGTGGGTCCCGTGGTAGTCTTCGTGGGCCCACCAGGCAGGGCCGGTGGGTCCCGTAGTAGTTGGAAAACTTCTGCCAAAATTTGCACCCACAGAATGGACCGTACGAATGAATTAGAATGGATACATTCGTGCGAATGAATTAGAATGGATCGGACGAATGAATTAGAATAGATAGTACGAATGAATTAGAATGGATCGTACGAATGAATTAGAATGGATCGTACGAATAAATTAGAATGGATACATTCGTCCGAATGAATTAGAATGGATCATACGAATAAGTAAGAATGGATCGTACGAATGAAATAGAATAGATTGTACGAATGAATTAGAATGGATCCTACGAATGATCGTACGAATGAAATAGAATAGATTGTACGATCCATTCTAATTCATTCGGACGATCCATTCTAATTCATTCATACGATCCATTCTAATGCATTCATACAATCCATTCTAATTCTTTCACACGATCCATTCTAATTCATTCGTAGGATCCATTCTAATTCATTCGTGCAATCTATTCTATTTCATTCGTATGATCCATTCTTACTCATTCGTATGATCCATTCTAATTCATTCGGAGAATGTATCCATTCTAATTTATTCGTACGATCCATTCTAATTCATTCGTACCATTCATTCTAATTCATTCGTACGATCCATTCTAATTCATTCGTCCGATCCATTCTAATTCATTCGCACGAATGTATCCATTCTAATTCATTCGTACGATCCATTCTAATTCATTCGTACGATCCATTCTAATTCATTCGTAAGATCTATTCTAATTCATTCGTACGATCAATTCTAATTCATTCGTACGATCCATTCTAATTCATTCGCACGAATGTATCCATTCTAGTTCATTCGTATGATCCATTCGAATTCATTCGTACGATCCATTCTAATTCATTCGCACGATCCATTCTAATTCATTCATACGATCCATTCTAATTCATTCATACGATCTATTCTAATTCATTCGTACGATCCATTCTAATTCATTCGCACAAATGTATCCATTCTAATTCATTCGTACGATCCATTCTAATTCATTCGCATGATCCATTCTAATTCATTCGTACGATCCATTCTAATTCATTCGCACGATCTGTTCTTATTCATTCGCACAATCCATTCTAATTCATTCGCACGAATGTATCCATTCTAATTCATTCGTACGATCCATTCTAATTCATTCGTACGATCAATTCTAATTCATTTGTATGATCCATTCAAATTAATTCGTATGATCCATTCTAATTCATTCGTACGATCCATTCTAATTCATTCATACAATCCATTCTAATTCATTCGCACGAATGTATCCATTCTAATTAATTCGTACGATCCATTCTAATTCATTTGTATGATCTATTCTTATTCATTCGCACGATCCAGTCTAATTGATTCGCACGATCCATTCTAATTCATTCGCACGAATGTATCCATTCTAATTCATTCGTACGATCCATTCTAATTCATTAATATGATCCATTCTAATTCATTCGTACGATCCATTCTAATTCATATGCACAAAGGTATCCATTCTAATCCATTCGTAGGATCCATTCTAATCCATTCGTACGATCCATTCTAATTCATTCGTACGATCCATTCTAATTCATTCGCTCGAATGTATCCATTCTAATCCATTCGTACGATCCATTCTAATCCATTCATACGCTCCATTCTAATTCATTCGCATGAATGTAACCATTCTAATTCATTCATTTGATCCATTCTAATTCATTCGTACGATCCATTCTAATTCATTCGTCCGATCTATTCTAATTCATTCGCACGAATGTATCCATTCTAATTCATTCGTACGATCCATTCTAATTCATTCGTACGATCCATTCTAATTCATTCGTAAGATCCATTCTAATTCATTCGTACGATCCATTCTAATTCATTCGTACAATCCATTCTAATTCATTCGCACGAATGTATCCATTCTAGTTCATTCGTACGATCCATTCTAATTCATTCGTACGATCCATTCTAATTCATTCGCACGATCCATTCTAATTCATTCGTACGATCAATTCTAATTCATTCGCACGAATGTATCCATTCTAATTCATTCGTACGATCCTGAATTAGAATTGATCGTACGAATGAATTAGAATGGATACCTTTGTGCATATGAATTAGAATGGATCGTACGAATGAATTAGAATGGATCATATTAATGAATTAGAATGGATCGTACGAATGAATTAGAATGGATACATTCGTGCGAATGAATTAGAATGGATCGTGCATGAATGTATCCATTCTAATTCATTCGTACGATCCATTCTAATTCATTAATATGATCCATTCTAATTCATTCGAACGATCCATTCTAATTCATATGCATAAAGGTATCCATTCTAATCCATTCGTAGGATCCATTCAAGTCCATTCGTACGATCCATTCTAATTCATTCGTATGATCCATTCTAATTCATTCGCTCGAATGTATCCATTCTAATCCATTCGTACGATCCATTCTAATCCATTCGTACGATCCATTCTAATTCATTCGCATGAATGTAACCATTCTAATTCATTCATTTGATCCATTCTAATTCATTCGTACGATCCATTCTAATTCATTCGTCCGATCCATTCTAATTCATTCGCACGAATGTATCCATTCTAATTCATTCGTACGATCCATTCTAATTCATTCGTACGATCCATTCTAATTGATTCGTAAGATCCATTCTAATTCATTTGTACGATCCATTCTAATTCATTCGTACGATCCATTCTAATTCATTCGCACGAATGTATCCATTCTAGTTCATTCGTACGATCCATTCTAATTCATTCGTACGATCCATTCTAATTCATTCGCACGATCCATTCTAATTCATTCGTACGATCAATTCTAATTCATTCGCACGATTGTGTCCATTATAATTCATTCATACGATCCATTCTAATTCATTCGTACGATCCATTCTAATTCACTTATACGATCCATTCTAATACATTCATATGATCCATTCTAATTCTTTTGCACGAATATATCCATTCTAATTCATTCGTACGATCCATTCTAATTCCTTCGTACGATCCAATCTAATTCATTCGTACGATCTATTCTAATTCATTCGTACGATCCATTCTAATTCATTCGTACGATCCATTCTAATTCCTTCGTACGATCCATTCTAATTCATTCGTACGATCCATTCTAATTCATTCGTACAATCTATTCTAATTCATTCGTACGAATGGATATATTCGTGTGAATGAATTAGAATGGATCATACGAATGAGTAAGAATGGATCGTACGAATGAAATAGAATGGATTGCACGAATGAATTAGACTGGATCGTACGAATGAATTAGAATGGATCGTGTGAAAGAATTAGAATGGATCGTGTGAAAGAATTAGAATGGATTGTATGAATGAATTAGAATGGATCGTATGAATGAATTAGAATGGATAGTGCGAATGAATTTGAATGGATCGTACGAATTCATTCTAATTCATTCATACAATACATTCTATTTCTTTCACACGATCCATTCTAATTCATTCGTACGTTCCATTCTAATTCATTAGCACGATCCATGCTAATTCATTCGTTCGATCAATTCTAATTCATTCATACGATCCATTCTAATTCATTCATACAATCCATTCTAATTCATTCGCACGAATGTATCTATTCTAATTCATTCGTACGATCAGTTCTAATTCATTCACAAAATCTATTCTAATTCATTCATACGATCCATTCTAATTCATTCACACGAATGTATCCATTCCAATTCATTCATACGATCCATTCTAATTCATTCGTACGATCCATTCTAATTCACTCATACGATCCATTCTAATACATTCATACGATCCATTCTAATTCATTTGCACGAATATATCCATTCTAATTCATTCGTACGATCTATTCTAATTCCTTCGTACGATCCATTCTAATTCATTCGTACGATCTATTCTAATTCATTCATACAATCCATTCTAATTCATTCGTACGATCCATTCTAATTCCTTCGTACGATCCATTCTAATTCATTCGTGCGATCCATTCTAATTCATTCATACAATCCATTCAAATTCTTTCACACGATCCATTCTAATTCATTCGTACGATCCATTCTAATTCATTCGTGCAATCCATTCTATTTCATTCGTACGATCCATTCTTACTCATTCGTACGAAGGAATTAGAATGGATCGTGCGAATGAATTAGAATGGATCGTGCGAATGAATTTGAATGGATACATTCGTGCGAATAAATCTAAATGGATTGTATAAATGAATTACAATGGATCGTACGAATGAATTAGAATGGATAGTACGAATGAATTAGAATAGCTCATACGAATGAATTAGAATGAATCGTATGAATGAATTAGAATGGTTACATTCGTGCGAATGAATTAGAATAGATCGTACGAATGAATTAGAATGGATCGTACGAATAAATTAGAATGGATCGTGGGAATGAATTAGAATGGATCGTACGAATGAATTAGAATGGATCCACCGAATGAGTTAGAATGGATCATACGAATGAATTAGAATGGATTGTACGAATGAATTAGAATGGATTGTGCGAATGAATTAGAATGGATCGTATGAATGAATAAGAATGGATCGTACGAATGAATTAGAATGGATCGTGCGAATGAATTAGCATGAATCGTACGAATGTATTAGAATGGATCGTACGAATGAATAGGAATGGATCGTAAGAAGGAATTAGAATGGATCGTACGAAGGAATTAGAATGGATCATACGAATGAATTAGAATGGATATATTCATGCAAATGAATTAGAATGGATCGTATGAATGAATTAGAATGGATCGTATGAGTGAATTAGAACGGATAGTACGAATGAAGTAGAATGGATCGTATGAATGAATTAGAATGGATACATTCGTGCGAATGAATTAGAATGGATCGTACGAATGAATTAGAATGGATCGTACGAATGAATTAGAATGGATCTTACGAATGAATTAGAATGGATCGTACGAATGAATTAGAATGGATCGTACGAATGAATTAGAATGGATACATTCGTGCGAATGAATTAGAATGGCTACATTCGTGCGAAAGAATTAGAATAGATCGTATGAATGAATTAGAATGGATCCTATGAATGAATTAGAATGGATCGTGCGAATGAATTAGAATGGATCGTACGAATGAATTAGAATGGATCGTGCTAATGAATTAGAATTGATCGAACGAATGAATTAGCATGAATCGTGCTAATGAATTAGAATGGAACGTACGAATGAATTAGAATGGATCGTGTGAAAGAATTAGAATGGATTGTATGAATAAATTAGAATGAATTCGTACGATCCATTCGAATTCATTCGCACGATCCATTCTAATTCATTCATACGATCCATTCTAATTCATTCATACAATCCATTCTAATTCTTTCACACGATCCATTCTAATTCATTCGTAGGATCCATTCTAATTCATTCGTACAATCTATTCTATTTCATTCGTACGATCCATTCTTACTCATTCGTATGATCCATTCTAATTCATTCGGACGAATGTATCCATTCTAATTTATTCATACGATCTATTCTAATTCATTCGTACGATCCATTCTAATTCATTCGCTCGAATGTATCCATTCTAATCCATTCGTACGATCCATTCTAATCCATTCGTACGATCCATTCTAATTCATTCGCATGAATGTAACCATTCTAATTCATTCATTTGATCCATTCTAATTCATTCGTACGATCCATTCTAATTCATTAGCACGATCCATGCTAATTCATTCGTTCGATCAATTCTAATTCATTAGCACGATCCATTCTAATTCATTCGTACGATCCATTCTAATTCATTAGCACGATCCATTCTAATTCATTCATAAGATCCATTCTAATTCATTCATACGATCTATTCTAATTCTTTCGCACGAATGTATCCATTCTAATTCATTCGCACGAATGTATCCATTCTAATTCATTCGTACGATCCATTCTAATTCATTCACACGATCCATTCTAATTCATTCGTACGATCAATTCTAATTCATTCGCACGAATGTATCCATTATAATTCATTCGTACGATCCATTCTAATTCATTCATAGGATCCATTCTAATTCATTCATACAATCCATTCTAATTCATTCGCACGAATGTATCCATTCTAATTCATTCGTACGATCAGTTCTAATTCATCCACAAAATCTATTCCAATTCATTCATACGATCCATTCTAATTTATTCACACGAATGTATCTGTTCGGGGGATTTTTTTGCTGGTCCGTGCGGGCTACCTGCAAGACAAAGAAAAAGCATGAGAACGGCTGGCTCCCTTCGGAGCGCAGACCCTCCGACGCTCAAGTCAATCTCAGTTGCACAACGGCGAGCTGTGGTGGACGAAAGTGGAAGGGAATAGGTTTTCGAACCTTTACTATGGAGCCTGGGGTTGAGCATTTATAGCAATAGGCGGCCTACCATGGCCCGACACGTGGAGATTCTTCCAGGGCCTTCTAGACCCCCACGATCCGGCTCGCGTGGGTCTCTGACAGTCCTTGGTACTCACGCCCTGACATTCTGTCGTCAAGCCTGCCAGGCGGTTTGAGTGGGGGAGAGCATCTTTCTTGTCGCTGCCAGGTGGCTGTTCTGGAATGTTCAAGTCTGGGAGATCTTCGGACACTGTGGGCGACCTCCGATGGGAAGCCAGGGCGAGCTTGCCCTCCATTGCTCCGCCTTCTCTTCCACATCTATCAAGAGTCGGACCTCGCGGGAGCGACCTCTTCGATAAACTGGGGAGTTCTGGCGAGCTTGGGCGAGCTCCTGAGCGAGCTTGGGCGAGCTCCTGAGCGAGCTTAATCGAGCTCCTGAGCGAGCTTGGGCGAGCTCCTGAGCGCTTGGGCGAGCTCCTGAACGAGCTTGGGGCGAGCTCCTGAGCGAGCTTGGGGCGAGCTCCTTCATGAGCTAGGGGCGTTTGTGGTGCCGGTATCTTTATATGCATGACGGTCTAACTCCCGCTGCCATCTCCAGCGAACGCCTGCGCGAGATTGGGCGAGCTCCTGAGCGAGCTTTTAGCCTAAGGCCCCTTCAGCCCAATGTGGATCTCGCTCCCCGATAAGGTGATTTGGTGAGCGCTGAGGGGGGGTGCGAACTCCAGGGCAGATTTCAGCTACCCCCAACATTACCTCCTCCTGAGGGAGCGACCAAGGAGACTTTGGCGCTTGCTTAGGAGTCTTATTGCACACGACGGTCGAATTGGGAGTTCTAATCATTTGCGACCTCCACCTGGTGGGATGCGGGCACCAACCATGGGCGGTCTGCGCCGAGAGCTTTGACTGCCAGTATTTCACAAACGCTGGGCGGGCCGGGAGCGTCAGCCACGAGCGATCTCCTTCCGGCGCGATCTCATCACGCGCGGTCAGGGTCTGCCTCGGGCGAGCTGCGGGCACCTGCCGTGGGCGATCTGCGCCGAGAGCTTTGACTGCCAGTGTTTCACAGACGCTGGGCGGGCCGCGAGCATCAGCCGTGAGCGATCTCCTTCCGGTGCGAGCTTGTCACACGCGGTCAGGGTCTGCTTCGGGCGAGCTTGGGCACCAGCTGTGGGCGATCTGCGTCGAGAGTTTTGACTCCCAGTATTTCACAAACGTTGGGCGGGCCGCGAGCATCAGCCACGAGCGATTTCCTTCCGGTGCGAGCTTGCCACACACGGCCAGGGTCTGCCTCGGGCGAGCTTGGGCACCAGTCGTGGGCGATCTGCGCCGAGAGCTTTGACTGTCAGTGTTTCACAGACGCTGGGCGGGCCGCGAGCATCAGCCGCGAGCGATTTCCTTTCGGTGCGAGCTTGTCACACACGGTCAGGGCCTGCTTCGGGCGAGCTTGGGCACCAGCCGTGGGCGATCTGCGTCGAGAGTTTTGACTCCCAGTATTTCACAAATGCTGGGCGGGCCGGGAGCGTCAGCCGCGAGCGATCTCCTTTCGGCGCGAGCTCATCACGCGCGGTCAGGGTCTGCCTCGGGCGAGCTGAGGGCACCAGCCTTGGGCGATCTGCGCCGAGAGCTTTGACTGCCAGTATTTCACAAACGCTGGGCGGGCCGGGAGCATCAGCCGCGAGCGATCTCCTTCCGGCGCGAGCTCATCACGCGCGGTCAGGGTCTGCCTCGGGCGAGCTGCGGGCACCTACCGCGAGCGGTCTGCGTCGAGAGTTGACTCCCAGTATTTCACAAACGCTGGGCGGGCCGGGAGCGTCAGCCGCGAGCGATCTCCTTCCGGCGCGAGCTCATCACGTGCGGTCAGGGTCTACCTCGGGCGAGCTACGGGCACCAGCCTTGGGCGATCTTGTGGCTCGGGTATCGCTCCAAATCTCCAACGGTCGCTTCATCTTAAATGCGGCGCGAGGCTCGATGCTGATACAATGAATCTCATCATGAGGCCCCGATCGGCGCGAGAGGTGCTCCCCTTCTCCACCGTCGAGAGCAAGGACCGCTACTGGATAGTCCCTTGTTCGACGGTTCCCTTCGGGGGTCTGAGCGCAAGCTGGACGAGCACATCCACGAGCTCCAGCGGGCTTCGCAGGCCGGGGCCCTGAAAGAGACGAAGGAGCTCTGCCTGAGGGTCGTGACCCTAGTATCGGGCATGGCCGAGCTGGAGACGGCCCAGCTCAAGACCTCCGACGACCTCAAAAAGGCCGCGGCGGAGCGGGACAAGGCCGTCACTGCCAGAGAGGCCGCTAGGAAGGAGGCGGCTCAACTTCAAGGCGAGGTCGCTGCTCTGAAGACAGAGATCGCCGCCCTGAAGGAGACGCACACCGAAGGCCTTCGGGCTCAACAAGGTCGCCTCCAAGCCTAGCTGGACGATCTCCTCAAGAAGGGCGCCCTGGCCGCTGTGGAAAGGTACAAGACCGAGAGGTCGAAGAAGCGGCACCGAGGGGACGACAGTGGGGCGGAGCCTAGCAAGCCTTGAGCATGCAGCCTTGTAACTGTTCTTATAATTTTTTGCCAATCAATGAAATTTTCATCTTTTTGAGCTCGTCTATGCGTTTCTTTCTCTCTCTGTGTTGCTCATGAGTCCGCTTTAGGAGTTTCGCAGCGATCTCGAGAGTGATACCCCGGGCGAGGTAACTAATTCGATTCAACCATTTTATTTTAAAACACATGCAAACGAAAAGCTCGGTATGCTCGCTAAACCTCAATATAGTCTCTGAGCCCGGAAAAAATGATAAGCGAACCAAAAGACTAAAAACTTCCCTACACTCAGAGACTTAAACCATTTTTATTTTAAAAGGAAACTAATAAGTGCTAGCTGCCTCCTGCCCGGTTAATTTCTCTCGATGATCCTGTTCGGTGGGCTCGCCCTTCGAGGGGTATGCCAACGCCAGGATGCTTCCGTTCATGGCAGGTGAACGCGAAGGATCCCGGTTAGGTTTAGAGTCCACTAGGCGGCGGACTTCCCCAGGATTCTCAAGGTCGCCCACTGGCTGCCTCTGAGGACCCCGGTCTTGCTTTAAGTTCGCTCGACGGCGGACTGCCCCGGGAAGCTCAAGGTCGCCCACTGGCTGCCTCTGAGGATCTCGGTCTTGCTTTAAGTCCGCACAACGGCGGACTGCCCCGGGAAGCTCAAGGTCGCCCACTGGCTGCCTCTGAGGATCCCGGTCTTGCTTTAAGTCCGCTCAACGGCGGACTGCCCCGGGAAGCTCAAGGTCGCCCACTGGCTGCCTCTGAGGATCCCGGTCTTGCTTTAAGTCCGCACAACGGTGGACTGCCCCGGGAAGCTCAAGGTCGCCCACTGGCTGCCTCTGAGGATCCCGGTCTTGCTTTAAGTCCGCTCAACGGCGGACTACCCCGGGAAGCTCAAGGTCGCCCACTGGCTGCCTCTGAGGATCCCGGTCTTGCTTTAAGTCCGTACAACGGTGGACTGCCCCGGGAAGCTCAAGGTCGCCCACTGGCTGCCTCTGAGGATACCGGTCTTGCTTTAAGTCCGCTCAACGGCGGACTGCCCCGGGAAGCTCAAGGTCGCCCACTGGCTGCCTCTGAGGATCCCGGTCTTGCTTTAAGTCCGCACAACGGCGGACTGCCCCGGGAAGCTCAAGGTCGCCCACTGGCTGCCTCTGAGGATCCCGGTCTTGTTTTAAGTCCGCACAACGGCGGACTGCCCCGGGAAGCTCAAGGTCGCCCACTGGCTGCCTCTGAGGATCCCGGTCTTGCTTTAAGTCCGCACAACGGTGGACTACACTTTATAGATCATGCGGGCTCTTGCTGCGCCGAGCTTCCGAGCTAACTTCTTTGTTGAAACCTTCATCGTTCGGTGAAATCCCGCTCCCCGGGTCCCGGAGGCAGGCGCCAGTTCGCCGGCCTTCCAGCGACCACCGGGGGGGCTTCCGCGGGCTGTACGGCAGGAGCTGCGGGCGGTCCGGGCAAAGGTGCCACCTGTGGCACCTCCCGTCTCTCCACGGCCTTAACGACGAGAGGTCACAGAGCCGGAGGAGGTCGCTGCTCGACTGCCTTTCCCTTCCGGTCTAATACCGCATCCTCGAGCTTGATGTGCTGCTGGACAAGGGTGAATAGCTCGACGATCGTGCGGGGATCCTTGATTACCAGGGCATCATGAAGCTTGCTTCCCTCGGGGAGGGCGTTCCGGAACGCGCTCACCGTCGTGCGATCTTGACCGACAGCGTCCTCCAGAGCGAGGTAGGCGCTTCGGAAGCGCGTCGCGAAGCTTCGAAGAGTTTCGCGGGCTCCCATGGTCAAAGTGAAAAGGGACTCGATCCTCTTAGGGGGCTGTCTGTTGCACCGGTACTGCTCCAGAAACAACCTGGAAAGAGTTGGGAAGTCTGGAATGGTGCCCGACGGCAATTTGTGGAACCAATTTAACGCCGAGCCCGTCAAGCTGCTCGGGAAAGCCCGGCACAAAACATGATCTTGGTCCCGAAAGAATAACAGCTTCCGGTAAGCCAATAGGTGGTCGACTGGATCTTGTGATCCATCGAACAGTACAAACTTAGGCGGGGTCCAATGATGAGGGAACCCTCCTTGGTGCACCTCGCTTGTGAATGGCGAGCTACCCCCGTGGGCGGCGAGGTCCTCCAGCAGGTCTACCTTCGCGTTAGGTCGCTGCCAGTGCCCGGGGAGAACCCCCAGAGGCTGCTGCGCAGGTCCTAGGCGGCCGTGCACGCTCCCTCGAGGGATGTTCAGATCCGCCCCGCGGCGACCCTCGGGGGCTACCGCTCGGCGGCCTCCTCGCTGTTCGCCCGTGGATTCCTTCATCGTGGCGGTTGGTCTGTGGGAGGCGGTTGCCTCTCGAGCTTCGGAAGGTATAGCCACCGCGGGCTCTTTCCCACGTTGCCGATAACGCGGGTCACGATCCCGCTCTAGAGACCTCGCCTCCGACTCGTTAGAGTCGACGCTCCGGCTACGGCGGCGAGGGATGGTCGCTCGCGAGGTCGCCTGGTTGCTAGACCGTTGGGTTACTAGCTCCTGCAGCCTCGTAAGCGGGGTTTCTGGCACCCCGCGCACGGCCGCTCTCTCGACCGGGGGTTCCGGGCGGGAAACCTGCCGTGCCGGAACGGTCGTGGGCGGATGCGATGTTGATGCCGGTGGTCGCACCGGAGACGCCGTCTCGGCCGGCCCAGACCGTCGGTTGGCCGCCGGAGCCTGATGCAATCACGTCAGTTCCTCCATCATGGCCCGCTGGGTGGCCGACATCTTCAACAAGAGCTGGTCACTGAGCGGGACCTGGGGCTGAGGGGTCTCAACATGAGGTTCGCTGTGCGCAGATCTCGCACGGGTCCTTGGTCGCCTGCGTCCCCTTGTCGCCGGAGCCATCTTTGGGGTCACGAGAGCCGACGACGTTCAACCGCATGGTCGTGGGCGTTCTCGCCGGAACCAGTCGAAAGATCCCACAGACGGCGCCAAATGTTCGGGGGATTTTTTCGCTGGTCCGTGCGGGCTACCTGCAAGACAAAGAAAAAGCGTGAGAATGGCTGGCTCCCTTCGGAGCGCAGACCCTCCGACACTCAAGTCAGTCTCAGTTGCATAACGGCGAGCTGTGGTGGACGAAAGTGGAAGGGAATAGGTTTTCGAACCTCTACTATGGAGCCTGGGGGTGAGCATTTATAGCAATAGGCGGCCTACCGTGGCCCGACACGTGGAGATTCTTCCAGGGCCTTCTAGACCCCCACGATCCGGCTCGCGTGGGTCTCTGACAGTCCTTGGTACTCACGCCCTGACATTCTGTCGTCAAGCCTGCCAGGCGGTTTGAGTGGGGGAGAGCATCTTTCTTGTCGCTGCCAGGTGGCTGTTCTGGAATGTTCAAGTCTGGGAGATCTTCGGACACTGTGGGCGACCTCCGGTGGGAAGCCAGGGCGAGCTTGCCCTCCATTGCTCCGCCTTCTCTTCCATATCTATCAAGAGTCGGACGTCGCGAGAGTGACCTCTTCGATAAACTGGGGAGTTCTGGCGAGCTTGGGCGAGCTCCTGAGCGAGCTTGGGCGAGCTCCTGAGCGAGCTTGGCCGAGCTCCTGAGCGAGCTTAATCGAGCTCCTGAGCGAGCTTGGGCGAGCTCCTGAGCGAGCTTGGGCGAGCTCCTGAGCGCTTGGGCGAGCTCCTGAACGAGCTTGGGGCGAGCTCCTGAGCGAGCTTGGGGCGAGCTCCTTCATGAGCTAGGGGCGTTTGTGGTGCCGGTATCTTTATATGCATGACGGTCTAACTCCCGCTGCCATCTCCAGCGAACGCCTGCGCGAGATTGGGCGAGCTCCTGAGCGAGCTTTTAGCCTAAGGCCCCTTCAGCCCAATGTGGATCTCGCTCCCCGATAAGGTGATTTGGTGAGCGCTGAGGGGGGGTGCGAACTCCAGGGCAGATTTCAGCTACCCCCAACATTACCCCCTCCTGAGGGAGCGACCAAGGAGACTTTGGCGCTTGCTTAGGAGTCTTATTGCACACGACGGTCGAATTGGGAGTTCTAATCATTTGCGACCTCCACCTGGTGGGATGCGGGCACCAACCGTGGGCGGTCTGCGCCGAGAGCTTTGACTGCCAGTATTTCACAAACGCTGGGCGGGCCGGGAGCGTCAGCCACGAGCGATCTCCTTCCGGCGCGATCTCATCACGCGCGGTCAGGGTCTGCCTCGGGCGAGCTGCGGGCACCTGCCGTGGGCGATCTGCGCCGAGAGCTTTGACTGCCAGTGTTTCACAGACGCTGGGCGGGCCGCGAGCATCAGCCGTGAGCGATCTCCTTCCGGTGCGAGCTTGTCACACGCGGTCAGGGTCTGCTTCGGGCGAGCTTGGGCACCAGCCGTGGGCGATCTGCGTCGAGAGTTTTGACTCCCAGTATTTCACAAACGTTGGGCGGGCCGCGAGCATCAGCCACGAGCGATTTCCTTCAGCTACCCCCAACAGTATCCATTCTAATTCATTCATACGATCCATTCTAATTCATTCGTACGATCCATTCTAATTCCTTCGTACGATCCATTCTAATTCATTCGTACGATCTATTCTAATTCATTCGTACGATCCATTCTAATTCATTCGTACGATCCATTCTAATTCCTTCGTACGATCCATTCTAATTCATTCGTACGATCCATTCTAATTCATTCATACAATCCATTCTAATTCTTTCACACGATCCATTCTAATTCATTCGTACGATCCATTCTAATTCATTCGTGCAATCCATTCTATTTCATTCGTACGATCCATTCTTACTCATTCGTACGATCCATTCTAATTCATTCACACGAATGTATCCATTCGTACGAATGAATTAGAATAGATTGTACGAATGAATTAGAATGGATCGTATGAATGAATTAGAATGGATCGTACGAAGGAATTAGAATGGATCGTACGAATGAATTAGAATGGATCGTACGAATGAATTAGAATAGATCGTACGAATGAATTAGAATGGATCGTACGAAGGAATTAGAATGGATCGTATGAATGAATTAGAATGGATATATTCGTGCAAATGAATTAGAATGGATCGTATGAATGTATTAGAATGGATTGTATGAGTGGATTAGAATGGATCGTACGAATGAATTAGAATGGATTGTATGAATGAATTAGAATGGATACATTCATGTGAATGAATTAGAATGGATCGTATGAATGAATTAGAATAGATTTTGTGAATGAATTAGAACTGATCGTACGAATGAATTAGAATGGATACATTCGTGCGAATGAATTAGAATGGATTGTATGAATGAATTAGAATGGATCCTATGAATGAATTAGAATGGATCGTACGAATGAATTAGAATGGATACATTCGTGCGAATGAATTAGAATTGATCGTACGAATGAATTAGAATGGATCGTGCAAATGAATTAGAATGGATCGTACGAATGAATTAGAATGGATACATTCGTGCGAATGAATTAGAATGGATACATTCGTGCGAAAGAATTAGAATAGATCGTATGAATGAATTAGAATGGATCCTATGAATGAATTAGAATGGATCGTGCGAATGAATTAGAATGGATCGTACGAATGAATTAGAATGGATCATGCTAATGAATTAGAATTGATCAAACGAATGAATTAGCATGGATCGTGCTAATGAATTAGAATGGATCGTACGAATGAATTAGAATGGATCAAATGAATGAATTAGAATGGTTACATTCATGCGAATGAATTAGAATGGATCGTACGAATGGATTAGAATGGATCGTACGAATGGATTAGAATGGATACATTCGAGCGAATGAATTAGAATGGATCGTACGAATGAATTAGAATGGATCGTACGAATAAATTGGAATGGATACATTCGTCCGAATGAATTAGAATGGATCATACGAATGAGTAAGAATGGATCGTACGAATGAAATAGAATAGATTGTATGAATGAATTAGAATGGATCCTATGAATGAATTAGAATGGATCGTGTGAAAGAATTAGAATGGATTGTATGAATGAATTAGAATGGATCATATGAATTAATTAGAATGGATCGTGCGAATGAATTTGAATGGATCGTACAAATTCATTCTAATTCATTCATACAATCCATTCTAATTCTTTCGCACGATCCATTCTAATTCATTCGTACGTTCCATTCTAATACATTAGGACGATCCATGCTAATTCATTCGTTCGATCAATTCTAATTCATTAGCACGATCCATTCTAATTCATTCGTACGATCCATTCTAATTCATTCGCACGATCCATTCTAATTCATTCATAGGATCCATTATCATTCATTCATATGATCTATTCTAATTCTTTCACACGAATGTATCCATTCTAATTCATTTGCACGAATGTATCCATTCTAATTCATTCGTACGATCCATTCTAATTCATTCGTACGATCCATTCGAATTCATTCGCACGATCCATTCTAATTCATTCATATGATCCATTCTAATTCATTCATACAATCCATTCTAATTCTTTCACACGATCCATTCTAATTCATTCGTACGATCCATTCTAATTCATTCGTACAATCCATTCTATTTCATTTGTACGTTCCATTCTTACTCATTCGTATGATCCATTCTAATTCATTCGTATGATCCATTCTAATTCATTCGTACGATCCATTCTAATTCATTCGCTCGAATGTATCCATTCTAATCCATTCGTACGATCCATTCTAATCCATTCGTACGATCCATTCTAATTCATTCGCATGAATGTAACCATTCTAATTCATTCATTTGATCCATTCTAATTCATTCGTACGATCCATTCTAATTCATTCGTCCGATCCATTCTAATTCATTCGCACGAATGTATCCATTCTAATTCATTCATACGATCCATTCTAATTCATTAATATGATCCATTCTAATTCATTCGTAAGATCCATTCTAATTCTTTCACACGATCCATTCTAATTCATTCGTACGATCCATTCTAATTCATTCGCACAATCCATTCTATTTCATTCGTACGATCCATTCTTACTCATTGGTACGATCCATTCTAATTCATTCGCACGAATGTATCCATTCTAATTCATTCGTACGAATCCATTCTAATTCATTCGTACAATCCATTCTATTTCATCCGTACGATCCATTCTTACTCATTCGTATGATCCATTCTAATTCATTCGCACGAATGTATCCATTCTAAATCATTCATACGATCCATTCTAATTCATTCGTACGATCCATTCTAAATCATTCGTACAATCCATTCTATTTCATTCGTACGATCAATTCTAATTCATTAGCACGATCCATTCTAATTCATTCGTACGATCCATTCAAATTCGTTCGCACGATCCATTCTAATTCATTCGTACAATCCATTCTATTTCATTCGTACGATCCATTCTTACTCATTCGTATGATCCATTCTAATTCATTCGCACAAATGTATCCATTCTAATCCATTCGTACGATCCATTCTAATCCATTCGTACGATCCATTCTAATTCATTCGCATGAATGTAACCATTCTAATTCATTCATTTGATCCATTCTAATTCATTCGTACGATCCATTCTAATTCATTCGTCCGATCCATTCTAATTCATTCGCACAAATGTATCCATTCTAAACCATTCGTACGATCCATTCTAATTTATTCGTATGATCCATTCTAATTCATTCGTAAGATCCATTCTAATTCATTCGCACGATCCATTCTAATTCACTCGTACGATCCATTCTAATTCATTCGTACGATCCATTCTAATTCACTCGTACAATCCATTCTAATTCATTCGTATGATCCATTCTAATTCATTCGCACTATCCATTCTAATTCATTTGTACGATCCATTCTAATTCATTCGTATGATCCATTCTAATTTATTCGTTCAAATATATCCATTCTAATTCATTCGTACGATCCATTCTAATTCATTCGCACGATCCATTCTAATTCATTCGCACGAATGTATCCATTCTAATTCATTTGCACGATCCATTCTAATTCATTCCTATGATCTATTCTAATTCATTCGTACGATCCAATCTAATTCATTCGCTCGAATGTATCCATTCTAATTCATTCGTACGATCCATTCTAATTCGTTCATATGATCCATTCTAGTTCGTTCGTACGATCCATTCTAATTTGTTCGTACGATCCATTCTAATTCATTCGTATGATCCATTCTAATTCATTCCTACGAAATATTCTAATTCATTCGCTCGAATATATCCATTCTAATTCATTCGTTCGATCCATTCTAATTCATTCGCACGATCCATTCTAATTCATTCGTATGATCCATTCTAATCCATTAGTACGATCCATTCTAATTCATTCGTACGATCCATTCTAATTCATTCGTACGATCCATTCTAATTCATTCGCACGAATGTATCCATTCTAGTTCATTCGTATGATCCATTCTAATTCATTCGTACGATCCATTCTAATTCATTCGCACGATCCATTCTAATTCATTCGTACGATCAATTCTAATTCATGCGTACGATCCATTCTAATTTATTCGTACGATCCATTCTAATTCATTCATACAATCCATTCTAATTCATTCGTAGGATCCATTCTAATTCACTCATACGATCCATTCTAATACATTCATACGATACATTCTAATTCATTTGCACGAATATATCCATTCTAAGTCATTCGTACGATCCATTCTAATTCCTTCGTACGATCCATTCTAATTCCTTCGTACGATCTATTCTAATTCATTCGTACGATCCATTCTAATTCATTCGTACGATCCATTCTAATTCATTCGTACAATCCATTCTAATTCATTCGTACGAATGGATACATTCGTGTGAATGAATTAGAATGGATCGTAGGAATGAGTAAGAATGGATCGTACGAATGAAATAGAATGGATTGCACGAATGAATTAGAATGGATCGTACGAATGAATTAGAATGGATTGTGTGAAAGAATTAGAATGGATTGTATGAATGAATTAGAATGGATCGTACGAAGGAATTAGAATGGATACATTTGTCCGAATGAATTAGAATGGATCGTACAATGAATTAGAATGGATCGTATGAATGAATTAGAATGGATCATACGAATGAATTAGAATGGATCGTGCGAATGAATTAGAATGGACCGTACGAATGAATTAGAATGAATCGTACGAATAAACTAGAATGGATACATTCGTGCGAATGAATTAGAATGGATTGTATGAATGAATTCGAATGGATCGTACAAATGAATTAGAATGGATCGTATGAGTGAATTAGAATGGATACGAAGGAATTAGAATGGATCGTACGAAGGAATTAGAATGGATCATACGAATGAAAAAGAATGGATCGTACGAAGGAATTAGAATGGATCGTACGAAGGAATTAGAATGGATCGTACGAAGGAATTAGAATGGATCGTACGAATGAATTAGAATGGATATATTCGTGCAAATGAATTAGAATGGATCGTATGAATGAATTAGAATGGATCGTATGAGTGAATTAGAACGGATAGTACGAATGAAGTAGAATGGATCGTATGAATGAATTAGAATGGATACATTCGTGCGAATGAATTAGAAAGGATCGTATGAATGAATTATAATAGTTTGTGCGAATGAATTAGAATGGATCGTACGAATGAATTAGAATGGATACATTCGTGCGAATAAATTAGAATGGATCGTACGAATGAATTAGAATGGATCGTACGAATAAATTAGAATGGATACATTCGTCCGAATGAATTAGAATGGATCATACGAATGAGTAAGAATGGATCGTACGAATAAAATAGAATAGATTATACGAATGAATTAGAATGGATCCTACGAATGAATTAGAATGGATCGTGTGAAAGAATTAGAATGGATTGTATGAATGAATTAGAATGGATCATATGAATGAATTAGAATGGATCGTGCGAATGAATTCGAATGGATCGTACGAATTCATTCTAATTCATTCATACAATCCATTCTAATTCTTTCACACGATCTATTCTAATTCATTCGTACGATCCATTCTAATTCATTCGTATGATCCATTCTAATTTATTCTTACTCATTCGTGCACGATCCATTCTGATTCATTCGCACGAATGTATCCATTCTAATTCATTCGTACGATCCATCCTAATTCATTAATAAGATCCATTCTAATTCATTCGTACGATCAATTCTAATTCATTCGGATGAATGTATCCATTCTAATTTATTCGTACGATCCATTCTAATTCATTCGTACGATCCATTCTAATTTAATCGTACGATCCATTCTTACTCATTCGTATGATCCATTCTAATTCATTCGTACGATCCATTCTAATTCATTCGTACGATCGATTCTAATTCATTCGCACTATCGATTCTAATTCATTCGTATGATCCGTTCTAATTCATTCGTATGATCCATTCATTCATACGATCCATTCTAATTCATTCGTACGATCCATTCTAATTCATTCATACAATCCATTCTAATTCATTTGTACGATCCATTCTAATTCACTCATACGATCCATTCTAATACATTCATACGATCCATTCTAATTCATTTGCACGAATATATCCATTCTAATTCATTTGCACGTTCCATTCTAATTCCTTCCTATGATCTATTCTAATTCATTCGTACGATCCATTCTAATTAATTCTAATTCATTCATACGATCCATTCTAATTCATTCGTATATTCCATTCTAATTCATTAGCACGGTCCATGCTAATGAATTAGAATGGATCGTACGATCCAATCTAATTCATTCATACGATCCATTCTTACTCATTCGTATGATCCATTCTAATTCAATCGTACGATCCATTCTAATTCATTCGTACGATCCATTCTAATTCCTTTGTACGATCCATTCTAACTCATTCGTACGATCCATTCTAATTCATTCGTACGATCCATTCTAATTCCTTCGTACGATCCATTCTAATTCATTCGTACGATCCATTCTAATTCATTCGCGCAATCTATTCTAATTCATTCGTACGATCCATTCTAATTCATTCGTACGATCCATTCTAATTCATTCATACTATCCATTCTAATTTATTCGCACGAATGTATCAATTCTAATTCATTCGTACTATCCATTCTAATTCATTAATATGATCCATTCTAATTCATTCGTACGATCCATTCTAATTCATTCGTAGGATCCATTCTAATTCATTCGTACGATCCATTCTAATTCATTCGCACAATCTATTCTAATTCATTCATATGATCCATTCTAATTCATTCGCACGAATGTATCCATTCTAATTCATTCATACGATCCATTCTACTTCATTCGTACTATCCGTTCTAATTCACTCATACGATCCATTCTAATTCATTCGTACGATCCATTCTAATTCATTCACACGAATATATCCATTCTAATTCTTTCATTCGATGCATTCTAATTCATTCGTACGATCCATTCTAATTCATTCATTTGGTCCATTCTAATTCATTCGTACGATCCATTCTAATTCATTAGTCCGATCCATTCTAATTCATTCGCACGAATGTATCCATTCTAATTCATTCGTACGATCCATTCTAATTCATTCGTAAGATCCATTCTAATTCATTCGTACGATCCATTCTAATTCATTCGCACGAATGTATCCATTCTAGTTCATTCGTACGATCCATTCTAATTCATTCGCACGATCCATTCTAATTCATTCGTACGATCGTACGAATGAATTAGAATGGATCGTACGAATGAATTAGAATAGATTGTGCGAATAAATTAGAATGGATCGTACGAATGAATTAGAATAGATCGTACGAATGAATTAGAATGGATCATACGAATGAGTAAGAATGGATCGTACGAATGAATTAGAATGGATCGTACGAATGAATTAAAATGGATCGTACGAATAAATTAGAATGGATACATTCGTCCGAATGAATTAGAATGGATCATACGAATGAGTAAGAATGGATCATACGAATGAAATAGAATAGATTGTACGACTGAATTAGAATGGATCCTACGAATGAATTAGAATGGATCGTGTGAAAGAATTAGAATGGATTGTATGAATGAATTAGAATGGATCATATGAATGAATTAGAATGGATCGTGCGAATGAATTCGAATGGATCGTACGAATTCATTCTAATTCATTCATACAATCCATTCTAATTCTTTCACACGATCCATTCTAATGGATCGTGCGAATGAATTAGCATGAATCGTACGAATGTATTAGAATGGATCGTACGAATGAATTAGAATGAATCGTATGATCCATTCTAATTCATTCGTACGATCCATTCTAATTCATTCGCACGAATGTATCCATTCTAGTTCATTCGTACGATCCACTATAGTTCATTCGTACGATCCATTCTAATTCATTCGTACGATCCATTCTAATTCATTTGTATGATCCATTCTAATTAATTCGTATGATCCATTCTAATTCATTCGTACGATCCATTCTAATTCATTCATACAATCCATTCTAATTCATTCGCACGAATGTATCCATTCTAATTAATTCGTACGATCCATTCTAATTCATTCGTATGATCCATTCTTATTCATTCGCACGATCCAGTCTAATGGATTCGCACGATCCATTCTAATTCATTCGCACGAATGTATCCATTCTAATTAATTCATACGATCCATTCTAATTCATTCGTACGATCCATTCTAATTCATTCGCACAAATGTATCCATTCTAATTCATTCGTACGATCCATTCTAATTCATTCGTACGATCAGTTCTAATTCATTCACAAAATCTATTCTAATTCATTCATACGATCCATTCTAATTCATTCGCACGATCCATTTTAATTCATTCGTACGATACATTCTAATTCTTTCACACGATCCATTCTAATTCATTCGTACGATCCATTCTAATTCATTCGCACGATCCATTCTAATTCATTCGTACGATCCATTCTAATTCATTCATACGATCCATTCTAATTCATTCGTACGATCCATTCTAATTCATTCGCACAAATGTATCCATTCTAATTCATTCGTACGATCCATTCTAATTCATTCGCACGATCTATTCTAATTCATTTGTACGATCCATTCTAATTCATTCGTACGATCCATTCTAATTCATTCGTATGATCCTTTCTAATTAATTCGTATGATCCATTCTAATTCATTCGTACGATCCATTCTAATTCATTCATACAATCCATTCTAATTCATTCGCACGAATGTATCCATTCTAATTAATTCGTACGATCCATTCTAATTCATTCGTATGATCTATTCTTATTCATTCGCACGATCCAGTCTAAATGATTCGCACGATCCATTCTAATTCATTCGCACGAATGTATCCATTCTAATTCAATCGTACGATCCATTCTAATTCATTAATATGATCCATTCTAATTCATTCGTACGATCCATTCTAATTCATATGCACAAAGGTATCCATTCTAATTCATTCGCACGAAAGAATTAGAATGGATTGTATGAAAGAATTAGAATGGATCGTGCGAATGAATTAGAATGGATCGTACGAAGGAATTAGAATGGATCGTACGAAGGAATTAGAATGGATCGTACGAATGAGTAAGAATGGATCGTACGAATGAATTAGAATGGATCGTACGAATAAATTAGAATGGATACATTCGTCCGAATGAATTAGAATGGATCATACGAATGAGTAAGAATGGATCGTACGAATGAAATAGAATAGATTGTACGAATGAATTAGAATAGATCCTACGAATGAATTAGAATGGATCGTACGAATGAATTAGAATGGATCGTACGAATGAATTAGAATGGATCGTGCGAATGAATTAGAATGGATACATTCGTGCGAATGAATTAGAATGGATCGGACGAATGAATTAGAATGGATCGTACGAATGAATTAGAATGGATAAAATGAATGAATTAGAATGGTTACATTCATGCGAATGAATTAGAATGGATCGTACGAATGGATTAGAATGGATCGTACGAATGGATTAGAATGGATACATTCGAGCGAATGAATTAAAATGGATCGTACGAATGAATTAGAATGGATCGTACGAATGGATTAGAATGGATCGTGCGAATGAATTAGAATGGATCGTACGAATGAATTAGAATGGATACATTCGTGCGAATGAATTAGAATGGATCGGACGAATGAATTAGAATGGATCGTACGAATGAATTAGAATGGATCAAATGAATGAATTAGAACGGTTACATTCATGCGAATGAATTAGAATGGATCGTACGAATAAATTAGAATGGATACATTCGTCCGAATGAATTAGAATGGATCATACGAATGAGTAAGAATGGATCGTACGAATGAAATTGAATAGATTGTACGAATGAATTAGAATCGATTCGTACGAATGAATTAGAATGGATTAGAATAGATCGTGTGAAAGAATTAGAATGGATCGTACGAATGAATTAGAATGGATCGTGCGAATGAATTAGAATGGATCGTACGAATGAATTAGAATGGATACATTTGTGCGAATGAATTAGAATGGATCGTACGAATGAATTAGAATGGATCGTATGAATGAATTAGAATAGATCGTACGAATGAATTAGAATGGATCGTGCGAATGAATTAGAATGGATCGTACGAATGAATTAGAATGGATCGTGTGAAAGAATTAGAATGGATCGTACGAATGAATTAGAATGGATCGTACGAATGAATTAGAATGTATACCTTTGTGCATATGCATTAGAATGGATCGTACGAATGAATTAGAATGGATCATATTAATAAATTAGAATGGATCGTACGAATGAATTAGAATGGATACATTCGTGCGAATGAATTAGAATGGATCGTGCGAATCAATTAGACTGGATCGTGTGATTGAATAAGAATAGATCATACAAATGAATTAGAATGGATCGTACGAATTAATTAGAATGGATACATTCGTGCGAATGAATTAGAATGGATTGAATGAATGAATTAGAATGGATCGTACGAATGAATTAGAATGGATCATACGAATTAATTAGAATGGATCGTACGAATGAATTTGAATGGATCGTACGAACGAATTAGAATGGATCGTACGAATGAATTAGAATGGATCGTGCGAATGAATTAGAATAGATCGTACGAATGAATTAGAATGGATACATTTGTGCGAATGACTTAGAATGGATCGTACGAATGAATTAGAATGGATCGTATGAATGAATTAGAATGGATCGTACGAATGAATTAGAATGGATCGAGTGAATGAATTAGAATGGGTCGTACGAATGAATTAGAATGGATCGTACGAATGAATTAGAATGGATACATTCGTGCGAATGAATTAGAATGGATCGGACGAATGAATTAGAATGGATCGTACGAATGAATTAGAATGGATCGTGCGAATGAATTAGAATGGATCGTACGAATGAATTAGAATGGATCGTACGAATGAACTAGAATGGATACATTCATGCGAATGAATTAGAATGGATCGTACGAATGAATTAGAATGGATCGTACGAATGAATTAGAATGAATCTTACGAATGAATTAGAATGGATCGTACGAATGAATTAGAATGGATCGTACGAATGAATTAGAATGGATACATTCGTGCGAATGAATTAGAATGGATCGGACGAATGAATTAGAATGGATCGTACGAATGAATTAGAATGGATCGTACGAATGAATTAGAATGGATCGTACGAATAAATTAGAATGGATACATTCGTCCGAATGAATTAGAATGGATCGTACGAATGAGTAAGAATGCATCGTACGAATGAAATAGAATAGATCGTATCAGTGAATTAGAATGGATTGTATGAATGAATTAGAATGGATCGTATGAATGAATTAGAATGGATCGTGCGAATGAATTCGATAGGATCGTACGAATTCATTCTAATTCATTCATACAATCCATTCTAATTCTTTCACACGATCTATTCTAATTCATTCGTAGGATCCATTCTAATTCATTCGTACAATCCATTCTATTTCATTTGTACGATCCATTCTTACTCTTTCGTATGATCCATTCTAATTCATTCGTACGATCCATTCTAATTCATTCGTACGATCGATTCTAATTCATTCGCACTATCCATTCTAATTCATTCGTACGATCCATTCTAATTCATTCGTATGATCCATTCTAATTTATTCGTTCAAATATATCCATTCTAATTCATTCCGTACGATCCATTCTAATTCATTCGTACGATCCATTCTAATTCATTCGTACGATCCATTCAAATTCATTCGTACGATCCATTCTAATTCATTCGTATGATCCATTCTAATTCATTCGTACGATCCATTCTAATTCATTCGTACGATCCAATCTAATTCATTCGCACGAATGTATCCATTCTAGTTCATTCGTACGATCCATTCTAATTCATTCGTACGATCCATTCTAATTCATTCGCACGATCCATTCTAATTCATTCGTACGATCAATTCCAATTCATTCGCACGAATGTATCCATTGTAATTCATTCGTACGATCCATTATAATTCATTCATACGATCCATTCTAATTCATTCATACAATCCATTCTAATTCTTTCACACGATCCATTCTAATTCATTCGTAGGATCCATTCTAATTCATTCGTACAAAGAGTAAGAATGGATCGTACGAATGAAATAGAATGGATTGTACGAATGATTTAGAATGGATACATTCGTGCGAATGAATTAGAATGGATTGTGCGAATGAATTAGAATGGATCGTACGAATGAATTAGAATGGTTCGTGTGAAAGAATTAGAGTGGATTGTATGAATGAATTAGAATAGATTGTATGAATGAATTAGAATGGATCGTACGAAGGAATTAGAATGGATCGTACGAATGAATTAGAATGGATCGTACGAATGAATTAGAATAGATCGTACGAATGAATTAGAATGGATCGTACGAATGAATTAGAATGGATCGTGTGAAAGAATTAGAATGGATCGTACGAATGAATTAGAATGGATCGTGCGAATGAATTAGAATGGATCATACGAATGAATTAGAATGGATCGTGCTAATGAATTAGAATTGATCGAACGAATGAATTAGCATGGATCGTGCATTCGTACGATCCATTCTAATTCATTCGTAAGATCCATTCTAATTCATTCGTACGATCCATTCTAATTCATTCGTACGATCCATTCTAATTCATTCGCATGAATGTATCCATTCTAGTTCATTCATACGATCCATTCTAATTCATTCGTACGATTCATTCTAATTCGTTCATACGATCTATTCTAATTCATTCATACAATCCATTCTAATTCTTTCCCACGATCCATTCTAATTCATTCGTACGATCCATTCTAATTCATTCGCACAATCCATTCTACTTCATTCGTACGATCCATTCTAATTCCTTCGTACGATCCATTCTAATTCATTCGTACGATCCATTCTAATTCATTCATACAATCCATTCTAATTCTTTCACACGATCCATTCTAATTCATTCGTACGATCCATTCGAATTCATTCGTGCAATCCATTCTATTTCATTCGTACGATACATTCTTACTCATTCGTACGATCCATTCTAATTCATTCACATGAATGTATCCATTCGTACGAATGAATTAGAATAGATTGTACGAATGAATTAGAATGGATCGTACGAATGAATTAGAATGGATCGTACGAAGGAATTAGAATGGATCGTACGAATGAATTAGAATGGATCGTACGAATGAATTAGAATAGATCGTACGAATGAATTAGAATGGATCGTACGAATGAATTAGACTGGATCGTACAAATGAATTTGAATGGATACATTTGTGCGAATGAATCTAAATGGATTGTATGAATGAATTACAATGGATCGTACGAATGAATTAGAATGGATCGTACGAATGAAATAGAATAGCTCATACGAATGAATTAGAATGAATCGTATGAATGAATTAGAATGGTTACATTCGTGCGAATGAATTAGAATAGATCGTACGAATGAATTAGAATGGATCGTACGAATAAATTAGAATGGATCGTGGGAATGAATTAGAATGGATCGTGGGAATGAATTAGAATGGATCCAACGAATGAGTTAGAATGGATCATACGAATGAATTAGAATGGATTGTACGAATGAATTAGAATGGATTGTGCGAATGAATTAGAATGGATCGTATGAATGAATAAGAATGGATCGTACGAATGAATTAGAATGGATCGTGCGAATGAATTAGCATGAATCGTACGAATGTATTAGAATGGATCGTACGAATGAATTAGAATGAATCGTACGATCCATTCTAATTCAATCGTCCGATCCATTCTAATTCATTCGCATGAATGTATCCATTCTAATTCATTCGTACAATCCATTCTATTTCATTCGTACGATCCATTCTTACTCATTCGTATGATCCATTCTAATTCATTCGTATGATCCATTCTAATTCATTCGTACGATCCATTCTAATTCATTCGTACGATCCATTCTAATTCATTCGCACGATCCATTCTAATTCATTCATACGATCCATTCTAATTCATTCATACGATCCATTCTAATTCATTCCTACAATCCATTCTAATTCATTCTCCCGATCCATTCTAATTCATTCATACGATCCATTCTATTCGAATGGATCATGCGATCCATTCGAATTCATTTGCACGATCCATTCTAATTCATTCATACGATCCATTCTAATTCATTCATACAATGCATTCTAATTCTTTCGCACGATCCATTCCAATTCATTCATACGATCCATTCTAATTCATTCGTACGATCCATTCTAATTCACTCATACGATCCATTCTAATACATTCATACGATCCATTCTAATTCATTTGCACGAATATATCCATTCTAATTCATTCGTACGATCCATTCTAATTCCTTCATACGATCCATTCTAATTCATTAGTACGATCTATTCTAATTCATTCGTACAATCCATTCTAATTCATTCGTACGATCCATTCTTATTCCTTCGTATGATCCATTCTAATTCATTCGTACGATCCATTCTAATTCATTCATACAATCCATTCTAATTCTTTCACACGATCCATTCTAATTCATTCGTACGATCCATTCGTACTATCCGTTCTAATTCACTCATACGATCCATTCTAATTCATTCATACGATCCATTTTAATTCATTTGCACAAAGGTATCCATTCTAATTCATTCGTACGATCCATTCATACTATCCGTTCTAATTCACTCATACGATCCATTCTAATTCATTCATACGATCCATTCTAATTCATTTGCACAAAGGTATCCATTCTAATTCATTCGTACGATCCATTCTAATTCATTCACACGAATGTATCCATTCGTACGAATGAATTAGAATAGATTATACGAATGAATTAGAATGGATCGTACGAATGAATTAGAATGGATCGTACGAAGGAATTAGAATGGATCGTAGGAATGAATTAGAATGGATCGTACGAATGAATTAGAATAGATCGTACGAATGAATTAGAATGGATCGTACGAAGGAATTAGAATGGATCGTGCGAATGAATTAGAATGGATCGTACGAATGAATTAGAATAGATCGTACGAATGAACTAGAATGGATACATTCGTGCGAATGAATTAGAATGGATCGTACGAATGAATTAGAATGGATCGTACGAATGAATTAGAATGGATCGTACGAATGGATTAGAATGGATCATACGAATGAATGAGAATGGATCGTGCGAATGAATTAGAATGAATCGAACGAATGAATTAGAATGGATATATTCGAGCGAATGAATTAGAATAGATCGTAGGAATGAATTAGAATGGATCATATGAATGAATTAGAATGGATCATACGAACGAATTAGAATGGATCATACAAACGAATAAGAATGGATCATATGAACGAATTAGAATGGATCGTACGAATGAATTAGAATGGATACATTCGAGCGAATGAATTAGAATGGATCGTACGAATGAATTACAATAGATCATAGGAATGAATTAGAATGGATCATGCAAATGAATTAGAATGGATACATTCGTGCGAATGAATTAGAATGGATCGTGCGAATGAATTAGAATAGATCGTACGAATGAATTAGAATGGATATATTTGAACGAATAAATTAGAATGGATCATACGAATGAATTAGAATGGATCGTACGAATGAATTAGAATGGATAGTGCGAATGAATTAGAATGGATCGTACAAATGAATTAGAATGGATACATTCGTGCGAATGAATTAGAATGGATCATACGAATGAGTAAGAATGGATCGTACGAATGAAATAGAATGGATTATACAAATGAATTAGAATGGATACATTCGTGCGAATGAATTAGAATGGATCGTATGTACGAATGAATTAGAATGGATACATTCGTGTGAATGAATTAGAATGGATCGTACGAATGAATTAGAATGGATCGTGCGAATGAATTAGAATGGATTGTACGAATGAATTAGAATGGATCGTACGAATGAACTAGAATGGATACATTCGTGCGAATGAATTAGAATGGATCGTACGAATGAATTAGAATGGATCTTACGAATGAATTAGAATGGATCATACGAATAAATTAGAATGGATCGTATGAATGCTTTAGAATGGATACATTCGTGCGAATGAATTAGAATGGATCGGACGAATGAATTAGAATGGATCGTACGAATGAATTAGAATGGATCAAATGAATGAATTAGAATGGTTACATTCATGCGAATGAATTAGAATAGATCGTACGAATGGATTAGAATGGATCGTACGAATGGTTAGAATGGATACATTCGTGCGAATGAATTAGAATGGATCATACGAATGAGTAAGAATGGATCGTACGAATGAAATAGAATGGATTGTACGAATTAATTAGAATGGATCGTGCGAATGAATTTGAATGGATCGTACGAATGAATTAGAATGGATCGTGCTAATGAATTAGAATTGATCGTACGAATGAAATAGAATGGATTGTACGAATGATTTAGAATGGATCGTACGAATGAATTAGAATGGATCGTACGAATGATTTAGAATGGATACATTCGTGCGAATGAATTAGAATGGATCATACGAATGAGTAAGAATGGATCGTACGAATGAAATAGAATGGATTGTACGAATGAATTAGAATGGATTCGCACGAATGAATTAGAATGGATACATTCGTGCGAATGAATTAGAATGGATTGTACCAATGAGTAAGAATGGGTCGTACGAATGAAATAGAATGGATTGTGCGAATGAATTAGAATGGATCGTACGAATGAATTAGAATGGATCGTGTGAAAGAATTAGAATGGATTGTATGAATGAATTAGAATAGATCGTATAAATGAATTAGAATGGATCGTACGAATGAATTAGAATGGATCGTACGAATGAATTTGAATGGATCGTATGAATGAATTAGAATGGATACATTTGTGCGAATGAATTAGAATGGATACATTCGTGCGAAAGAATTAGAATAGATCGTATGAATGAATTAGAATGGATCCTATAAATGAATTACAATGGATCATGCGAATGAATTAGAATGGATCATACGAATGGATTAGAATGGATCGTGCTAATGAATTAGAATTGATCGAACGAATGAATTAGCATGGATCGTGCTAATGAATTAGAATGGAACGTACGAATGAATTAGAATGGATCGTGTGAAAGAATTAGAATGGATTGTATGAATGAATTAGAATGAATTCGTACGATCCATTCGAATTCATTCGCACGATCCATTCTAATTCATTCATACGATCCATTCTAATTCATTCATACAATCCATTCTAATTCTTTCACACGATCTATTCTAATTCATTCGTAGGATCCAATCTAATTCATTCGTACAATCTATTCTATTTCATTCGTACGATCCATTCTTACTCATTCGTATGATCCATTCTAATTCATTCGGACGAATGTATCCATTCTAATTTATTCGTACGATCAATTCTAATTCATTCGTACGATCCATTCTAATTCATTCGTACGATCCATTCTAATTCATTCGTCCGATCCATTCTAATTCATTTGCACGAATGTATCCATTCTAATTCATTCGTGCGATCCATTCTAATTCATTCGTACGATCCATTCTAATTCATTCGTAAGATCCATTCTAATTCATTCATACGGTCCATTCTAATTCATTCGTACGATCCATTCTAATTCATTCGCACGAATGTATCCATTCTAGTTCATTCGTACGATCCATTCTAATTCATTCATACAATCCATTCTAATTCGTTCGCACGAATGTATCCATTCTAATTCATTTGTACGATCAGTTCTAATTCATTCACAAAATCTATTCTAATTCATTCATATGATCCATTCTAATTCATTCACACGAATGTATCCATTCTAATTCATTCATACGATCCATTCTAATTCATTCGTACGATCTGTTCGGGGGATTTTTCGCTGGTCCGTGAGGGCCGCTTGCAAGACAAAGAAAAGAGAACGTGAGAACGGCTGGCTCCCTTAGGAGCGCAGACCCTCCGACGCACAAGTCAGTCACGGTGGCACAACGGCGAGCTGTAGTATACCAAAGTGGTAGGGAAAGGGATTTCGAACCTGTACTTTGGAGCCTGGGGGTAAGTATTTAAAGACAGTGGCTACCTATCGGGGTGTGACGTGTGGCAGCTCTTTCCAGAGCCTTCTAGACCCCCACGTTCTGGCTCGCGTGGGTCTGACAGTCCTTGGTACTCGCGCCCTGACATTCGGTCGTCAAGCCTGCCAGGCGGTTTGAGTGGGGGAGAGCATCTTTCTTGTCGCGGCCAGGTGGCTATTCTGGAATGTTCAAGTCTGGGAGGTCTCAGCACCGACTCGGGCGGGCTTCCGTGGACTACAATCGCCCACGTAGCTTCAGTGGGGTTTCGACACCTGGCAGTTCTTTAGGCTGCTCTACTGGGGCGATCTCAAGGGGGAAGCGAGGGCGAGCTCGCCCTCCGTTGCTCCGTCTTCTCCTCCATATCTATCAAGAGTCGGACCTCGTAGGAGCGACCTCTTCGATAAACAGGGGAAGCTTGGCGAGCTCGAGCGAGCTCCTGGGTGAGCTTGGGCGAGCTCCTGGGCGAGCTTGGGCGAACTCCTGAGCGAGCTTGGGCGAGCTCCTGTACGAGCTTGGACGACTCCTGAGCGAGTTCGGGCGAGCTCATGAGAGAGCTTAGGCGAGCTCATGAGAGAGCTTAGGCGAGCTCCTGAACGAGCTTGGCGAGCTCCTGAGCGAGCTTTAGGCGAGCTCCTGAGCGAGCTCTTTACCTAGGGCCCCTTCAGCCCAATGTGGATCTCGCTCCCTGTCAAGATGATTTGGTGAGCTCGGGAGGAGCGAACTCCTGTGCGAGTTTCAGCCACCCCCAACATTACCCCCTCCTGAGGGAGCGACCAAGGAGACTTTGGCGCTTGCTCAGGAGTCTTAGCGAGCTCCTATCCCTTGTAATGTGCCTGATATCAATGTCTGCTGCAACAGTTTCCTGGCAGGCTGGAGATAGTAGCCACGGGCGGTCTGCGCCGAGAGCTTTGACTGCCAGTATTTCACAAGCGTCGGGCGGGCCGGGAGCATCAGCCACGAGCACGGTCAGGGTCTGCGTCGGGCGAGCTGCGGGCACCTGCCGTGGGCGATCTGGGCGGGCCGGGAGCGTCAACCACGAGCGATCTCCTTCTGGTGCGAGCTTGTCACACGCAGTCAGGGTCTGCGTCGGGCGAGCTGCGGGCACCTGCCGTGGGCAATCTGGGCGGGCCGGGAGCGTCAACCACGAGCGATCTCCTTCCGGTGCGAGCTTGTCACACGCGGTCAGGGTCTGCGTCGGGCGAGCTGCGGGCACCTGCCGTGGGCAATCTGGGCGGGCCGGGAGCGTCAGCCACGAGCGATCTCCTTCCGGTGCGAGCTTGTCACACGCGGTCAGGGTCTGCGTCAGGCGAGCTGCGGGTACCTGCCGTGGGCGGTCTGCGCCGAGAGTTTTGACTCCCAGTACTCTACAAACGCTGGGCGGGCCGGGTGCGTCAGCCACGAGCGATCTCCTTCCGGTGCGAGCTTGTCACACGCGGTCAGGGTCTGCGTCGGGCGAGCTGCGGGCGCCAGCCATGAGTGATCTGGGCGGCGTGGGCTTTGGCTCGGCGTCTCATGGGTGAGACCTCGAGGACGATGCTGCTATGTCCAAGGAACGCAGCTATCCGCTACTGCAAGCGTCGGGTGGGCCGGGAGCACCTTCCACGGGTGGCCTCCTTCTGGTGCGAACTAGCCGCGCACAGTCGGGGTCCACACCGGGCGGGCTGCAGATACCTGTCGCAACCGACCTCGCGTAGGGTCTCCGGGCGATTTACGAGCCACAGCCACGGGTTGGTCCCGGGCGGGCTGTGAGCCATGGCCACTGGTGCTTCTTCTCTCTGTGTTCTGCTCAAACTGCTTCCCGCTACTGCCACGTGGACAACAAACTAGTGTGGCCTTGTGCCAAAAGTTGTGCCGTGTCTGCCCGTGATGTCACCAGATCGCTCAACGAGCTAAGCTGCGTGGCATCAGGCCGCGTAAGGTGTCTCCGCCGCGTCTGCCCGTGATGTCACCAGATCGCTCAACGAGCTAAGCTGCGTGGCATCAGGCCGCGTAAGGTGTTTCTGCCGTGTCTGCCGGTGATGTCACCAGGTCGCTCAACGAGCTAAGCTGCGTGGCATCAGGCCGCGTAAGGTGTCTCTGCCGCGTCTGCCCGTGATGTCACCAGGTCGCTCAACGAGCTAAGCTGCGTGGCATCAGGCCGCGTAAGGTGTCTCTACCGCGTCTGCCCGTGATGTCACCAGGTCGCTCAACGAGATAAGCTGCGTGGCATCAGGCCGCGTATGGTGTCTCTGCCGCGTCTGCCCGTGATGTCACCAAGTCGCTCAATGAGCTAAGCTGCGTGGCATCAGGCCGCGTAAGGTGTCTCTGCCGCGTCTGCCCGTGATGTCACCAGGTCGCTCAACGAGCTAAGCTGCGTGGCATCAGGCCGCGTAAGGTGTCTCTGCCGCGTCTGCCCGTGATGTCACCAGGTCGCTCAACGAGCTAAGCTGCGTGGCATCAGGCCGCGTAAGGTGTCTTTGCCGCGTCTGCCCGTGATGTCACCAGGTCGCTCAACGAGCTAAGCTGTGTGGCATCAGGCCGCGTATGGTGTTCTCCCCGACGATCCGAGGACCATACCCCGGACGAGGTAGCTAAATCGATAAAAAATAAATGACATCGCAAAAAGATCGATATGCATGAAAAATTCGATATGTGCGAAATAGTGGGGCCCTATAGCTCGACAAAAATACAAAATGATAGAAATCGAACCAAAACAGAGCGTAAGGGCCAAAGGGTGGAAGTCCAACGAGCGATGAAAGAATCAAAAAGCTAGCTACCCCCTGACCGGTTAAGGATCCTCAGAACCTCGGTTTAGGACTGCCCCGGGAAGCTCAAGGTCGCCCACTGGCTGCCTCTGAGGATCCCGGTCTTGCTTTAAGTCCGCACAACGGCGGACTACCCCGGGAAGCTCAAGGTCGCCCACTGGCTGCCTCTGAGGATCCCGGTCTTGCTTTAAGTCCGCACAACGGCGGACTGCCCCGGGAAGCTCAAGGTCGCCCACTAGCTGCCTCTGAGGATCCCGGTCTTGCTTTAAGTCCGCGCAACGGTGGACTGTTCTTTGAGGACGCTGCATGTGAGCTGATCGCGTGCGAGCTGTTCGCTGTAGATTTCTATCGAGCATAGATTTGAACTTGTCCAAACACACTATCGCACAAAATGGTTTACAAGAGGGTGCCTACGCGCAAGGTAGGAGGCTGCTGCTGCTCGGCCATCCTCCCTCGACGATCCAGCACCATATCTTCGAGCTTAATGTGTTGTTGGACCAAGGCAAAGAGTTCGATCATGGTGCGGGGATCAGAAATGACTATCGCGTCATGAAGCTCACCTCCTTCGGGGAGCGCGCTCCGAAAGGCACTCACGGCCGTCCGGTCTCGCCCTGCTGAGTCCTCAAGAGCGAGATAGGTGTTTCGGAATCGCATCGAGAAGCACCGAAGGGTCTCCCTTGCGCCCATGGTAAGACCGAACAGTGATTCGATCTGCTTCGGAGGTCGCCGATTGCACCGGTACTGTTCCAGGAACAGCCCGGATAGAGCAGTGAAGTTCGGGACCGAGCCCGGAGGTAACTTATAAAACCAGTCGAGGGCCGAACCCGCCAAGCTGCTCGGGAAGGCGCGGCACAGAACGTGGTCCTGATCCCGAAAGAATAACAACTTTCGGTAGGCCAAGAGGTGGTCCACGGGGTCTTGCGACCCGTTGAACAAAACAAACTTTGGTGGGGTCCAGTGCTGAGGGAAACCTCCCTGATGAACCTCGTTGGTGAAGGGCGAGCTCCCTCCCCGGACGGCGAGCTCTTCTATGAGGTCGACGGGCGTGCTAAGTAGCTGCCAGCGCTCGGGGTGATTTCCCAAAGACAGCTGCGCAGGTACCAAGCAATCATGCACGCTTCCTCGAAACCGGTTCGCAGCTTTGCTACGGTTGTGCTCGGGGGCGACGTCCTCTGACTCGCCCGAGTCCGCACCGAGGCTTCGTCGGCGAGGAGGGGCCATCGGCAGGGTTGACTTGTTGCTGGAGCGCTGGGTGCCGAGTTGCTGCGGCCGCTCGAGCGCGGTCCCTCTCGTCCGGCGCGCCACTGGGTCCTCCACAGGGGGCTCCTGCTGGGATGCCCGCCATGTGGGCGCCATAGTGGGCTGATGCGATGCTGGGACAAGGGGAGGTCGCACAGGGAAAATAACCCCCGCCGACACTCCTGGACGCTGGGACGGGATCACTGACTCTTCCCTCCGCGGGGTGAGCCCGGGGGAGAGTTCAGTGATCCGGCTCGTCATCGGAAGCTGGCGCAGTCGCACTATCTCGCCCACCATGGCCCGCTGAGTGGCCAACACCTTCAAAAGGAGATGGCCGTTGAGCGGGACAGGGGGTTGTGATGCTTCAGCGAGCAGCTCGCTTTGTGCAGACTCGGCGTGGGCTTTCACCCGTGTCTGCCTCCGCGTGACCGGAGCCATCCGGGTGTCTGGAGAAGCACGGCTTTCAACCGCGTGATCGTGGGCGTTCTCGCAGGAACCAGTCGATAGATCCCACAGACGGCGCCAAATGTTCGGGGGATTTTTCGCTGGTCCGTGCGGGCCGCCTGCAAGACAAAGAAAAGAGAACGTGAGAACGGCTGGCTCCCTTAGGAGCGCAGACCCTCCGACGCTCAAGTCAGTCACGGTGGCACAACGGCGAGCTGCAGTATACCAAAGTGGTAGGGAAAGGGATTTCGAACCTGTACTTTGGAGCCTGGGGGTATGTATTTATAGACAGTGGCTACCTATCGGGGTGTGACGTGTGGCAGCTCTTTCCAGAGCCTTCTAGACCCCCACGTTCTGGCTCGCGTGGGTCTGACAGTCCTTGGTACTCGCGCCCTGACATTCTGTCGTCAAGCCTGCCAGGCGGTTTGAGTGGGGGAGAGCATCTTTCTTGTCGCGGCCAGGTGGCTATTCTGGAATGTTCAAGTCTGGGAGGTCTCAGCACCGACTCGGGCGGGCTTCCGCGGACTACAATCGCCCACGTAGCTTCAGTGGGGTTTCGACACCTGGCAGTTCTTTAGGCTGCTCTACTGGGGCGATCTCAAGGGGGAAGCGAGGGTGAGCTCGCCCTCCGTTGCTCCGTCTTCTCCTCCATATCTATCAAGAGTCGGACCTCGTAGGAGCGACCTCTTCGATAAACAGGGGAAGCTTGGCGAGCTCGAGCGAGCTCCTGGGCGAGCATGGGCGAGCTCCTGGGCGAGCTTGGGCGAACTCCTGAGCGAGCTTGGGCGAGCTCCTGTACGAGCTAGGACGACTCCTGAGCGAGTTCGGGCGAGCTCATGAGAGAGCTTAGGCGAGCTCATGAGAGAGCTTAGGCGAGCTCCTGAACGAGCTTGGCGAGCTCCTGAGCGAGCTTTAGGCGAGCTCCTGAGCGAGCTCTTTACCTAGGGCCCCTTCAGCCCAATGTGGATCTCGCACCCTGTCAAGATGATTTGGTGAGCTCGGGAGGAGCGAACTCCTGTGCGAGTTTCAGCCACCCCCAACACAATCCATTCTAATTCACTCATACGATCCATTCTAATACATTCATACGATCCATTCTAATTCATTTGCACGAATATATCCATTCTAATTCATTCGTATGATCCATTCTAATTCCTTCGTACGATCCATTCAAATTCATTCGTACGATCCATTCTAATTCATTCGTACGATCCATTCTAATTCATTCGAACGATCCATTCTAATTCCTTCGTACGATCCATTCTAATTCATTCGTACGATCCATTCTAATTCATTCATACAATCCATTCTAATTCTTTCACACGATCCATTCAAATTCATTCGTACGATCCATTCTAATTCATTCGTGCAATCCATTCTATTTCGCTCGTACGATCCATTCTTACTCATTCGTACGATCCATTCTAATTCATTCACACGAATGTATCCATTCGTACGAATGAATAAGAATAGATTGTACGAATGAATTAGAATGGATCGTACGAATGAATTAGAATGGATCGTACGAAGGAATTAGAATGGATCGTACGAATGACTTAGAATGGATCGTACGAATGAATTAGAATAGATCGTACGAATGAATTAGAATGGATCGTACGAAGGAATTAGAATGGATCGTACGAATGAATTAGACTGGATCGTACGAATGAATTTGAATGGATACATTTGTGCGAATGAATCTAAATGGATTGTATGAATGAATTACAATGGATCGTACGAATGAATTAGATTGGATCGTACGAATGAATTAGAATAGCTCATACGAATGAATTAGAATGAATCGTATGAATGAATTAGAATGGTTACATTCGTGCGAATGAATTAGAATAGATCGTACGAATGGATTAGAATGGATCGTAAGAATAAATTAGAATGGATCGTGGGAATGAATTAGAATGGATCGTACGAATGAATTAGAATGGATCCACCGAATGAGTTAGAATGGATCATACGAATGAATTAGAATGGATTGTACGAATGAATTAGAATGGATTGTGCGAATGAATTAGAATTGATCGTATGAATGAATAAGAATGGATCGTACGAATGAATTAGAATGGATCGTGCGAATGAATTAGCATGAATCGTACAAATGTATTAGAATGGATCGTACGAATGAATTAGAATGAATCGTACGATCCGTTCTAATTCAATCGTCCGATCCATTCTAATTCATTCGCATGAATGTATCCATTCTTATTCATTCGTACAATCCATTCTATTTCATTCGTACGATCCATTCTTACTCATTCGTATGATCCATTCTAATTCATTCGTATGATCCATTCTAATTCATTCGTACGATCCATTCTAATTCATTCGTACGATCCATTCTAATTCATTCGCACGATCTATTCTAATTCATTCATACGATCCATTCTAATTCATTCATACGATCCATTCTAATTCATTCCTACAATCCATTCTAATTCATTCGCCCGATCCATTCTAATTCATTCATACGATCCATTCTATTCGAATGGATCATGCGATCCATTCGAATTCATTCGCACGATCCATTCTAATTCATTCATACGATCCATTCTAATTCATTCATACAATGCATTCTAATTCTTTCGCACGATCCATTCTAATTCATTCATACGATCCATTCTAATTCATTCGTACGATCCATTCTAATTCGCTCATACGATCCATTCTAATACATTCATACGATCCATTCTAATTCATTTGCACGAATATATCCATTCTAATTCATTTGTACGATCCATTCTAATTCCTTCGTACGATCCATTCTAATTCCTTCGTACGATCTATTCTAATTCATTCGTACGATCCATTCTAATTCATTCGTACGATCTATTCTAATTCCTTCGTACGATCCATTCTAATTCATTCGTACGATCTATTCTAATTCATTCATACAATCCATTCTAATTCTTTCACACGATCCATTCTAATTCATTCGTACGATCCATTCTAATTCATTCGTGCAATCCATTCTATTTCATTCGTACGATCCATTCTTACTCATTCGTACTATCCATTCTAATTCATTCGTATGATCCATTCTAATTCATTCATACGATCTATTCTAATTCATTCATACAATCCATTCTAATTCTTTCACACGATCCATTCTAATTCATTCGTACGATCCATTCTAATTCATTTGCACAATCCATTCTATTTCATTCGTACGATCCATTCTTACTCATTGGTACGATCCATTCTAATTCATTCGCACGAATGTATCCATTCTAATTCATTCGTACGAATCCATTCTAATTCATTCGTACAATCTATTCTATTTCATTCGTACGATCCATTCTTACTCATTCGTATGATCCATTCTAATTCTTTCGGACGAATGTATCCATTCTAATTCATTCATACGATCCATTCTAATTCATTCGTCCGATCCATTCTAATTCATTCGTCCGATCCATTCTAATTCATTCGCACGAATGTATCCATTCTAATTCATTCGTACGATCCATTCTAATTCATTCGTATGATCCATTCTAATTCATTCGTAAGATCCATTCTAATTCATTCGTACGATCCATTCTAATTCATTCGTACTATCCATTCTAATTCATTCGCACGACTGTATCCATTCTAGTTCATTCGTACGATCCATTCTAATTCATTCGTATGATCCATTCTAATTCATTCGCACGATCCATTCAAATTCATTCGTACGATCCATTCTAATTCATTCTACGATCCATTCTAATTCATTCGTACGATCCATTCTAATTCATTCGTACGATCCATTCTAATTCATTCGCACGATCCATTCTAATTCATTCGTACTATCCATTCTAATTCTTTCACACGATCCATTCTAATTCATTCGTACGATCCATTCTAATTCATTCGTACGATCCATTCTAATTCATTCGCACAAATGTATCCATTCTAATTCATTCGTACGATCCATTCTAATTCATTCGCACGATCCATTCTAATTCATTCGTACGATCCATTCTAATTCTTTCACATGATACATTCTAATTCATTCGTACGATCCATTCTAATTCATTCATACAATGCATTCTAATTCATTCGTACGATCCATTCTAATTCATTCGCACAAATATATCCATTCTAATTCATTCGTACGATCCATTCTAATTCATTCGTACGATCCATTCTAATTCATTCGTACGATCCATTCTAATTCATTCGTATGATCCATTCTAATTAATTCGTATGATCCATTCTAATTCATTCGTACGATCCAATCTAATTCATTCATACAATCCATTCTAATTCATTCGCACGAATGTATCCATTCTAATTAATTCGTACGATCCATTCTAATTCATTCGTATGATCTATTCTTATTCATTCGCACGATCCAGTCTAATTCATTCGCACGATCCATTCTAATTCATTCGCACGATCCATTCTAATTCATTCATACGATCCATTCTAATTCATTCGTACGATCCATTCTAATTCCTTCGTACGATCCATTCTAATTCATTCGTACGATCTATTCTAATTCATTCGTACGATCCATTCTAATTCATTCGCACGATCCATTCTAATTCATTCATAGGATCCATTCTAATTCATTCATACGATCTATTCTAATTCTTTCGCACGAATGTATCCATTCTAATTCATTCGCACGAATGTATCCATTCTAATTCATTCGTACGATCCATTCTAATTCATTCGTACGATCCATTCTAATTCATTCGTACGATCCATTCTAATTCATTCATACGATCTATTCTAATTCATTCATACAATCCATTCTAATTCTTTCACACGATCCATTCTAATTCATTCGTAGGATCCATTCTAATTCATTCGTACGATCCATTCTAATTCATTTGTACGATCCATTCTAATTCATTCATACAATCCATTCTAATTCATCCATACAGTCCATTCTAATTCATTTGCACGAATGTATCCATTCTAATTAATTTGTACGATCCATTCTAATTCATTCGTATGATCCATTCTTATACATTCGCACGATCCAGTCTAATGGATTCGCACGATCCATTCTAATTCATTCGCACGAATGTATCCATTCTAATTCATACGATTGTGTGAATGAATTAGAATGGATACATTCGTGCGAATGAATTAGAATGGATCATACGAATGAGTAAGAATGGATCGTACGAATGAAATAGAATGGATTGTACGAATGAATTAGAATGGATCGTACAAATGAATTAGAATGGATCGTACGAATGAATTAGAATGGATCCTACGAATGAATTAGAATGGATCGTGTGAAAGAATTAGAATGGATTGTATGAATGAATTAGAATAGATCGTATGAATGAATTAGAATGGATCGTACGAATGAATTAGAATGGATCGTACGAATGAATTAGAATGGATCATACGAATGAATTAGAATGGATACATTCGTGCGAATGAATTAGAATGGATACATTCGTGCGAAAGAATTAGAATAGATCGTATGAATGAATTAGAATGGATCCTATGAATGAATTAGAATGGATCGTGCGAATGAATTAGAATGGATCGTACGAATGAATTAGAATAGATCGTACGAATAAATTAGAATGGATCGTACGAAGGAATTAGAATGGATCGTACGAATGAATTAGAATTAGAATGGATCGTACGAATGAATCAGAATGGATCTTACGAATGAATTAGAATGGATCGTACGAATGAATTAGAATGAATCGTACGAATAAATTAGAATGGATACATTCGTCCAAATGAATTAGAATGGATCATACGAATGAGTAAGAATGGATCGTGCGAATTAATTAGAATGGATCGTACGAATGAATTAGAATGGATCATGCGAATGAATTAGAATGGATCGTACGAATGAATTAGAATGGATCGTACGAATGAACTAGAATGGATACATTCGTGCGAATGAATTAGAATGGATCGTACGAATGAAATAGAATAGATCGTACGAATGAATTAGAATGGATCTTACGAATGAATTAGAATGGATCGTACAAATGAATTAGAATGGATCGTACGAATGAATTAGAATGGATACATTCGTGCGAATGAATTAGAATGGATCGGGCGAATGAATTAGAATGGATCGTACGAATGAATAAGAATGGATCGTACGAATGAATTAGAATGGATCGTGCGAATGAATTAGAATGGATCGTGTGAAAGAATTAGAATGGATTGTATGAATGAATTAGAATGGATCGTACGAATGAATTAGAATGGATCTTACGAACGAATTAGAATGGATCGTACGAATAAATTAGAATGGATCGTACGAATAAATTAGAATGGATACATTCGTGCGAATGAATTAGAATGGATCGTGTACGAATGTATCCATTCTAATTCATTCGTACGATCCATTCTAATTCATTAATATGATCCATTCTAATTCATTCGTACGATCCATTCTAATTTATTCGTATGATCCATTCTAATTCATTAATATGATCCATTCTAATTCATTCATACGATCCATTCTAATTCATATGCACAAAGGTATCCATTCTAATCCATTCGTAGGATCCATTCTAATCCATTCGTACGATTCATTCTAATTCATTCGTACGATCCATTCTAATTCATTCGCTCGAATGTATCCATTCTAATCCATTCGTATGATCCATTCTAATCCATTCGTATGATCAATTCTAATTCATTCGCATGAATGTAACCATTCTAATTCATTCATTTGATCCATTCTAATTCATTTGTATGATCCATTCTAATTCATTCGTCCGATCCATTCTAATTCATTCGCACGAATGTATCCATTCTAATTCATTCATACGATCCATTCTAATTCATTCGTACGATCCATTCTAATTCATTCGCACAAATGTATCCATTCTAATTCATTCGTACGATCCATTCTAATTCATTCGCACGATCCATTCTAATTCATTCGTATGATCTATTCTATTTCTTTCACACGATCCATTCTAATTCATTCGTACGATCCATTCTAATACATTCATACGATCCATTCTAATTCATTTGCACGAATATATCCATTCTAATTCATTCGTATGATCCATTCTAATTCCTTCGTACGATCCATTCTAATTCATTCGTACGATCTATTCTAATTCATTCGTACGATCCATTCTAATTCATTCGCACGATCCATTCTAATTCCTTCGTACGATCCATTCTAATTCATTCGTACGATCCATTCTAATTCATTCATACAATCCATTCTAATTTTTTCACACGATCTATTCTAATTCATTCGTAGGATCCATTCTAATTCATTCGTACAATCTATTCTATTTCATTCGTACGATCCATTCTTACTCATTCGTATGATCCATTCTAATTCATTTGCACGAATATATCCATTCTAATTCCTTCGTACGATCCATTCTAATTACTTCGTACGATCCATTCTAATTCATTCGTACGATCTATTCTAATTCATTCGCACGATCCATTCTAATTCATTCGTACGATCCATTCTAATTCTTTCACACGATCCATTCTAATTCATTCGTACGATCCATTCTAATTCATTCGTGCAATCCATTCTATTTCATTCGTACGATCCATTCTTACTCATTCGCACGATCCATTCTAATTCATTCACACGAATGTATCCATTCGTACGAATGAATTAGAATAGATTGTACAAATGAATTAGAATAGATCGTACGAATGAATTAGAATGGATCGTACGAATAAATTAGAATGGATACATTCGTGCGAATGAATTAGAATGGATCATGCACGAATGTATCCATTCTAATTCATTCGTACGATCCATTCTAATTCATTAATATGATCCATTCTAATTCATTCGTACGATCCATTCTAATTCATATGCACAAAGGTATCCATTCTAATCCATTCGTAGGATCCATTCTAATCCATTCGTACGATCCATTCTAATTCATTCGTACGATCCATTCTAATTCATTCGCTCGAATGTATCCATTCTAATCCATTCATACGATCCATTCTAATCCATTCGTACGATCCATTCTAATTCATTCGCATGAATGTAACCATTCTAATTCATTCATTTGATCCATTCTAATTCATTCGTACGATCCATTCTAATTCATTCGTCCGATCCATTCTAATTCATTCGCACGAATGTATCCATTCTAATTCATTCATACGATCCATTCTAATTCGTTCGTACGATCCATTCTAATTCATTCGCACAAATGTATCCATTCTAATTCATTCGTACGATCCATTCTAATTCATTCGCACGATCCATTCTAATTCATTCGTACGATCCATTCTAATTCTTTCACACGATCCATTCTAATTCATTCGTACGATCCATTCTAATACATTCATACGATCCATTCTAATTCATTTGCACGAATATATCCATTCTAATTCATTCGTACGATCCATTCTAATTCCTTCGTACGATCCATTCTAATTCATTCGTACGATCTATTCTAATTCATTCGTACGATCCATTCTAATTCATTCGCATGATCCATTCTAATTCCTTCGTACGATCCATTCTAATTCATTCATACGATCCATTCTAATTCATTCATACAATCCATTCTAATTCTTTCACACGATCTATTCTAATTCATTCGTAGGATCCATTCTAATTCATTCGTACAATCTATTCTATTTCATTCGTACGATCCATTCTTACTCATTCGTATGATCCATTCTAATTCATTTGCACGAATATATCCATTCTAATTCATTCGTACGATCCATTCTAATTCCTTCGTACGATCCATTCTAATTCATTCGTACGATCTATTCTAATTCATTCGCACGATCCATTCTAATTCATTCGTACGATCCATTCTAATTCTTTCACACGATCCATTCTAATTCATTCGTACGATCCATTCTAATTCATTCGTGCAATCCATTCTATTTCATTCGTACGATCCATTCTTACTCATTCGCATGATCCATTCTAATTCATTCACACGAATGTATCCATTCGTACGAATGAATTAGAATAGATTGTACAAATGAATTAGAATGGATCGTACGAATGAATTAGAATGGATCGTACGAAGGAATTAGAATGGATCATACGAATGAATTAGAATGGATCGTATGAATGAATTAGAATAGATCGTACGAATGAATTAGAATGGATCGTACGAATGAATTAGAATGGATATATTCGTGCAAATGAATGAGAATGGATCGTATGAATGTATTAGAATGGATCGTATGAGTGAATTAGAATGGATCGTACGAATGAATTAGAATTGATTGTATGAATGAATTAGAATGGATCTTACGAATGAATTAGAATGGATTATACGAATTAATTAGAATGGATCATACGAATGAATTAGAATGGATCGTACGAATGAATTAGAATGGATCGTACGAATGAATTAGAATGGATACATTCGTGCGAATGAATTAGAATGGATTGTGCGAATGAATAAGAACAGATCATGCGAATGAATTAGAATGGATCGTACGAATGAATTAGAATGGATACATTTGTGCGAATGAATTAGAATGGATCGTACGAATGAATTAGAATGGATCATATGAATGAATTAGAATGGATCGTACGAATGAAATAGAATGGATCGTGCAAATGAATTAGAATGGATCGTACGAATGAATTAGAATGGATCGTACGAATGAACTAGAATGGATACATTCGTGCGAATGAATTAGAATGGATCGTACGAATGAATTAGAATGGATCGTACGAATGAATTAGAATGGATCTTACGAATGAATTAGAATGGATCGTACGAATGAATTAGAATGGATCGTACGAATGAAATAGAATGGATCTTACGAATGAATTAGAATGGATCGTACAAATAAATTAGAATGGATCGTATGAATGGTTTAGAATGGATACATTCGTGCGAATGAATTAGAATGGATCGGACGAATGAATTAGAATGGATCGTACGAATGAATTAGAATGGATCAAATGAAGGAATTAGAATGGTTACATTCATGCGAATGAATTAGAATGGATCATACGAATGGATTAGAATGGATCGTAAGAATAGATTAGAATGGATACATTCGTGCGAATGAATTAGAATGGATACATTCGTGCGAAAGAATTAGAATAGATCGTATGAATGAATTAGATTGGATCCTATGAATGAATTAGAATGGATCGTGCGAATGAATTAGAATGGATCGTACGAATGAATTAGAATGGATCGTGCTAATGAATTAGAATTGATCGAACGAATGAATTAGCATGGATCGTGCTAATGAATTAGAATGGAACGTACGAATGAATTAGAATGGATCGTGTGAAAGAATTAGAATGGATTGTATGAATGAATTAGAATGAATTCGTACGATCCATTCGAATTCATTCGCACGATCCATTCTAATTCATTCATACGATCCATTCTAATTCATTCATACAATCCATTCTAATTCTTTCACACGATCCATTCTAATTCATTCGTATGATCCATTCTAATTCATTCGTACAATCTATTCTATTTCATTCGTACGATCCATTCTTACTCATTCGTATGATCCATTCTAATTCATTCGGACGAATGTATCCATTCTAATTTATTCGTACGATCCATTCTAATTCATTCGTACGATCCATTCTAATTCATTCGTACGATCCATTCTACTTCATTCGTCCGATCCATTCTAATTCATTCGCACGAATGTATCCATTCTAATTCATTCGTACGATCCATTCTAATTCATTTGTACGATCCATTCTAATTCATTCGTAAGATCCATTCTAATTCATTCGTACGATCCATTCTAATTCATTCGCACGATCCATTCGTACGATCCATTCTAATTCATTCGTACGATCCATTCGTACGATCCATTCTAATTCATTCGCACGATCCATTCTAATTCATTCGTACGATCCATTCTAATTCATTCATAGGATCCATTCTAATTCATTCATACAATCCATTCTAATTCATTCGCACGAATGTATCCATTCTAATTCATTTGTACAATCAGTTCTAATTCATTCACAAAATCTATTCTAATTCATTCATACGATCCATTCTAATTCATTCACACGAATGTATCCATTCTAATTCATTCATACGATCCATTCTAATTCATTCATACGATCCATTCTAATTCATTCGTACGATCCATTCTAATTCCTTCGTACGATCCATTCTAATTCATTCGTACGATCCATTCTAATTCATTCATACAATCCATTCTAATTCTTTCACACGATCCATTCTAATTCATTCGTACGATCCATTCTAATTTATTCGTGCAATCCATTCTATTTCATTCGTACGATCCATTCTTACTCATTCGTACGATCCATTCTAATTCATTCACACGAATGTATCCATTCGTACGAATGAATTAGAATAGATTGTACGAATGAATTAGAATGGATCGTACGAATGAATTAGAATGGATCGTACGAAGGAATTAGAATGGATCGTACGAATGAATTAGAATGGATCGTACGAATGAATTAGAATAGATTGTACGAATGAATTAGAATGGATCATACGAAGGAATTAGAATGGATCGTACGAATGAATTAGAATGGATATATTCATGCAAATGAATTAGAATGGATCGTATGAATGTATTAGAATGGATCGTATGAGTGAATTAGAATGGATCGTACGAATGAATTAGAATGGATCGTATGAATGAATTAGAATGGATAAATTCGTGTGAATGAATTAGAATGGATCGTATGAATGAATTAGAATAGATTTTGTGAATGAATTAGAACTGATCGTACGAATGAATTAGAATGGATACATTCGTGCGAATGAATTAGAATGGATTGTATGAATGAATTAGAATGGATCCTATGAATGAATTAGAATGGATCGTACGAATGAATTAGAATGGATACATTCGTGCGAATGAATTAGAATTGATCGTACGAATGAATTAGAATGGATCGTACGAATAAAATAGAATGGATTGCACGAATGAATTAGAATGGATCGTACGAATGAATTAGAATAGATCGTGTGAAAGAATTAGAATGGATCGTATGAATGAATTAGAATGGATCGTACGAATGAATTAGAATGGATCGTACGAAGGAATTAGAATGGATCGTACGAATGAATTAGAATGGATCGTACGAATGAATTAGTTTGGATCGTATGAATGAATTAGAATGGATCGTGCGAATGAATTAGAATGGATTGTACGAATGAATTAGAATGGATCAAATGAATGAATTAGAATGGTTACATTCATGCGAATGAATTAGAATGGATCGTACGAATGGATTAGAATGGATCGTACGAATGGATTAGAATGGATACATTCGAGCGAATGAATTAGAATGGATCGTACGAATGAATTAGAATGGATCGTACGAATGGATTAGAATGGATCCTACGAATGGATTAGAATGGATACCTTTGTGCATATGAATTAGAATGGATCGTACGAATGAATTAGAATGGATCATATTAATGAATTAGAATGGGTCGTACGAATGAATTAGAATGGATCGTGTGAAAGAATTAGAATGCATTGTATGAATGAATTAGAATGGATCGTATGAATGAATTAGAATGGATCGTGCGAATGAATTCGAATGGATCGCATGATCCATTCGAATAGAATGGATCGTATGAATGAATTAGAATGGATCGGGCGAATGAATTAGAATGGATCGTATGAATGAATTAGAATGGATCGTATGAATGAATTAGAATGGATCGTGCGAATGAATTAGAATGGATCGTACGAATGAATTAGAATGGATCGTACGGATGAATTAGAATGGATCATACGAATGAATTAGAATGGATCATACGAATGAGTAAGAATGGATCGTACGAATGAAATAGAATGGATTGTACGAATGAATTAGAATGGATACATTCGTGCGAATGAATTAGAATGGATCGTACGAATGAATTAGAATGGATCGTACGAATGAATTAGAATGGATCGTACGAATGAATTAGAATGCATCGTACGAAAGAATTAGAATGGATATATTTGTGCGAATGAATTAGAATGAATCGTACGAATGAATTAGACTGGATCGTACGAATGAATTTGAATGGATACATTTGTGCGAATGAATCTAAATGGATTGTATAAATGAATTACAATGGATCGTACGAATGAATTAGAATGGATCGTACGAATGAATTAGAATGGATCAAATGAATGAATTAGAGTGGTTACATTCATGCGAATGAATTAGAATGGATCGAACGAATGGATTAAAATGGATCGTATGAGTGAATTAGAATGGATACGAAGGAATTAGAATGGATCGTACGAAGGAATTAGAATGGATCATACGAATGAAATAGAATGGATCGTACGAAGGAATTAGAATGGATCGTACGAAGGAATTAGAATGCATTCGTATGATCCATTCTAATTCATTCGGATGAATGTATCCATTCTAATTTATTCGTACGATCCATTCTAATTCATTCGTACGATCCATTCTAATTCATTCGTACTATCCATTCTTACTCATTCGTATGATCCATTCTAATTCATTCGTACGATCCATTCTAATTCATTCGCACGAATGTATCCATTCCATTCGTACGATCCATTCATACGATCCATTCTAATTCATTCATACAATCCATTCTAATTCTTTCACACGATCCATTCTAATTCATTCGTACGATCCATTCTAATTCATTAGCATGGATCGTGCTAATGAATTAGAGTGGTATATACGAATGAATTAGAATGGATCGTAGAATGGATCGTACGAATGAATTAGAATGGATCGTACGAATGAATTAGAATGGATTGTACGAATGAAATAGAATGGATCGTGTGAAAAAATAAAAATGGATTGTATGAATGAATTAGAATGGATCGTATGAATGGATCGTACGAATGGAATGGATACATTCGTGCGAATGAATTAGAATGGATCGTACGAATGAATTAGAATGGATCATACGAATGAGTAAGAATGGATCGTACGAATGAATTAGAATGGATCGTACGAATGAATTAGAATGGATCGTACGAATAAATTAGAATGGATACATTCGTCCGAATGAATTAGAATGGATCATACGAATGCATTCTAATTCCTTCGTACGATCCATTCTAATTCCTTCGTACGATCCATTCTATTTCATTCGTACGATCAATTCTAATTCATTCGTACGATCCATTCTAATTCATTCGTACGATCCATTCTAATTCATTCGTACGATCCATTCTAATTCATTCGGACGAATGTATCCATTCTAATTCATTCGTACGATCCATTCTAATTCCTTCGTACGATCCATTCTAATTCATTCGTACGATCTATTCTAATTCATTTGTACGATCCATTATAATTCATTCGTATGATCCATTCTAATTCCTTCGTACGATCCATTCTAATTCATTCGTACGATCCATTCTAATTCATTCGTACGATCCATTCTAATTCATTCGCACAAATGTATCCATTCTAATTCATTCGTACGATCCATTCTAATTCATTCGTACGATCCATTCTAATTCATTCGTAAGATCCATTCTAATTCATTCGTACGATCCATTCTAATTCATTCGTACGATCCATTCTAATTCATTCGCGAATGTATCCATTCTAATTCATTCGTACGATCCATTCTAATTCATTCGTACGATCCATTCTAATTCATTCGTACGATCCATTCTAATTCCTTCGTACGATCCGTTCTAATTCATTCGTAAGATCCATTCTAATTCATTCGTACGATCCATTCTAATTCGTTCGTACGAATTCTATTTCATTCTAATCCATTCTAATTCATTCGTACAATCTATTCTAATTCATTCGTGCAATCCATTCTATTTTATTCGTACGATCCATTCTAATTCATTTGTACGATCCATTCTAATTCATTCGTACAATCCATTCTATTTCATTCGTACGATCCATTCTTACTCATTCGTATGATCCATTCTAATTCATTAGCACGATCCATTCTAATTCATTCGTACGATCCATTCTAATTCATTCGCACGATCCATTCTAATTCATTCGTACGATCCATTCTAATTTTTTCACACGATCCATTCTAATTCATTCGTACGATCCATTCTAATTCATTCGTACGATCTATTCTAATTCATTCGTACGATCCATTCTAATTCATTTGTACGATCCATTCTAATTCATTCGTATGATCCATTCTAATTCATTCATAGGATCCATTCTAATTCATTCCTACGATCTATTCTAATTCTTTCGCATGTATGTATCCATTCTAATTCATTCGCACGAATGTATCCATTCTAATTCATTCTTACGATCCATTCTAATTCATTCGTAAGATCCATTCTAATTCATTCGTACGATCCATTCTAATTCATTCGTACGATCTATTCTAATTCATTCGCACGAATGTATCCATTCTAGTTCATTCGTACGATCCAATCTAATTCATTCGTACGATCCATTCTAATTCCTTCGTACGATCCATTCTAATTCATTCGTACGATCTATTCTAATTCATTCGTATGATCCATTCTAATTCATTCGTACGATCCATTCTAATTCCTTCGTACGATCTATTCTAATTCATTCGCACAATCCATTCTAATTCATTCGTACAATCCATTCTAATTCATTCGTATGATCCATTCTAACTCATTCGGTGGATCCATTCTAATTCATTCGTACGATCCATTCTAATTCATTCCCACGATCCATTCTAATTTATTCGTACGATCCATTCTAATTCATTCGTACGATCCATTCTAATTCATTCGTAAGATCCATTCTAATTCATTCGTACGATCCATTCTAATTCATTCGTACGATCCATTCTAATTCATTCGCACAAATGTATCCATTCTAGTTCATTCGTACGATCCATTCTAATTCATTCGTACGATCCATTCTAATTCATTCGCACGATCCATTCTAATACATTCGTACAATCCATTCTATTTCATTCGTACAATCCATTCTTACTCATTCGTATGATCCATTATGGATACATTCATGCGAATGAATTAGAATGGATCATACTAATGAGTAAGAATGGATCGTACGAATGAAATAGAATGGATTATGCGAATGAATTAGAATGGATCGTAGAATGGATCAGAATAGATCGTGTGAAAGAATTAGAATGGATCGTATGAATAAATTAGAATAGATCGTGTGAATGAATTCGAATGGATCATACGAATTCATTCTAATTCATTCATACAATCCATTCTAATTCTTTCACACGATCTATTCTGATCCATTCTATGATCCATTCTAATTCATTCGCACAATCCATTCTATTTCATTCGTACGATCCATTCTTACTCATTCGTATGATCCATTCTAATTCATTCGCACGAATGTATCCATAATGGATCATACGAATGAGTAAGAATGGATCATACGAATGAAATACGTACGAATGAATTAGAATGGATCGTACGAATGAACTAGAATGGATCGTACGAATGAAATAGAATAGATTGTACAAATGAATTAGAATGGATTCGCACAAATGAATTAGAATGGATACATTCGTGCGAATGAATTAGAATGGATACATTCGTGCGAAAGAATTAGAATAGATCGTATGAATGAATTAGAATGGATCTTATGAATGAATTAGAATGGATCGTGCGAATGAATTAGAATGGATCGTACGAATGAATTAGAATAGATCGTACGAATGAATTAGAATGGATCGTACGAAGGAATTAGAATGGATCGTACGAATGAATTAGAATGAATATATACGTGCAAATGAATTAGAATGGATCGTGCGAATGAATTAGAATGGATCGTACGAATGAATTAGAATGGATCGTACGAATAAAATAGAATGGATCTTACGAATGAATTAGAATGGATCGTACGAATGAATTAGAATGGATCGTACGAATGAATTAGAATGGATACATTCGTGCGAATGAATTAGAATGGATCGGACGAATGAATTAGAATGGATCATACGAATGAATTAGAATGGATCAAATGAATGAATTAGAATGGTTACATTCATGATAATGAATTAGAATGGATCGTACGAATGAATTAGAATGGATCGTATGAATGAATTAGAATGGATCGTACGAATGAATTAGAATGGATCAAATGAATGAATTAGAATGGTTACATTCATGCGAATGAATTAGAATGGATCGTACGAATGGATTAGAATGGATCGTACGAATGGATTAGAATGGATACATTCGAGCGTACGATCCATTCTAATTCATTCGTCCGATCCATTCTAATTCATTCGCACGAATGTATCCATTCTAATTCAATCGTACGATCCATTCTAATTCATTCGTACGATCCATTCTAATTCATTCGTAAGATCCATTCTAATTCATTCGTACGATCCATTCTAATTCATTCCTACGATCCATTCTAATTCATTCGCACGAATGTATCCATTCTAGTTCATTCGTACGATCCATTCTAATTCATTCGTACGATCCATTCTAATTCATTCGCACGATCCATTCTAATTCTTTCGTACGATCCATTCTAATTCATTCATACAATCCATTCTAATTCATTCGTACGATCCATTCTAATTCATTCGCACAAATGTATCCATTCTAATTCATTCGTACGATCCGTTCTAATTCATTCGCACGATCCATTCTAATTCATTCGTACGATCCATTCTAATTCTTTCACACGATCCATTCTAATTCATTCGTACGATCCATTCTAATTCATTCGCATGATCCATTCTAATTCATTCGTACGATCCATTCTAATTCATTCATACGATCCATTCTAATTCATTCGTACGATCCGTTCTAATTCATTCGCACAAATATATCCATTCTAATTCATTCGTACGATCCATTCTAATTCATTCGCACGATCCATTCTAATTCATTCGTACGATCCATTCTAATTCATTCGTATGATCCATTCTAGTTAATTCGTATGATCCATTCTAATTCATTCGTACGATCCATTCTAATTCATTCATACAATCTATTCTAATTCATTCGCACAAATGTATCCATTCTAATTAATTCGTACGATCCATTCTAATTCATTTATATGATCTATTCTTATTCATTCGCACGATCCAGTCTAATTGATTCGCACGATCCATTCTAATTCATTCGCACGAATGTATCCATTCTAATTCATTCGTACGATCCATTCTAATTCATTAATATGATCCATTCTAATTCATTCGTACGATCCATTCTAATTCATATGCACAAAGGTATCCATTCTAATTCATTCGCACGAAAGAATTAGAATGGATTGTATGAAAGAATAGATCGTATGAATGAATTAGAATGGATCGTACGAAATGAATTAGAATGGATCATACGAATGAGTAAGAATGGATCATACGAATGAATTAGAATGGATCATACGAATAAATTAGCATGGATCGTACGAATTAATTAGAATGGATCATACGAATGAAATAGAATGGATCGTACGAAGGAATTAGAATGGATCGTACGAAGGAATTAGAATGGATCGTACGAAGGAATTAGAATGGATATATTCGTGCAAATGAATTAGAATGGATCGTATGAATGAATTAGAATGGATCGTATGAGTGAATTAGAACGGATAGTACGAATGAAGTAGAATGGATCGTATGAATGAATTAGAATGGATTCATTCGTGCGAATGAATTAGAATGTATCGTATGAATGAATTAGAATGGATCGTACGAATGAATTAGAATGGATCGTGCGAATGAATTAGAATGGATCGTACGAATGAATTAGAATGGATCGTACGAATGAACTAGAATGGATCGTACGAATGAATTAGAATGGATCTTACGAATGAATTAGAATGGATCGTACGAATGAATTAAAATGGATCGTACGAATGAATTAGAATGGATACATTCGTGCGAATGAATTAGAATGGATCGGACGAATGAATTAGAATGGATCGTACGAATGAATTAGAATGGATCAAATGAATGAATTAGAATGGATCGTACGAATAAATTAGATTGGATACATTCGTCCGAATGAATTAGAATGGATCGTACGAATGAATTAGAATGGATCGTACGAATGAATTAGAATGGATCGTACGAATGAATTAGAATGGATACATTTGTACGAATGAATTAGAAAGGATCGTACGAATGAATTAGAATGGATCGTACGGAATGAATTAGAATGGATATATTTGAACGAATAAATTAGAATGAATCATACGAATGAATTAGAATGGATCGTACGAATGAATTAGAATGGATAGTGTGAATGAATTAAAATCGATTGTATGAATGAATTAGAATGGATCGTACGAATGAATTAGAATGGATCATACGAATGAGTAAGAATGGATCGTACGAATGAATTAGAATGGATCGTACGAATGAATTAGAATGGATCGTACGAATAAATTAGAATGGATACATTCGTCCGAATGAATTAGAATGGATCATACGAATGAGTAAGAATGGATCGTATGAATGAAATAGAATAGATTGTACGAATAAATTAGAATGGATCCTACGAATGAATTAGAATGGATCGTGTGAAAGAATTAGAATGGATTGTATGAATGAATTATAATGGATCGTATGAATGAATTAGAATGGATCGTACAAATGGATTAGAATGGATCGTACGAATAAATTAGAATGGATCGTACGAATGAACTAGAATGGATACATTCGTGCGAATGAATTAGAATGGATCATACGAATGAATTATAATGGATCGTACGAATGAATTAGAATGGATCTTACGAATGAATTAGAATGGATCGTATGAATGAATTAGAATGGATCGTACGAATGAATTAGAATGGATCGTACGAATGAATTAGAATGGATCGTACGAAAGAATTAGAATGGATCGTACGAATGAATTAGAATGGATCGTATGAATGAATTAGAATGGATACATTCGTGCGAATGAATTAGAATGGATTGTACGAATGAATTAGAATGGATCGTACGAATGAATTAGAATGGATCGTGTGAAAGAATTAGAATGGATTGTATGAATGAATTAGAATGGATCATATGAATGAATTAGAATGGATACATTCGTGCGAATGAATTAGAATGGATCGTACGAATGAATTAGAATGGATCGTACGAATGAATTAGAATGGATCGTACGAATGAATTAGAATGGATCGTATGAATGAATTAGAATGGTTACATTCATGCGAATGAATTAGAATGGATCGTACGAATGGATTAGAATGGATCGTACGAATGGATTAGAATGAATACATTCGAGCGAATGAATTAGAATGGATCGTACGAATGAATTAGAATGGATCGTACGAATGGATTAGAATGGATCCTACGAATGGATTAGAATGGATACCTTTGTGCATATGAATTAGAATGGATCGTACGAATGAATTAGAATGGATCATATGAATGAATTAGAATGGATCGTGTGAAAGAATTAGAATGGATTGTATGAATGAATTAGAATAGATCGTATGAATGAATTAGAATGGATCGTACAAATGAATTAGAATGGATCGTACGAATGAATTAGAATGGATCGTATGAATGAATTAGAATGGATACATTCGTGCGAATGAATTAGAATGGATACATTCGTGCGAAAGAATTAGAATAGATCGTATGAATGAATTAGAATGGATCCTATGAATGAATTAGAATGGATCGTGCAAATGAATTAGAATGGATCGTACGAATGAATTAGAATAGATCGTACTAATGAATTAGAATGGATCGTACGAATGGATCGTACAAATGGATTAGAATGGATCGTACGAATGGATTAGAATGGATACATTTGAGCGAATGAATTAGAATGGATCGTACGAATGAATTAGAATGGATCGTACGAATAAATTAGAATGGATACATTCGTCCGAATGAATTAGAATGGATCATACGAATGAGTAAGAATGGATCATACGAATGAAATAGAATAGATTGTACGAATGAATTAGAATGGATCCTACGAATGAATTAGAATGGATCGTGTGAAAGAATTACAATGGATTGTATGAATGAATTAGAATGGATCGTATGAATGAATTAGAATGGATCGTGCGAATGAATTCGAATGGATCATACGAATTCATTCTAATTCATTCATACAATCCATTCTAAATCTTTCACACGATACATTCTAATTCATTCGTACGTTCCATTCTAATTCATTAGCACGATCCATGCTAATTCATTCGTTCGATCAATTCTAATTCATTAGCACGATCCATTCTAATTCATTCGTACGATCCATTCTAATTCATTCGCACGATCCATTCTAATTCATTCATAGGATCCATTCTAATTCATTCATACGATCTATTCTAATTCCTTCGCACGAATGTATCCATTCTAATTCATTCGCACAAATGTATCCATTCTAATTCATTCGTACGATCCATTCTAATTCATTCGCACAAATGTATCCATTCTAATTCATTCGTACGATCCATTCTAATTCATTCGAACGATCCATTCTAATTTATTCGTACGATCCATTCTAATTCTTTCACACGATCTATTCTAATCCATTCTAATTCATTCGTACGAATCCATTCTAATTCATTCGTACAATCTATTCTATTTCATTCGTACGATCCATTCTAATTTATTCGTACGATCCATTCTAATTCTTTCACACGATCTATTCTAATCCATTCTAATTCATTCGTACGAATCCATTCTAATTCATTCGTACGATCCATTCTAATTCATTCGCTCGAATGTATCCATTCTAATCCATTCGTACGATCAATTCTAATCCATTCGTACGATCCATTCTAATTCATTTGCATGAATGTAACCATTCTAATTCATTCGTACGATCCATTCTAATTCATTAGCACGATCCATGCTAATTCATTCATTCGATCAATTCTAATTCATTAGCACGATCCATTCTAATTCATTCGTACGATCCATTCAAATTCGTTCGCACGATTCATTCTAATTCATTCATAGGATCCATTCTAATTCATTCATACGATCTATTCTAATTCTTTTGCACGAATGTATCCATTCTAATTCATTCGCACGAATATATCCATTCTAATTCATTCGTACGATCCATTCTAATTCATTCGTACGATCCATTCTAATTCATTCATATGATCTATTTTAATTCATTCATACAATCCATTCTAATTCTTTCACACGATCCATTCTAATTCATTCGTACGATCCATTCTAATTCATTCACACAATCCATTCTATTTCATTCGTACGATCCATTCTTACTCATTCGTATGATCCATTCTAATTCATTCGCACGAATGTATCCATAATGGATCATACGAATGAGTAAGAATGGATCGTACGAATGAAATAGAATGGATTGTGTGAATGAATTAGAATGGACCGTACGAATGAATTAGACGTACGAATGAATTAGAATGGATACATTCGTGCGAATAAATTAGAATGGATCATACGAATGAGTAAGAATAGATCGTCATTCTAATTCATTCGTATGATCCATTCTAATTCATTTGTATCCATTCTATTTCATTCGCACGATCCATTCTAATTCATTCGCGCAATCTATTCTAATTCATTCGTACGATCCATTCTAATTCATTCATACGATCCATTCTAATTCATTCATACAATCCATTCTAATTTATTCGCACGAATGTATCCATTCTAATTAATTCGTACGATCCATTCTAATTCATTCGCACAATCTATTCTAATTCATTCATACGATCCATTCTAATTCATTCGCACGAATGTATCCATTCTAATTCATTCATACGATCCATTCTACTTCATTCGTACTATCCGTTCTAATTCACTCATACGATCCATTCTAATTCATTCATACGATCCATTCTAATTCATTTGCACGAATATATCCATTCTAATTCATTCGTACGATCCTGAATTAGAATGGATCGTACGAATGAATTAGAATGGATACCTTTGTGCATATGAATTAGAATGGATCGTACGAATAAATTAGAATGGATCATATTAATGAATTAGAATGGATCGTACGAATGAATTAGAATGGATACATTCGTGCGAATGAATTAGAATGGATCGTATGAATGAATTAGAATAGATTTTGTGGATGAATTAGAACTGATCGTACGAATGAATTAGAATGGATACATTCGTGCGAATGAATTAGAATGGATTGTATGAATGAATTAGAATGGATCCTATGAATGAATTAGAATGGATCGTACGAATGAGTAAAATGGATTGTACGAATGAATTAGAATAGATTAAGAGAATGAATTAGAATGGATCGTGCGAATGAAATAGAATGGATACAAATGAATTAGAATGGATCATACGAATGAATTAGAATGACGATCCATTCTTACTCATTCGTATGATCCATTCTAATTTATTCGCACGAATGTATCCATTCTAATTCATTCGTACGTCTAATTCATTCGTACGGTCCATTCTAATTCATTCGTACAATCCATTCTATTTCATTCGTACGATCCATTCTTACTCATTCGTATGATCCATTATGGATACATTCGTGCGAATGAATTAGAATGGATCATACGAATGAGTAAGAATGGATCGTACGAATGAAATAGAATGGATTGTGCGAATGAATTAGAATGGATCGTACGAATGAATTAGAATGGATCGTGTGAAAGAATTAGAATGGATTGTATGAATGAATTAGAATAGATCGTATGAATGAATTAGAATGGATCGTACGAATGAATTAGAATGGATCGTACGAATGAATTAGAATGGATCGTACGAATGAATTAGAATGGATACATTTGCTAATGAATTAGAATGGATCGTACGAATGAATTAGAATGGATCGTACGAATGAATTAGAATGGATCGTACAAATGAATTAGAATGGATCGTACGAATGAATTAGAATGGATTGTACAAATGAATTAGAATGGATACATTTGTGCGAATGAATTAGAATGGATCGTACGAATGAATTAGAATGGATCATATGAATGAATTAGAATAGATCGTACGAATGAATTAGAATGGATCGTACGAAGGATTTAGAATGGATCGTACGAATGAATTAGAATGGATATTTTCATGCAAATGAATTAGAATGGTTCGTATGAATGTATTTGAATGGATCGTATGAGTGAATTAGAATGGATCGTGCGAATGAATTAGAATGGATTGTATGAATGAATTAGAATGGATCGTACGAATGAATTAGAATTAGAATGGATATATTCGTGCGAATGAATTAGAATGGATACATTCGTGCGAAAGAATTAGAATAGATCGTATGAATGAATTAGAATGGATTCTATGAATGAATTAGAATGGATCGTGCGAATGAATTAGAATGGATCGTACGAATGGATTAGAATGGATAATACGAATAGATTAGAATGGATACATTCGAGCGAATAAATTAGAATGGATCGTACGAATGAATTAGAATGGACCGTACGAATGAATTAGAATGGATCGTACGAATGAATTAGAATGGATCGTGTGAAAGAATTAGAATGGATTGTATGAATGAATTAGAATAGATCGTATGAATGAATTAGAATGGATCGTACGAATGAATTAGAATGGATCGTACGAATGAATTAGAATGGATCGTACGAATGAATTAGAATGGATACATTCGTGCGAATGAATTAGAATGGATACATTCGTGCGAAAGAATTAGAATAGATCGTATGAATGATTTAGAATGGATCCTATGAATGAATTAGAATGGATCGTGCGAATGAATTAGAACGGATCGTACGAATGAATTAGAATGGATCATGTGAAAGAATTAGAATGGATCGTACGAATGAATTAGAATGGATCGTGCGAATGAATTAGAATGGATCGTACGAATGAATTAGAATGGATACATTTGTGCGAATGAATTAAAATGGATCGTACGAATGAATTAGAATGGATCGTGCTAATGAATTAGAATTGATCAAACGAATGAATTAGCATGGATCGTGCTAATGAATTAGAATGGATCGTACGAATGAATTAGAATGGATCGTGCGAATGAATTAGAATGGATTGTACGAATGAATTAGAATGGATACATTTGTGCGAATGAATTAGAATGGATCGTACGAATGAATTAGAATGGATCGTATGAATGAATTAGAATGGATTGTGCGAATGAATTCGAATGGATCGTACGAATTCATTCATATTCATTCATACAATTCATTCTAATTCTTTCACACGATCCATTCTAATTCATTCGTACGTTCCATTCTAATTCATTAGCACGATCCATGCTATATCATTCGTTCGATCAATTCTAATTCATTAGCACGATCCATTCTAATTCATTCGTACGATCCATTCTAATTCATTCGCACGATCCATTCTAATTCATTCGTATGATACATTCTAATTCCTTCGTACGATCCATTCTAATTCATTCATACAATCCATTCTAATTCTTTCACACGATCCATTCTAGTTCATTCGTACGATCCATTCTAATTCATTCTTCCAATCCATTCTATTTCATTCGTACGATCCATTCTTACTCATTCGTATGATCCATACTAATTCATTCGTATGATCCATTCTAATTCATTCGTACGATCCATTCTAATTTATTCGTACGATCCATTCGAATTCATTCGCACGATCCATTCGAATTGATCCTACGAATGAATTAGAATGGATCGTGTGAAAGAATTAGAATGGATTGTATGAATGAATTAGAATGGATCGTATGAATCAATTAGAATGGATCGTGCGAATGAATTTGAATGGATCATACGAATTCATTCTAATTCATTCATACAATCCATTCTACTTCTTTCACACGATCCATTCTAATTCATTCGTACGTTCCATTCTAATTCATTAGCACGATCCATGCTAATTCATTCGTTCGATCAATTCTAATTCATTAGCACGATCCATTCTAATTCATTTGTACGATCCATTCTAATTCATTCGCACGATCCATTCTAATTCATTCATAAGATCCATTCTAATTCATTCATACGATCTATTCTAATTCTTTTGCACGAATGTATCCATTCTAATTCATTCGCACGAGTGTATCCATTCTAATTCATTCGTACGATCCATTCTAATTCATTCGTACGATCCATTCGAATTCATTCGCACGATCCATTCTAATTCATTCATATGATCCATTCTAATTCATTAATACAATCCATTCTAATTCTTTCATACGATCCATTCTAATTCATTCGTACGATCCATTCTAATTCATTCGTACAATCGATTCTATTTCATTCGTACGATCCATTCTTACTCATTCGTATGATCCATTCTAATTCATTCGTATGATCCATTCTAATTCATTCGTACCATCCATTCTAATTCATTCGTACGATCCATTCTAATTCATTCGTACGATCCATTCTAATTCATTCGCACGAATGTATCCATTCTAGTTCATTCGTACAATACATTCTAATCCTTTCGTACGATCCATTCTAATTCATTCGCACGATCCATTCTAGTTCATTCGTACGATCCATTCTAATTCATTCATACGATCCATTCTAATTCATTCGTACGATCCATTCTAATTCATTCGTACAATCTATTCTAATTCATTCGTACGAATGGATACATTCGTGTGAATGAATAAGAATGGATCGTACGAATGAGTAAGAATGGATCGTACGAATGAAATAGAATGGATTGCACGAATGAATTAGAATGGATCGTACGAATGAATTAGAATGGATCGTGTGAGTGAATTAGAATGGATCGTACGAAGGAATTAGAATGGATCGTACGAAGGAATTAGAATGGATCGTACGAATGAATTAGAATGGATCGTACAAATGAATTAGAATGGATCGTACGAATGAATTAGAATGGATCGTGCGAAAGAATTAGAATGGATCGTACGAATGAATTAGAATGGATCGTGCGAATGAATTAGAATGGATCGTACGAATGAATTAGAATGGATCGTGCTAATGAATTAGAATTGATCGAACGAATGAATTAGCATGGATCGTGCATTCGTACGATCCATTCTAATTCATTCGTAAGATCCATTCTAATTCATTCGTACGATCCATTCTAATTCATTCGTTCGATCCATTCTAATTCATTCGCACGAATGTATCCATTCTAGTTCATTCGTACGATCCATTCTAATTCATTCGTACGATCCATTCAAATTCATTCATACGATCTATTCTAATTCATTCATACAATCCATTCTAATTCTTTCACACGATCCATTCTAATTCATTCGTACGATCCATTTTAATTCATTCGCACAATCCATTCTATTTCATTCGTACGATCCATTCTTACTCATTCGTATGATCCATTCTAATTCATTCACACGAATATATCCATAATGGATCATACGAATGAGTAAGAATGGATCGTACGAATGAAATAGAATGGATTGTGCGAATGAATTAGAATGGACCGTACGAATGAATTAGAATGGATACATTCATGCGAATGAATTAGAATGGATCGGACGAATGAAATAGAATGGATCGTACGAATGAATTAAAATGGATCCTACGAATGAATTAGAATGGATCGTACGAATGAATTAGAATGGATCAAATTAATGAATTAGAATGGATCGTACGAATGAATTAGAATGGATATATTCGTGCGAATAAATTAGAATGGATTGTATAAATGAATTAGAATGGATCGTACGAATGAATTAGAATAGATTGCGCGAATGAATTAGAATGGATCGTACGAATGAATTAGAATGGATCGTACGAAGGAATTAGAATCGATCGTACGAATGAATTAGAATGGATCATACGAATGAATTAAAATGGATTGTACGAAGGAATTAGAATGGATCGTATGAATGAATTAGAATGGATCGTACGATTGAATTAGAATGGATCATACGAATGAGTAAGAATGGATCGTATGAATGAATTAGATTGGATCGTACGATCCATTCTAATTCATTAGCATGGATCGTGCTAATGAATTAGAATGGAATATACGAATGAATTAGAATGGATCGTAGAATAGATCGTACGAATGAATTAGAATGAATTAGAATGGATCGTACGAATGAATTAGAATAGATCATAGGAATGAATTAGAATGGATCGTGCAAATGAATTAGAATGGATACACTCGTGCGAATAAATTAGAATGGATTGTATGAATGAATTAGAATGGATCATTCTAATTCATTCGTACGATCCATTCTAATTCTTTCACACGATCCATTCTAATTCATTCGTACGATCCATTCTAATTCATTCATACGATCCATTCTGTTCGAATGGATCATGCGATCCATTCGAATTCATTCGCATGATCCATTCTAATTCATTCATACGATCCATTCTAATTCATTCATACAATGCATTCTAATTCTTTCACACGATCCATTCTAAATCATTCGTACGATCCATTCTAATTCATTAATATGATCCATTCTAATTCATTCGTACGATCCATTCTAATTCATATGCACAAAGGTATCCATTCTAATCCATTCGTAGGATCCATTCGAATCCATTCGTACTATCCATTCTAATTCATTCGTACGATCCATTCTAATTCATTCGCTCGAATGTATCCATTCTAATCCATTCGTACGATCCATTCTAATCCATTCGTACGATCGATTCTAGTTCATTCGCATGAATGTAACCATTCTAATTCATTCATTTGGTCCATTCTAATTCATTCGTACGATCCGTTCTAATTCATTCGCACGATCCATTCTAATTCATTCATAGGATCCATTCTAATTCATTCGTACAATCCATTCTAATTCTTTCACACGATCCATTCTAATTCATTCGTACGATCCATTCTAATTCATTCATACAATCCACTCTAATTCATTCGTACGATCCATTCTAATTCACTCATACGATCCATTCTAATACATTCATACGATCCATTCTAATTCATTTGCACGAATATATCCATTCTAATTCATTCGTACGATCCATTCTAATTCCTTCGTACAATCCATTCTAATTCCTTCGTACGATCTATTCTAATTCATTCGTACGATCCATGCTAATTCATTCGTACGATCCATTCTAATTCCTTCGTACGATCCATTCTAATTCATTCGTACGATCCATTCTAATTCATTCGTACAATCTATTCTAATTCATTCGTACGAATGGATACATTCGTGGAATGAACTAGAATGGATCGTACGAATGAGTAAGAATGGATCGTACGAATGAAATAGAATAGATTGTACGAATTAATTAGAATGGATCATACGAATGAATTAGAATGGATCATATTAATGAATTAGAATGGATTGTACGAATGAATTAGAATGGATACATTCATGCGAATGAATTAGAATGGATCGTGCACGAATGTATCCATTCTAATTCATTCGTACGATCCATTCTAATTCATTAATATGATCCATTCTAATTCATTTGTACGATCCATTCTAATTCATATGCACAAAGGTATCCATTCTAATCCATTCGTAGGATCCATTCTAATCCATTCGTGCGTTCCATTCTAATTCATTCGTACGATCCATTCTAATTCATTCGCTCGAATGTATCCATTCTAATCCATTGGTACGATCCATTCTAATCCATTCGTACGATCCATTCTAATTCATTTGCATGAATGTAACCATTCTAATTCATTCATTTGATCCATTCTAATTCATTCGTCTGATCCATTCTAATTCATTCGCATGAATGTATCCATTCTAATTCATTCGTACGATCCATTCTAATTCATTCGTACGATCCATTCTAATTCATTTGTAAGATCCATTCTAATTTATTCGTACGATCCATTCTAATTCATTCGTACGATCCATTCTAATTCATTCGCACGAATGTATCCATTCTAGTTCATTCGTACGATCCATTCTAATTCATTCGTACGATCCATTCTAATTCATTCGCACGATCCATTCTAATACATCCGTACGATCAATTCTAATTCATTCGCACGAATGTATCCATTCTAATTCATTCATACGATCCATTCTAATTCATTCGTACGATCCATTCTAATTCATTCGTCCGATCCATTCTAATTCATTCGCACGAATGTATCCATTCTAGTTCATTCGTACGATCCATTCTATTTCATTCGTACGATGCATTCTTACTCATTCGTATGATCCATTCTAATTCATTCGGACGAATGTATCCATTCTAATTTATTCGTACGATCCATTCTAATTCATTCGTACAATCCATTCTAATTCATTCGTACGATCCATTCTAATTCATTCGTCCGATCCATTCTAATTCATTCGCACGAATGTATCCATTCTTATTCATTCGTACGATCCATTCTAATTCATTCGTACGATCCATTCTAATTCATTCGTAAGATCCATTCTAATTCATTCGTACGATCCATTCTAATTCATTCGTACGATCCATTCTAATTCATTCGCACGAATGTATCCATTCTAGTTCATTCGTACGATCCATTCTAATTCATTCATACGATCCATTCTAATTCATTCGCACGATCCATTCTAATTCATTCGTACGATCAATTCTAATTCATTCGCACGAATGTAACCATTCTAATTCATTCGTACGATCCATTCTAATTCATTCATACAATCCATTCTAATGCTTTCACACGATCCATTCTAATTCATTCGTAGGATCCATTCTAATTCATTCGTACAATCTATTCTATTTCATTCGTACGATCCATTCTTACTCATTCGTATGATCCATTCTAATTCATTCGCACGAATGTATCCATTCTAATTCATTCGTACGAATCCATTCTAATTCATTCGTACAATCCATTCTATTTCATTCGTACGATCCATTCTTACTCATTCGTACGATCCATTCTAATTCATTCGTAAGATCCATTCTAATTCATTCGTACGATCCATTCTAATTCATTCGCACGATCCATTCTAATTCATTCATACAATCCATTCTAATTCATTCCGTATGATCCATTCTAATTCATTCGCTCGAATGTATCCATTCTAATCCATTCGTACGATCCATTCTAGTCCATTCGTACGATCCATTCTAATTCATTCGCATGAATGTAACCATTCTAATTCATTCATTTGATCCATTCTAATTCATTCGTACGATCCATTCTAATTCATTAGCACGATCCACGCTAATTGATTCGTTCGATCAATTCTAATTCATTAGCACGATCCATTCTAATTCATTCGTACGATCCATTCTAATTCATTCGCACGATCCATTCTAATTCATTCATAGGATCCATTCTAATTCATTCAATCAATCTATTCTAATTCTTTCGCACGAATGTATCCATTCTAATTCATTCGCACGAATGTATCCATTCTAATTCATTCGTACGAATCCATTCTAATTCATTCGTACAATCTATTCTATTTCATTCGTACGATCCATTCTAGTTCATTCGTACGATCCATTCTAATTCATTCGTACAATCCATTCTAATTCATTCGTATGATCCATTCTAATTAATTCGTATGATCCATTCTAATTCATTCGTATGATCCATTCTAATTCATTCATACATTCCATTCTAATTCATTCGCACAAATGTATCCATCCTAATTAATTCGTACGATCCATTCTAATTCATTCGTATGATCCATTCTTATTCATTCGCATGATCCAGTCTAATGGATTCGCACGATCCATTCTAATTCATTCGCACGAATGTATCCATTCTAATTCATTCATACGATCTATTCTAATTCATTCGTACGATCCATTCTAATTCATTCGCACAAATTTATCCATTCTAATTCATTCGTACGATCCATTCTAATTCATTCGTACGATCAGTTCTAATTCATTCACAAAATCTATTCTAATTCATTCATACGATCCATTCTAATTCATTCGCACGATCCATTCTAATTCATTCGTACGATCCATTCTAATTCTTTCACACGATCCATTCTAATTCATTCGTACGATCCATTCTAATTCATTCGCACGATCCATTCTAATTCATTCGTACGATCCATTCTAATTCATTCATACGATCCATTCTAATTCATTCGTACGATCCATTCTAATTCATTCGCACAAATGTATCCATTCTAATTTATTCGTACGATCCATTCTAATTCATTCGCACGATCCATTCTAATTCATTCGTACGATCCATTCTAATTCATTCGTACGATCCATTCTAATTCATTCGTACGATCCATTCTAATTAATTCGTATGATCCATTCTAATTCATTCGTACGATCCATTCTAATTCATTCGTACGAATGTATCCATTCTAATTAATTCGTACGATCCATTCTAATTCATTCGTATGATCTATTCTTATTCATTCGCACGATCCAGTCTAATTGATTCGCACGATCCATTCTAATTCATTCGCACGAATGTATCCATTCTAATTCAATCGTACGATCCATTCTAATTCATTCGTACGATCCATTCTAATTCATATGCACAAAGGTATCCATTCTAATTCATTCGCAAGAAAGAATTAGAATGGATTGTATAAAAGAATTAGAATGGATTGTATGAATGAATTAGAATGGATCGTACGAATGAATTAGAATGGGTCGTACGAATAAATTAGAATGGATACATTCGTCCGAATGAATTAGAATGGATCATACGAATGAGTAAGAATGGATCGTATGAATGAAATAGAATGGATTGTGCGAATGAATTAGAATGGACCGTACGAATGAATTAGAATGGATACATTCGTGCGAATGAATTAGAATGGATCGGACGAATGAATTAGAATGGATCGTACGACTGAATTAGAATGGATCGTACGAATGAATTAGAATGGATCGTACGAATAAATTAGAATCGATACATTCCTCCGAATGAATTACAATGGATCATACGAATGAGTAAAAATGGATCGTACGAATGAAATAAAATAGATTGTACGAATGAATTAGAATGGATCCTACGAATGAATTAGAATGGATCGTGTGAAAGAATTAGAATGGATTGTATGACTGAATTAGAATGGATCATATGAATGAATTAGAATGGATCGTGCGAATGAATTAGAATGGATCGTACGAATGAATTAGAATGGATACATTCGTGCGAATGAATTAGAATGGATCATACGAATGAGTAAGAATGGATCGTACGAATGAAATAGAATGGATTATACAAATGAATTAGAATGGATACATTCGTGCGAATGAATTAGAATGGATCGTATGTACGAATGAATTAGAAAGGATACATTCGTGTGAATGAATTAGAATGGATCGTACGAATGAATTAGAATGGATCGTGCGAATGAATTAGAATGGATCGTACGAATGAATTAGAATGGATCGTACGAATGAACTAGAATGGATACATTCGTGCGAATGAATTAGAATGGATCGTACGAATGAATTAGAATGGATCATACGTATGATCTATTCTAATGGATACATTTGTGCGAATGAATCTAAATGGATTGTATGAATGAATTACAATGGATCGTACGAATGAATTAGAATGGATCGTACGAATGAATTAGAATGGATCAAATGAATGAATTAGAATGGTTACATTCATGCGAATGAATTAGAATGGATCGTACGAATGGATTAGAATGGATCGTATGAGTGAATTAGAATGGATACGAAAGAATTAGAATGGATCGTACGAAGGAATTAGAATGGATCATACAAATGAAATAGAATGGATCGTACGAAGGAATTAGAATTGATCGTACGAAGGAATTAGAATGCATTCGTACGATCCATTCTAATCCATTCGTACAATCCATTCTAATTCATTCATACGATCCATTCTATTTCATTCGCACGATCCATTCTAATTCTTTCGTACGATGCATTCTAATTCATTCGTACGATCCATTCTAATTCATTCACTTGATCCATTCTAATTCATTCGTACGATCCATTCTAATTCATTCGTCCGATCCATTCTAATTCATTCGCACGAATGTATCCATTATAATTCATTCGTACGATCCATTCTAATTCATTCGCACGATCCATTCTAATTCCTTCGTACGATCCATTCTAATTAATTCATACAATCCATTCTAATTCTTTCACACGATCCATTCTAATACATTCGTACGTTCCATTCTAATTTATTAGCACGATCCATGCTAATACTTTCGTTCGATCAATTCTAATTCATTAGCACGATCCATTCTAATTCATTCGCACGATCCATTCTAATTCATTCATAGGATCCATTCTAATTCATTCATACGATCTATTCTAATTCTTTCGCACGAATGTATCCATTCTAATTCATTCGCACGAATGTATCCATTCTAATTCATTCGTACGATCTATTCTAATTCATTCGTACGATCTATTCTAATTCATTCGTAAGATCCATTCTAATTCATTCGTACGATCCATTCTAATTCATTCGTACGATCCATTCTAATTCATTCACACGAATGTATCCATTCTAGTTCATTCGTACGATCCATTCTAATTCATTCGTACCATCCATTCTAATTCATTCGCACGATCCATTCTAATTCATTCGTACGATCCATTCTAATTCATTCGTTTGATCCATTCTAATTCACTCATACGATCCATTCTAATACATTCATACGATCCATTCTAACTCATTTGCACGAATATATCCATTCTAATTCATTCGTACGATCCATTCTAATTCCTTCGTACGATCCATTCTAATTCATTCGTACGATCCATTCTAATTCATTCGTACGATCCATTTTAATTCAGGATCGTACGAATGAATTAGAATGGATACATTCGTGCGAATGAATTAGAATTGATCGTACGAATGAATTAGAATGGATCGTGCGAATGAATTAGAATGGATCGTACGAATGAATTAGAATGGATCGTACGAATGAACTAGAATGGATACATTCGTGCGAATAAATTAGAATGGATCGTACGAATGAATTAGAATGGATCGTACGAATGAATTAGAATGGATCTTACGAATGAATTAGAATGGATCGTACGAATGAATTAGAATGGATCGTACGAATGAATTAGAATGGATACATTCGTGCGAATGAATTAGAATGGATCGGATGAATGAATTAGAATGGATCGTACGAATGAATTAGAATGGATCAAATGAATGAATTAGAATGGTTACATTCATGCGAATGAATTAGAATGGATCGTACGAATGGATTAGAATGGATCGTACGAATGGATTAGAATGGATACATTCGAGCGAATGAATTAGAATGGATCGTACGAATGAATTAGAATGGATCGTACGAATGGATTAGAATGGATCCTATGAATGGATTAGAATGGATACCTTTGTGCATATGAATTAGAATGGATCGTACGAATGAATTAGAATGGATCATATTAATGAATTAGAATGGATCGTACGAATAAATTAGAATGGATACATTCGTGCGAATGAATTAGAATGGATCGTGGGAATCAATTAGACTGGATCGTGCGAATGAATAAGAATAGATCATACGAATGAATTAGAATGGATCGTACGAATTAATTAGAATGGATATATTCGTGCGAATGAATTAGAATGGATTGTATGAATGAATTAGAATGGATCGTACGAATGAATTAGAATGGATCATACGAATTAATTAGAATGGATCATACGAATGAATTAGAATGGATCGTACGGATCAATTAGAATGGATCGTACAAATGAATTAGAATGGATACATTCGTGCGAATGAATTAGAATGGATTGTGCGAATGAATAAGAACAGATCGTGCGAATGAATTAGAATGGATCGTACGAATGAATTAGAATGGATCGTGCGAATGAATTAGAATGGATCGTACGAATGAATTAGAATGGATACATTTGTGCGAATGAATTAGAATGGATCGTACGAATGAATTAGAATGGATCGTATGAATGAATTAGAATGGATCGTATGAATGAATTAGAATGGATCGTGCGAATGAATTAGAATGGATCGTACGAATGAATTAGAATGGATCGTACGAATGAACTAGAATGGATACATTCGTGCGAATGAATTAGAATGGATCGTACGAATGAATTAGAATGGATCGTACGAATGAATTAGAATGGATCTTATGAATGAATTAGAATGGATCGTACGAATGAATTAGAATGGATCGTACGAATGAATTAGAATGGATACATTCGTGCGAATGAATTAGAATGGATCGGACGAATGAATTAGAATGGATCGTACGAATGAATTAGAATGGATCGTACGAATGAATTAGAATGGATTGTACGAATAAATTAGAATGGATACATTCGTCCGAATGAATTAGAATGGATCATACGAATGAGTAAGAATGGATCGTACGAATGAAATAGAATAGATTGTACGAATGAATTAGAATGGATCCTACGAATGAATTAGAATGGATCGTGTGAAAGAATTAGAATGGATTGTATGAATGAATTAGAATGGATCGTATGAATGAATTAGAATGGATCGTGCGAATAAATTCGAATGGATCGTACTAATTCATTATAATTCATTCATACAATCCATTCTAATTCTTTCACACGATCTATTCTAATTCATTCGTAGGATCCATTCTAATTCATTCGTACAATCTATTCTATTTCATTCGTACGATCCATTCTTACTCATTCGTATGATCCATTCTAATTCATTCGCACGAATGTATCCATAATGGATCATACGAATGAGTAAGAATGGATCGTACGAATGAAATAGAATGGATTATGCGAATGAATTAGAATGGACCGTACGAATGAATTAGAATGGATATATTCGTGCAAATGAATTAGAATGGATCGGACGAATGAATTAGAATGGATCGTACGAATGAATTAGAATGGATCGTACGAATGAATTAGAATGGATCGTACGAATAAATTAGAATGGATACATTCGTCCGAATGAATTAGAATGGATCATACGAATGAGTAAGAATGGATCGTACGAATGAAATAGAATAGATTGTACGAATGAATTAGAATGGATCCTACGAATGAATTAGAATGGATCGTGTGAAAGAATTAGAATGGATTGTATGAATGAATTAGAATGGATCGTATGAATGAATTAGAATGGATCGTGCAAATGAATTCGAATGGATCGTACTAATTCATTCTAATTCATTCATACAATCCATTCTAATTCTTTCACACGATCTATTCTAATTCATTTGTAGGATCCATTCTAATTCATTCGTACAATCTATTCTATTTCATTCGTTCGATCCATTCTTACTCATTCGTATGATCCATTCTAATTCATTCAGACGAATGTATCCATTCTAATTTATTCGTACGATCCATTCTAATTCATTCGTACGATCCATTCTAATTCATTCGTACGATCCATTCTAATTCATTCGTCCGATCCATTCTAATTCATTCGCACGAATGTATCCATTCTAATTCATTCGTACGGTCCATTCTAATTCATTCGCACAATCCATTCTATTTCATTCGTACGATCCATTCTTACTCATTCGTATGATCCATTATGGATACATTCGTGCGAATGAATTAGAATGGATCATACGAATGAGTAAGAATGGATCGTACGAATGAAATAGAATGGATTGTGCGAATGAATTAGAATGGATCGTACGAATGAATTAGAATGGATCGTGTGAAAGAATTTGAATGGATTATATGAATGAATTAGAATAGATCGTATGAATGAATTAGAATGGATCGTACGAATGAATTAGAATGGATCGTACGAATGAACTAGAATGGATACATTCGTGCGAATGAATTAGAATGGATCGTACGAATGAATTATAATGGATCGTACGAATGAATTAGAATGGATCTTACGAATGAATTAGAATGGATCGTACAAATGCACGATCCATGCGAATGAATTAGAATAGATCGTACGAATGAACTAGAATGGATACATTCGTGCGAATGAATTAGAATGGATCGTACGAATGCATTCTAATTCATTTGTACGATCCATTCTAATTCATTCGCACGATCCATTCTAATTCATTCATTGGATCCATTCTAATTCATTCATACGATCTATTCTAATTCTTTCGCACGAATGTATCCATTCTAATTCATTCGCACGAATGTATCCTTTCTAAATCATTCGTACGATCCATTCTAATTCATTCGTACGATCCATTCTAATTCATTCGTACGATCCATTCTAATTAATTCGTATGATCCATTCTAATTCATTCGTACGATCCATTCTAATCCATTCATGCAATCCATTCTAATTCATTCGTACGATCCATTCTAATTCACTCATACGATCCATTCTAATACATTCATATGATCCATTCTAATTCATTTGCACGAATATATCCATTCTAATTCATTCGTACGATCCATTCTAATTCCTTCGTACGATCCATTCTAATTTGTTCGTACGATCTATTCTAATTCATTCGTATGTTCCATTCTAATTCATTCGTACGAATGAATTAGAATGGATACATTCGTACGAATGAATTAGAATGGATACATTCATGCGAAAGAATTAGAATAGATCGTATGAATGAATTAGAATGGATCCTATGAATGAATTAGAATGGATCGTGCGAATGAATTAGAATGGATCGTACGAATGAATTAGAATGGATCGTGCTAATGAATTAGAATTGATCGAACGAATGAATTAGCATGGATCGTGCTAATGAATTAGAATGGATCGTACGAATGAATTAGAATGGATCGTGTGAAAGAATTAGAATGGATTGTATGAATGAATTAGAATGGATCGTATGAATGAATTAGAATGGATCGTACAAAGGAATTAGAATGGATCGTACGAATGAATTAGAATGGATCGTACGAATGAATTAGAATAGATCGTACGAATGAATTAGAATGGATCGTACGAAGGAATTAGAATGGATCGTACGAATGAATTAGAATGGATCGTATGAATGAATTAGAATGGATACATTCGTGTGAATGAATTAGAATGGATCGTATGAATGAATTAGAATAGATTTTGTGAATGAATTAGAACTGATCGTACGAATAAATTAGAATGGATACATTTGTGCGAATGAATTAGAATGGATTGTATGAATGAATTAGAATGGATCCTATGAATGAATTAGAATGGATCGTACGAATGAATTAGAATGGATACATTCGTGCGAATGAATTAGAATTGATCGTACGAATGAATTAGAATGGATCGTGCGAATGAATTAGAATGGATCGTACAAATGAATTAGAATGGATACATTCGTGCGAATGAATTAGAATGGATACATTCGTGCGAAAGAATTAGAATAAATCGTTTGAATGAATTAGAATGGATCCTATGAATGAATAAGAATGGATCGTGCGAATGAATTAGAATGATTCGTACGAATGAATTAGAATGGATCGTGCAAATGAATTAGAATTGATCGAACGAATGAATTAGCATGGATCTCTCTAATGAATTAGAATGGACCGTACGAATGAATTAGAATGGATCGTGTGAAAGAATTAGAAGGGATTGTATGAATGAATTAGAATGAATTCGTACGATCCATTCAAATTCATTCATACGATCCATTCTAATTTATTCATACAATCCATTCTAATTCTTTCACACGATCCATTCTAATTCATTCGTAGGATCCATTCTAATTCATTCGTACAATCTATTCTATTTCATTCGTACGATCCATTCTTACTCATTCGTATGATCCATTCTAATTCATTCGGACGAATGTATCCATTCTAATTTATTCGTACGATCCATTCTAATTCATTCGTACGATCCATTCTAATTCATTCGCTCGAATGTATCCATTCTAATCCATTCGTACGATCCATTCTAATCCATTCGTACGATCCATTCTAATTCATTCGCATGAATGTAACCATTCTAATTCATTCATTTGATCCATTCTAATTCATTCGTACGATCCATTATAATTCATTAGCACGATCCATGCTAACTCATTCGTTCGATCAATTCTAATTCATTAGCACAATCCATTCTAATTCATTCGTACGATCCATTCTAATTCATTCGCACGATCCATTCTAATTCATTCATAGGATCCATTCTAATTCATTCATACGATCTATTCTAATTCTTTCGCACGAATGTGTCCATTCTAATTCATTCGCACGAATGTATCCATTCAAATTCATTCGTACGATCCATTCTAATTCATTCGCATGATCCATTCTAATTCATTCGTACGATCAATTCTAATTCATTCACACGAATGTATCCATTCTAATTCATTTGTACGATCCATTCTAATTCATTCATCGGATCCATTCTTATTCATTCATACAATCCATTCTAATTCATTCGCACGAATGTATCCATTCTAATTCATTCGTACGATCAGTTCTAATTCATTCACAAAATATATTCTAATTCATTCATACGATCCATTCTAATTCATTCACATGAATGCAACCATTCTAATTCATTCATACGATCCATTCTAATTCATTCGTATGATCCATTCTAATTCCTTCATACAATCCATTCTAATTCATTCGTACGATCTATTCTAATTCATTCGTACGATCCATTCTAATTCATTCGTACGATCCATTCTAATTCCTTCGTACGATCCATTCTAATTCATTTGTACGATCCATTCTAACTCATACATACAACCATTCTAATTCTTTCACACGATCCATTCTAATTCATTCGTACGATCCATTCTAATTCATTCGTGCAATCCATTCTATTTCATTCGTACGATCCATTCTTACTCATTCGTACGATCCATTCTAATTCATTCACACGAATGTATCCATTCGTACGAATGAATTAGAATAGATTGTATGAATGAATTAGAATGGCTCATACGAATGAATTAGAATGGATCATACGAAGGAATTAGAATCGATCGTACGAATGAATTAGAATGGATCGTACGAATGAATTAGAATAGATCGTACGAATGAATTAGAATGGATCGTACGAAGGAATTAGAATGGATCGTACGAATGAATTAGAATGGATATATTCGTGCAAATGAATTAGAATGGATCGTATGAATGTATTAGAATGGATCGTATGAGTGAATTAGAATGGATCGTACGAATGAATTAGAATGGATCATATGAATGAATTAGAATGGATACATTCGTGTGAATGAATTAGAATGGATCGTATGAATGAATTAGAATAGATTTTGTGAATGAATTAGAACTGATCGTACGAATGAATTAAAATGGATACATTCGTGCGAATGAATTAGAATGGATTATATGAATGAATTAGAATGGATCCTATGAATGAATTAGAATGGATCGTACGAATGAATTAGAATGGATACATTCGTGCGAATGAAATAGAATGGATCATACGAATGAGTAAGAATGGATCGTCATTCTAATTCATTCGTATGATCCATTCTAATTCATTTCAATTCATTCTATTTCATTCGCATGATCCATTCTAATTCATTCGCGCAATCTATTCTAATTCATTCGTACGAACCATTCTAATTCATTCGTACGATCCATTCTAATTCATTCATACAATCCATTCTAATTTATTCGCATGAATGTATCCATTCTAATTCATTTGCACGATCCATTCTAATTCAGTCCTATGATCTATTCTAATTCATTCGTACGATCCATTCTAATTCATTGTAATTCATTCGTACGATCCATTCTACGATCCATTCTAATTCATTCGTATATTCCATTCTAATTCATTAGCACGATCCATGCTAATGAATTAGAATGGATCGTACGATCCAATCTAATTCATTCATACGATCCATTCTTACTCATTCGTATGATCCATTCTAATTCAATCGTACGATCCATTCTAATTCATTCGTACGTTCCATTCTCTTTCACACGATCCATTATAATTCATTCGTACGATCCATTCTAATTCATTAGCATGGATCGTGCTAATGAATTAGAATGGAATATACGAATGAAATAGAATGGATCGTAGAATGGATCGTACGAATGAATTAGAATGGATCGTACGAATGAATTAGAATGGATCGTACAAATGAATTAGCATGGATCGTGCTAATGAATTAGAATGGAACGTACGAATGAATTAGAATGGATCGTGTGAAAGAATTAGAATGGATTGTATGAATGAATTAGAATGGATCGTACGCATGAATTAGAATGGATCGTACGAAGGAATTAGAATGGATCGTACGAATGAATTAGAATAGATCGTACGAATGAATTAGAATGGATTGTACGAATGAATTAGAATGGATCGTGTGAAAGAATTAGAATACGAAGGAATTAGAATGGATTATACGAATGAAATAGAATGGATCGTACGAAGGAATTAGAAAGGATCGTACGAAGGAATTAGAATGCATTCGTACGATCCATTCTAATCCATTCGTACAATCCATTCTAATTCATTCATACGATCCATTCTATTTCATTCGCATGATACATTCTAATTCTTTCGTATGATGCATTCTAATTCATTCGTATGATCCATTCTAATTCATTCATTTGATCCATTCTAATTCATTCGTACAATCCATTCTAATTCATTTGTATGATCCATTCTAATTCATTCGTACGATCCATTGTAATTCATTCGTACGATCCATTCTAATTCATTCGGACGAATGTATCCATTCTAATTTATTCATACGATCCATTCTAATTCATTCATTTGATCCATTCTAATTCATTCATACGATCCATTCTAATTCCTCCGATCCATTCTAATTCATTCGCACGAATGTATCCATTCTAATTCATTCGTACGATCCATTCTAATACATTCGTACGATCCATTCTAATTCATTCGTAGGATCCATTCTAATTCATTCGTACAATCCATTCTAATTCTTTCACACGATCCATTCTAATTCATTCGTACGATCCATTCTAATTCATTCGCACAAATGTATCTATTCTAATTCATTCGCACGATCCATTCTAATTCATTTGTACGATCCATTCTAATTCTTTCACCCGATCCATTCTAATTCATTCGTACGATCCATTCTAATTCATTCGCACGATCCATTCTAATTCATTCGTATGATCCATTCTAGTTCCTTCGTACGATCCATTCTAATTCCTTCGTATCCATTCTAATTCACTCATACGATCCATTCTTATCCATTCGTATGATCCATTCTAATTCATTCGCATGATCCATTCTAATTCATTCATAGGATCCATTATAATTCATTCATACGATCTATTCTAATACTTTCGCACGAATGTATCCATTCTAATTCATTCGCACGAATATATCCATTCTAATTCATTCGTACGATCCATTCTAATTCTTTCACACGATCCATTCTAATTCATTCGTAGGATCCATTCTAATTCATTCGTACAATGACTAACAATGGATCGTACGAATGAAATAGAATGGATTGTACGAATGATTTAGATTGGATACATTCGTGCGAATGAATTAGAATGGATTGTGCGAATGAATTAGAATGGATCGTACGAATGAATTAGAATGGATCGTGTGAAAGAATTAGAATGGATTGTATGAATGAATTAGAATAGATCGTATGAATGAATTAGAATGGATCGTATGAGTGAACTAGAATGGATACGAAGGAATTAGAATGGATCGTACGAAGGAATTAGAATGGATCATACGAATGAATTAGAATGGATAATGCTAATGAATTAGAATTGATAGAACGAATTCATTCTAATTCATTCATACAATCTATTCTAATTCTTTCACACGATCCATTCTAATTCATTCGTACAATCCATTCTTACTCATTGGTACGATCCATTCTAATTCATTCGCACGAATGTATCCATTCTAATTCATTCGTGCGAATCCATTCTAATTCATTCGTACGATCGATTCTAATACATTCATACGATCCATTCTAATTCATTTGCACGAATATATCCATTCTAATTCATTCGTACGATCCATTCTAATTCCTTCGTACGATCCATTCGAATTCATTCGTACGATCTATTCTAATTCATTCGTACGATCCATTCTTACTCATTCGTATGATCCATTCTAATTCATTCGTACGATCCATTCTATTCTAGTTCATTCGTACGATCCAATCAAATTCATTTATACAATCCATTCTTACTCATTCGTACGATCCATTCTAATTCATTCGCACGAATATATCCATTCTAATTCATTTGTATAATCCATTCTAATTCATTCGCACGATCCATTCTAATTCATTCGTACAATCCATTCTAATTCATTCGTACGATCCATTCTAATTCATTCGTATGATCTATTCTAATTAATTCGTATGATCCATTCTAATTCATTCGTACGATCCATTCTAATTCATTTGCACGAATATATCCATTATAATTCTAATTCATTAGCATGATCTATTCTAATTCATTCAGACGATCCATTCTAATTCATTCGCACGAATGTATCCATTCTAATTCATTCATACGATCCATTCTAATTCATTCGCACGATCCATTCTAATTCATTAGCACGAATATATCCATTCTAATTCATTCGTACGATCCATTCTATTTCATTCATACGATCCATTCTAATTCATTCGCACGAATGTATCCATTCTAATTCATTATCACGATCCATTCTAATTCATTCGTATGATCCATTCTAATTCCTTCGTACGATCCTTTCTAATTCCTTCGTATCCATTCTAATTCACTCATACGATCCATTCTAATTCATTCATACGATCTATTCTAATTCATTCATACAATCCATTCTAATTCTTTCACACGATCCATTCTAATTCATTCGTACGATCCATTCTAATTCATTCGCACAATCCATTCTAATTCATTCGCACGAATGTATCCATTCTAAATCATTCGTATAATCCATTCTATTTCATTCCTACGATCCATTCTTACTCATTGTACGAATGAATTAGAATGGATCCTACGAATGAATTAGAATGGATCGTGTGAAAGAATTAGAATGGATCGTACGAATGAATTAGAATGGATACATTCGTGCGAATGAATTAGAATGGATACATTCGTGCGAAAGAATTAGAATAGATCGTATGAATGAATTAGAATGGATCCTATGAATGAATTAGAATTGATCGTACGAATGAAATAGAATGGATTGCACGAATGATTTAGAATGGATCGTACGAATGAATTAGAATGGATCGTGTGAAAGAATTAGAATGGATTGTATGAATGAATTAGAATGGATCGTACGAATGAATTAGAATGGATCATACGAAGGAATTAGAATGGATCGTACGAATGTATTAGAATGGATCCTATGAATGAATTAGAATGGATCGTGCGAATGAATTAGAATGGATCGTACGAATGAATTAGAATGGATCGTGCTAATGAATTAGAATTGATCGAACGAATGAATTAGCATGGATCATGCTAATGAATTAGAATGGATTGTGGGAATGAATTAGAATGGATCGTACGAATGAGTTAGAATGGATCGTACGAATAAACTAGAATGGATACATTCGTGCGAATGAATTAGAAAGGATCGTACGAATGAATTAGAATGGATCGTACGAATGAATTAGAATGGATCGTACGAATGAATTAGAATGGATACATTCGTGCGAATGAATTAGAATGGATCGTATGAATGAATTAGAATGGATCGTGCGAATGAATTAGAATGGATCGTACGAATGAATTAGAATGGATTCGTACGAATGAATTAAAATGGATACATTCGTGCGTACGAATGAATTAGAATAGATCGTATGAATGAATTAGAATAGAATGTATGAAAGAATTAGAATCGATCGTACGAATGAATTAGAATGGATCATACGAATTAATTATAATGGATCATACGAATGAATTAGAATGGATCGTACGAATGAATTAGAATGGATCGTACGAATGAATTAGAATGGATACATATGTGCGAATGAATTAGAATGGATTGTACGAATGAATTAGAATGGATCATACGAATGAATTAGAATGGATCATATTAATGAATTAGAATGGATCGTACGAATGAATTAGAATGGATACATTCGTGCGAATGAATTAGAATGGATCGTGCACGAATGTATCCATTCTAATTCATTCGTACGATCCATTCCAATTCATTAATATGATCCATTCTAATTCATTCGTACGATCCATTCTAATTCAAATGCACAAAGGTATCCATTCTAATCCATTCGTAGGATCCATTCTAATCCATTCATACGATCCATTCTAATTCATTCGTACGATCCATTCTAGTTCATTCGCTCGAATGTATCCATTCTAATCCATTCGTACGATCTATTCTAATCCATTCGTACGATCCATTCTAATACTTTCGCATGAATGTAACCATTCTAATTCATTCATTTGATCCATTCTTATTCATTCGTACGATCCATTCTAATTCATTCGTCCGATCCATTCTAATTCATTCGCACGAATGTATCCATTCTAATTCATTCGTACGATCCATTCTAATTCATTCGTACTATCCATTCTAATTCATTCGTACGATCCATTCTAATTCATTCGTACGATCCATTCTAATTCATTCGCACGAATGTATCCATTCTAGTTCATTCGTACGATCCATTCTAATTCGTTCGTACGATCCATTCTAATTTATTCGCACGATCCATTCTAATTCATTCGTACGATCAATTCTAATTCATTCGCACGAATGTATCCATTCTAATTCATTCATACGATCCATTCTAAATCATTCGTACGATCCATTCTAATTCATTCGTACGATCTATTCTAATTCATTCGTCCGATCCATTCTAATTCATTTGCACGAATGTATCTATTCTAGTTCATTCGTACGATCCATTCAATTTCATTCGTACGATCCAATCTTACTTATTCGTATGATCCATTCTAATTCATTCGGACGAATGTATCCATTCTAATTTATTCGTACGATCCATTCTAATTCATTCGTACGATCCATTCTAATTCATTCGTCCGATCCATTCTAATTCATTCGCACGAATGTATCCATTCTAATTCATTCGTACGATCCATTCTAATTCATTCGTACGATCCATTTTAATTCATTCGTAAGATCCATTCTAATTCATTCGTACGATCCATTCTAATTCATTCGTACGATCCATTCTAATTCATTCGCACGAATGTATCCATTCTAGTTCATTCGTACGATCCATTCTAATTCATTCGTACGATCCATTCTAATTCATTCGCACGATCCATTCTAATTCATTCGTACGATCAATTCTAATTCATTTGCACGAATGTATCCATTCTAATTCATTCGTACGATCCATTCTAATTCATTCGTACGATCCATTCTAATTCATTCATACAATCCATTCTAATTCTTTCACACGATCCATTCTAATTCATTCGTAGGATCGATTCTAATTCATTTGTACAATCTATTCTATTTCATTCGTACGATGCATTCTTACTCATTCGTATGATCCATTCTAATTCGTTTGCACGAATGTATCCATTCTAATTCATTCGTACGAATCCATTCTAATTCATTCGTACAATCCATTCTATTTCATTCGTACGATCCATTCTTACTCATTCGTACGATCCATTCTAATTCATTTGTAAGATCCATTCTAATTCATTCGTACGATCCATTCTAATTCATTCGCACGATCCATTCAAATTCATTCATACAATCCATTCTAATTCATTCCTTATGATCCATTCTAATTCATTCGCTCGAATGTATCCATTCTAATCCATTCGTACGATCCATTTTAATTCATTCGTACGATCCATTCTAATTCATTCGCATGAATGTAACCTTTCTAATTCATTCATTTGATCCATTCTAATTCATTCGTACGATCCATTCTAATTCATTAGCACGATCCATGCTAATTCATTCGTTCGATCAATTCTAATTCATTAGCACGATCTATTCTAATTCATTCGTACGATCCATTCTAATTCATTCGCACGATCCATTCTAATTCATTCATTGGATCCATTCTAATTCATTCATACGATCTATTCTAATTCTTTCGCACGAATGTATCCATTCTAATTCATTCGCACGAATGTATCCATTCTAATTTATTCATACGAATCCATTCTAATTCATTCATACAATCTATTCTATTTCATTCGTACGATCCAATCTAGTTCATTCGTACGATCCATTTTAATTCATTCGTACGATCCATTCTAATTCATTCGTATGATCCATTCTAATTAATTCGTATGATCCATTCTAATTCATTCGTACGATCCATTCTAATTCATTCATACAATCCATTCTAATTCATTCGCACGAATGTATCCAATCTAATTAATTCGTACGATCCATTCTAATTCATTCGTATGATCCATTCTTATTCATTCACACGATCCAGACTAATTGATTCGCACGATCCATTCTAATTCATTCGCACGAATGTATCGATTCTAATTCATTCATACGATCCATTCTAATTCATTCGTACGATCCATTCTAATTCATTCGCACAAATGTATCCATTCTAATTCATTCGTATGATCCATTCTAATTCATTCGTATGATCAGTTCTAATTCATTCACAAAATCTATTCTAATTCATTCATACGATCCATTCTAATTCATTCGCACGATCCATTCTAATTCATTTGTACGATCCATTCTAATTCTTTCACACGATCCATTCTAATTCATTCGTACGATCCATTCTAATTCATTCGCACGATCCATTCTAATTCATTCGTACGATCCATTCTAATTCATTCATACGATCCATTCTAGTTCATTCCTACGATCCATTCTAATTCATTCGCACAAATGTATCCAATCTAATTCATTCATACGATCCATTCTTACTCATTCGTATGATCCATTCTATTTCATTCGTACGATTTATTCTAATTCATTCGTACGATCCATTCTAATTCATTCGTACGATCCATTCTAATTCCTTCGTACGATCCATTCTAATTAATTCGTACGATCTATTCTAATTCATTCATACGATTCATTCTAATTCATTCGAATGAGGTATTCTAATTCATTCGTACGATCCGTTCTAATTCATTCGTACGATCCATTGTAATTCATTCATACAATCCATTTAGATGCATTCGCACAAATGTATCCATTCAAATTCATTCGTACGATCCAGTCTAATTCATTCGTACGATCCATTCTAATTCCTTCGTACGATCCATTCTAATTCATTCGTACGATCCATTCTAATTCATTCGTACGATCCATTCTAATTCCTTCGTACGATCAATTCTAATTCATTTGTACGATCCATTCTAATTCATTCGTACGATCCATTCTAATTCATTCGTGCAATCCATTCTATTTCATTCGTACGATCCATTCTTACTCATTCGTACGATCCATTCTAATTCATTCACACGAATGTATCCATTCGTACGAATAAATTAGAATAGATTGTACGAATGAATTAGAATGGATCGTACAAATGAATTAGAATGGATCGTACGAAGGAATTAGAATGGATCGTACGAATGAATTAGAATGGATCGTACGAATGAATTAGAATGGATCGTACGAAGGAATTAGAATGGATCGTACGAATGAATTAGACTGGATCGTACGAATGAATTTGAATGGATACATTTGTGCGAATGAATCTAAATTGATTGTATGAATGAATTACAATGGATCGTACGAATGAATTAGAATGGATCGTACGAATGAATTAGAATACCTCATTCGAATGAATTAGAATGAATCGTATGAATGAATTAGAATAGATCGTACGAATAAATTAGAATGGATCGTACGAATAAATTAGAATGGATCGTGGGAATGAATTAGAATGGATCGTACGAATGAATTAGAATGGATCCACCGATTGAGTTAGAATGGATCATACGAATGAATTAGAATGGATTGTACGAATGAATTAGAATGGATTGTGCGAATGAATTAGAATGGATCCTATGAATGAATAAGAATGGATCGTACGAATGAATTAGAATGGATCGTGCGAATGAATTAGCATGAATCGTACGAATGTATTAGAATGGATCGTACGAATGAATTAGAATGAATCGTACGATCCATTCTAATTCAATCGTCCGATCCATTCTAATTCATTCGCATGAATGTATCCATTCTGATTCATTCGTACAATCCATTCTATTTCATTCGTACGATCCATTCTTACTCATTCATATGATCCATTCTAATTCATTCGTATGATCCATTCTAATTCATTCGTACGATCCATTCTAATTCATTCGTAGGATCCATTCTAATTCATTCGCACGATCCATTCTAATTCATTCATACGATCCATTCTAATTAATTCATACGATCCATTCTAATTCATTCCTACAATCCATTCTAATTCATTCGCCCGATCCATTCTAATTCATTCATACGATCCATTCTATTCGAATGGATCATGCGATCCATTCGAATTCATTCGCACGATCCATTCTAATTCATTCATACGATCCATTCTAATTCATTCATACAATGCATTCTAATTCTTTCACACGATCCATTCTAATTCATTCGTACGATCCAATCTAATTCATTCATACAATCCATTCTATTTCATTTGTATGATCCATTCTTACTCATTCGTATGATCCATTCTAATTCATTCGTACGATCCATTCTAATTCATTTGTACGATCCATTCTAATTCATTCGTACAATCCATTCTATTTCATTCGTACGATCCATTCTTACTCATTCGTATGATCCATTCTAATTCATTCGCACGAATGTATCCATTCTAATTCATTCATACAATCCATTCTAATTCATTCCGTATAATCCATTCTAATTCATTCGTACGATCGTATGAATGAATTAGAATGGATCGTACGAATGAATTAGAATAGATTGTGCGAATGAATTAGAATGGATCGTACGAATGAATTAGAATGGATCGTACGAATGAATTAGAATGGATCATACGAATGAGTAAGAATGGATCGTACGAATGAATTAGAATGGGTCGTACGAATGAATTAGAATGGATCGTACGAATAAATTAGAATGGATACAATCGTCCGAATGAATTAAAATGGATCATACGAATGAGTAAGAATGGATCGTACGAATGAAATAGAATAGACTGTACGAATGAATTAGAATGGATCCTACGAATGAATTAGAATGGATCTTGTGAAAGAATTAGAATGGATGGTATGAATGAATTAGAATGGATCGTATGAATGAATTAGAATGGATCGTGCGAATGAATTCGAATGGATCGTACGAATTCATTCTAATTCATTCATACAATCCATTCTAATTCTTTCACACGATCCATTCTAATTCATTCGTACGTTCCATTCTAATTCATTAGCACGATCCATGCTAATTCATTCGTTCGATCAATTCTAATTCATTAGCACGATCCATTCTAATTCATTCGTACGATCCATTCTAATTCATTTGCACGATCCATTCTAATTCATTCATAGGATCCATTCTAATTCATTCATACGATCTATTCTAATTCTTTCGCACGAATGTATCCATTCTAATTCATTCGCACGAATGTATCCATTCTAATTCACTCGTACGATCCATTCTAATTCATTCGCACGATCCATTCTAATTCATTCGTACGATCAATTCTAATTCATTCGCACGAATGTATCCATTCTAATTCATTCGTACGATCCATTCTAATTCATTCATAGGATCCATTCTAATTCATTCATACAATCCATTCTAATTCATTCGCACGAATGTATCCATTCTAATTCATTCGTACGATCAGTTCTAATTCATTCACAAAATCTATTCTAATTCATTCATACGATCCATTGTAATTCATTCACACGAATGTATCCATTCTAATTCATTCATATGATCCATTCTAATTCATTCGTACGATACATTCTAATTCACTCATACGATCCATTCTAATACATTCATACGATCTATTCTAATTCATTTGCACGAATATATCTATTCTAATTCATTCGTACGATCCATTCTAATTCCTTCGTACGATCCATTCTAATTCATTCGTACGATCTATTCTATTTCATTCGTACGATCCATTCTTACTCATTCGTACGATCCATTCTAATTCATTCGTCCGATCCATTCTAATTCATTCGTACAATCCATGCTAATTCATTCGTTCGATCAATTCTAATTCATTAGCACGATCCATTTTAATTCATTCGTACGATCCATTCTAATTCATTCATAGGATCCATTCTAATTCATTCATACGATCTATTCTAATTCTTTCGCACGAATGTATCTATTCTAATTCATTCGCACGAATGTATCCATTCTAATTCATTCATACGATCCATTCTAATTCATTCGCATGATCCATTCTAATTCATTCGTACGATCAATTCTAATTCATTCGCACGAATGTATCCATTCTAATTCATTCGTACGATCCATTCTAATTCATTCATAGGATCCATTCTAATTCATTCATACAATCCATTCTAATTCATTCGCACGAATTTATCCATTCTAATTCATTCGTACGATTAGTTCTAATTCATTCATAAAATCTATTCTAATTCATTCATACGATCCATTCTAATTCATTCACACGAATGTATCTAGATCGTACGAATGAACTAGAATGGATACATTCGTGCGAATGAATTAGAATGGATCGTACGAATGAATTAGAATGGATCGTATGAATGAATTAGAATGGATCGTACGAATGAATTAGAATGGATCGTGTGAATGAATTAGAATGGATCGTACGAATGAATTAGAATGAATCGTACGAATGAACTAGAATGGATACATTCGTGCGAATGAATTAGAATGGATCGTACGAATGAATTAGAATGGATCGTACGAATGAATTAGAATGGATCGTGCGAATGAATTAGAATGGATTGTATGAATGAATTAGAATGGATCTTACGAATGAATTAGAATGGACCGTACAAATGAATTAGAATGGATCCTACGAATGAATTAGAATGGATACATTCGTGCGAATGAATAAGAATGGATCGGACGAATGAATTAGAATGGTTCGTACGAATGAATTAGAATGGATCGTACGAATAAATTAGAATGGATACATTCGTCCGAATGAATTAAAATGGATCATACGAATGAGTAAGAATGGATCGTACGAATGAAATAGAATAGATTGTACGAATGAATTAGAATGGATCCTACGAATGAATTAGAATGGATCGTGTGAAAGAATTAGAATGGATTGTATGAATGAATTAGAATGGATCGTATGAATGAATTAGAATGGATCGTGCGAATGAATTCAAATGGATCGTACGAATTCATTCTAATTCATTCATACAATCCATTCTAATTCTTTCACACGATCTATTCTAATTCATTCGTAGGATCCATTCTAATTCATTCGTACAATCTATTCTATTTCATTCGTACGATCTATTCTTACTCATTCGTATGATCCATTCTAATTCATTCGGACTAATGTATCCATTCTAATTTATTCGTACGATCCATTCTAATTCATTCGTACGATCCATTCTAATTCATTCGTACGATCCATTCTAATTCATTCGTCCGATCCATTCTAATTCATTCGCACGAATGTATCCATTCTAATTCATTCGTACGGTCCATTCTAATTCATTCGCACAATCCGTTCTATTTCATTCGTACGATCCATTCTTACTCATTCGTATGATCCATTATGGATACATTCGTGCAAATGAATTAGAATGGATCATACAAATGAGTAAGAATGGATCGTACGAATGAAATAGAATGGATTGTGCGAATGAATTAGAATGGATCGTACGAATGAATTAGAATGGATCGTGTGAAAGAATTAGAATTGATTGTATGGATCAATTAGAATAGATCGTATGAATGAATTAGAATGGATCGTACGAATGAATTAGAATGGATCGTACGAATGAACTAGAATGGATACATTCGTGCGAATGAATTAGAATGGATCATACGAATGAATTAGAATGGATCGTACGAATGAATTAGAATGGATCGTACGAATGCACGATCCATGCTAATTCATTCGTTCGATCAATTCTAATTCATTAGCACGATCCATTCCAATTCATTCGTACGATCCATTCTAATTCATTCGCACGATCCATTGTAATTCATTAGTACGATCCATTCTAATTCTTTCACACGATCCATTCTAATTCATTCGTACGATCCATTCTAATTCATTCGTACGATCTATTCTAATTCATTCGTACGATCCATTCTAATTCATTCGTACGATCCATTCTAATTCCTTCGTACGATCCATTCTAATTCATTCATACAATTCATTCTAATTCTTTCACACGATCCATTCTAATTCATTCGTACGATCCATTCTAATTCATTCGTGCAATCCATTCTATTTCATTCGTACGATCCATTCTTACTCATTCGTACGATCCATTCTAATTCATTCACACGAATGTATCCATTCGTACGAATGAATTAGAATAGATTGTACGAATGAATTAGAATGGATCGTACGAATGAATTAGAATGGATCGTATGAATGAATTAGAATGGATCGTACGAATGAATTAGAATGGATCTTGCGAATGAATTAGAATGGATCGTACGAATGATTTAGAATGGATCGCACGAATGAACTAGAATGAATACATTCGTGCGAATGAATTAGAATGGATCGTACGAATGAATTAGAATGGATCGTACGAATGAATTAGAATGGATCGTACGAAAGAATTAGAATGGATCATACGAATGAATTAGAATGGATCATATGAATGAGTAAGAATGGATCGTACGAATGAAATAGAATGGATTGTACGAATGAATTAGAATGGATCGTACGAATGAATTAGAATGGATCGTGTGAAAGAATTAGAATGGATTGTATGAATGAATTAGAATGGATCATATGAATGAATTAGAATGGATCGTGCGAATGAATTCGAATGGATCGTACGAATGAATTAGAATGGATCGTACGAATGAATTAGAATGGATACATTCGTGCGAATGAATTAGAATGGTTACATTCGTGCGAAAGAATTAGAATAGATCGTATGAATGAATTAGAATGGATCCTATGAATGAATTAGAATGGATCGTGCGAATGAATTAGAATGGATCGTACGAATGAATTAGAATGGATCGTGCTAATGAATTAGAATTGATCGAACGAATGAATTAGCATGGATCGTGCTAATGAATTAGAATGGAACGTACGAATGAATTAGAATGGATCGTGTGAAAGAATTAGAATGGATTGTATGAATGAATTAGAATGAATTTGTATGATCCATTCGAATTCATTCGCACGATCCATTCTAATTCATTCATACGATCCATTCAAATTCATTCATACAATCCATTCTAATTCTTTCACACGATCCATTCTAATTCATTCGTACGATCCATTCTAATTCATTCGTACAATCTATTCTATTTCATTCGTACGATCCATTCTTACTCATTCGTATGATCCATTCTAATTCATTCGGACGAATGTATCCATTCTAATTTATTCGTACGATCCATTCTAATTCATTTGTACGATCCATTCTAATTCATTCGTACGATCCATTCTTACTCATTCGTATGATCTATTCTAATTCTTTCGTACGATCCATTCTAATTCATTCGCACAATCTATTCTAATTCATTCGTACGATCCATTCTAATTCATTCGTACGATCGTACGAATGAATTAGAATGGATCGTACGGAATGAATTAGAATGGATTGTATGAATGAATTAGAATGGATACATTCGTGCGATTGAATTAGAATGGATCATACGAATGAGTAAGAATGGATCGTACGAATGAAATAGAATGGATTGTGCGAATGAATTAGAGTGGATCGTACGAATGAATTAGAATGGATCGTACGAATGAATTAGAATGGATCGTACGAATGAATTAGAATGGATATATTCGTGCAAATGAATTAGAATGGATCGTATGAATGAATTAGAATGGATCGTACGAATGAATTAGAATGGATCGTACGAATGAATTAGAATGGATCGTACGAATAAATTAGAATGGATCGTACGAATGCACGATCCATGCTAATTCATTCGTTCGATCAATTCTAATTCATTAGCACGATCCATTCTAATTCATTCGTACGATCCATTCTAATTCATTCGCACGATCCATTGTAATTCATTCGTACGCTCCATTCTAATTCTTTCACACGATCCATTCTAATTCATTCGTACGATCCATTCTAATTCATTCGTACGATCTATTCTAATTCATTCGTACGATCCATTCTAATTCATTCGTACGATCCATTCTAATTCCTTCGTACGATCCATTCTAATTCATTCATACAATCCATTCTAATTCTTTCACACGATCCATTCTAATTCATTCGTACGATCCATTCTAATTCATTCGTGCAATCCATTCTATTTCATTCGTACGATCCATTCTTACTCATTCGTACGATCCATTCTAATTCATTCACACGAATGTATCCATTCGTACGAATGAATTAGAATAGATTGTACGAATGAATTAGAATGGATCGTACGAATGAATTAGAATGGATCGTATGAATGAATTAGAATGGATCGTACGAATGAATTAGAATGGATCGTGCGAATGAATTAGAATGGATCGTACGAATGATTTAGAATGGATCGCACGAATGAACTAGAATGAATACATTCGTGCGAATGAATAAGAATGGATCGTACGAATGAATTAGAATGGATCGTACGAATGAATTAGAATGGATCATACGAATGAATTAGAATGGATCATATGAATGAGTAAGAATGGATCGTACGAATGAAATAGAATGGATTGTACGAATGAATTAGAATGGATCGTACGAATGAATTAGAATGGATCGTGTGAAAGAATTAGAATGGATTGTATGAATGAATTAGAATGGATCATATGAATGAATTAGAATGGATCGTGCGAATGAATTCGAATGGATCGTACGAATGAATTAGAATGGATCGTACGAATGAATTAGAATGGATACATTCGTGCGAATGAATTAGAATGGTTACATTCGTGCGAAAGAATTAGAATAGATCGTATGAATGAATTAGAATGGATCCTATGAATGAATTAGAATGGATCGTGCGAATGAATTAGAATGGATCATACGAATGAATTAGAATGGATCGTGCTAATGAATTAGAATTGATTGAACGAATGAATTAGCATGGATCGTGCTAATGAATTAGAATGGAACGTACGAATGAATTAGAATGGATCGTGTGAAAGAATTAGAATGGATTGTATGAATGAATTAGAATGAATTTGTACGATCCATTCGAATTCATTCGCACGATCCATTCTAATTCATTCATACTATCCATTCAAATTCATTCATACAATCCATTCTAATTCTTTCACACGATCCATTCTAATTCATTCGTAGAATCCATTCTAATTCATTCGTACAATCTATTCTATTTCATTCGTACGATCCATTCTTACTCATTCGTATGATCCATTCTAATTCATTCGGACGAATGTATCCATTCTAATTTATTCGTACGATCCATTCTAATTCATTCGTACGATCCATTCTAATTCATTCGTACGATCCATTCTTACTCATTCGTATGATCCATTCTAATTCTTTCGTACGATCCATTCTAATTCATTCGCACAATCTATTCTAATTCATTCGTACGATCCATTCTAATTCATTCGTACGATCGTACGAATGAATTAGAATGGATCGTACGGAATGAATTAGAATGGATTGTATGAATGAATTAGAATGGATACATTCGTGTGAATGAATTAGAATGGATCATACGAATGAGTAAGAATGGATCGTACGAATGAAATAGAATGGATTGTGCGAATGAATTAGAGTGGATCGTACGAATGAATTAGAATGGATCGTACGAATGAATTAGAATGGATCGTACGAATGAATTAGAATGGATATATTCGTGCAAATGAATTAGAATGGATCGTATGAATGTATTAGAATGGATCGTTTGAGTGAATTAGAATGGATCGTACGAATGAATTAGAATGGATCTTACGAATGAATTAGAATGGATCGTACGAATGAATTAGAATGGATCGTACGAATGAATTAGAATGGATACATTCGGGCGATTGAATTAGAATGGATCGGACGAATGAATTAGAATGGATCGTACGAACGAATTAGAATGGATCGTACGAATGAATTAAAATGGATCGTACGAGAAAATTAGAATGGATACATTCGCCCGAATGAATTAGAATGGATCATACGAATGAGTAAGAATGGATCGTACGAATGAAATAGAATAGATTGTACGAATGAATTAGAATGGATTCGTACGAATGAATTAGAATGGATACATTCGTGCGAATGAATTAGAATGGATCGTACCAATGAGTAAGAATGGATCGTACAAATGAAATAGAATGGATTGTGCGAATGAATTAGAATGGATCGTACGAATGAATTAGAATGGATCGTGTGAAAGAATTAGAATGGATTGTATGAATGAATTAGAATAGATCGTATGAATGAATTAGAATGGATCGTACGAATGAATTAGAATGGATCGTACGAATGAATTAGAATGGATCGTACGAATAAATTAGAATGGATACATTCGTGCGAATGAATTAGAATGGATACATTCGTGCGAAAGAATTAGAATAGATCGTATAAATGAATTAGAATGGATCCAATGAATGAATTAGAAAGGCTCGTGCGAATGAATTAGAATGGATCGTACGAATGAATTAGAATGGATCGTACGAATGAATTAGAATGGATCGTGCTAATGAATTAGAATGGATCGAACGAATGAATTAGAATGGATCGTGCTAATGAATTAGAATGGAACGTACGAATGAATTAGAATGGATCGTGTGAAAAAATTAGAATGGATTATATGAATGAATTAGAATGAATTCGTACGATCCATTCGAATTCATTCGCACGATCCATTCTAATTCATTCATACGATCCATTCTAATTCATTCATACAATCCATTCTAATTCTTTCACACGATCCATTCTAATTCATTCGTAGGATCCATTCTAATTCATTCGTACAATCTATTCTATTTCATTCGTACGATCCATTCTTACTCATTCGTATGATACATTCTAATTCATTCGGATGAATGTATCCATTCTAATTTATTCGTACGATCCATTCTAATTCATTCGTACAATCCATTCTAATTCATTCGTACGATCCATTCTTACTCATTCGTATGATCCATTCTAATTCATTCGTACGATCCATTCTAATTCATTCGTACGATCCATTCTAATTCATTCGCACAATCTATTCTAATTCATTCGTACGATCCATTCTAATTCATTTGTACGATCGTACGAATGAATTAGAATGGATCGTACGGAATGAATTAGAATGGATTGTATGAATGAATTAGAATGGATACATTCGTGCGAATGAATTAGAATGGATCATACGAATGAGTAAGAATGGATCGTACGAATGAATTAGAATGGATCATATGAATTCTTTAGAATAGTTACATTCATGCGAATGAATTAGAATGGATTGTACGAATGGATTAGAATGGATCGTACGAATGGATTAGAATGGATACATTCGAGTGAATAAATTAGAATGGATCGTACGAATGAATTAGAATGGATCGTACGAATGGATTAGAATGGATCCTACGAATGGATTAGAATAGATACCTTTGTGCATATGAATTAGAATGGATCGTATGAATGAATTAGAATGGATCGTAGAATGGACCGTACGAATGAATTTGAATGAATTAGAATGGATCGTACGAATGAACTAGAATAGATCATAGGAATGAATTAGAATGGATCGTGCAAATGAATTAGAATGGATACATTCGTACGAATGAATTAGAATGGATCGTACGAATGAATTAGAATGGATCGTACGAATGAATTCGAATGGATCATACGAATTAATTAGAATGGATCATATGAATGAATTAGAATGGATCGTACGAATGAATTAGAATGGATCGTACGAATGAACTAGAATGGATCGTACGAATGAACTAGAATGGATACATTCGTGCGAATGAATTAGAATGGATCGTACGAATGAATTAGAATGGATCGTACGAATGAATTAGAATGGATCTTACGAATGAATTAGAATGGATCGTATGAATGAATTAGAATGGATCGTACGATTGAACTAGAATGGATACATTCGTGCGAATGAATTAGAATGGATCGTACGAATGAATTAGAATGGATCGTACGATTGAATTTGAATAGATACATTTGTGCGAATGAATCTAAATGGATTGTATGAATGAATTACAATGGATCGTACGAATGAATTAGAATGGATCGTACAAATGAATTAGAATAGCTCATACGAATGAATTAGAATGAATCGTATGAATGAATTAGAATGGTTACATTCGTGCAAATGAATTAGAATAGATCGTACGAATGAATTAGAATGGATCGTACGAATAAATTAGAATGGATCATGGGAATGAATTAGAATGGATCGTACGAATGAATTAGAATGGATCCACCGAATGAGTTAGAATGGATCATACGAATGAATTAGAATGGATTGTACGAATGAAATAGAATGGATTGTGCGAATGAATTAGAATGGATTGTGCGAATGAATTAGAATGGATTGTGCGAATGAATTAGAATGGATCGTATGAATGAATAAAAATGGATCGTACGAATGAATTAGAATGGATCGTGCGAATGAATTAGCATGAATCGTATGAATGTATTAGAATGGATCGTACGAATGAATTAGAATGAATCGTACGATCCATTCTAATTCATTCGTATGATCCATTCTAATTCATTCGCATGAATGTATCCATTCTAGTTCATTCGTACGATCCATTCTAGTTCATTCGTACGATCCATTCTAATTTATTCGTACGATCCATTCTAATTCATTCGTATGATCCATTCTAATTAATTCGTATGATCCATTCTAATTCATTCGTACGATCCATTCTAATTCATTCATACAATCCATTCTAATTCATTTGCACAAATGTATCCATTCTAATTAATTCGTACGATCCATTCTAATTCATTCGTATGATCCATTCTTATTCATTCGCACGATCCAGTCTAATGGATTCGCACGATCCATTCTAGTTCATTCCCACGAATCTATCCATTCTATTTAATTCGTACGATCCATTCTAATTCATTAATATGATCCATTCTAATTCATTCGCACGATCCATTCTAATTCATTCGTACGATCCATTCTAATTCATTTGTACGATCCATTCTAATTCATTTGCACGGTCCATTCTAATTCATTCTTACAATCTATTCTATTTCATTCGTACGATCCATTCTTACTCATTCGTATGATCAATTCTAATTCATTCGGACGAATGTATCCATTCTAATCCATTCGTACGATCCATTCTAATTCATTTGTACGATCCATTCTAATTCATTCGTACAATCCATTCTAATTCATTCGTCCGATCCATTCTAATTCATTTGCACGAATGTATCCATTCTAATTCATTCGTACGGTCCATTCTAATTCATTCGCACAATCCATTCTATTTCATTCGTACGATCCATTCTTACTCATTCGTATGATCCATTATGGATAAATTCGTGCGAATGAATTAGAATGGATCATATGAATGAGTAAGAATGGATCGTACGAATGAAATAGAATGGATTGTGCGAATGAATTAGAATGGATCGTACGAATGAATTAGAATGGATCGTGTGAAAGAATTAGAATGGATTGTATGAATGAATTAGAATAGATCGTATGAATGAATTAGAATGGATCGTACGAATGAATTAGAATGGATCGTACGAATGAACTAGAATGGATACATTCGTGCGAATGAATTAGAATGGAACGTACGAATGAATTAGAATGGATCGTACGAATGAATTAGAATGGATCTTACGAATGAATTAGAATGGATCGTACGAATGCACGATCCATGCTAATTCATTCGTTCGATCAATTCTAATTCATTAGCACGATCCATTCTAATTCATTCGTACGATCCATTCTAATTCATTCGCACGATCCATTCTAATTCATTCGTACGATCCATTCTAATTCTTTCACACGATCCATTCTAATTCATTCGTACGATCCATTCTAATTCATTCGTACGATCTATTCTAATTCATTCGTACGATCCATTATAATTTCATTCGTACGATCCATTCTAATTCATTCGCTCGAATGTATCCATTCTAATCCATTCGTACGATCCATTCTAATCCATTCGTACGATCCATTCTAATTCATTCGCATGAATGTAACCATTCTAATTCATTCATTTGATCCATTCTAATTCATTCGTACGATCCATTCTAATTCATTTGTCCGAACCATTCTAATTCATTCGCGCGAATGTATCCATTCTAATCCATTCGTAAGATCCATTCTAATTCATTCGTACGATCCATTCTAATTCATTCGTACGATCCATTCTAATTCATTAATATGATCCATTCTAATTCATTCGTACGATCCATTCTAATTCATATGCACAAAGGTATCCATTCGAATTCATTCGTACGATCCATTCTAATTCAGGATCGTACGAATGAATTAGAATGGATACATTCGTGCGAATGAATTAGAATTGATCGTACGAATGAATTAGAATGGATCGTGCGAATGAATTAGAATGGATCGTATGAATGAATTAGAATGGATCTTACGAATGAATTAGAATGGATCGTACGAATGAATTAGAATGGATCGTACGAATGAATTAGAATGGATGCATTCGTGCGAATGAATTAGAATGGATCGGACGAATGAATTAGAATGGATCGTACGAATGAATTAGAATGGATCAAATGAATGAATTAGAATGGTTACATTCATGCGAATGAATTAGAATGGATTGTACGAATGGATTAGAATGGATCGTACGAATGGATTCGAATGGATACATTCGAGCGAATGAATTAGAATGGATCGTACGAATGAAATTAGAATGGATCGTACGAATGAATTAGAATAGATCGTACGAATGAATTAGAATGGATCGTACGAATGAATTAGAATGGATCGTACGAATAAATTAGAATGGATACATTCGTCCGAATGAATTAGAATGGATCATACGAATGAGTAAGAATGGATCGTACGAATGAAATAGACTAGATTGTACGAATGAATTAGAATGGATCCTACGAATGAATTAGAATTGATCGTGTGAAAGAATTAGAATGGATGGTATGAATGAATTAGAATGGATCGTATGAATGAATTAGAATGGATCGTGCGAATGAATTCGAATGGATCGTACGAATTCATTCTAATTCATTCATACAATCCATTTAATTCTTTCACACGATCCATTCTAATTCATTCGTACGTTCCATTCTAATTCATTAGCATGATCCATGCTAATTCATTCGTTCGATCAATTCTAATTCATTAGCACGATCCATTCTAATTCATTCGTACGATCCATTCTAATTCCTTCGTACGATCCATTCTAATTCATTCGTACGATCTATTCTAATTCATTCGTACGATCCATTCTAATTCATTCGTACGATCCATTCTAATTCCTTCGTACGATCCATTCTAATTCATTCGTACGATCCATTCTAATTCATTCATGCAATCCATTCTATTTCATTCGTACGATCCATTCTTACTCATTCGTACGATCCATTCTAATTCATTCACACGAATGTATCCATTCGTATGAATGAATTAGAATAGATTATACGAATGAATTGTAATGGATCGTACAAATGAATTAGAATGGATCGTACGAAGGAATTAGAATGGATCGTACGAATGAATTAGAATGGATCGTACGAATGAATTAGAATAGATCGTACGAATGAATTAGAATGGATCGTATGAATGAATTATAATGGATATATTCGTGCAAATGAATTAGAATGGATCGTATGAATGTATTAGAATGGGTCGTATGAGTGAATTAGAATGGATCGTACGAATGAATTAGAATGGATTGTATGAATGAATTAGAATGGATCGTACGAATGAATTAGAATGGATCATACGAATTAATTAGAATGGATCATACGAATGAATTAGAATGGATCGTACGAATGAATTAGAATGGATCGTGCTAATGAATTAATTAGAATGGATCATACGAATGAATTAGAATGGATCGGACGAATGAATTAGAATGGATCGTACGAATGAGTAAGAATGGATCGTACGAATGAAATAGAATTGATCGTACGAATGAATTAGAATGGATCGTACGAAGGAATTAGAATGGATCGTACGAATGAATTAGAATGGATATATTCGTGCAAATGAATTAGAATGGATTGTATGAATGTATTAGAATGGATCGTATGAGTGAATTAGAATGGTTCGTACGAATGAATTAGAATGGATCGTATGTATGAATTAGAATGGATACATTCGTGTGAATGAATTAGAATGGATCGTATGAATGAATTAGAATAGATTTTGTGAATGAATTAGAACTGATCGTACGAATGAATTATAATGGATACATTCGTGCGAATGAATTAGAATGGATTGTAACGAATGAATTAGCATGGATCATGCTAATGAATTAGAATGGAACGTACGAATGAATTAGAATGGATCGTGTGAAAGAATTAGAATGGATTGTATGAATGAATTAGAATGAATTCGTACGATCCATTCGAATTCATTCGCACGATCCATTCTAATTCATTCATACGATCCATTCTAATTCATTCATACAATCCATTCTAATTCTTTCACACGATCCATTCTAATTCATTCGTAGGATCCATTCTAATTCATTCGTACAATCTTTTCTATTTCATTCGTACGATCCATTCTTACTCATTCGTATGATCCATTCTAATTCATTCGGACGAATGTATCCATTCTAATTTATTCGTACGATCCATTCTAATTCATTCGTACGATCCATTCTAATTCATTCGTACGATCCATTCTAATTCATTCATCCGATCTATTCTAATTCATTCGCACGAATGTATCCATTCTAATTAATTCGTACGATCCATTCTAATTCATTCGTGAGATCCATTCTAATTCATTCGTACGATCCATTCTAATTCATTCGTACGATCCATTCTAATTCATTCGCACGAATGTATCCATTCTAGTTCATTTGTACGATCCATTCTAATTCATTCGTACGATCCATTCTAATTCATTCGCACAATGGATACATTCGTGCGAAAGAATTAGAATAGATCGTATGAATGAATTAGAATGGATCCTATGAATGAATTAGAATGGATTGTGCGAATGAATTAGAATGGATCGTACGAATGAATTAGAATGGATCGTGCTAATGAATTAGAATTGATCGAACGAATGAATTAGCATGGATCGTGCTAATGAATTAGAATGGAACGTACGAATGAATTAGGATGGATCGTGTGAAAGAATTAGAATGGATTGTATGAATGAATTAGAATGAATTCGTACGATCCATTCGAATTCTTTCGCACGATCCATTCTAATTCATTCATACGATCCATTCTAATTCATTCATACAATCAATTCTAATTCTTTCACACGATCCATTCTCATTCATTCGTAGGATCCATTCTAATTCATTCGTACAATCTATTCTTTTTCATTCGTACGATCCATTCTTACTCATTCGTATGATCCATTCTAATTCATTAGGACGAATGTATCCATTCTAATTTATTCGTATGATCCATTCTAATTCATTCGTACGATCCATTCTAATTCAATCGTACGATCCATTCTTACTCATTCGTATGATCCATTCTAATTCATTCGTACGATCCATTCTAATTCATTCGTACGATCGATTCTAATTCATTCGCACAATCCATTCTAATTCATTCGTACGATCCATTCTAATTCATTCGTATGATCCATTCTAATTTATTCGTTCAAATATATCCATTCTAATTCATTCGTACGATCCATTCTAATTTATTCGTTCAAATATATCCATTCTAATTCATTCGTACGATCCATTCTAATTCATTCGCACGATCCATTCTAATTCATTCGCACGAATGTATCCATTCTAATTCATTCGTACGATCCATTCTAATTCATTCGTACGATCCATTCTAATTCATTCGTAAGATCCATTCTAATTCATTCGTACGATCCATTCTAATTCATTCGTACGATCCATTCTAATTCATTCGCACGAATGTATCCATTCTAGTTCATTCGTACGATCCATTCTAGTTCATTCGTACGATCCATTCTAATTCATTCGTACGATCCATTCTAATTCATTCGTATGATCCATTCTAATTAATTCGTATGATCCATTCTAATTCATTCGCACAATCCATTCTATTTCATTGCGAATCAATTAGACTGGATCGTGCGAATGAATAAGAATAGATCATACGAATGAATTAGAATGGATCGTACGAATTAATTAAAATGGATACATTCGTGCGAATGAATTAGAATGGATTATATGAATGAATTAGAATGGATCGTACGAATGAATTAGAATGGATCATACGAATTAATTAGAATGGATCCTACGAATGAATTAGAATGGATCGTACGAATGAATTAGAATGGATCGTACGAATGAATTAGAATGGATCGTGCGAATGAATTAGAATGGATCGTACGAATGAATTAGAATGGATACATTTGTGCGAATGACTTAGAATGGATCGTACGATGAATTAGAATGGATCGTATGAATGAATTAGAATGGATCGTGCAAATGAATTAGAATGGATACATTCGTACGAATGAATTAGAATGGATTGAATTAGAATGGATCGTACGAATGAATTAGAATGGATATATTTGAACGAATAAATTATAATGGATCATACGAATGAATTAGAATGGATCGTACGAATGAATTAGAATGGATAGTGCGAATGAATTAGAATCGATCGTACGAATGAATTAAAATGGATCGTACAAATGAATTAGAATGGATCATACGAATGAGTAAGAATGGATCGTACGAATGAATTAGAATGGATCGTACGAATGAATTAGAATGGATCGTACAAATAAATTAGAATGGATACATTCGTCCGAATGAATTAGAATGGATCATACGAATGAGTAAGAATAGATCGTACGAATGAAATAGAATAGATTGTCCGAATGAATTAGAATGGATCCTACGAATGAATTAGAATGGATCGTGTGAAAGAATTAGAATGGATTGTATGAATGAATTAGAATGGATCGTATGAATGAATTAGAATGGATCGTGCGAATGAATTCGAATGGATCGTACGAATTCATTCTAATTCATTCATACAATCCATTCTAATTCATTCACATGATCCATTCTAATTCATTCGTACGTTCCATTCTAATTCATTAGCACGATCCATGCTAATTCATTCGTTCGATCAATTCTAATTCATTAGCACGATCCATTCTAATTCATTCGTACGATCCATTCTAATTCATTCGCACGATCCATTCTAATTCATTCGTACGATCCATTCTAATTCTTTCACACGATCCATTCTAATTCATTCGTACGATCCATTCTAATTCATTCGTACGATCTATTCTAATTCATTCGTACGATCCATTCTAATTTCATTCGTACGATCCATTCTAATTCATTCGCTCGAATGCATCCATTCTAATCCATTCGTACGATCCATTCTAATCCATTCGTACGATCCATTCTAATTCATTCGCATGAATGTAACCATTCTAATTCATTCATTTGATCCATTCTAATTCATTCGTACGATCCTTTCTAATTCATTCGTCCGATCCATTCTAATTCATTCGCACGAATGTATCCATTCTAATCCATTCGTAAGATCCATTCTAATTCATTCGTACGATCCATTTGTACGATCCATTCTAATTCATTAATATGATCCATTCTAATTCATTCGTACGATCCATTCTAATTCATATGCACAAAGGTATCCATTCTAACTCATTCGTACGATCCATTCAAATTCAGGATCGTACGAATGAGTTAGACTGGATACATTCGTGCGAATGAATTAGAATTGATCGTACGAATGAATTAGAATGGATCGTGCGAATGAATTAGAATGGATCGTACAAATGAATTAGAATGGATCGTACGAATGAACTAGAATGGATACATTCGTGCGAATGAATTAGAATGGATCGTACGAATGAATTAGAATGGATCGTATGAATGAATTAGAATGGATCTTACGAATGAATTAGAATGGATTGTACGAATGAATTAGAATGGATCGTACGAATGAATTAGAATGGATACATTCGTGCGAATGAATTAGAATGGATCGGACGAATGAATTAGAATGGATCGTACAAATGAATTAGAATGGATCAAATGAATGAATTAGAATGGTTACATTCATGCGAATGAATTAGAATGGATCGTACGAATGAATTAGAATGGATCGTACGAATGGATTAGAATGGATACATTCGAGCGAATGAATTAGAATGGATCGTACGAATGAAATTAGAATGGATCGTACGAATGAATTAGAATAGATCGTACGAATGAATTAGAATGGATCGTATGAATGAATTAGAATGGATCGTACGAATAAATTAGAATGGATACATTCGTCCGAATGAATTAGAATGGATCATACGAATGAGTAAGAATGGATCGTACGAATGAAATAGAATAGATTGTACGAATGAATTAGAATGGATCCTACGAATGAATTAGAATGGATCGTGTGAAAGAATTAGAATGGATTGTATGAATGAATTAGAATGGATCGTATGAATGAATTAGATTGGATCATGCGAATGAATTCGAATGGATCGTACGAATTCATTTTAATTCATTCATACAATCCATTCTAATTCTTTCACACGATCCATTCTAATTCATTCATACGTTCCATTCTAATTCATTAGCACGATCCATGCTAATTCATTCGTTCGATCAATTCCAATTCATTAGCACGATCCATTCTAATTCATTCGTACGATCCATTCTAATTCCTTCGAACGATCCATTCTAATTCATTCATACGATCTATTCTAATTCATTCGTACGATCCATTCTAAGTCATTCGTACGATCCATTCTAATTCCTTCGTACGATCCATTCTAATTCATTCGTACGATCCATTCTAATTCATTCGTGCAATCCATTCTATTTCATTCGTACGATCCATTCTTACTCATTCGTACGATCCATTCTAATTCATTCACACGAATGTATCCATTCGTACGAATGAATTAGAATAGATTGTACGAATGAATTAGAATGGATCGTACGAATGAATTAGAATGGATCGTACGAAGGAATTAGAATGGATCGTACGAATAAATTAGAATGGATCGTATAAATGAATTAGAATAGATCGTACGAATGAATTAGAATGGATCGTACGAAGGAATTAGAATGGATCGTACGAATGAATTGGAATGAATTAGAATGGATCGTACGAATGAATTAGAATAGATCATAGGAATGAATTAGAATGGATCGTGCAAATGAATTAGAATGGATATATTCGTGCGAATGAATTAGAATGGATCGTGCGAATGAATTAGAATGGATCGTACAAATGAATTAGAATGGATATATTTGAACAAATAAATAAGAATGGATCATACGAATGAATTAGAATGGATCATACGAATGAATTAGAATGGATAGTGCGAATGAATTAGAATCGATCGTACGAATGAATTAGAATGGATCGTACGAATGAATTAGAATGGATCATACGAATGAGTAAGAATGGATCGTACGAATGAATTAGAATGGATCGTACGAATGAATTAGAATGATCCATTCTAATTCATTCGTCTGATCCATTCTAATTCATTCGCACGAATGTATCCATTCTTACACATTCATATGATCCATTCTAATTCATTCATACGATCCATTCTAATTCATTCATACGATCCATTCTTACTCATTCTTATGATCCATTCTAATTCAATCGTACGATCCATTCTAATTCATTCGCACCGTCCATTCTATTTCATTCATACGATCCATTCTTACTCATTCGTATGATCTATTATGGATACATTCGTGCGAATGAATTTGAATGGATCATACGAATGAGTAAGAATGGATCGTACGAATGAAATAGAATGGATTGTGCGAATGAATTAGAATGGATCATACGAATGAATTAGAATGGATCGTGTGAAAGAATTAGAATGGATTGTTTGAATGAATTAGAATAGATTGTATGAATGAATTAGAATGGATCGTACGAATGAATTAGAATGGATCGTGCGAATGAATTAGAATGGATCGTACGAATGAATTAGAAAGGATACATTCGTGCGAATGAATTAGAATGGATACATTCGTGCGAAAGAATTAGAATAGATCGTATGAATGAATTAGAATGGATCCTATGAATGAATTAGAATGGATCGTGCGAATGAATTAGAATGGATCGTACGAATGAATTAGAATGGATCGTGCTAACGAATTAGAATTGATCGAACTAATGAATTAGAATGGATACATTCGTGCGAATGAATTAGAATGGATCGGACGAATGAATTAGAATGGATCGTACGAATGAGTAAGAATGGATCGTACGAATGAAATAGAATAGATCGTACGAATGAATTAGAATGGATCATACAAAGGAATTAGAATGGATCGTACGAATGAATTAGAATGGATATATTTGTGCAAATGAATTAGAATGGATCATATGAATGTATTAGAATGGATCGTATGAGTGAATTAGAATGGATCGTACGAATGAATTAGAATGGATCGTATAATGAATTAGAATGGATACATTCGTGTGAATGAATTAGAATGGATCGTATGAATAAATTAGAATAGATTTTGTGAATGAATTAGAACTGATCGTATGAATGAATTAGAATGGATACATTCGTGCGAATGAATTAGAATGGATTGTATGAATGAATTAGAATGGATCCTACGAATGAATTAGAATGGATCGTGCGAGTGAATTAGAATGGATCGTACGAATGAATTAGAATGGATCGTGCTAATGAATTAGAATTGATCGAACGAATGAATTAGCATGGATCGTGCTAATGAATTAGAATGGAACGTACGAATGAATTAGAATGGATCGTGTGAAAGAATTAGAATGGATTGTATGAATGAATTAGAATGAATTCGTACGATCCATTCGAATTCATTCGCACGATCCATTCTAATTCATTCATACGATCCATTCTAATTCATTCATACAATTCATTCTAATTCTTTCACACGATCCATTCTAATTCATTCGTAGGATCCATTCTAATTCATTCGTACAATCTATTCTATTTCATTCGTACGATACATTCTTACTCATTCGTATGATCCATTCTAATTCATTCGGACGAATGTATCCATTCTAATTTATTCATATGATCCATTCTAATTCATTCGTACGATCCATTCTAATTCATTCGTACGATCCATTCTAATTCATTCGTCCGATCCATTCTAATTCATTCGCACGAATGTACCCATTCTAATTCATTCGTACGATCCATTCTAATTCATTCGTACGATCCATTCTTATTCATTCATAAGATCCATTCTAATTCATTCATACGATCCATTCTAATTCATTCGTACGATCCATTCTAATTCATTCGCACGAATGTATCCATTCTAGTTCATTCGTACGATCCATTCTAATTCATTCATACAATCCATTCTAATTCATTCGGACGAATGTATCCATTATAATTCATTCGTACGATCAGTTCTAATTCATTCACAAAATCTATTCTAATTCATTCATACGATCCATTCTAATTCATTCACAAGAATGTATCCATTCTAATTCATTCATACGATCCATTCTAATTCATTCGTACGATCCATTCTAATTCACTCATACGATCCATTTTAATACATTCATACGATCCATTCTAATTCATTTGCACGAATATATCCATTCTAATTCATTCGTACGATCCATTCTAATTCCTTCGTACTATCCATTCTAATTCATTCGTACGATCTATTCAAATTCATTCGTACGATCCATTCTAATTCCTTCGTACGATCCATTCTAATTCCTTCGTACGATCCATTCTAATTCATTCGTACGATCCATTCTAATTCATTCATACAATCCATTCTAATTCTTTCACACAATTCATTCTAATTCATTCGTACGATCCATTCTAATTCATTCGTGCAATCCATTCTATTTCATTCGTACGATCCATTCTTACTCATTCGTACGATCCATTCTAATTCATTCACACGAATGTATCCTTTCTTACGAATGAATTAGAATAGATTGTACGAATGAATTAGAATGGATCGTACGAATGAATTAGAATGGATCGTACGAAGGAATTAGAATGGATCCTACGAATGAATTAGAATGGATCGTACGAATTAATTAGAATAGATCGTACGAATGAATTAGAATGGATCGTACGAAGGAATTAGAATGGATCGTACGAATGAATTAGACTGGATCGTACGAATGAATTTGAATGGATACATTTGTGCGAATGAATCTAAATGGATTGTATGAATGAATTAAAATGGATCGTACGAATGAATTAGAATGGATCGTACGAATGAATTAGAATAGCTCATACGAATGAATTAGAATGAATCGTATGAATGAATTAGAATGGTTACATTCGTGCGAATGAATTAGAATAGATCGTACGAATGAATTAGAATGGATCGTACAAATAAATTAGAATGGATCGTGGGAATGAATTAGAATGGATCCACCGAATGAGTTAGAATGGATCATACGAATGAATTAGAATGGATTGTACGAATGAATTAGAATGGATTTGTGCGAATGAATTAGAATGGATCGTATGAATGAATAAGAATGGATCGTACGAATGAATTAGAATGGATTGTGTGAATGAATTAGCATGAATCGTACGATTGTATTAGAATGGATCGTACGAATGAATTTGAATGAATCGTACGATCCATTCTAATTCAATCATCCAATCCATTCTAATTCATTCGCATGAATGTATCCATTCTAATTCATTCGTACAATCCATTCTATTTCATTCGTACGATCCATTCTTACTCATTCGTATGATCCATTCTAATTCATTTGTATGATCCATTCTAATTCATTCGTACAATCCATTGTAATTCATTCGTACGATCCATTATAATTCATTCGCACGATCCATTCTAATTCATTCATACGATCCATTCTAATTCATTCATACGATCCATTCTAATTCATTCCTACAATCCATTCTAATTCATTCGCCCGATCCATTCTAATTCATTCATACGATCCATTCTATTCGAATGGATCATGCGATCCATTCGAATTCATTCGCACGATCCATTCTAATTCATTCATACGATCCATTCTAATTCATTCATACAATGCATTCTAATTCTTTCACACGATCCATTCTAATTCATTTGTACGATCCATTCTAATTCATTCGTACAATCCATTCTATTTCATTTGTACGATCCATTCTTACTCATTCGTATGATCTATTATAATTCATTCGTACGATCCATTCTAATTCATTTGTACAATCCATTCTAATTCATTCGTACAATCCATTCTATTTCATTCGTACGATCCATTCTTACTCATTCGTATGATCCATTATAATTCATTCGCACGAATGTATCCATTCTAATTCACTCATACAATCCATTCTAATTCATTCCGTAAGATCCATTCTAATTCATTCGTACGATCGTACGAATGAATTAGAATGGATCGTACGGATGAATTAGAATAGATTGTGCGAATGAATTAGAATGGATCGTACGAATGAATTAGAATGGATCGTACGAATGAATTAGAATGGATCATACGAATGAGTAAGAATGGATCGTACGAATGAATAAGAATGGATCGTACGAATGAATTAGAATGGATCATACGAATAAATTAGAATGGATACATTCGTCCGAATGAATTAGAATGGATCATACGAATGAGTAAAATGGATCGTACGAATGAAATAGAATAGATTGTACGAATGAATTAGAATGGATCCTACGAATGAATTAGAATGGATCGTGTGAAAGAATTAGAATGGATTGTATGAATGAATTAGAATGGATCGTATGAATGAATTAGAATGGGTCGTGTGAATGAATTCGAATGGATCGTACGAATTCATTCTAATTCATTCATACAATCCATTCTAATTCTTTCACACGATCCATTCTAATTGATTCGTACGTTCCATTCTAATTCATTAGCACGATCCATGCTAATTCATGCGTTCGATCAAATCTAATTCATTAGCACGATCCATTCTAATTCCTTCGTACAATCCATTCTAATTCATTCGCACGATCCATTCTAATTCATTCATAGGATCCATTCTAATTCATTCATACGATCTATTCTAATTCTTTCGCACGAATGTATCCATTCTAATTCATTCGCACGAATGTATCCATTCTAATTCATTCGTACGATCCATTCTAATTCATTCGCACGATCCATTCTAATTCATTCATACGGTCAATTCTAATTCATTCGCACGAATGTATCCATTCTAATTCATTCGTACGATCCATTCTAATTCATTCGTAGGATCCATTCTAATTCATTCATACAATCCATTCTAATTCATTCGCACGAATGTATCCATTCTAATTCATTCGTACGATCAGTTCTAATTCATTCACAAAATCTATTCTAATTCATTCATACGATCCATTCTAATTCATTCACACGAATGTATCCATTATAATTCATTCATACGATCCATTCTAATTCATTCGTACGATCCATTCTAATTCACTCATACGATCCATTCTAATACATTCATACGATCCATTCTAATTCATTTGCACGAATATATCCATTCTAATTCATTCGTACGATCCATTCTAATTCCTTCGTACGATCCATTCTAATTCATTCGTACGATCTATTCTATTTCATTCGTACGATCCATTCTTACTCATTCGTACGATCCATTCTAATTCATTCGTCCGATCCATTCTAATTCATTCGCACGAATGTATCCATTCTAATTCATTCTTTCGATCAATTCTAATTCATTAGCATGATCCATTCTAATTCATTCGTACGATCCATTCTAATTCATTCGCACGATCCATTCTAATTCATTCATAGGATCCATTCTAATTCATTCGTACGATCCATTCTAATTCATTCGCACGAATGCATCCATTCTAATTCATTCATACGATCCATTCTACTTCATTCGTACTAACCGTTCTAATTCACTCATACGATCCATTCTAATTCATTCATACGATCCATTCTAATTCATTTGCATGAATATATCCATTCTAATTTATTCGTACGATCCATTCTAATTCCTTCGTACGATCCATTCTAATTCCTTCGTACGATCCATTCTAATTCCTTCGTATGATCCATTCTATTTCATTCGTATGATCCATTCTAATTCCTTCGTACGATCCATTCTAATTCCTTTGTATCTATTCTAATTCACTCATACGATCCATTCTAATTCATTCGTACGATCCATTCTAATTCATTCATACAATCCATTCTAATTCATTCGCACGAATGTATCCATTCTAATCCATTCGTACGATCCATTCTAATCCATTCATATGATTTATTCTAATTCATTCGCATGAATGTAACCATTCTAATTCATTCATTTGATCCATTCTAATTCATTCGTACGATCCATTCTAATTCATTCGTCCGATCCATTCTAATTCATTCGCACGAATGTATCCATTCTAAACCATTCATACGATCCATTCTAATTTATTCGTACGATCCATTCTAATTCATTCATAAGATCCATTCTAATTCATTCGTACGATCCATTCTAATTCATTCGTACGATCCATTCTAATTCATTCGTAAGATCCATTCTAATTCATTCGTACGATCCATTCTAATTCATTCGTACGATCGATTCTAATTCATTCGCACGAATGTATCCATTCTAGTTCATTCGTACGATCCATTCTAATTCATTCTAATTCATTCGTACGATCCATTCTATTTCATTCGTACGATCCATTCTAACTCATTCGTATGATCCATTCTAATTCATTCGTACGATCCATTCTAATTCATTCGTACGATCCATTCTAATTCATTTGTACGATCCATTCTAATTTATTCGCACGAATGTATCCATTCTAGTTCATTCGTACGATCCATTCTAATTCATTCGTACGATCCATTCTAATTCATTTGCACGATCCATTCTAATTCATTCGTACGATCCATTCTAATTCATTCATACGATCCATTCTAATTCATTCGTACGATCCATTCTAATTCATTCGTACAATCTATTCTAATTCATTCGTACGAATGGATTCATTCGTGTGAATGAATTAGAATGGATCGTACGAATGAGTAAGAATGGATCGTACGAATGAAATTGAATGGATTGCACGAATGAATTAGAATGGATCGTACGAATGAATTAGAATGGATCGTGTGAAAGAATTAGAATGGATTGTATGAATGAATTAGAATGGATCGTATGAAGGAATTAGAATGGATCGTACGAATGAATTAGAATGGATCGTACGAATGAATTAGAATAGATCGTACGAATGAATTAGAATGGATCGTACGAATGAATTAGAATGGATCGTGTGAAAGAATTAGAATGGATCGTACGAATGAATTAGAATGGATCGTGCGAATGAATTAGAATGGATCGTACGAATGAATTAGAATGGATCGTGCGAATGAATTAGAATGGATCGTACGAATGAATTAGAATGGATCGTGCTAATGAATTAGAATTGATCGAACGAATGAATTAGCATGGATCGTGCATTCGTACGATCCATTCTAATTCATTCGTAAGATCCATTCTAATTCATTCGTACGATCCATTCTAATTCATTCGTACGATCCATTCTAATACATTCGTACGATTCATGCTAATTCATTCGCACGATCCATTCTAATTCATTCGTACGATCCATTCTTATTCATTCATACGATCCATTCTAATTCATTCGCACAATCCATTCTAATTCATTCGTACAATCCATTCTAATTCATTCGTATGATCCATTCTAATTCATTTGTACGATCCATTCTAATTCATTCGCACGATCCATTCTAATTCATTCATACGATCCATTCTAATTCATTCATACGATCCATTCTAATTCATTCGTACAATCCATTCTAATTCATTCGCCCGATCCATTCTAATTCATTCATACGATCCATTCTATTCGAATGGATCATGCGATCCATTCGAATTCATTCGCACGATCCATTCTAATTCATTCATACGATCCATTCTAATTCATTCATACAATGCATTCTAATTCTTTCACCCGATCCATTCTAATTCATTCGTACGATCCATTCTAATTCATTCGTACAATCCATTCTATTTCATTTGTACGATCCATTCTTACTCATTCGTATGATCCATTCTAATTCATTCGTACGATCCATTCTAATTCATTTGTACGATCCATTCTAATTCATTCGTACAATCCATTCTATTTCATTCGTACGATCCATTCTTACTCATTCGTATGATCCATTCTAATTCATTCGCACGAATGTATCCATTCTAATTCATTCATACAATCCATTCTAATTCATTCCGTACGATCCATTCTAATTCACTCGTACGATCGTACGAATGAATTAGAATGGATCGTACGAATGAATTAGAATAGATTGTGCGAATGAATTAGAATGGATCGTACGAATGAATTAGAATGGATCGTACGAATGAATTAGAATGGATCATACGAATGAGTAAGAATGGATCATACGAATGAATTAGAATGGATCGTACGAATGAATTAGAATGGATCGTACGAATAAATTAGAATGGATACATTCGTCCGAATGAATTAGAATGGATCATATGAATGAGTAAGAATGGATCGTACGAATGAAATAGAATAGATCGTACGAATGAATTAGAATGGAATATACGAACGAATTAGAATGGATCGTACGAATGAATTAGAATGGATCGTATGAATGAATTAGAATGGATCGTACGAATGAATTAGAATGGATCGTGTGAATGAATTCGAATGGATCGTGCTAATGAATTATAACGGAATAGAATAGATTGTACGAATGAATTAGAATGGATCGTACGAAGGAATTAGAATGGATCGTACGAATGAATTAGAATGGATCGTACGAATAAATTAGAATGGATACATTCGTGCGAATGAATTAGAATGGATCATACGAATGAGTAAGAATGGATCGTACGAATGTATTAGAATAGATTGTACGAATGAATTAGAATGGATTAGACGAATGGATTAGAATGGATCGTGTGAAAGAATTAGAATGGATTGTATGAATGAATTAGAATGGATCGTATGAATGAATTAGAATGGATCTTGCGAATGAATTCGAATGGATCGTACGAATTCATTCTAATTAATTCGTACGATCCATTCTTACTCATTCGTATGATCCATTCTAATTCATTCGGACGAATGTATCCATTCTAATTTATTCGTACGATCCATTCTAATTCATTCGTACGATCCATTCTAATTCATTCGTACGATCCATTCTAATTCATTCATACGATCCATTCTAATTCATTCATACGATCCATTCTAATTCATTCGCACAAATGTATCCATTCTAATTAATTCGTACGAAGGAATTAGAATGGATCGTACGAATGAATTAGAATGGATCGTACGAATGAATTAGAATGGATCTTACGAATGAATTAGAATGGATCGTACGAATGAATTAGAATGGATATATTCGTGCAAATGAATTAGAATGGATCGTATGAATGTATTAGAATGGATCGTATGAGTGAATTAGAATGGATCGTACGAATGAATTAGAATGGATCGTATGAATGAATTAGAATGGTTACATTCGTGCGAATGAATTAGAAAAGATCGTACGAATGAATTAGAATGGATCGTACGAATAAATTAGAATGGATCGTGGGAATGAATTAGAATGGATCGTACGAATGAATTAGAATGGATCCACCGAATGAGTTAGAATAGATCATACGAATGATCCATTCTAATTCATTCATACGATCCATTCTAATTCATTTGCACGAATATATCCACTCTAATTCATTCGTACGATCCATTCTAATTCCTTCGTACGATCCATTCTCATTCCTTCGTACGATCCATTCTATTTCATTCGTATGATCCATTCTAATTCCTTCGTACGATCCATTCTAATTCCTTCGTATCCATTCTAATTCACTCATACGATCCATTCTAATTCATTCATACGATCTATTCTAATTCATTCATACAATCCATTCTAATTCTTTCACACGATCCATTATAATTCATTCGTACGATCCATTCTAATTCATTCGCACAATCCATTCTATTTCATTCGCACGATCCATTCTTACTCATTGGTACGATCCATTCTAATTCATTCGCACGAATGTATCCATTCTAATTCATTCGCACAAATGAATTAGAATGGATCGTACGAATGAATTAGAATGGATCGTGCGAATGAATTAGAATGGATCATACGAATGAATTAGAATGGATCATACGAATGAACTAGAATGGATACATTCGTGCGAATGATTTAGAATGGATCGTACGAATGAATTAGAATGGATCGTACGAATGAATTAGAATGGATCTTACGAATGAATTAGAATGGATCGTACGAATAAATTAGGATGGATCGTATGAATGGTTTAGAATGGATACATTCGTGCGAATCAATTAGAATGGATCGGACGAATGAATTAGAATGGATCGTACGAATGAATTAGAATGGATCAAATGAATGAATTAGAATGGTTACATTCATGCGAATGAATTAGAATGGATCGTACGAATGGATTAGAAAGGATCGTACGAATGAATTAGAATGGATACATTCGTGCGAATGAATTAGAATGGATCATACGAATGAGTAAGAATGGATAGTATGAATGAAATAGAATGGATTAGAATGGATTAGAATGGATCGTACGAATGAACTAGAATGGATACATTCGTGCGAATGAATTAGAATGGATCGTACGAATTAATTAGAATGGATCGTACAAATGAATTAGAATGGATCTTACGAATGAATTAGAATGGATCGTACGAATGAATTAGAATGGATCGTACGAATGAATTAGAATGGATACATTCGTGCGAATGAATTAGAATGGATCGGACGAATGAATTAGAATGGATCGTACGCTCGAATGTATCCATTCTAATCCATTCGTACGATCCATTCTAATCCATTCGTACGATCCATTCTAATTCATTCGCATGAATGTAACCATTCTAATTCATTCTTTTGATCCATTCTAATTCATTCGTACGATCCATTCTAATTCATTCATACGATCCATTCTAATTCATTCGTATGATCCATTCTAATTCATTCATACAATCCATTCTAATTCATTCTCACGATCCATTCTAATTCATTCATACGATCCATTCTAATTCATTCATACAATCCATTCTAATTCATTCATACGATCTATTCTAATTCTTTCGCACGAATGTATCCATTCTAATTCATTCGCACGAATGTATCCATTCTAATTCATTCTTACGATCCATTCTAATTCATTCGCACGATCCATTCTAATTCATTCGTACGATCAATTCTAATTCATTCGCACGAATGTATCCATTCTAATTCATTCGTACGATCCATTCTAATTCATTCATAGGATCCATTCTAATTCATTCATACAATCCATTCTAATTCATTCGCACGAATGTATCCATTCTAATTCATTCGTACGATCAGTTCTAATTCATTCACAAAATCTATTCTAATTCATTCATACGATCCATTCTAATTCATTCACACGAATATATCCATTCTAATTCATTCATACGATCCATTCTAATTCATTCGTACGATCCATTCTAATTCACTCATACGATCCATTCTAATACATTCATACGATCCATTCTAATTCATTTGCACAAATATATCCATTCTAATTCATTCATACGATCCATTCTAATTCCTTCGTACGATCCATTCTAATTCATTCGTACGATCTATTCTATTTCATTCGTACGATCCATTCTTATTCATTCGTCCGATCCATTCTAATTCATTCGTCCGATCCATTCTAATTCATTCGCACGAATGTATCCATTCTAATTCATTCGTACGATCCATTCTAATTCATTCGCACGATCCATTCTAATTCATTCGTATGATCCATTCTAATTTATTCACACGATCCATTCTAATTCATTCGTACGATCCATTCTAATTCATGCGCACGATCCATTCTAATTCATTCGTACGATCCATTCTAATTCATTCATACGATCCATTCTAATTCATTCGTACGATCCATTCTAATTCATTCGCACAAATGTATCCATTCTAATTCATTCGTACGATCCATTCTAATTCATTCGCACGATCCATTCTAATTCATTCGTACGATCCATTCTAATTCATTCGTACGATCCATTCTAATTCATTCGTATGATCCATTCTAATTAATTCGTATGATCCAATCTAATTCATTCGTATATTCCATTCTAATTCATTCGCACGATCCATTCATTCGTACGATCCATTCTAATTCAGGATCGTACGAATGAATTAGAATGGATACATTCATGCGAATGAATTAGAATTGATCGTACGAATGAATTAGAATGGATCGTGCGAATCAATTAGAATGGATCGTACGAATGAATTAGAATGGATCGTACGAATGAACTAGAATGGATACATTTGTGTGAATGAATTAGAATGGATCGTACGAATGAATTAGAATGGATCGTACGAATGAATTAGAATGGATCTTACGAATGAATTAGAATGGATCGTACAAATGAATTAGAATGGATCGTACGAATGAATTAAAATGGATACATTCGTGCGAATGAATTAGAATGGATCGGACGAATGAATTAGAATGGATCGTACGAATGAATTAGAATGGATCAAATGAATGAATTAGAATGGATCGTACGAATGAATTAGAATGCATCGTACGAAAGAATTAGAATGGATATATTCATGCGAATGAATTAGAATGGATCGTACGAATGAATTAGACTGGATCGTACGAATAAATTTGAATGGATACATTTGTGCGAATGAATCTAAATGGATTGTATGAATGAATTACAATGGATCGTACGAATGAATTAGAATGGATCGTACGAATGAATTAGAATGGATCGTGCGAATGAATTAGAATGGATCGTACGAATGAATTAGAATGGATCATACGAATGAACTAGAATGGATACATTCGTGCGAATGATTTAGAATGGATCGTACGAATGAATTAGAATGGATCGTACGAATGAATTAGAATGGATCTTACGAATGAATTAGAATGGATCGTACGAATAAATTAGGATGGATCGTATGAATGGTTTAGAATGGATACATTCGTGCGAATGAATTAGAATGGATCGGACGAATGAATTAGAATGGATCGTACGAATGAATTAGAATGGATCAAATGAATGAATTAGAATGGTTACATTCATGCGAATGAATTAGAATGGATCGTACGAATGGGTTACAATGGATCGTACGAATGAATTAGAATGGATACATTCGTGCGAATGAATTAGAATGGATCATACGAATGAGTAAGAATGGATAGTATGAATGAAATAGAATGGATTAGAATGGATTAGAATGGATCGTACGAATGAACTAGAATGGATACATTCGTGCGAATGAATTAGAATGGATCGTACGAATTAATTAGAATGGATCGTACGAATGAATTAGAATGGATCTTACGAATGAATTAGAATGGATCGTACGAATGAATTAGAATGGATCGTACGAATGAATTAGAATGGATACATTCGTGCGAATGAATTAGAATGGATCGGACGAATGAATTAGAATGGATCGTACGCTCGAATGTATCCATTCTAATCCATTCGTACGATCCATTCTAATCCATTCGTACGATCCATTCTAATTCATTCGCATGAATGTAACCATTCTAATTCATTCTTTTGATCCATTCTAATTCATTCGTACGATCCATTCTAATTCATTCATACGATCCATTCTAATTCATTCGTATGATCCATTCTAATTCATTCATACAATCCATTCTAATTCATTCTCACGATCCATTCTAATTCATTCATACGATCCATTCTAATTCATTCATACAATCCATTCTAATTCATTCATACGATCTATTCTAATTCTTTCGCACGAATGTATCCATTCTAATTCATTCGCACGAATGTATCCATTCTAATTCATTCTTACGATCCATTCTAATTCATTCGCACGATCCATTCTAATTCATTCGTACGATCAATTCTAATTCATTCGCACGAATGTATCCATTCTAATTCATTCGTACGATCCATTCTAATTCATTCATAGGATCCATTCTAATTCATTCATACAATCCATTCTAATTCATTCGCACGAATGTATCCATTCTAATTCATTCGTACGATCAGTTCTAATTCCTTCACAAAATCTATTCTAATTCATTCATACGATCCATTCTAATTCATTCACACGAATATATCCATTCTAATTCATTCATACGATCCATTCTAATTCATTCGTACGATCCATTCTAATTCACTCATACGATCCATTCTAATACATTCATACGATCCATTCTAATTCATTTGCACGAATATATCCATTCTAATTCATTCGTACGATCCATTCTAATTCCTTCGTACGATCCATTCTAATTCATTCGTACGATCTATTCTATTTCATTCGTACGATCCATTCTTATTCATTCGTACGATCCATTCTAATTCATTCGTCCGATCCATTCTAATTCATTCGCACGAATATATCCATTCTAATTCATTCGTACGATCCATTCTAATTTATTCGCACGATCCATTCTAATTCATTCGTATGATCCATTCTAATTTATTCACACGATCCATTCTAATTCATTCGTACGATCCATTCTAATTCATGCGCACGATCCATTCTAATTCATTCGTACGATCCATTCTAATTCATTCATACGATCCATTCTAATTCATTCGTACGATCCATTCTAATTCATTCGCACAAATGTATCCATTCTAATTCATTCGTACGATCCATTCTAATTCATTCGCACGATCCATTCTAATTCATTCGTACGATCCATTCTAATTCATTCGTACGATCCATTCTAATTCATTCGTATGATCCATTCTAATTAATTCATATGATCCAATCTAATTCATTCGTATATTCCATTCTAATTCATTCGCACGATCCATTCATTCGTACGATCCATTCTAATTCAGGATCGTACGAATGAATTAGAATGGATACATTCATGCGAATGAATTAGAATTGATCGTACGAATGAATTAGAATGGATCGTGCGAATGAATTAGAATGGATCGTACGAATGAATTAGAATGGATCGTACGAATGAACTAGAATGGATACATTCGTGCGAATGAATTAGAATGGATCATACGAATGAATTAGAATGGATCGTACGAATGAATTAGAATGGATCTTACGAATGAATTAGAATGGATCGTACGAATGAATTAGAATGGATCGTACGAATGAATTAAAATGGATACATTCGTGCGAATGAATTAGAATGGATCGGACGAATGAATTAGAATGGATCGTATGAATGAATTAGAATGGATCAAATGAATGAATTAGAATGGATCGTACGAATGAATTAGAACGCATCGTACGAAAGAATTAGAATGGATATATTCGTGCGAATGAATTAGAATGGATCGTACGAATGAATTAGACTGGATCGTACGAATGAATTTGAATGGATACATTTGTGCGAATGAATCTAAATGGATTGTATGAATGAATTACAATGGATCGTACGAATGAATTAGAATGGATCGTACGAATGAATTAGAATAGCTCATACGAATGAATTAGAATGAATCGTATGAATGAATTAGAATGGTTACATTCGTGCGAATGAATTAGAATAGATCGTACGAATGAATTAGAATGGATCGTACGAATAAATTAGAATGGATCGTGGTAATGAATTAGAATGGATCGTACGAATGAATTAGAATGGATCCACCGAATGAGTTAGAATGGATCATACGAATAAATTAGAATGGATTGTACGAATGAATTAGAATGGATTGTGCGAATGAATTAGAATGGATCATATGAATGAATAAGAATGGATCGTACGAATGAATTAGAATGGATCGTGCGAATGAATTAGCATGAATCGTACGAATGTAATAGAATGGATCGTACGAATGAATTAGAATGAGTCGTACGATCCATTCTAATTCATTCGTACGATCCATTCTAATTCCTTCGCACGAATGTATCCATTCTAGTTCATTCGTACGATCCATTCTAGTTCATTCGTATGATCCATTCTAATTCATTCGTATGATCCATTCTAATTAATTCCTATGATCCATTCTAATTCATTCGTACGATCCATTCTAATTCATTCATAAAATCCATTCTAATTCATTCGCACGAATGTATCCATTCTAATTAATTCGTACGATCCATTCTAATTCATTCGTATGATCCATTCTTATTCATTCGCACAATCCAGTCTAATGGATTCGCACGATCCATTCTAATTCATTCGCACGAATGTATCCATTCTAATTCATACGATCGTGTGAATGAATTAGAATGGTTACATTCGTGCGAATGAATTAGAATGGATCGTACGAATGGATTAGAATGGATCGTACGAATGGATTAGAATAGATATATTCGTGCGAATGAATTAGAATGGATTGTATGAATGAATTAGAATGGATCGTATGATCCATTCGAATTCATTCGTACGATCCATTCTAATTCATTTGTACGATCCATTCTAATTCATTCGTACGAATGTATCCATTCTAATTCATTTGCACGATCCATTCTAATTCATTCCTATGATCTATTCTAATTCATTCGTACGATCCATTCTAATTCATTCTAATTCATTCGTACGATCCATCCTACGATCCATTCTAATTCATTCGTATATTCCATTCTAATTCATTTGCACGATCCATGCTAATGAATTAGAATGGATCGTACGATCCAATCTAATTCATTCATACGATCCATTCTTACTCATTCGTATGATCCATTCTAATTCAATCGTACGATCCATTCTAATTCATTCGTACGATCCATTCTAATTCCTTCGTACGATCCATTCTAATTCATTCGTACGATCCATTCTAATTCATTCGTACGATCCATTCTAATTCCTTCGTACGATCCATTCTAATTCATTCGTACGATCCATTCTAATTCATTCGCGCAATCTATTCTAATTCATTCGTACGATCCATTCTAATTCATTTGTACGATCCATTCTAATTCATTCATACAATCCATTCTAATTTATTCGCACGAATGTATCCATTCTAATTCAATCGTACGATCCATTCTAATTCATTCGCACAATCTATTCTAATTCATTCATACGATCCATTCTAATTCATTCGCACGAATGTATCCATTCTAATTCATTCATACGATCCATTCTACTTCATTCGTAATATCCGTTCTAATTCACTCACACGATCCATTCTAATTCATTCATACGATCCATTCTAATTCATTTGCACGAATATATCCATTCTAATTCCTTCGTACGATCCATTCTATTTCCTTCGTACGATCCATTCTAATTCCTTCGTACGATCCATTCTATTTCATTCGTATGATCCATTCTAATTCGTTCGTACGATCCATTCTAATTCCTTCGTATCCATTCTAATTCACTCATAAGATCCATTCTAATTCATTCGTACGATCCATTCTAATTCATTCATACAATCCATTCTAATTCATTCGCACGAATGTATCCATTCTAATTCATTCGTACGATCAGTTCTAATTCATTCACCAAATCGATTCTAATTCATTCATACGATCCATTCTAATTCATTCACACAAATGTATCCATTCTAATTCCTTCATACGATCCATTCTAATTCATTCGTACGATCCATTCTAATTCACTCATACGATCCATTCTAATACATTCATACGATCCATTCTAATTCATTTGCACGAATATATCCATTCTAATTCATTCGTACGATCCATTCTAATTCATTCATACGATCCATTCTAATTCATTTGCATGAATATATCTATTCTAATTCATTCGTACGATCCATTCTAATTCCTTCGTACGATCCATTCTAATTCGTTCGTACGATCCATTCTAATTCATTCGTACGATCCATTCTAATTCATTAATATGATCCATTCTAATTCATTCGTACGATCCATTCTAATTCATTCGTACGATCCATTCTAATTCATTCGCACGATCCATTCTAATTCATTCGCACGAATGTATCCATTCTAATTCATTCGTACGATCCAGTCTAATTCATTCGTACGATCTATTCTAATTCATTCATTTGATCCATTCTAATTCATTCGTATGATCCATTCTAATTCATTCGTCCAATCCATTCTAATTCATTCGCACGAATGTATCCATTCTAATTCATTCGTACGATCCATTCTAATTCATTCGTAAGATCCATTCTAATTCATTCGTACGATCCATTCTAATTCATTCGTACGATCCATTCTAATTCATTCGCACGAATGTATCCATTCTAGTTCATTTGTACGATCCATTCTAATTCATTCGTACGATCCATTCTAATTCATTCGCACGATCCATTCTAATTCATTCGTACGATCAATTCTAATTCATTCACACGAATGTATCCATTCTAATTCATTCGTACGATCCTGAATTAGAATGGATCGTACGAATGAATTAGAATGGATACCTTTGTGCATATGAATTAGAAAGGATCGTATGAATGAAATAGAATGGATCATATTAATGAATTAGAATGGATCGTGCGAATCAATTAGACTGGATCATGCGAATGAATAAGAATAGATCATACGAATGAATTAGAATGGATCGTACGAATTAATTAGAATGGATACATTCGTGCGAATGAATTAGAATGGATTGTATGAATGAATTAGAATGGATCGTACGAATGAATTAGAATGGATCGTATGAATGAATTAGAATGGATCGTATGAGTGAATTAGAACGGATAGTACGAATGAAGTAGAATGGATCGTATGAATGAATTAGAATGGATACATTCGTGCGAATGAATTAGAATGGATCGTATGAAAGAATTAGAATAGATTGTGCGAATGAATTAGAATGGATCGTACGAATGAATTAGAATGGATCGTACGAATGAATTAGAATGGATCTTACGAATGAATTAGAATGGATCGTATGAATGAGTAAGAATGGATCGTACGAATGAAATAGAATAGATTGTACGAATAAATTAGAATGGATTCATACGAATGAATTAGAATGGATACATTCTTGCGAATGAATTAGAATGGATCGTACGAATGAATTAGAATGGATCGTACGAATAAATTAGAATAGATTGCGCGAATGAATTAGAATGGATCGTGCGAATGAAATAGAATGGATACAAATGAATTAGAATGGATCATACGAATGAATTAGAATGACGATCCATTCTTACTCATTCGTATGATCCATTCTAATTTATTCGCACGAATGTATCCATTCTAATTCATTCGTATGTCTAATTCATTCGTACGGTCCATTCTAATTCATTCGCACAATCCATTCTATTTCATTTGTACGATCCATTCTAATTCATTCGTACGATCCATTCTATTTCATTCGTACGATCCATTCTTACTCATTCATACGATCCATTCTAATTCATTCGTAAGATCCATCTAATTCATTCGTACGATCCATTCTAATTCATTCGTACGATCCATTCGATTGTGCGAATGAATTAGAATGGACCGTACGAATGAATTAGAATGGATCGTATGAATGAATTAGAATGGATACATTCGTGCGAATGAATTAGAATGGATCGGACGAATGAATTAGAATGGATCGTACGAATGAATTAGAATGGATTGTATGAATGAATTAAAATGGATCGTACGAATGAATTAGAATGGATCGTGCGTATGAATTAGAATGGATCGTACGAATGAATTAGAATGGATCGTGTGAAAGAATTAGAATGGATCGTACGAATGAATTAGAATGGATCGTGCGAATGAATTAGAATGGATCGTATGAATGAATTAGAATAGATTTTGTGAATGAATTAGAAATGATCGTACGAATGAATTAGAATGGATCGTACGAATGAATTAGAATGGATACATTTGTGCGAATGAATTAGAATGGATTGTACGAGTGAATTAGAATGGATCGTATGAATGAATTAGAATGGATACATTCGTGCGAATGAATTAGAATGGATCGTGCGAATCCATTAGACTGGATCGTGCGAATGAATAAGAATAGATCGTACGAATGAATTAGAATGGACCGTACGAATTAATTAGAATGGATACATTCATGCGAATGAATTAGAATGGATTGTATGAATGAATTAGAATGGATCGTACGAATGAATTAGAATGGATCATACGAATTAATTAGAATGGATCATACGAATGAATTAGAATGGATCGTACGAATGAATTAGAATGGATCGTACGAATAAACTAGAATGGATCGTACGAATAAATTAGAATGGATACATTCGTCCGAATGAATTAGAATGGATCATACGAATGAGTAAGAATGGATCGTACGAATGAAATAGAATAGATTGTACGAATGAATTAGAATGGATCCTACGAATGAATTAGAATAGATCGTGTGAAAGAATTAGAATGGATTGTATCAATGAATTAGAATGAATTCGTACGATCCATTCGAATTCATTCGCACGATCCATTCTAATTCATTCATACGATCCATTCTAATTCATTCATACAATCCATTCTAATTCTTTCACACGATCCATTCTAATTCATTCGTAGGATCCATTCTAATTCATTCGTACAATCTATTCTATTTCATTTGTACGATCCATTCTTGCTCATTCGTATGATCCATTCTAATTCGTTCGGATGATTGTATCCATTCTAATTTATTCGTACGATCCATTCTAATTCATTCGTACGATCCATTCTAATTCATTCGTACGATCCATTCTAATTCTCTCATCCGATCCATTCTAATTCATTCGCACGAATGTATCCATTCTAATTCATTCGTACGGTCCATTCTAATTCATTCGTACAATCTATTCTATTTCATTCGTACGATCCATTCTTACTCATTCGTATGATCCATTCTAATTCATTCGGACGAATGTATCCATTCTAATTAATTCGTACGATCCATTCTAATTCATTCGTACGATCCATTCTAATTCATTCATACAATCCATTCTAATTCTTTCATACAATCCATTCTAATTCTTTCGTGTCACACGATCCATTCTAATTCATTCGTACGTTCCATTCTAATTCCTTAGCACGATCCATGCTAATTCATTCGTTCGATCAATTCTAATTCATTAGCACGATCCATTCTAATTCATTCGTACGATCCATTCTAATTCATTCGCACGATCCATTCTAATTCATTCATACAATCCATTCTAATTCATTCATACAATCCATTCTAATTCTTTCACACGATACATAAATTCATTCGTAGGATCCATTCTAATTCATTCGTACAATCTATTCTATTTTATTCGTACGATCCATTCTTACTCATTCGTATGATCCATTCTAATTCATTCGGACGAATGTATCCATTCTAATTTATTCGTACGATCCATATTAATTCATTTGTACGATCCATTCTATTTCATTCGTACGATCCATTCTTACTCATTCGTACGATCCATTCGAACTCATTCGCACGATCCACTCTAATTCATTCATACGATCCATTCTAATTCATTCATACAATCCATTCTAATTCTTTCACACGATCCATTCTAATTCATTCGTAGGATCCATTCTAATTCATTCATACAATCTATTCTATTTCATTCGTACGATCCATTCTTACTCATTCGTATGATCCATTCTAATTCATTCGGACGAATGTATCCATTCTAATTTATTCGTACGATCCATTCTAATTCATTCATACGATCCATTCTAATTCATTCGTACGATCCATTCTAATTCATTCGTATGATCCATACTAATTAATTCGTATGATCCATTCTAATTCATTCGTACGATCCATTCTAATTCATTCATACAATCCATTCTAATTCATTCGCACGAATGTATCCATTCTAATTCATTCGCACGAATGTATCCATTCTAATTAATTCCTACGATCCATTCTAATTCATTCGTATGATCCATTCTAATTCATTCGTACGATCCATTCTAATTCATTCGCACGATCTGTTCTTATTCATTCGCACAATCCATTCTAAACCATTCATACGATCCATTCTAATTTATTCGTACAATCCATTCTATTTCATTCGTAAGATCCATTCTAATTCATTCGTACGAGCCATTCTAATTCATTCGTACGATCCATTCAAATTCATTCGTACGATCCATTCTAATTCATTCGCACGATCCATTCTAATTCATTCGTACGATCCATTCTAATTCATTCGCACGAATGTATCCATTCTAATTCATTCGTACATACGATCCATTCTAATTCATTCGCACGAATGTATCCATTCTAATTCATTCGTACATACGATCCATTCTAATTCATTCGTACGATCCATTCTAATTCATTCGCATGATCTGTTCTTATTCATTCGCACAATCCATTCTAATTCATTCGCACGAATGTATCAATTCTAGTTCATTCGTACGATCCATTCTAATTCATATGCACAAAGGTATCCATTCTAATTCATTCGTACGATCCATTCTAATTTAGGATCGTACGAATGAATTAGAATGGATACATTCGTGCGAATGAATTAGAATGGATCATACGAATGAGTAAGAATGGATCGTACAAATGAAATAGAATAGATTGTACGAATGAATTAGAATGGATCCTAAGAATGAATTAGAATGGATCGTGTGAAAGAATTAGAATGGATTGTATCAATGAATTAGAATGGATCGTACGAATGAATTAGAATGGATACATTCGTGCGAATGAATTAGAATTGATCGTATGAATGAATTAGAATGGATCGTGCGAATGAATTAGAATGGATCGTACGAATGAATTAGAATGGATCGTACGAATGAACTAGAATGGATACATTCATGCGAATGAATTAGAATGGATCGTACGAATGAATTAGAATGGATCGTACGAATGAATTAGAATGGATCTTACGAATGAATTAGAATGGATCGTACGAATGAATTAGAATGGATCGTATGAATGAATTAGAATGGATACATTCGTGCGAATGAATTAGAATGGATTGGACGAATGAATTAGAATGGATCGTACGAATGAATTAGAATGGATCGTACGAATGAATTAGAATGGATCATACGAATGAGTAAGAATGTATCGTACGAATGAAATAGAATGGATCGTACGAATAAACTAGAATGGATACATTCGTGCGAATGAATTAGAATGGATCGTACGAATGAATTAGAATGGATCGTACGAATGAATTAGAATGGATCGTACGAATGAATTAGAATGGATCTTATGAATGAAATAGAATGGATCGTACGAATGAATTAGAATAGATACATTCGTGCGAATGAATTAGAATAGATCGGACGAATGAATTAGAATGGATCGTATGAATGAATTAGAATGGATCATACGAATGAATTAGAATGGATCATACGAATAAATTAGAATGGATACATTCGTCCGAATGAATTAGAATGGATCATACAAATGAATTAGAATGGATCGTACGAATGAATTAGAATGGATCATATTAATGAATTAGAATGGATTGTACGAATGAATTAGAATGGAAACATTCGTGCGAATGAATTAGAATGGATCGTGCACGAATGTATCCATTCTAATTCATTCATACGATCCATTCTGCACAAAGGTATCCATTCTAATCCATTCGTAGGATCCATTCTAATCCATTCGCACGATCCATTCTAATTCATTCGTACGATCCATTCTAATTCATTCGCTCGAATGTATCCATTCTAATCCATTCGTACGATCCATTCTAATCCATTCTTACGATCCATTCATATTCATTCGCATGAATGTAACCATTCTAATTCATTCATTTGATCCACTCTAATTCATTCGTACGATCCATTCTAATTCATTCGTCCGATCCATTCTAATTCATTCGCACGAATGTATCCATTCTAATTCATTCGTATTATCCATTCTAATTCATTCGTACGATCCATTCTAATTCATTCGTAAGATCCATTCTAATTCATTCGTACGATCCATTCTAATTCATTCGTACGATCCATTCTAATTCATTCGCACGAATGTATCCATTCTAGTTCATTCGTACGATCCATTCTAATCCATTCGTACGATCCATTCTAATTCATTCGCATGAATGTAACCATTCTAATTCATTCATTTGATCCATTCTAATTCATTCGTACGATCCATTCTAATTCATTCGTCTGATCCATTCTAATTCATTCGCACGAATGTATCCATTCTAATTCATTCGCACGATCCATTCTAATTCATTCGTACGATCCATTCTAATTCATTCGTACGATCCATTCTAATTCATTCGTAGGATCCATTCTAATTCATTCGTACAATCTATTCTATTTCATTCGTACGATCCATTCTTACTCATTCGTATGATCCATTCTAATTCATTCGGACGAATGTATCCATTCTAATTTATTCGTATGATCCATTCTAATTCATTTGTACGATCCATTCTTACTCATTCGTACGATCCATTCTAATTCCTTCGTACTATCCATTCTAATTCCTTCGTACGATCCATTCTAATTCATTCGCACGATCCATTCTAATTCTTTCATACAATCCATTCTAATTCTTTCGTGCGAATGAATTAGAATGGATACCTTTTTGCATATGAATTAGAATGGATCGTACGAATGAATTAGAATGGATCATATTAATGAATTAGAATGGATCGTACGAATGAATTAGAATGGATACATTCGTGCGAACGAATTAGAATGGATCGTGCGAATCAATTAGACTGGATCGTGCGAATGAATAAGAATAGATCATACGAATGAATTAGAATGGATCGTACGAATTAATTAGAATGGATACATTCGTGTGAATGAATTAGAATGGATTGTATGAATGAATTAGAATGGATCGTACGAATGAATTAGAATGGATCATACGAATTAATTAGAATGGATCATACGAATGAATTAGAATGGATCGTACGAATGAATTAGAATGGATCGTACGAATGAATTAGAATGGATCGTGAGAATGAATTAGAATGGATCGTACGAATGAATTAGAAAGGATACATTTGTGCGAATGAATTAGAATGGATCGTACGAATGAATTAGAATGGATCGTATGAATAAATTAGAATGGATCGTACGAATGAATTACAATGGATTGTGCGAATGAATTAGAATGGATCGTACGAATGAATTAGAATGGATCATGTGAAAGAATTAGAATGTATCGAACGAATGAATTAGAATGGATCGTGCGAATGAATTAGAATGGATCGTATGAATGAATTAGAATAGATTTTGTGAGTGAATTAGAACTTATCGTACGAATGAATTAGAATGGATCGTACGAATGAATTAGAATGGATACATTTATGCGGATGAATTAGAATGGATCGTACGAATGAATTAGAATGGATCGTATGAATGAATTAGAATGGATACATTCGTGCGAATGAATTAGAATGGATCGTGCGAATCCATTAGACTGGATCGTGCGAATGAATAAGAATGGATCATACGAATGAATTAGAATGGATCGTATGAATTAATTAGAATGGATACATTCGTGCGAATTTATTAGAATGGATTGTATGAATGAATTAGAATGGATCGTACGAATGAATTAGAATGGATCATACGAATGAATTAGAATAGATCGTACGAATGAATTAGAATGGATCGTACGAATGAACTAGAATGGATCGTACGAATGAAATAGAATAGATTGTACAAATGAATTAGAATGGATTCGTACGAATGAATTAGAATGGATACATTCGTGCTAATGAATTAGAATGGATACATTCGTGCGAAAGAATTAGAATAGATCGTATGAATGAATTAGAATGGATCCTATGAATGAATTAGAATGGATCGTGCGAATGAATTAGATTGGATCGTACGAATGAATTAGAATGGATCGTGCTAATGAATTAGAATTGATCGAACGAATGAATTAGCTTGGATCGTGCTAATAAATTAGAATGGATCGTACGAATGAATTAGAATGGATCAAATGAATGAATTAGAATGGTTACATTCATGCGAATGAATTAGAATGGATCGTACGAATGGATTAGAATGGATCGTACGAATGGATTAGAATGGATACATTCGAGCGAATGAATTAGAATGGATCGTACGGAATGAATTAGAATGGATTGTATGAATGAATTAGAATGGATACATTCGTGCGAATGAATTAGAATGGATCGTGCAAATGAATTAGAATGGATTCGTACGAATGAATTAGAATGGATACATTCGTGCGAATGAATTAGAATGGTTCGTACCAATGAGTAAGAATGGATCATACGAATGAAATAGAATGGATCGTACGATTGAATTTGAATAGATCGTACGGAATGAATTAGAATGGATTGTATGAATGAATTAGAATGGATCGTACGAATGAATTAGAATGGATCATACGAATTAATTAGAATGGATCACACGAATTAATTAGAATGGATCGTACGAATGGATTAGAATGGATTGTACCAATGAGTAAGAATGGAGCATGCGAATGAATTAGAAAGGATCGGACGAATGAATGAGAATGGATCGTACGAATGAATTAGAATGGATCGTACGAATGAATTAGAATGGATCGTATGAATAAATTAGAATGGATACATTCGTCCGAATGAATTAGACTGGATCAAACGAATGAGTAAGAATGGATCAAACGAATGAATTAGAATGGATCGTACGAATGAATTAGAATGGATCGTTCGAATGAATTAGAATGGATCATACGAATGAATTAGAATGGATCATACGAATGAGTAAGAATGGATCATACGAATGAAATAGAATGGATTGTACGAATGAATTAGAATGGATCGTACGAATGAATTAGAATGGATCGTGTGAAAGAATTAGAATTAGAATGGATCGTACGAATAAATTAGAATGGATACATTCGTCCGAATGAATTAGAATGGATCATACGAATGAGTAATAATGGATCGTACGAATGAAATAGAATAGATTGTACGAATGAATTAGAATGGATCCTACGAATGAATTAGAATGGATCGTGTGAAAGAATTAGAATGGATTGTATGAATGAATTTGAATGGATCGTATGAATGAATTAGAATGGATTGTGCGAATGAATTCGAATGGATCGTACGAATTCATTCTAATTCATTCATACAATCCATTCTAATTCTTTCACACGATCTATTCTAATTCATTCGTAGGATCCATTCTAATTCATTCGTACAATCTATTCTATTTCATTCGTACGATCCATTCTTACTCATTCGTATGATACATTCTAATTCATTCGGACGAATGTATCCATTCTAATTTATTCGTACGATCTATTCTAATTCATTCGTACGATCCATTCTAATTCATTCATACGATCCATTCTAATTCATTCGTATGATCCATTCTAATTAATTCGTATGATCCATTCTAATTCATTCGTACGATCCAGTCTAATTCATTCATACAATCCATTCTAATTCATTCGCACGAATGTATCCATTCTAATTAATTCGTACGATCCATTCTAATTCATTCGTATGATCCATTCTAATTCATTCGTACGATCCATTCTAATTCATTCGCACGATCTGTTCTTATTCATTCGCACAATCCATTCTAACCCGTTCATACGATCCATTCTAATTTATTCGTACGATCCATTCTAATTCATTCGTAAGATCCATTCTAATTCATTCGTACGATCCATTCTAATTCATTCGTACGATCCATTCTAATTCATTCGCACGAATGTATCTATTCTAGTTCATTCGTACGATCCATTCTAATTCATTCGTACGATCCATTCTAATTCATTCGCACGATCCATTCTAATTCATTCGTACGATCCATTCTAATTCATTCGCACGAATGTATCCATTCTAATTCATTCGTACATACGATCCATTCTAATTCATTCGTACGATCCATTCTAATTCATTCGCACGATCTGTTCTTATTCATTCGCACAATCCATTCTAATTCATTCGCACGAATGTATCCATTTTAATTCATTCGTACGATCCATTCTAATTCATATGCACAAAGGTATCCATTCTAATTCATTCGTACGATCCATTCTAAATCATGATCGTACGAATGAATTAGAATGGATACATTCGTGCGAATGAATTAGAATGGATCATACGAATGAGTAAGAATGGATCGTACGAATGAAATAGAATAGATTGTACGAATGAATTAGAATGGATCCTACGAATGAATTAGAATGGATCGTGTGAAAGAATTAGAATGGATTGTATGAATGAATTAGAATGGATCGTACGAATGAATTAGAATGGATACATTCGTGCGAATGAATTACAATTGATCGTACGAATGAATTAGAATGGATCGTGCGAATGAATTAGAATGGATCGTACGAATGAATTAGAATGGATCGTACGAATGAACTAGAATGGATACATTCGTGCGAATAAATCAGAATGGATCGTAGGAATGAATTAGAATGGATCGTACGAATGAATTAGAATGGATCTTACGAATGAATTAGAATGGATCGTACGAATGAATTAGAATGGATCGTATGAATGAATTAGAATGGATACATTCGTGCGAATGAATAAGAATGGATCGGACGAATGAATTAGAATGGATCGTACGAATGAATTAGAATGGATCGTACGAATGAATTAGAATGGTGTTGGAAGTTAATCCTGGTCAGAGGCTCGCACCGGAAACGATTTGGCGGTCGAAAGACCGTTCATGGTGCACGTTACACTATTTAATTTTCATAGAAACTAATCTACATATGTGTGCATGTGTATGCACGAGAATCGAAAACCCCTAACGGCAATCTAGCGTAATGATTAACTAGCATGGATGCAAATCATAATGCTCGCTAGATCTACATGTTAGATTACACATACCTTTCGTACGGATCTTTTAACCGCGGAGAATTGTCTTCTTTGTCGATGGAGACGGAAGATCGTTCACGAAGATGCCGACGGTACGAATGGAGATGTTGCCTTTTTGTTCACCCGATCTCACAGGATGCACGGAACGTCGCTCTCGGATCTCTGAGTGCCTCCGAAGAACGACCCTTCTCCTTCTTCAGAACTCCACGCAAGGAAGGCGAAGTAGCAAGCGGGAAACGGAGAGAGATAAGGGAGAGAACTAGAAAGATGAGAGAGGAGGGGGTTCGGATTTTCCCAGTGCATGGGGCCGGCGCCCATAGCTCCCTTTATAGGGCCGGCCAACCCCCTTGGATAAGGATCCAAGGGGATAATGACCCCCCACGATTATCTCTCCATTATCTCCTTTTTATCTCTCCGCGTATTTATCTGTTTTCCCACTTTTTAGGGCTCGATCTTAACCGATTTATCGCCCCATCCCTATCTATATGGCCGGCCCTATAGATGAGGGATTCTTATCCCTACATCATAGGGCCGGCCCTAGTGAGGTGTCCCACCACTAGGGTCGGCCAACAGTGAGGTCCGGCAGAGTGAGGTTTTTACCAAAACGCCCCGACGCCTCATTTTGAGCATTTCTAGCGTGCGATACCTAGCGGCCATTACTTAAGTGATATCTACTAGTTACTTACTATTAATTGAGGCCACCAGAGGGTGCCTCTAGCAAAGTCAACTAGTCAACTCGCAACATACCCGGTGCATCGCACCTATGCAGCGAAGTTCACTTATGGCTAGGGATTACTACATACGACTCTGTACTAGCCTCGGGCTCAACCCTTAGTACTCGTATGTAGTTACGCATCTACCGTGCTCTAGTGCCAAGCACACACGGAGCGTATACTTCTTTCTTCCTCATGCTTATGGTGTTCCGAGGAGACGGTTCAAGAACCGTACATAATGTTGATAAGGTGGAACCATCAGGGACCGGGGTTCATGGCTTCCAACCCAAGCTCGATCGACACACTACCCGAGTGTACCATCGATCCTCTGGGCTCGAGTTAACCTGCGTAGCCACCCAGAGTGCGACGCAGGCTGCACTCCAATTCACCCAGACTTACTATGTTCTCCATCATACCCCTGCTCTCCGCTTAGTTGTGGTAAACCCACTGTCCCTCCACTTGATGCCATGATTCACTTCGAGCGGTGAAGACTACCGTCAGACTTGAATGATCATATGACTTGGTTCCTTCCAGGTTGACCTATACATCGTACCTGTGATTACCCCGTCGAGTAATCGAACCCGGTCAACAGTCAAACTGATGACCACCAGGCCTGAGTTTGGTACAGTGTAAGTCACACCAAGGAACGCACCTCCCTTCAGGGGTGTGGATGACCTGCAGGAGTGACACGCTAATGCAACGCCAGCCGGGTAAACCAGTACACCGTGGTTTTGGATCACTGCATATGGATCCTCACACATTGGTGCGCCAAAGCACCACGCAACTGGTTAGTCCATCAGATGTGGCTCCTCAGGGTTTAGGACCATTTTACCCTAAGCAGAAACACGGCTTAGTGTACCAGTGTCTACTCACTGATCTGTACACCGTGTTAGTTCCGTTCAGCCACAGACACTGTGCCTAGTGATGACCATGGTGAAGACATCCCATGAACTGTCATCGCCAACAGCTTATCATGATGAGGCGACCAACCTGATCATAGCTGCAAACTTATTTAGGTTATACGGGACCAATCCACTTAGTCTTCAACTCAGTGGACTACCATATAACCATGGCTCTCTGTTTCCTAAAGAACACGTAACTATGTTACGCACCTATATGCATCTCATATAATAATAACTATCAATCTTTATTAGACCAAAACATAAAGTTTTACAAGCTTAGAACACATCAATCCTAACAATCTCCCACTTGGTCTAGCGAAGCAAAACAGTTTTGACTCCCATCGCGTCCACATTTCGCTCGAATGCCTTGGTAGGTATTGCCTTTCTGAAAGGATCAGCAACATTATCTGTAGATGCAATCTGCGTCACCGCTACTCGCCCTTGCTTTTGAAACTACCGAATCAAGTGGAACTTGTGCTCGATGTGCTTCCCCTTTTGGTGATGTCTTGGCTCCTTTGCTTGTGCTACCGCCCCACTATTGTCGCAGTAAAGCACAATAGGTAACTGGGCCTCTGGTACGCACCCCAAATCCGTAAGGAATTTCTTGAGCCATACCGCCTCTTTGGCTGCCTCGCACGCTGCAACGTACTCAGCCTCTGTGGTAGAGTCTGCGATGCATTTCTGCTTCATACTCTGCCAACTAACCGCTGCTCCTCCTAACATAAACACAAAACCTGATGTCGATTTTTTGGATTCCAAATCTGACTTAAAGTCAGAATCTGTGTATCCAATCGGCGTCAGTTCTTGTGCAGTGTAAACCAACTCATAGTCCCTTGTTCTACGAAGGCACTTGAGTATACAATTCACAGCTGTCCAGTGATCTGGACCCGGATTCGACTGAAACCGACCCATCATTCCTACTGCGAAACAGATATCAGGCCTTGTACAATGCATAGCATACATTAAACTACCTAATGCCGAAGCATAAGGTATCTTCTGCATTTCTGCTCTCTCCTCAGGTGACTTAGGACATTGATCCTTAGACAGTTTTATGCCATGTCTAAATGGCACAAAACCCTTCTTGGAGTTTTGCATGTCAAATCTAGCCATAACCTTATCTATATACGCAGCCTGTGACAGCGAGAGAATCCTGTTCTGGCGATCACGTATTACCTTGATCCCCAAAACATAACTCGCTTCACCTAGGTCTTTCATATCGAACTGTGTTGACAACCAGACCTTTACCGTTGACAATGTTCCTACATCATTTCCAATGAGCAGAATATCGTCTACGTAAAGTATCAAATATACTACTGTGGTCTTATCAGTCCTCTTGTATACACATGGTTCATCCTCGTTTTGAGTAAATCCATATGACTGGATTGCCTGATCAAAACGGATGTTCCAACTTCTAGATGCTTGCTTTAGTCCATAGATGGATTTCTGCAACTTGCAAACTAGATGTTCCTGACCCTCTGACTCAAAGCCTGGAGGCTGAATCATATAAATGTCTTCTTCCAAATTCCCGTTAAGGAATGCTGTCTTGACATCCATTTGCCAGATCTCCCAGTCATAATGGGCTGCAATGGATAGGAGGATCCGAATAGACTTTATCATAGCTACCGGCGAGAAGGTTTCGTCAAAGTCGATCCCTTCTCTCTGGGTGTAACCCTTGGCAACTAATCTAGCTTTATAAGTCTCTATAGTACCATCGAATCCTCTCTTCTTCTTATACACCCACTTACACCCAATAGGTTTAATATTGGATGATGGTGTAACAAGAGTCCAGACTGCGTTATGGGACATTGATTCAATTTCTACCTCCATAGCCTTTTGCCAGTCAGAGCTGTCAGAAGCTCCCACTGCCTCATCGTAGCTTAGTGGGTCATCCTCCTGACCCTCTGGATCAACCAATAAGGTTTCTCCATAGTATCTGTCAGGAGCTCTGATGTTTATCCCACTGCGACGAGGTGGTGGTGGTGTTACAGGATTAATAGGTTGTACAGTATCTAGTATATTATTATCTGTAATGTCAGCTCCCACTATGCTTTCGGATGCGCTCTCTGATCTAGTACCTAGTAGCTCATCCAGAACTACCTTACTAGCAGGCTTGTGGTCCATAATATAATCATGTTCTAGGAAAATGGCATTCGTTGAAACGATTACCTTCTTTTCCTCAGGATCATAAAATAGTCCACCTTTAGTCTCTTTGGGATACCCTACAAACAGACATGCTTTGGACTTTGGCTCCATCTTTTCCCTCTTGTCTATCCGCACATGTGCAGGACATCCCCATATTCTGAAATGCTGTAGTGTTGGCTTTTGCCTTGACTACAGTTCTCTAGGAGTCTGAGGCACTGATTTAGATGGAACGTGGTTCAGAACATATGCTGCTGTCTGAAGGGCATATCCCCAAAAGGTCCTTGGTAAACAGGCATAACTCATCATGCTTCGAACCATGTCCAACAAGGTTCGATTCCTTCTCTCAGAGACTCCATTCTGTTGTGGGGTACCTGGAGCAGTTAACTGGGATGTTATCCCATGCTCCACCAAATACCCAAGGAACTCGTCAGATATGTATTCACCTCCTTGATCAGATCGAAGGGTTTTTATACATTTACCTGTCTGCTTTTCTACTTCAGCCCTGAACTTTTTGAACATATCAAAGGATTCCGACTTCCGATGCATAAGGTAAACGTAACCATATCTTGAGTAATCATCAGTGAAAGTGATGAAGTACTCATGGCCTCCTATCGCCTTGACGCTCATGGGTCCACACACATCTGAATGGATTAACTCCAATACCTCAGTAGCTCTCACTCCTTGGCCTTTAAAGGCCCTCTCGGTCATCTTGCCTTCCAGGCAGGATTCACAGGTGGGAAGGATCTCCATAGGATCTGTTTCCAGAAGCCCGACCTTTACCAACCTATGGATCCTATCTAAGGCAATATGCCCAAGCCGTAAGTGCCACAATTGGGTTAAATTCTCCGAAGGTTTCTTACGCTTAGATGAATTAATATTAAATGCTGAAATTATTATGTTATCTTTCTCAAATTTAGGACTGACAATATAGAGATGATTCTGAACCATTCCTCTTATTATAAAAGTTCCATTCAGTTTAAAAGACATACCAGAAGTATCAAAATAAACTGAATAACCTTCATTAACTAAAGAAGAAACATAAATTAAGTTACGTCTCAAGGACGGTACATAAAAGACATCTCTAAGAGTCAAAGTCTTATTATTCGAAAAACTAAGAGTAACATCTCCAATAGCTTCAGCAGCAGCCACGGCCTCAGTTCCCATGCTCAAGGTCACCTCTCCATCAAGCAACCTTCTGCTTTCCCGAAACCCCTGAAGAGAGTTACAGGCATGGTTAGTGGATCCTGAATCCACAATCCAACTAGCAAAAGAACTATTACTTTGAAGAAATGATTCAACAACTAAGAGTTGTAGATTACCTTCTCCAGCATTCTGAGGCTTCTTGCAGTCCTTCTTCCAATGACCCTTCTGGCCACACCGGAAGCACTTCGTGCCCGGTTTCTTCGATTCTCTAGACCCAGAGGCCCCAGCAGAGTCCTGCACAGGCAATGACTTAGGTTTCTTTTTATGTTTCTTGCCTTGAGGTTTACCAGGCTTCTTGAAGGATCTGCGTTGCACGTGAAGTGCTTCGCCCTTCTACTTGAAGCCATCCTCCGCTGCCTGGAGAGCTCCCAGAAGCTCTGCATTTGTCATAGCCAACTTGTTTAAATTAAAGTTGGTGACAAAGCCTTCAAAGGCTCCAGACAGTGACGAGAGGAAGATGTCTGTCATCACCTCGCCTTCTAGCACAATGTCCATGGTAGCTAGTTCGTTCTGGAACCCAAATATTTTCATCATGTGTTCCCGAACCAGCGTCCCATTGGACATCTTAGTGCCGACGAGTTTCTTGATGGTAAGGTATCGCGTAACGCGATTGTGACCTTCAAACATCTCCTTCAGATACAACATCATATCAAAAGCGTCGGGTATCTCCTCGACTTGCTTCTGCAGAGTTGTTTGCAAGGATGCTATAATATAGCATTTACATATCTCATTAGATTCCTTCCAGTCAGTGAAAGCCTTTAACTGTGCCTCTGTGGCATTGGGTCCTGGCAAATCTGGCTCAGGGTCATTCAGGGCTGACATGTGTTTACCTATCCTTAAGACTAGGTACAGGTTGCGCTTCCAGTCCTCATAGTTGGAACCGGTAAGTTTGTGGTCATTTAGGATAGCGGACAGGGGGTCTAACTTGGTCATCTGAAAATAAAAGACTGAAAATATGAGATGCATGAAAAACTTATTTTATGGATTTTTAAAACAAGCTAATTATATCCATATGACAACGCTACCCTCAAGCGAAGCCATCTCTATGGATTAATTAACCATGTATGTAAGATCTCGGAGTAGGCTACACCTGTCCGAGGGGGCAGTGTGCAGGTCTTCCGCTTACACGGGTCTTTCCCTTGACCCTATCCAAATCTGCCAACTACGGGCTTTGATGGACCATGGTTATCTTTTGGCCAGTACCACGTGATCACCGTTGTCTTCGCAACGAATACCTCACGCGTACTTAGGATGCTTACCCACGAGCTTAGGCAATTACGGCACGGGAATTCTAACGGCCCCCACGAGGGTGAGTAAAGCCTGAACACTTGGCACCGTAACCGCCATATCCCGAAGGAGATCACTAAGTAGCTTGGCATAGAAAAAACACAGCTCTCACCCGAGGGGATTGTTGAGTTATGCCCTTCCACCCGAGTACGAAGTGATTAGCCATGGAGGCCAGAGGTTCTCTAAAAGTCCTCTATTACATCCCTTATATATATATGAGGGTTATTTTGCGAGTATGAATTTATGCAAATGCAAAGGTAGCGACCTCCTATATACTAGACCCTGGTCACACCATGCTCCCACTAGCGTTCAAACCTTTCGCCTAGCATTAATCATTCTCGGAATATCATAGTCCCTGCCTCAAGTGGATTTCTCCATTCAAGGGTCACATTACATATTCCGAGAATATCGATGCTCTGCAAAACTGGTCATCACGCTAATGCTCTGGAGCTAATCCTAGAGTCAGACTCACTGGAAAGGACTCCCACTAGTCATGGCGCCTCGCTTATAGATTTGACAATTGATGTTCAATGGATCTCCATCTCATCTTTGATTTCGATGCTGGCCAAATAGGCACACCCGACTAGTCGGGTGCTCTCCTAATGGTGGCGTAACCATATATGATGGGATCCCACTAACATCAAAAGTCAACTAAATAATAGGCGTCATCTAGCGGGATCCTATCCTCAAACAGTCGCTTGGACCGGAGGGGAAAGGCATCTCTCTAATAACAGATAATAACATTATCTCATCGGGGTTCGATATGAAGCATAAGGAACTAATAAAGAAAGCAACCATTAAAAAACTGAATTAAGTTCAGGGTCCGACCCCTGAACCTAATTAGCACAGCGCAGGCCTCTAGCTTTCTTTGCAAGGTTCCTCGGTCCGGCTCCTTCGTCGCGCTCGCGAACACTTTGCCGGATCGTCTTCATCCTCCAGGGTTCCGCTTCCGCTCCCGATGGTGGATTCCTTTGGCATATCTTTCTTCTCGATCTGTAACCAAAAAAGTCTAGTACGCTACGAGCAAGTGCTCGGTCGTATACAATTTCCTAGAAAGAAAAGAAAACACACCTAGAAAAAGGCCATGGGAAACCGAGGATGGTCAACCCCCATCACTCGCCCAATCTAAGGCTCAATTACATATCCACACACAGAAAGCAAATCCATACAATTGCTAACTCGGGGTCCGACCCCCGGTAGCAAGCACAAAGCATAGATCTAGATTTTTTTATAGCGGCGCCCTGCAAGAATGATTAATAGAACAAGCACAATCTATACATATGCATGATCTAAGCGTATGAACCCCGATGATCTCACGCATTCATCATGCGCACACATGTTCGTTTCATGAAAAAACATGAAACGCACACCACTAATACGGCTCTGATACCAATTGTTGGAAGTTAATCCTGGTCAGAGGCTCGCAGCGGAAACGATTTGGCGGTCGAAAGACCGTTCATGGTGCACGTTACACTATTTAATTTTCATAGAAACTAATCTACATATGTGTGTATGTGTATGCACGAGAATCGAAAACCCCTAACGGCAATCTAGCGTAATGATTAACTAGCATGGATGCAAATCATAATGCTCGCTAGATCTACATGTTAGATTACACATACCTTTCGTACGGATCTTTTAACCGCGGAGAATTGTCTTCTTTGTCGATGGAGACGGAAGATCGTTCGCGAAGATGCCGACGGTACGAATGGAGATGTTGCCTTCTTGTTCACCCGATCTCACACGATGCACGGAACGTCGCTCTCGGATCTCTGAGTGCCTCCGAAGAACGACCCTTCTCCTTCTTCAGAACTCCACGCAAGGAAGGCGAAGTAGCAAGCGGGAAACGGAGAGAGATAAGGGAGAGAACTAGAGAGATGAGAGAGGAGGGGGTTCGGATTTTCCCAGTGCATGGGGCCGGCGCCCATAGCTCCCTTTATAGGGCCGGCCAACCCCCTTGGATAAGGATCCAAGGGGATAATGACCCCCCACGATTATCTCTCCATTATCTCCTTTTTATCTCTCCGCGTATTTATCCGTTTTCCCACTTTTTAGGGCTCGATCTTAAGCGATTTATCGCCCCATCCCTATCTATATGGCCGGCCCTATAGATGAGGGATTCTTATCCCTACATCATAGGGCCGGCCCTAGTGAGGTGTCCCACCACTAGGGTCGGCCAACAGTGAGGTCCGGCAGAGTGAGGTTTTTACCAAAACGCCCCGACGCCTCATTTTGACCATTTCTAGCGTGCGATACCTAGCGGCCATTACTTAAGTGATATCTACTAGTTACTTACTATTAACTGAGGCCACCAGAGGGTGCCTCTAGCAAAGTCAACAAGTCAACTCGCAACATACCCGGTGCATCGCACCTATGCAGCGAAGTTCACTTATGGCTAGGGATTACTACATACGACTCTGTACTAGCCTCGGGCTCAACCCTTAGTACTCGTATGTAGTTACGCATCTACCGTGCTCTAGTGCCAAGCACACACGGAGCGTATACTTCTTTCTTCCTCATGCTTATGGTGTTCCGAGGAGACGGTTCAAGAACCGTACATAATGTTGATAAGGTGGAACCATCAGGGACCGGGGTTCATGGCTTCCAACTCAAGCTCGATCGACACACTACCCGAGTGTACCATCGATCCTCTGAGCTCGAGTTAACCTGCGTAGCCACCCAGAGTGCGACGTAGGCTGCACTCCAATTCACCCAGACTTACTATGTTCTCCATCATACCCCTGCTCTCCGCTTAGTTGTGGTAAACCCGCTGTCCCTCCACTTGATGCCATGATTCACTTCGAGCGGTGAAGACTACCGTCAGACTCGAATGATCATATGACTTGGTTCCTTCCAGGTTGACCTATACATCGTACCTCTGATTACCCCGTCGAGTAATCGAACCCGGTCAACAGTCAAACTGATGACCACCAGGCCTGGGTTTGGTACAGTGTAAGTCACACCAAGGAACGCACCTCCCTTCAGGGGTGTGGATGACCTGCAGGAGTGACACGCTAATGCAACGCCAGCCGGGTAACCCAGTACACCGTGGTTTTGGATCACTGCATATGGATCCTCACACATTGGTGCGCCAAAGCACCACGCAACTGGTTAGTCCATCAGACGTGGCTCCTCAGGGTTTAGGACCGTTTTACCCTAAGCAGAAACACGGCTTAGTGTACCAGTGTCTGCTCACTGATCTGTACACCGTGTTAGTTCCGTTCAGCCACAGACACTGTGCCTAGTGATGACCATGGTGAAGACATCCCATGAACTGTCATCGCCAACAGCTTATCATGATGAGGCGACCAACCTGATCATAGCTGCGAACTTATTTAGGTTATACGGGACCAATCCACTTAGTCTTCAACTCAGTGGACTACCATATAACCATGGCTCTCTGTTCCCTAAAGAACACGTAACTATGTTACGCACCTATATGCATCTCATATAATAATAACTATCAATCTTTATTAGACCAAAACATAAAGTTTTACAAGTTTAGAACACATCAATCCTAACAAATGGATCGTACGAATAAATTAGAATGGATACATTCGTCCGAATGAATTAGAATGGATCATACGAATGAGTAAGAATGGATCGTACGAATGAAATAGAATGGATCGTACGAATGAATCGTGCAAATGAATTAGAATGGATCGTATGAATGTATTAGAATGGATCGTATGAGTGAATTAGAATGGATCGTACGAATGAATTAGAATGGATTGTATGAATGAATTAGAATGGATCGTACAAATGAATTAGAATGGATCATACGAATTAATTAGAATGGATCATACGAATAAATGAGAATGGAACGTACGAATGAATTAGAATGAATCGTGTGAAAGAATTAGAATGGATTGTATGAATGAATTACAATGAATTCGTTCGATCAATTCTAATTCATTAGCACGATCCATTCTAATTCATTCGTACGATCCATTCTTATTCATTCGCACGATCCATTCTAATTCATTCGTACGATCCATTCTAATTCTTTCACACGATCCATTCTAATTCATTCGTACGATCCATTCTAATTCATTCGTATGATCTATTCTAATTCATTCGTATGATCCATTCTAATTCATTCGTATGATCCATTCTAATTCCTTCGTACGATCCATTCTAATTCATTCATACAATCCATTCTATTTCTTTCACACGATCCATTCTAATTCATTCGTACGATCCATTCTAATTCATTCGTCCGATCCATTCTAATTCATTCGCACGAATGTATCCATTCTAAACCATTCATACGATCCATTCTAATTTATTCGTACGATCCATTCTAATTCATTCGTAAGATCCATTCTAATTCATTCGTACGATCCATTCTAATTCATTCGTACGATCCATTCTAATTCATTCGCACGAATGTATCCATTCTAGTTCATTCGTACGATCCATTCTAATTCATTCGTACGATCCATTCTAATTAATTCGCACGATCCATTCTAATTCATTCGTACGATCCATTCTAATTCATTCGCACGAATGTATCCATTCTAATTCATTCATACATACGATCCATTCTAATTCATTCGCACGAATGTATCCATTCTAATTCATTTGTATAATCCATTCTATTTCATTCGTAAGATCCATTCTTACTCATTCGTATGATCCATTCTAATTCATTCGCACGAATGTATCCATTCTAATTCATTCGTACGATCCATTCTAATTCATTCGCACTATCCATTCTAATTCATTCGTATGATCCATTCTAATTCATTCGTATGATCCATTCTAATTTATTCGTTCAAATATATCCATTCTAATTCATTCGTACGATCCATTCTAATTCAATCGCACGATCCATTCTAATTCATTCGCACGAATGTATCCATTCTAATTTATTTGCACGATCCATTCTAATTCATTCCTATGATCTATTCTAATTCATTCGTACGATCCATTCTAATTCATTCGCTCGAATGTATCCATTCTAATTCATTCATACGATCCATTCTAATTCGTTCATATGATCGATTCTAATTCGTTCGTACGACCCATTCTAATTCGTTCGTACGATCCATTCTAATTCATTCGTATGATCCATTCTAATCCATTCCTACGATCTATTCTAATTCATTCGCTCGAATATATCCATTCTAATTCATTAGTTCGATCCATTCTAATTCATTCGCATGATCCATTCTAATTCATTCGTATGATCCATTCTAATCCATTCGTACGATCCATTCTAATTCATTCGTACGATCCATACTAATTCATTCGTACGATCCATTCTAATTCATTCGCATGATCCATTCTAATTCCTGCGTACGATCCATTCTAATTCATTCATACGATCTATTCTAATTCATTCGTACGATCCATTCTAATTCATTCATACGATCCATTCTAATTCATTCGTACGATCCATTCTAATTCCTTCGTATGATCCATTCTAATTCATTCGTACGATCCATTCTAATTCATTCGTACAATCTATTCTAATTCATTCGTACGAATGGATACATTCGTGTGAATGAATTAGAATGGATCGTACGAATGAATTAGAATGGATACCTTTGTGCAAATGAATTAGAATGGATCGTATGAATGAATTAGAATGGATCGTATGAGTGAATTAGAACGGATAGTACGAATGGAACGTACGAATGAATTAGAATGGATCGTGTGAAAGAATTAGAATGGATTATATGAATGAATTAGAATGGATCGTACGAATGAATTAGAATGGATCGTACGAAGGAATTAGAATGGATCGTACGAATGAATTAGAATGGATCGTACGAATGAATTAGAATGGATCGTACGAATGAATTAGAATGGATCGTACGAAGGAATTAGAATGGATCGTACGAATGAATTAGAATGGATATATTCGTGCAAATGAATTAGAATAGATCGTATGAATGTATTAGAATGGATCGTATGAGTTAATTAGAATGGATCGTACGAATGAATTAGAATGGATCGTATGAATAAATTAGAATGGATCGTGCGAAAGAATTAGAATGCATTGTATGAATGAATTAGAATGGATCGTATGAATGAATTAGAATGGATCGTGCGAATGAATTCAAATGGATCGCATGATCCATTCGAATAGAATGGATCGTATGAATGAATTAGAATGGATCGGGCGAATGAATTAGAATGGATTGTAGGAATGAATTAGAATGGATCGTATGAATGAATTAGAATGGATCGTAGGAATGAATTAGAATGGATCGTGCGAATGAATTAGAATGGATCGTACGAATGAATTAGAATGGATCGTACGAATGAATTAGAATGGATCATATGAATGAATTAGAATGGATCATACGAATGAGTAAGAATGGATCGTACGAATGAAATAGAATGGATTGTACGAATGAATTAGAATGGATACATTCATGCGAATGAATTAGAATGGATCGGACGATTGAAATAGAATGGATCGTACGATTCATTTTAATTCATTCGTACGATCCATTCTAATACATTCGTACGATTCATGCTAATTCATTCACACGATCCATTCTAATTCATTCGTACGATCCATTCTTATTCATTCATACGATCCATTCTAATTCATTCGCACAATCCATTCTAATTCATTCGTACAATCCATTCTAATTCATTCGTATGATCCATTCTAACTCATTCGGTGGATCCATTCTAATTCATTCGTACGATCCATTCTAATTCATTCGTACGATCTATTCTAATTCATTCGTACGATCTAATTCATTCGTACGATCCATTCTAATTCATTCATACGATCCATTCTAATTCATTCGTACGATCTATTCTAATTCATTCGCACGAATGTAACCATTCTAATTCATTCATACGATTCATTCTAATTCATTCGTATGAGCTATTCTAATTCATTCGTACGATCCATTCTAATTCATTCGTACGATCCATTGTAATTCATTCATACAATCCATTTAGATTCATTCGCACAAATGTATCCATTCAAATTCATTTGTACGATCCATTCTAATTCATTCGTACAATCCATTCTAATTCATTCATACGATCTATTCTAATTCATTCATACAATCCATTCTAATTCTTTCACACGATCCATTCTAATTCATTCGTACGATCCATTCTAATTCATTCGCATGATCCATTCTAATTCCTGCGTACGATCCATTCTAATTCATTCATACGATCTATTCTAATTCATTCGTACGATCCATTCTAATTCATTCATACGATCCATTCTAATTCATTCGTACGATCCATTCTAATTCCTTCGTATGATCCATTCTAATTCATTCGTACGATCCATTCTAATTCATTCGTACAATCTATTCTAATTCATTCGTACGAATGGATACATTCGTGTGAATGAATTAGAATGGAACGTACGAATGAATTAGAATGGATACCTTTGTGCAAATGAATTAGAATGGATCGTATGAATGAATTAGAATGGATCGTATGAGTGAATTAGAACGGATAGTACGAATGGAACGTACGAATGAATTAGAATGGATCGTGTGAAAGAATTAGAATGGATTATATGAATGAATTAGAATGGATCGTACGAATGAATTAGAATGGATCGTACGAAGGAATTAGAATGGATCGTACGAATGAATTAGAATGGATCGTACGAATTAATTAGAATGGATCGTACGAATGAATTAGAATGGATCGTACGAAGGAATTAGAATGGATCGTACGAATGAATTAGAATGGATATATTCGTGCAAATGAATTAGAATAGATCGTATGAATGTATTAGAATGGATCGTATGAGTGAATTAGAATGGATCGTACGAATGAATTAGAATGGATCGTATGAATAAATTAGAATGGATCGTGCGAAAGAATTAGAATGCATTGTATGAATGAATTAGAATGGATCGTATGAATGAATTAGAATGGATCGTGCGAATGAATTCAAATGGATCGCATGATCCATTCGAATAGAATGGATCGTATGAATGAATTAGAATGGATCGGGCGAATGAATTAGAATGGATTGTAGGAATGAATTAGAATGGATCGTATGAATGAATTAGAATGGATCGTATGAATGAATTAGAATGGATCGTGCGAATGAATTAGAATGGATCGTACGAATGAATTAGAATGGATCGTACGAATGAATTAGAATGGATCATACGAATGAATTAGAATGGATCATACGAATGAGTAAGAATGGATCGTACGAATGAAATAGAATGGATTGTACGAATGAATTAGAATGGATACATTCATGCGAATGAATTAGAATGGATCGGACGATTGAAATAGAATGGATCGTACGATTCATTTTAATTCATTCGTACGATCCATTCTAATTCATTCATACAATCCATTCTAATTCATTCGTATGATCCATTCTAACTCATTCGGTGGATCCATTCTAATTCATTCGTACGATCCATTCTAATTCATTCGTACGATCTATTCTAATTCATTCGTACGATCTAATTCATTCGTACGATCCATTCTAATTCATTCATACGATCCATTCTAATTCATTCGTACGATCTATTCTAATTCATTCGCACGAATGTAACCATTCTAATTCATTCATACGATTCATTCTAATTCATTCGTATGAGCTATTCTAATTCATTTGTACGATCCATTCTAATTCATTCGTACGATCCATTGTAATTCATTCATACAATCCATTTAGATTCATTCGCACAAATGTATCCATTCAAATTCATTTGTACGATCCATTCTAATTCATTCGTACAATCCATTCTAATTCATTCATACGATCTATTCTAATTCATTCATACAATCCATTCTAATTCTTTCACACGATCCATTCTAATTCATTCGTACGATCCATTCTAATTCATTCGTACGATCCATTCTAATTCACTCATACGATCCATTCTAATACATTCATACGATCCATTCTACTTCATTTGCACGAATATATCCATTCTAATTCATTCGTACGATCCATTCTAATTCATTCATACAATCCATTCTAATTCATTTGCACGAATATATCCATTCTAGTTCATTCGTACGATCCATTCTAATTCCTTCGTACGATCCATTCTAATTCGTTCGTACGATCCATTCTAATTCATTCGTACGATCCATTCTAATTCATTAATATGATCCATTCTAATTAATTCGTACGATCCATTCTAATGAATTAGAATTGATCGTACGAATGAAATAGAATGGATTGCACGAATGATTTGGAATGGATCGTACGAATGAATTAGAATGGATCATGTGAAAGAATTAGAATGGATTGTACGAATGAATTAGAATGGATACATTCGTGCGAATGAATTAGAATGGATTGTACCAATGAGTAAGAATGGATCATACGAATGAAATAGAATGGATTGTGCGAATGAATTAGAATGGATCGTACGAATGAATTAGAATGGATCATGTGAAAGAATTAGAATGGATTGTATGAATGAATTAGAATAGATCGTATGAATGAATTAGAATGGATCGTATGAGTGAATTAGAATGGATACAAAGGAATTAGAATGGATCGTACGAAGGAATTAGAATGGATCATACGAATGAAATAGAATGGATCGTACGAAGGAATTAGAATGGATCGTACGAAGGAATTAGAATGGATCGTACGAATGAATTAGAATGGATATATTCGTGCAAATGAATTAGAATGGATCGTATGAATGAATTAGAATGGATCGTATGAGTGAATTAGAACGGATCGTACGAATGAAATAGAATGAATTAGAATGAATTAGAATTGATCGTACGAATGAAATAGAATGGATTGTACGAATGATTTAGAATGGATCATACGAATGAATTAGAATGGATCGTACGAATGATTTAGAATGGATACATTCGTGCGAATGAATTAGAATGGATCATACGAACGAGTAAGAATGGATCGTACGAATGAAATAGAATGGATTGTACGAATGAATTAGAATGGATTCGTACGAATGAATTAGAATGGATACATTCGTGCGATTGAATTAGAATGGATCGTACCAATGAGTAAGAATGGATTGTACGAATGAAATAGAATGGATTGTGCGAATGAATTAGAATGGATCGTACGAATGAATTAGAATGGATCGTACGAATGAATTATAATGGATCATACGAATTAATTAGAATCGATCATACGAATGAATTAGAATGGATCGTACGAATGAATTAGAATGGATTGTACGAATGAATTAGAATGGATCGTACGAATGAATTAGAATGGATCATACGAATTAATTAGAATGGATCATACGAATGAATTAGAATGGATCGTACGAATGAATTAGAATGGATCGTACGAATGAATTAGAATGGATCGTACGAATGAATTAGAATGGATGCATTTGTGCGAATGAATTAGAATGGATCGTACGAATGGATTAGAATGGATCGTACGAATGGATTAGAATGGATACATTCGTGCGAATGAATTAGAATGGATTGTATGAATGAATTAGAATGGATCGTACGATCCATTCGAATTCATTCGCACGATCCATTCTAATTCATTCGTACGATCCATTCTAATTCATTCATACGATCCATTCTAATTCATTCGTACGATCCATTCTAATTCATTCGTATATTCCATTCTAATTCATTCGTACGATCTATTCTATTTCATTTGTACGATCCATTCTTACTCATTCGTATGATCCATTCTAATTCATTCAGACGAATGTATCCATTCTAATTTATTCGTACGATCCATTCTAATTCATTCGTACGATCCATTCTAATTCATTCGTACGATCCATTCTTACTCATTCGTATGATCCATTCTAATTCATTCGTACTATCCATTCTAATTCATTCGCTCGAATGTATCCATTCTAATCCATTCGTACGATCCATTCTAATTCATTAGCACGATCCATTCTAATTCTTTCACACGATCCATTCTAATTCATTCGTACGATCCATTCTAATTCATTCGCACAATCCATTCTATTTCATTCGTACGATCCATTCTTACTCATTCGTATGATCCATTCTAATTCATTCGCACGAATGTATCCATAATGGATCATACGAATGAGTACGAATGGATCGTACGAATGAAATAGAATGGATTGTGCGAATGAATTAGAATGGACCGTACGAATGAATTAGAATGGATCGTACGAATGAATTAGAATGGATATATTTGAACGAATAAATTAGAATGGATCATACGAATGAATTAGAATGGATCGTACGAATGAATTAGAATGGATAGTGCGAATGAATTAGAATCGATCGTACGAATGAATTAGAATGGATCGTACGAATGAATTAGAATGGATCATACGAATGAGTAAGAATGGATCGTACGAACGAATTAGAATGGATCGTACGAATGAATTAGAATGGATCGTGCTAATGAATTAGAATTGATCGAACGAATGAATTAGCATGGATCGTGCTAATGAATTAGACTGGATTGTACGAATGAATTTGAATGGATACATTTATGCGAATGAATCTAAATGGATTGTATGAATGAATTACAATGGATCGTACGAATGAATTAGAATGAATCGTACGAATGAATTAGAATGGATCAAATGAATGAATTAGAATGGTTACATTCATGCGAATGAATTAGAATGGATCGTACGAATGGATTAGAATGGATCGTATGAGTCAATTAGAATGGATATGAAGGAATTAGAATGGATCGTACGAAGGAATTAGAATGGATCATACGAATGAAATAGAATGGTTCGTACGAAGGAATTAGAGTGGATCGTACGAAGGAATTAGAATGCATTCGTACGATCCATTCAAATCCATTCGTACAATCCGTTCTAATTCATTCATACGATCCATTCTATTTCATTCGCACGATCCATTCTAATTCTTTCGTACGATGCATTCTAATTCATTCGTACGATCCATTCTAATTCATTCATTTGATCCATTCTAATTCATTCGTACGATCCATTATAATTCATTCGTCCGATCCATTCTAATTCATTCGCATGAATTAGAATGAATTGTATGAATGAATTAGAATGGATAGTACGAATGAAGTAGAATGGATCGTATGAATGAATTAGAATGGATACATTCGTGCGAATGAATTAGAATGGATCGTACGAATGAATTAGAATGGATCCTACAAATGAATTAGAATGGATCGTGTGAAAGAATTAGAATGGATTGTATGAATGAATTAGAATAGATCGTGCGAATGAACTAGAATGGATACATTCGTGCGAATGAATTAGAATGGATCGTACGAATGAATTAGAATGGATCGTACGAATGAATTAGAATGGATCTTACGAATGAATTAGAATGGATCGTATGAATGAATTAGAATGAATCGTACGAATGAATTAGAATGGATACATTCGTGCGAATGAATTAGAATGGATCGGACGAATGAATTAGAATGGATCGTACGAATGAATTAGAATGGATCAAATGAATGAATTAGAATGGATCGTACGAATAAATTAGAATGGATACATTCGTCCGAATGAATTAGAATGGATCGTACGAATGAATTAGAATGGATCGTACGAATGAATTAGAATGGATACATTCGTACGAATGAATTAGAATGGATCGTACGAATGAATTAGAATGGATCGTACGGAATGAATTAAAATGGATATATTTGAACGAATAAATTAGAATGGATCATACGAATGAATTAGAATGGATCGTACGAATGAATTAGAATGGATAGTGCGAATGAATTAGAATCGATCGTACGAATGAATTAGAATGGATCGTACGAATGAATTAGAATGGATCATACGAATGAGTAAGAATGGATCGTACAAATGAATTAGAATGGATCGTACGAATGAATTAGAATGGATCGTACAAATAAATTAGAATGGATACATTCGTCCGAATGAATTAGAATGGATCATACGAATGAGTAAGAATGGATCGTACGAATGAAATAGAATAGATTGTATGAATGAATTAGAATAGATCCTACGAATGAATTAGAATGGATCGTGTGAAAGAATTAGAATGGATTGTATGAATGAATCAGAATGGATCGTATGAATGAATTAGAATGCATCGTACGAATGGATTAGAATGGATCGTACGAATGAATTAGAATGGATCGTACGAATGAACTAGAATGGATACATTCATGCGAATGAATTAGAATGGATCGTACGAATGAATTAGAATGGATCGTACGAATGAATTAGAATGGATCTTACGAATGAATTAGAATGGATCGTACGAATGAATTAGAATGAATCGTACGAATGAACTAGAATAGATCGTACGAATGAATTAGAATGGATCGTACGAAGGAATTAGAATGGATCGTACGAATGAATTAGAATGGATCGTATGAATGAATTAGAATGGATACATTCGTGCGAATGAATTAGAATGGATTGTACGAATGAATTAGAATGGATCGTACGAATGAATTAGAATGGATCGTGTGAAAGAATTAGAATGGATTGTATGAATTAATTAGAATGGATCATATCAATGAATTAGAATGGATACATTCGTGCGAATGAATTAGAATGGATCGTACGAATGAATTAGAATGGATTGTACGAATGAATTAGAATGGATCGTACGAATGAATTAGAATGGATCGTATGAATGAATTAGAATGGTTACATTCATGCGAATGAATTAGAATAGATCGTACGAATGGATTAGAATGGATCGTACGAATGGATTAGAATGGATACATTCGAGCGAATGAATTAGAATGGATCGTACGAATAAATTAGAAAGGATCGTACGAATGGATTAGAATGGATCCTACAAATGGATTAGAATGGATACCTTTGTGCATATGAATTAGAATGGATCGTACGAATGAATTAGAATTGATCATATGAATGAATTAGAATGGATCGTGTGAAAGAATTAGAATGGATTGTATGAATGAATTAGAATAGATCGTATGAATGAATTAGAATGGATCGTACGAATGAATTAGAATGGATCGTACGAATGAATTAGAATGGATCGTGTTGGGGGTAGTCAAAAACCACATATCTTGGATAGCATTGCAAACACACCTGAGATAGAGTTCTCGAGGGAGCCCGTCCAGGAGTTGGAACCCTCGGAAGCCGAGCGTGCCCCCTTTCCAGCCCGCAAGGAGCTCGCCCCCAGCCCGCAAGAAGCTCGCCCCCACAGGGAGCTGGATGGACACCTTGTATCTGAGTGCAGCTCGCCCCCATCCCGCAAGAAGCTCGCCCCCACAGGGAGCTGGATGGACACCTTGTATCTGAGTGCAGCTCGCCCTCTCAGCCCGCAAGGAGCTCGCCCCCACATGGAGCTGAATGGACACCTTGTATCTGAGTGCAGCTCGCCCCTCCCAGACCCCGCAGGAGTTCGCGCCCCCGTGCTCACTAAATCATCTTGACAGTGGAGCGAGATCCACATTGGGCTGAAGGGGCCCAAGGCCAAGGCACAGGAGCTCGCCCAAGGCCTGGCTCGCGTAGGAGCTCGCCCAAGTTCGCTCAAGAGCTCGCCTAGCTCGCGCATGAGCTCGCCTAGCTCGCTCAGGAGCTCGCCTATGCTCTCGCATGAGCTCGCCTAGCTCGCGTAGGAGCTCGCCCATGTTCGCTCAGGAGCTCGTCTAGCTCGCGCAGGAGCTCGCCCATGCTCGCTCAGGAGCTCGCCCAGACCCCTGTTTATCGAAGAGGTTGCTCCCGCGAGGTCCGACTCTTGATAAATACGGACGAAGGGGCGGAGCAGTATAGGGCAAGCTTGCCTTTGCTTTCTCCCAGAGACCTCCCAGACTTGAACATTCTAGAATAGCCACCTGGCAGCGACAAGAAAGATGCTCTCCCACTCAAAACCGCCTGGCAGGCTCGATGACAAAGAATGTCAGGGGTGCGAGTGCCAAGGACTGTCAAAGGCCCACGCGAGCCAGATCGTGGGGGGTCTAGAAGGCGCCGGAAGAATCTCCACGTGTCGGGCCACCATAGGCCGCCAATGTCTATAAATGCACACCCCTAGGCTCCAAAGTACGGGTTCGAATCCCATTTCCCTACCACTTTTGTATACAACAGCTCGCCATTGTGCTACCGGAACTGACTTGAGCGTCGGAGGGTCTGCGCTCCTAAGGGAGCCAGCCGTTCTCACGTTCTCTTTTCTTTTGTCTTGCAGGTGGCTCGCAAGGACCAGTGAAAAATCCCCCAAACATTTGGCTCCGTCTGTGGGATCTCGACTGGTTCCTGCGAGAACGCCCACGACCGCACGGTTGAACGCCGTCGGCTCTCGTAAACCCAAAGATGGCTCCGGCGACAAGGGGACGCAGGCGGACGAGGGCCCGTATGGGGTCTGTGCACAGCGAACCCCCCGCTGAGACTCCCCAGCCCCTTGTCCCGCTCAGTGGCCAGCTCCTGTTGGAGATGTTGGCCACCCAGCGGGCAATGATGGAGGAGTTGACGCGCTTGCGTCAGGCCCCGGCGGCGAGCCGGCGATCAGGACCATCGAGGCCCGCATCCCCCGTGCGACCTCCCGTCTCGTCGCGTCTGCCCACGACCGTACCAGCGCGGTGAACTTCCCGCCCGGAACCCCCGGTTGAGAGGACGGCCGTGCGTGGAGCGAAGGAGACCCCACTCACAAGATTACAGAAGCTTGTAACTCAGCGGTCTAGCAACCAGGCGACCTCGCGCGCGACCATCCCTCGCCACCGTAGCCGGAGCGTCGACTCTGACGGGTCAGAGGCAAGGTCTCAAGAGAGGGATCGTGACCCGCGCCATCGACGACGAGGGAAAGAGCCCACGGTGGCTATACCTTCCGAACCTCGAGAGGCGACGGCCTCCCATAGACCAACCGCCATGCTGAAGGGATCCGCGGGCGAGCAGCCAGGAGGCCGCCGATCGGTGGCCCCCGAGGGTCGCCGCGGGGTGGATCAGAACCTCCCTAGAGGGAGTTCACACGGCCGCCTAGGACCTGCGCAGCCGCCTTTGGGATTTCTCCTCGGGCACTGGTAGCGATCTAGTGCGCCAGTGGATTTACTGGAGGATCTCGCCGCCCACGGAGGAAGCTCGCCCTTCACCAGCGAGGTCCACCAAGGGGGTTTTCCCACCATTGGACCCCGCCGAAGTTTGTTTTGTTCGACGGGTCGCAAGATCCTGTTGACAATCTCTTGGCCTACAGAAAGCTTCTATTTTTCCGGGACCAGGACCACGTCTTGTGCCGAGCGTTCCCGAGCAGTCTGACCGGATCGGCGTTGAATTGGTTCCAAAAGTTGCCGTCCGGCGTGATTCCCGACTTTCCAACTCTCTCTAGGCTATTCCTGGAGCAGTATCGCTGCAATAGGCAGCCTGCGAAGAGGATCGAGTCTCTGTTTACTTTAGCCATGGGAGCTCGCGAAACGCTCCGGTGCTTTGCAACGCGATTCCGAAGCGCCTACCCCGCTCTGGAAGACGCGGCGGGCCAGGATCGTACCGTGGTGAGTGCTTTCAGAAGCGCCCTCCCCGAGGGGGGCAAGCTTCACGACGCCTTAGTGATCAAGGACCCTCGCACAATGGTTGAACTATTCGCCCTGGTCCAGCAACACATCAAGCTCGAAGATGCGGTGCTAGATCGGAAGGGAAAGGCAGTGGAGCAGCGACCTCCCCCGGTTCTGCGACCTCTTGTCGTTAAGGCCGTGGAGAGGAGGGAGGTGCCACTTACGGTACCTTTGCCCGGACCGTCCGCAGCTCCTGCAGTATAGCCCGCTGAAGCCCCCGCGGCGGTCACTGGAAGGCCGGCGAACTGGCGCCTGCCTCCGGGACCCGGGGAGCGGGACTTCACCGTGCTGACCCACTCGCCGGGACAAATCTTCCATCAGATTCGGAATGAGCCTTTCTTCCAGTACCCGCCACCCCTACAGATCGGAGAGCCCGGCTCTACCGACAACTCACGGCGGTGCGCTTTTCATCGAAGCCCTGGGCGGGCCGAGATCCAGTAACGAAGCCCGCCGACGAGTCAGGGAGATGGAGCGGGCGTAGAAGGTATTTTCCGTCTCGCTAACTCCTACTTTACTCCGAGCACCAAGGGTGGAAGCCCGTGATTTCCTCTGGTTTTCGGAAGATGACATGACTGGGGTCGTCACGCCCCACAATGACCCCCTCGTCATACGCCTGATGATGGCTAACATCGAGGTGAGGCAAGCTCTGGTTGATTCGGGGAGCGCCGTTGACATCCTTTTTCTGTCGGCCTACCTACGAATGGGGTTGAGACTTGCCGACCTGTCTCCCTCGACGAGCTCCCTCAGCGGATTCACCGGTGAGCTCGCCAAAGTGGCAGGAGAGATAACCCTTACCGTGACCGCGGGCCCGGAGGCTCGCCAAGTCCGCTTCGCGGTAGTGGACGGGAATTCCGTCTTTAATGCCATCCTTGGGCGGCCTTGGCTAAGGCAGATGAAGGCGGTATCTTCACCCAACCATCAGGCCCTCAAATTCCCAACCACGAGCGGGGTCGTAGTTATTCGGGGGGATCAGGTAACCGCAACCAGGTGTGAGCAGGATGTTCCTCACCTCATGGACATGGAGGTCGCCGAGGCCAAGAGGCCCGCACCCTCCTAGCAATTACCGCCCGATACGAGCGAGCTCCTGGGGAGCCCGCTGGGGGCCTCCTCGCCTAAGTCCCCTACTCCATCCTCGGGTGGAAGCGGTGTGGATCTTAAGTTGGAGGAAGGTCGCCTAACAACCCCCAAGAGAGGAAGTTTTCCAGTTGCCGAACCACTTCAAGAGATCAACATTAGCGGCAAAGAAGGGCCGAGAATTGTTAGTCTCGGGACCTCGTTAACCGAGGGCGAGGTCCTGGCCATAACCAACTTGCTCAGGGAATACCGCGACGTATTCGCTTGGAGCTTCGCGGACATGCCAGGGATTGACCCGGAGGTCGCCTGTCATCGTCTGCACACCGTGAAGGAGTTCCCGCCGGTCAAGCAGAAAGCTCGGCACATACCTGCTGCGAAATCCGTCACAGTGGCAGCAGAGATAGACAAGCTAGAGCGAGCTGGCTTCATACGCGAGGCGCACTTCCCCGAGTGGATCTCCAATATCGTGGCGATTCCCAAGAAGAGCGGAGCGGTCAGAGTGTGCATTGACTTCTCCGACCTCAATAAGGCATGCCCGAAGGACGGTTTTCCTCTTCCACGGATAGGCGCACTGGTCGACGCAGCTGTCGGGTTCCGGGCTCTATCTTTCATGGATGGATACTCAGGGTATAACCAGATACCCCTCCACCCCGAGGATCAGGAGAAGACTGCCTTCTACTCTGGAGCGGGCTACCAGAAGCTATACTGCTATCGAGTGATGCCTTTCGGACTTAAGAACGCCGGAGCGACCTACCAAAGGTTAGTCACTCAGATGTTTAAAAATCAGATCGGTAGAAATGTCGAGGTTTATGTTGACGACCTTCTGGTAAAGAGTCGAGAGCGAGGAGGGCATGTCGCTGACCTCCGCGAAACCTTCGAAATACTGAGAAAGTACCAAATGAGGCTGAACCCGGCGAAGTGCGCATTCGGGGTGACTTCGGGGAAATTCCTCGGGTACCTGGTCACCCACAGGGGGATCGAGGCCGACCCTGGGCAAATCCGAGCACTTATCGAAATGCCCGCACCAAGAACCCGGTAGGAAGTCCAGAGATTGAGCGGGCGAATCGCCGCGCTCAATCGGTTTATATCCAAATCCTCAGACAATTGCCGACCTCTTTTCGAGCTGCTGCGAAAAGGAGCGAGCATTTGTTGGGATGAAAAATGCGAGCGCGCCTTTCAGAAGATAAAGGACTATCTGGCGAGCCCGCCGATCCCAGCGGCACCAAAAGATGGCGCCGAGCTTGGCGTATATCTCGCGGTTACGGAGAGTGCAGTAAGCGGGGTCCTTGTAGTGGAAGAAGCAAAGGTAGAGTGGCCTGTCTACTTTGTGAGCCACACGATGCTTCCCGCCGAGCTCCGGTATCGACCAATCGAGAAGGTCGCATTGGCCTTGGTCCTTATCGCGAGAAAGCTTCACCCCTACTTCTCGGCGCACACCGTCAAAGTCATCACAGAGCACCCCCTGAAGAGCGCGCTCTCCAGGCCTTCGGTAGCCGACAGGTTGTATCGATGGTCTGCCGAGCTCGTCGCCTATGGTTTGGAGTATGTCCCTCGAGTTGCTGTCAAAGGGCAGGCTCTCGCCGATTTCTTGGCGGACTTCCCCATAGAAGAGCCAGTCCAGTACCAGGAGGATGAGCCAACTGAGGCACACCCTGGGATGGCGAGGTTCTTGGACAACCAAGGCGAGCTTCCTCCAGCTGAGCGTTCAGAGGTGGCGGGCTGGGAATTATTCGTTGATGGATCCTCCAACGCTTTGGGGGCTGGGATCGGGGTCGCACTGATCGCCCAGTCGGTACTTCTGGAGAAATCAGTCCGGCTGGATTTCGCTGCTACCAATAATGAGGCGGAATATGAGGCGCTGCTGGCTGGTTTGGAGCTCGCTCAAGAGGTAGGCGCCAAATGCTTGAAAGTCTTTAGTGATTCCCAGCTAATTATTTGCCAAATCAATGGGGAGTTCGAAAAGATCTCTTTCGAGCAAATTCCGCGAGCCGATAATAGGCGAACTGATGCCTTGGCAAACACCGCCTCCCTGCTGGGAACATCAGAAGCTCGCCAGATTATAATCTAGGTCCAAAATCAGTCTCGGCTCCAAATGATAGAGCCCGCTGTTAACCAAGTTTCTGCCGACGTATCACCCGGCGGGTGGATCGCTCCCTTCTGGCGGGCCGAATCTTCGTTGCATCGAGAGCCCGGAAACCGAAGAAGCACTGAATTGCATCCACTCTGGCAAGCTGGGAAACCACGCTGGTGGGCGATCTCTAGCTGCGAAAGTACGAAGGCAAGGGTACTGGTGGCCCACTCTGGAGCAAGACGCTTTGAAGGTCGCCCAGAGGTGCATCCAATGCCAGAAGCACGCCACGACGAATCATATGCCCGCAGAAGAACTACACCCTCTGGTGAGCCCCTGGCGTTTCCAGCAATCGGGGTTGGACATTGTGGGACCTTTCCCTGTGTCAGCCCGGCAGAAGAAATTCATCTTAGTAGCTACGGACTACTTCACCAAATGGGTGGAAGCGGTCCCGCTAGCTAAAATTGGTGAGAAGCAAGTAAAGGACTTCCTTTGGAAGAATATCTTCTGCCGCTTGGGCTGCCTCGAGTGCTAATCACCGACAATGGTCGCCAGTTCGACAATCGCTTGATAAGAAGCTTTTGCGTTGAATATGGGGTCGACCTAAGGTTCTCGTCCCCAAGGTACCCTCAAAGCAACGGGCAAGCTGAAGCTACGAACCGTGTAATCCTAGACAACCTCAAGAAAAGGTTGGAAGGAAAGAAAAGACTGTGGGAGCAGGAGCTTGACGGCGTGCTATGGGCTTATCGTACCACTCCACGTCGCTCGACCAACGAATCGCCTTTCAGCCTAACTTACGGGTGTGAAGCGGTGCTACCCATCGAAGCCGAGCTGCCGACCGAAAGAAAGCTCACTGCAGATGAGGTCGATAATGACGCTCTGCTCGCCGAATCCCTCGATTAGCTCGAAGAGAGACGAGAGCGTGCCAATCTACACCTCACCGGGTACAGGCAAGAAATGAAGCGCACCTACGACAAAAGAGTCCGCCATCGGGCATTCAAAGCCGGGGACATGGTGATGAGAAAGGTGTTCGCAAATACACAGGAGTCTAATACAGGGAAGCTCGCGGCGAACTGGGAAGGCCCCTACGTAATACGCGAAGCGCGAGGCTCGGGGGCTTACCAGTTGATGACCGCTGAAGGCGACCTATTAGAGCGACCTTGGAATGCTTTGCACCTTCGCAAATTTTATGCATAGGGAATTTTGTAAATTATCTTCTGAAGTTATGAATGAACGATGGAGGTTTCAACAAAGAATTTAACTCGGAAGCTCGACGTTGCAAGAGCTCGCTTGATCTACAAGGTAGTCCGCCGTTGTGCGGAATTAAAGCAAGACCGGGATCCTCAGAGGCAACCAGTGGGCGACCTTGAGTTTCCCGGGGCAGTCCGCCGTTAAGCGGACTTAAAGCAAGACCGGGATCCTCAGAGGCAGCTAGTGGGCGACCTTGAGCTTCCCGGGGCAGTCCGCCGTTGTGCGGACTTAAAGCAAGACCGGGATCCTCAGAGGCAGCCAGTGGGCGACCTTGAGCTTCCCGGGGAAGTCCACTACCAAGTGGACTCTAAACCTAACCAGGATCCTTCGCGTTCACCTGCCATGAACGGAAGCATCCTGGCGTTGGCATACCCCTCGAAGGGCGAGCCCGCCGAACAGGATCATCGAGAGAAATTAACCGGGCAGGGGGCAGCTAGCACTTATTAGTTTCCTTTAAAAATAAAAATGGTTCAAGTCTCTGAGTGTAGGGAAGTTTTTGAAATCGTTTGGTTTGCTTATCGTTTTTCGGGCTCAGAGACTAATTGCGTTTTTGCGAGCATGCCGAGTTTTTCGTTTGTATATACTTTAAAATAAAAAGGTTGAATCGAATTAGCTGCCTCGCCCGGGGTATCACTCTCGAGATCGCTGCGAAACTCCTGAAGCGGACTCATGAGCAAGACAGAGAAAGAAGTAGAAACAAGTGGACTCAAAAAGTATTCATTTCATTCATTGTTTAAAGATTACAAAGAGATACAGCCTAAGCAGGGCCCGCGCCAGCGCCCTCGTCGTCGCCGCCGTGCTTCCTCTTCTTCGACCTTTCGGCCTTGTATTTCTCGATGGCATCCAGCGCGCCCTTCTTGAGAAGCTCGTCCAGCTGCGACTGGAGGCGCTCTCGCTGGGAGTTGAGGTCGCGAAGATGTGCCTCCTTCAGTACCGCGATCTCGTTCCGGGAGGCCGCCACCTGGCTGCGGAGCTCGACGATCTCTTTCTGGGCGGCCTCTTTAACGTTGGTCGCCTCTTGTAGGTCCGCGACGGCACGGGCATGGGCGTCCTTAACCGAGGCTAGCCCTATGGTGAGAGTGGCAGCCCGCTGGTGCAGTTGGACAACCTCTGTATCAACAGAGGCGGCCTGCTGGCGCAGCCGGTCCACCTCAGCTTGGAGCTCGCCGGATCGGTCCGCCTGATGAAGCTGATGGATATGCTCATCTACTCTCCTCTCCGAGCTATGGAGAGTGTCATCGTAGAGGGCGATAGTATCCCCCGCCACGCCAGCGACCTCATCGGCGAGAGCCCGGCTGACCCGCTCCACCTATGGCAAAGTAAAACGGTGGAGTTAGAAGAAAATTGGAACAGGAAAGGGATGTAAGCCAAAGCAGCGCAGAGATAAATCTTACCTCGACGAGCCGATTGATAAGGACGATGTAGGGAGTCCGGGCGAAAATGTTGCGCCCCAAGATACCCCGCGTATAGTAGGGGGCGCACTCAGGGCCGCCAGAGGAGGAGCCCGCCTGGCTTCCCTCGATCGGAGCGGCTAGAGGAGGCAATATGGCGGCAGCATCAGCGGGCTCGAGCACCGCGGGGGCCACGACCGGAGCGGCCTCAACCCCTTGGGCGCTGGGACCCTCTTCAGCGGCCAAGGATGGCGTGGCGATTTGCCCTTCTTCGGGCACACCCGGGTCTGATGCTTCCGAGCTGGAGCTCGGAAGATCGTCCAGGATGGTCCCCAGGTTCGGAGACCAGTAGACCAACCCGCCCAGCTCCGGGAGAGGAGGAACCTCAAGAGCGGCAGGCGCGGGCTCAGGCGCGGGCGCGCTAGGAGCCATAGGCGCGGGCTCGGGCGCGGGCGCGCTGAGAGCAGGCGCAGGCGCGGGCTCGGGCGCGGGCGCGCTAATAGCAGGCGCAGGCGCGGGCTCGGGCGCTGGCGCGCTGATAGCCTGCGCGAGCGCGGGCTCGGGCGCAGGCGTGCTGGCAGGCACGGGCTCGGGCGCGGGCGCAAGCGCGGGCTCGGACTCGGGCGCGGGCGTGGACTCGGGTGCGGGCGCGGGCACGGGCGTGGGCACGGGCGCGCCAGCAGTAGAGGGCGCGGGCGAGCTACAGCCAGACGCACCCGGTGCAGAGGGCGCCGGCACGGGCGCAGGCGCGGGCACGAGCGCGCTAGCAGCAGAGGGCGCAGGCGCGCTGCGGGAAGACGCTGCCGTTGCAGCAGGCTCGGCAGCGCGGGCCGGCTCCTCTTCTTCTTCCTCTTCCTCGGCTGAGCTGGAATCCTCGCAGGATCCCAAGCCCGCTTCCTCCAGAGCGGCTTTCCTCCTCCGCTCCTCAGCGACTCGCGCAAAGGCTTCACGAGCTTTGCGGACGACGTCGTCTTCCCCCGTTGGGCGGGCTGCTGGAGCTTTCTTCTTCTTCTTCTTTACATGGGCGCCCTCCATCTCTGGGGTCATTACCGCGACAAAGAGGGGTTTAGAGAGGTCGCCCGGGAACCCGCGCATCAGTACCTCGGCCATTGGGGTTTCCACCTCCGCCATGCCAAGGAGGAGCTCGATGCACGGGTCCTCAGGGTCGACCATCACAACTTGACGTCGTGGGGGTTCCGAAACTGAGGAGCACGTAGGGGGACTGGAAGCTAAGGGGAAGTTCGCCTGACCTGGGGCAACCTCGCGGGGTGGAGGCGGCGGCGAGGGAATATCCTCCTCGCGGAGCATCTCGATGGTGTCTTCATCGGCGAGCCTAATCGGAGAAGCCTGCTTCTTCTTCCCCTTCTTCGCCGAAGAGGTGCCGGCGCCGGAGGTCGTAGGAGCCGCCTTGGAGGTCGCCCCGGTACGGCGAGAGACCGCCACCTTCTGGCGCGGGTTCTTCTGGCGGGTGGTGATGGCGCCAGTCCGGAGGTCCTTCCAGAGGAAGGAGAAGTTCGAAGCCAGGATCTTCTCAGGAGTTCGCCCGTCAAGGAACTCCAAGATCGCTTTGTCGAGAGCTTGTTCCTGGGCCTCGGAGATGCACTTTTTCCCTTTGGCACGGTACTCGGCGATCTCTTTGAGCTGGGGGAGGGGCGACCTTCCGGGGTGAGCAGGAACGCCGGCACAGGGACCTCGCCACTCCCCCGCGACGACAAAGGGGTACTCTTTCCAATACCTATCCTTGTTTTCGACCGCGGAGAAGGGGAGCACCTCGCCGGAGCGGCCTGTGAGGTAGAACAGGCCGCAGCCTACCTCGTGGAAGATGGGCCCCAGCTTGAGGGACCATTTCTTCAGTAGGTAGGCGAGGGGGATCCTCACGTTAAGGGCTTCTTCGATCCGAGAGAGCCCATAGAGGATCCCCCATGAGTTTCCTGGAAGCTGGGCGGGGCATAAGCCCGCCAGTTCCAGTAGCTCGCTGGCCAAATGGTTCAGGGGGAGCCGGAGCCCTGACCAGATTTGCCCTACGGAGACCGCGGTGCAGGAGAGCGGCCTCCCCGAGCGAGGGAGGGGCAGAATGGAGAGCTCCCGGAGAATGCCCACTGCAGTCCTCACACTGTCGGGGACGGGCGCGCCCCCGATGTCGTGCAACCAGATGACGGCGGGCACCTTGACGGGAGCCTCGCCCTCAGCGCCGGAAGCGCGCACTGCAAGAGGAGCGATGTTGAGGGGCTCCTCTTAAGAGGACGTAGCAGCAGCAGCAGCGGCAGAAGAAGCGGCAGCAGAGGAAGCCATGAGAGCGGGAGGGCGCTAGAAAGCTGCGAGCTGAAAGCAAAGGGGAAAGGGAGAGCTGTTTTCACGCGGCGGTAAAAAATCGCCCCCCGTCCCCTATTTATAGGCAAGTGAGAGACAGGTGAATCGATCCGCAGTTAATGCCCAAGCCAGCTCGGCGAGGCGACGTGACGGCGATCGAAGCGACAGCTCGCTTCTTTCCAATCGTCGAGCGCCACGTAGGCCACGCGTGGAAAAGGCTGCGCCGGCGCCGACACTGTCATTTACTGACAAAAGAAGAGCGAATGAGGAGGAGACACGTGTCTCGCGCCGATCGGGATCTCATGATGAGATTCGCTGTATCAGCATTGAGCCTCGCGCCGCAGTTAAGGTGAAGCGACAGTTGGAGATTTGGCATGATACCCAAGTCACAAGACCGCTCGCGGCAGGTGCCCGCAGCTCGCTCGAGGCAGACCCAGACCGCGTGTGACAAGCTCGCACCGGAAGGAGATCGCTCGTTGCTGACGCTCCCGGCCCGCCCAGCGTTTGAAAAGTACTGAGAGTCAAAGTTCTCGATGCAGATCATTCCCGGCTGGAGCCCGCAGCTCGCCCGACGCAGACCCTGACCCGTGTGGCAAGCTCGCACCGGAAGGAGATCGCTCGTGGCTGACGCTCCCGGCCCGCCCAGCGTTTGAAAAGTATTGAGAGTCAAAGCTCTCGACGCAGATCGCTCCCGGCTGGAGCCCGTAGCTCGCCCGAGGCAGACCCTGACCGCATGTGACGAGCTCAAATCGGAAGGAGATCGCTCGTGGCTGATGCTCGTGGCCCGCCCAGCGTTTGTGAAATACTGGCAGTCAAAGCTCTCGGCGCAGGCTGCCCATGGCTACTATCTCCGTCCCGCCAGGAAACTGTTGCAGCAGACATTGATATCAGGCACATTACCAGGGATAGGAGCTCGCTAAGACTCCTGAGCAAGCGTCGAGTTTCCTCGATCACTCACTCAGGAGGGGGGTAATGTTGGGGGTAGTCAAAAACCACATATCTTGGATAGCATTGCAAACACACCTGAGATAGAGTTCTCGAGGGAGCCCGTCCGGGAGTTGGAACCCTCGAAAGCCGATCGTGCCCCCTTTCCAGCCCGCAAGGAGCCCGCCCCCAGCCCGCAAGGTGCTCGCCCCCAGCCCGCAAGAAGCTCGCCCCCATAGGGAGCTGGATGGACACCTTGTATCTGAGTGCAGCTCGCCCCCAGCCCGCAAGAAGCTCGCCCCCACAGGGAGCTGGATGGACACCTTGTATCTGAGTGCAGCTCGCCCTCTCAGCCCGCAAGGAGCTCGCCCCCACATGGAGCTGAATGGACACCTTGTATCTGAGTGCAGCTCGCCCCTCCCAGACCCCGCAGGAGTTCGCACCCCCGTGCTCACTAAATCATCTTGACAGTGGAGCGAGATCCACATTGGGCTGAACGAGCCCAAGGCCAAGGCACAGGAGCTCGCCCAAGGCCTGGCTCGCGTAGGAGCTCGCCCAAGTTCGCTCAAGAGCTCGCCTAGCTCGCGCATGAGCTCGCCTAGCTCGCTCAGCAGCTCGCCCATGCTCTCGTATGAGCTCGCCTAGCTCGCGCAGGAGCTCGCCCATGTTCGCTCAGGAGCTCGTCTAGCTCGCGCAGGAGCTCGCCCATGCTCGCTCAGGAGCTCGCCCAGACCCCTGTTTATCGAAGAGGTTGCTCCCGTGAGGTCCGACTCTTGATAAATACGGACGAAGGGGCGGAGCAGTGCAGGGCGAGCTTGCCTTTGCTTTCTCCCAGAGACCTCCCAGACTTGAACATTCTAGAATAGCCACCTGGCAGCGACAAGAAAGATGCTCTCCCACTCAAAACCGCCTGGCAGGCTCGATGACAAAGAATGTCAGGGGTGCGAGTGCCAAGGACTGTCAGAGGCCCACGCGAGCCAGATCGTGGGGGGTCTAGAAGGCGCCGGAAGAATCTCCACGTGTCGGGCCACCATAGGCCGCCAATGTCTATAAATGCACACCCCCAGGCTCCAAAGTACGGGTTCGAATCCCATTTCCCTACCACTTTGGTATACAACAGCTCGCCATTGTGCTACCGGAACTGACTTGAGCGTCGGAGGGTCTGCGCTCCTAAGGGAGCCAGCCGTTCTCACGTTCTCTTTTCTTTTGTCTTGCAGGTGGCTCGCAAGGACCAGTGACAAATCCCCCAAACAGATCGTACGAATGAATTAGAATGGATACATTCGTGCGAATGAATTAGAATGGATACATTCGTGCGAAAGAATTAGAATAGATCGTATGAATGAATTAGAATGGATCCAATGAATGAATTAGAATGGATCGTGCGAATGAATTAGAATGGATCGTACGAATGAATTAGAATAGATCGTACGAATGAATTAGAATGGATCGTACGAATGGATCGTAAGAATGGATTAGAATGGATCGTACGAATGGATTAGAATGGATCAATTCGAGCGAATGACTTAGAATGGATCGTACGAATGAATTAGAATGGATCGTACGAATAAATTAGAATGGATACATTCGTCCGAATGAATTAGAATGGATCATACGAATGAGTAAGAATGGATCATACGAATGAAATAGAATAGATTGTATGAATGAATTAGAATGGATCCTACGAATGAATTAGAATGGATCGTGTGAAAGAATTAGAATGGATTGTATGAATGAATTAGAATGGATCGTATGAATGAATTAGAATGGATCGTGCGAAATGAATTCGAATGGATCGTATGAATTCATTCTAATTCATTCATACAATCCATTCTAATTCTTTCACACGATCCATTCTAATTCATTCGTACGTTCCATTCTAATTCATTAGCACGATCCATGCTAATTCATTCGTTCGATCAATTCTAATTCATTAGCACGATCCATTCTAATTCATTCGTACGATCCATTCTAATTCATTCGCACGATCCATTCTAATTCATTCATAGGATCCATTCTAATTCATTCGTACGATCCATTCTAATTCATTCGCACAAATGTATCCATTCTAATTCATTCGTACGATCCATTCTAATTCATTCTCACGATCCATTCTAATTCATTCATACGATCCATTCTAATTCTTTCACACGATCTATTCTAATCCATTCTAATTCATTCGTACGAATCCATTCTAATTCATTCGTACAATCTATTCTATTTTATTCGTACGATCCATTCTTACTCATTCGTATGATCCATTCTAATTCATTCGGACGAATGTATCCATTCTAATTTATTCGTACGATCCATTCTAATTCATTCGTACGATCCATTCTAATTCATTCGCTCGAATGTATCCATTCTAATCCATTCGTACGATCCATTCTAATCCATTCGTGCGATCCATTCTAATTCATTCTCATGAATGTAACCATTCTAATTCATTTATTTGATCCATTCTAATTCATTCGTACGGTCCATTCTAACTCATTAGCACGATCCATGCTAATTCATTTGTTCGATCAATTCTAATTCATTAGCACGATCCATTCTAATTCATTCGTACGATCCTTTCTAATTCATTCGCACGATCCATTCTAATTCCTTCATAGGATCCATTCTAATTCATTCATACGATCTATTCTAATTCTTTCGCACGAATGTATCCATTCTAATTCATTCGCACGAATGTATCCATTCTAATTCATTCGTATGATCCATTCTAATTCATTCGTACGATCCATTCTAATTCATTCGTACGATCCATTCTAATTCATTCATACGATCTATTCTAATTCATTTATACAATCCATTCTAATTCTTTCACACGATCCATTCTAATTCATTCGTACAATCCATTCTAATTCATTCGCACAATCCATTCTATTTCATTTGTACGATCCATTCTTACTCATTCGTATGATCCATTCTAATTCATTCGCATGAATGTATCCATAATGGATCATACGAATGAGTAAGAATGGATCGTACAAATGAAATAGAATGGATTGTGCGAATGAATTAGAATGGACTGTACGAATGAATTAGACATACGAATGAATTAGAATGGATACATTCATGCGAATAAATTAGAATGGATCATACGAATGAGTAAGAATGGATCGTCATTCTAATTCATTCGTATGATCCATTCTAATTCATTTGTATCCATTCTATTTCATTCGCACGATCCATTCTAATTCATTCGCGCAATCTATTCTAATTCATTCGTACGATCCATTCTAATTCATTTGTACGATCCATTCTAATTCATTCATACAATCCATTCTAATTTATTCGCACAAATGTATCCATTCTAATTCATTCGTACAATCCATTCTAATTCATTCGCACAATCTATCCTAATTCATTCATACGATCCATTCTAATTCATTCGCACGAATGTATCCATTCTAATTCATTCATACGATCCATTCTACTTCATTCATACGAATGGATCGTACGAATGAATTAGAATGGATACATTCGTGCGAATGAATTAGAATGGATCGTATGAATGAATTAGAATAGATTTTGTGAATGAATTAGAACTGATCGTACGAATGAATTAGAATGGATACATTCGTACGAATGAATTAGAATGGATTGTATGAATGAATTAGAATGGATCCTATGAATGAATTAGAATGGATTGTACGAATGAGTAAGAATGGATTGTACGAATGAATTAGAATAGATTGCGCGAATGAATTAGAATGGATCGTGCGAATGAAATAGAATGGATACAAATGAATTAGAATGGATCATACAAATGAATTAGAATGACGATCCATTCTTACTCATTTGTATGATCCATTCTAATTTATTCGCACGAATGTATCCATTCTAATTCATTCGTACGTCTAATTCATTCGTACGGTCCATTCTAATTCATTCGCACAATCCATTCTATTTCATTCGTACGATCCATTCTTACTCATTCGTATGATCCATTATGGATACATTCGTGCGAATGAATTAGAATGGATCATACGAATGAGTAAGAATGGATCGTACAAATGAAATAGAATGGATTGTGGGAATGAATTAGAATGGATCGTACGAATGAATTAGAATGGATCATGTGAAAGAATTAGAATGGATTGTATGAATGAATTAGAATAGATCGTATGAATGAATTAGAATGGATCGTACGAATGAATTAGAATGGATCGTACAAATGAGTTAGAATGGATACATTCGCGAATGAATTAGAATGGATCGTATGAATGAATTAGAATGGATCGTACGAATGAATTAGAATGGATCGTACGAATGAATTAGAATGGATCTTACGAATGAATTAGAATGGATCGTACGAATGAATTAGAATGGATCGTACGAATGAATTAGAATGGATACATTTGTGCGAATGAATTAGAATGGATCGTACGAATGAATTAGAATGGATCGTATGAATGAATTAGAATGGATCGTACGAATGAATTAGAATGGATCGCACGAAGGAATTAGAATGGATCGTACGAATGAATTAGAATGGATATATTCGTGCAAATGAATTAGAATGGATCGTATGAATGTATTAGAATGGATCGTATGAGTGAATTAGAATGGATTGTATGAATGAATTAGAATGGATCGTACGAATGAATTAGAATGGATCATACGAATTAATTAGAATGGATCATACGAATGAATTAGAATGGATCGTACGAATGAATTAGAATTAGAATGGATATATTCGTGCGAATGAATTAGAATGGATACATTCGTGCGAAAGAATTAGAATAGATCGTATGAATGAATTAGAATGGATCCTATGAATGAATTAGAATGGATCGTGCGAATGAATTAGAATGGATCGTACGAATGAATTAGAATGGATACATTCGTGCGAATGAATTAGAATGGATCGGACGAATGAATTAGAATGGATCGTACGAATGAATTAGAATGGATCAAATGAATGAATTAGAATGGTTACATTCATGCGAATGAATTAGAATGGATCGTACGAATGGATTAGAATGGATCGTACGAATGGATTAGAATGAATACATTCGAGCGAATGAATTAGAATGGATCGTACGAATGAATTAGAATCGACCGTACGAATGAATTAGAATGGATCGTACGAATGAATTAGAATGGATCGTGTGAAAGAATTAGAATGGATTGTATGAATGAATTAGAATAGATCGTATGAATGAATTAGAATGGATCGTACGAATGAATTAGAATGGATCGTACGAATGAATTAGAATGGATCGTACGAATGAATTAGAATGGATACATTCGTGCGAATGAATTAGAATGGATACATTCGTGCGAAAGAATTAGAATAGATCGTATGAATAAACTAGAATGGATCCTATGAATGATTTAGAATGGATCGTGCAAATGAATTAGAATGGATCGTACGAATGAATTAGAATGGATCGTGTGAAAGAATTAGAATGGATCGTACGAATGAATTAGAATCGATCGTGCGAATGAATTAGAATGGATTGTACGAATGAATTAGAATGGATACATTTGTGCGAATGAATTAGAATGGATCGTACGAATGAATTATAATGGATCATGCTAATGAATTAGAATTGATCGAACGAATGAATTAGCATGGGTCGTGCTAATGAATTAGAATGGATCGTACGAATGAATTAGAATGGATCGTGCGAATGAATTAGAATGGATCGTACGAATGAATTAGAATGGATCGTGCTAATGAATTAGAATTGATCGAACGAATGAATTAGCATGGATCGTGCTAATGAATTAGAATGGATCGTACGAATGAATTAGAATGGATCAAATGAATGAATTAGAATGGTTACATTCATGCGAATGAATTAGAATGGATCGTACGAATGGATTAGAATGGATCGTACGAATGGATTAAAATGGATACATTCGAGCGAATGAATTAGAATGGATCGTACAAATGAATTAGAATGGATCGTATGAATAAATTAGAATGGATACATTCGTCCGAATGAATTAGAATGGATCATACGAATGAGTAAGAATGGATCGTACGAATGAAATAGAATAGATTGTACGAATGAATTAGAATGGATTCGTACGAATGAATTAGAATGGATTAGAATAGATCGTGTGAAAGAATTAGAATGGATTGTACGAATGAATTAGAATGGATCGTGCGAATGAATTAGAATGGATCGTACGAATGAATTAGAATGGATACATTTGTGTGAATGAATTAGAATGGATCGTACGAATGAATTAGAATGGATACATTCGTGCGAATGAATTAGAATGGATACATTCGTGCGAAAGAATTAGAATAGATCGTATGAATGAATTAGAATGGATCCTATGAATGAATTAGAATGGATCGTGCGAATGAATTAGAATGGATCGTACGAATGAATTAGAATGGATCGTGCTAATGAATTAGAATTGATCGAACGAATGAATTAGCATGGATCATGCTAATGAATTAGAAAGGAACGTACGAATGAATTAGAATGGATCGTGTGAAAGAATTAGAATGGATTGTATGAATGAATTAGAATGAATTCGTACGATCCATTCGAATTCATTCGCACGATCCATTCTAATTCTTTCATACGATCCATTCTAATTCATTCATACAATCCATTCTAATTCTTTCACATGATCCATTCTAATTCATTCGTAGGATCCATTCAAATTCATTCGTACAATCTATTCTATTTCATTCGTACGATCCATTCTTACTCATTCGTATGATCCATTCTAATTCATTCGGACGAATGTATCCATTCTAATTTATTCGTACGATCCATTCTAATTCATTCGTACGATCCATTCTAATTCACTCGCTCGAATGTATCCATTCTAATCCATTCGTACAATCCATTCTAATCCATTCGTACGATCCATTCTAATTCATTCGTACGATCTATTCTAATTCATTCGTACGATCCATTCTAATTCATTCGCACGATCCATTCTAATTCATTCATAGGATCCATTCTAATTCATTCATACAATCTATTCTAATTCTTTCGCACGAATGTATCCATTCTAATTCATTCGCACGAATGTATCCATTCTAATTCATTCGTACGATCCATTCTAATTCATTCGTACGATCCATTCTAATTCATTCATACGATCTATTCTAATTCATTCATACAATACATTCTAATTCTTTCACACGATCCATTCTAATTCATTCATATGATCCATTTTAATTCATTCGTACGATCCATTCTAATTCATATGCATAAAGGTATCCATTCTAATCCATTCGTAGGATCCATTCTAATCCACTCGTACGATCCATTCTAATTCATTCGTACGATCCATTCTAATTCATTCGCTCGAATGTATCCATTCTAATCCATTCGTACGATCCATTCTAATCCATTTGTACGATCCATTCTAATTCATTCGCATGAATGTGACCATTCTAATTCATTCATACGATCCATTCTAATTCATTCGTACGATCCATTCTAATTCATTCGTACGATCCATTCTAATTCATTCGTACGATCCATTCTAATTCATTCGCACGAATGTATCCATTCTAGTTCATTCGTACGATCCATTCTAATTCATTCATACGATCCATTCTAATTCATTCATACAATCCATTCTAATTCTTTCACACGATCCATTCTAATTCATTCATAGGATCCATTCTAATTCATTTGTATGAATGTAACCATTCTAATTCATTCGTACGATCCATTCTAATTCATTCGTACGATCCATTCTAATTCATTCGTACGATCCATTCTAATTCATTCGTACGATCCATTCTAATTCATTCGCACGAATGTATCCATTCTAGTTCATTCGTACGATCCATTCTAATTCATTCGTACGATCCATTCTAATTCATTCATATAATCCATTCTAATTCTTTCACACGATCCATTCTAATCCATTCGTATGATCCATTCTAATTCATTCGGTCGAATGTATCCATTCTAATTTATTCGTACGATCCATTCTAATTCATTCGTACGATCCAGTCTAATTCATTCGTACGATCCATTCTTACTCATTCATATGATCCATTCTAATTCATTCGTACGATCCATTCTAATTCATTCGTATGATCGATTCTAATTCATTCGCACTATCCATTATAATTCATTCGTACGATCCATTCTAATTCATTCGTATGATCCATTCTAATTTATTCGTTCTAATATATCCATTCTAATTCATTCCGTACGATCCATTCTAATTCATTCGTACGATCCATTCTAATTCATTCGTACGAATGTATCCATTCTAATTCATTCGTACGATCCATTCTAATTCATTCGTACGATCCATTCTAATTCATTCGGACGAATGTATCCATTCTAATTTATTCGTACGATCCATTCTAATTCATTCATTTGATCCATTCTAATTCATTCGTACGATCCATTCTAATTTATTCGTCCGATCCATTCTAATTCATTCGCATGAATGTATCCATTCTAATTCATTCGTACGATCCATTATAATTCATTCGTACGATCCATTCTAATTCATTCGTAAGATCCATTCTAATTTATTCGTACGATCCATTCTAATTCATTCGTACGATCCATTCTAATTCATTCGCACGAATGTATCCATTCTAGTTCATTCGCACGATCTATTCTAATTCATTCATACAATCCATTCTAATTCTTTCACACGATCCATTCTAATTCATTCGTACGATCCATTCTAATTCATTCGCACAATCCATTCTATTTCATTCGTACGATCCATTCTTACTCATTCGTATGATCCATTCTAATTCATTCGCACGATACGAATGAATTAGAATGGATCGTGCGAATGAATTAGAATGGATCGTACGAATGAATTAGAATGGATCGTACGAATGAACTAGAATGGATACATTCGTGCGAATGAATTAGAATGGATCGTACGAATGAATTAGAATGGATCGTACGAATGAATTAGAATGGATCTTACGAATGAATTAGAATGGATCGTACGAATGAATTAGAATGGATCGTACGAATGAATTAGATTGGATACATTCGTGCGAATGAATTAGAATGGATCGGACGAATGAATTAGAATGGATCGTACGAATGATTTAGAATGGATCGTACGAATGAATTAGAATGGATCGTACGAATAAATTAGAATGGATACATTCGTCCGAATGAATTAGAATGGATCATACGAATGAGTAAGAATGGATCGTACGAATGAAATAGAATGGATCGTACGAATGAACTAGAATGGATACATTCGTGCGAATGAATTAGAATGGATCGTACGAATGAATTAGAATGGATCGTACGAATGAATTAGAATGGATCTTACGAATGAATTAGAATGGATCGTACGAATGAATTAGAATGGATCGTACGAATGGATTAGAATGTATACATTCGTGCGAATGAATTAGAATGGATCGGACGAATGAATTAGAATGGATCGTACGAATGAATTAGAATGGATCGTACGAATGAATTAGAATGGATCGTACAAATAAGTTAGAATGGATCGTATGAATAAATTAGAATGGATACATTCGTCCGAATGAATTAGAATGGATCATACGAATGAATTAAAATGGATCGTACAAATGAATTAGAATGGATCATATTAATGAATTAGAATGGATCGTACGAATGAATTAGAATGGATACATTCGTGCGAATGAATTAGAATGGATCGTGCACGAATGTATCCATTCTAATTCATTCGTGCGATCCATTCTGCATAAAGGTATCCATTCTAATCCATTCGTAGGATCCATTCTAATTCATTCGTACGATCCATTCTAATTCATTCGCTCGAATGTATCCATTCTAATCCATTCATACGATCCATTCTAATCCATTCGTACGATCCATTCTAATTCATTCGCATGAATATAACCATTCTAATTCATTCATTTGATCCATTCTAATTCATTCGTACGATCCATTCTAATTCATTCGTCCGATCCATTTTAATTCATTCGCACGAATGTATCCATTCTAATTCATTCGTACGATCCATTCTAATTCATTCGTACGATCCATTCTAATTCATTCGTAAGATCCATTCTAATTCATTCGTATGATCCATTCTAATTCATTCGTACGATCCATTCTAATTCATTCGCACGAATGTATCCATTCAAGTTCATTCGTACGACCCATTCTATTCCATTCGTACGATCCATTCTAATTCATTCGCATGAATGTAACCATTCTAATTCATTCATTTGATCCATTCTAATTCATTGGTACGATCCATTCTTATTCATTCGTCCGATCCATTCTAATTCATTCCCACGAATGTATCCATTCTAATTCATTCGCACGATCCATTCTAATTCATTCGTACGATCCATTCTTATTCATTCGTAGGATCTTAGAATGGAATATACGAATGAATTAGAATGGATCATACGAATGAATTAGAATGGATCGTATGAATGAATTAGAATGGATCGTACGAATGAATTAGAATGGATCGTGCGAATGAATTCGAATGGATCCTACGACCCATTCTAATTCATTCATACAATCCATTCTAATTCATTCGCACGAATGTATCCATTCTAATCCATTCGTACGATCCATTCTAATCCATTCGTACAATCCATTCTAATTCATTCTCACAAATGTATCCATTCTAATTCATTCGTACGATCCATTCTAATTCATTCGTACGATCCATTCTATGATCCATTCTAATTCATTCGTATATTCCATTCTAATTCATTAGCACGATCCATGCTAATGAATTAGAATGGATCGTACGAATATATTAGAATGGATCGTGTGAAAGAATTAGAATGGATTGTATGAATGAATTAGAATGGATCGTATGAATGGATTAGAATAGATACATTCGTGCGAATGAATTAGAATGGATCGTGCGAATCAATTAGACTGGATCGTGCGAATGAATAAGAATAGATCATACGAATGAATTAGAATGGATCGTACGAATGAATTAGAATGAATTAGAATAGATCGTACGAATGAATTAGAATGGATCGTACGAATAAATTAGAATGGATCGTACGAATGAATTAGAATGGATCGTACGAATGAATTAGAATGGAAACATTCGTGCGAATGAATTAGAACAGATCGTGTGAATCAATTAGACTGGATCGTGCGAATGAATAAGAATAGATCATACGAATGAATTATAATGGATCGTACGAATTAATTAGAATGGATACATTCGTGCGAATGAATTAGAATGGATTGTATGAATGAATTAGAATGGATCGTACGAATGAATTAGAATGGATCATACGAATTTATTAGAATGGATCATACGAATGAATTAGAATGGATCCTACGAATGAATTAGAATGGATCGAACGAATGAATTAGAATGGATCGTGCGAATGAATTAGAATGGATCGTACGAATGAATTAGAATGGATACATTTGTGCGAATGAATTAGAATGGATCGTACGAATGAATTAGAATGGATCGTATGAATGAATTAGAATGGGTCGTACGAATGAATTAGAATGGATCGTGCGAATGAATTAGAATGGATCGTACGAATGAATTAGAGTGGATCGTGTGAAAGAATTAGAATGGATCGTACGAATGAATTAGAATGGATCGTGCGAATGAATTAGAATGGATCGTATGAATGAATTAGAATAGATTTTGTGAATGAATTAGAACTGATCGTACGAATGAATTAGAATGGATCATACGAATGAATTAGAATGGATACATTTGTGCGAATGAATTAGAATGGATCGTACGAATGAATTAGAATGGATCGTATGAATGAATTAGAATGGATACATTCGTGCGAATGAATTAGAATGGATCGTGCGAATCCATTAGACTGGATCGTGCGAATGAATAAGAATGGATCATACGAATGAATTAGAATGGATCGTACGAATTAATTAGAATGGATATATTCGTGCGAATGAATTAGAATGGATTGTATGAATGAATTAGAATGAATCGTACTAATGAATTAGAATGGATCATACGAATTAATTAGAATGGATCATACGAATGAATTAGAATGGATCGTACGAATGAACTAGAATGGATCGTACGAATGAAATAGAATAGATTGTACGAATGAATTAGAATGGATTCGTACGAATGAATTAGAATGGATACATTCGTGCGAATGAATTAGAATGGATACATTCGTGCGAAAGAATTAGAATAGATCGTATGAATGATTTAGAATGGATCCTATGAATGAATTAGAATGGATCGTGCGAATAAATTAGAATGGATCGTACGAATGAATTAGAATGGATCGTGCTAATGAATTAGAATTGATCGAACGGATGAATTAGAATGCATCGTATGAAAGAATTAGAATGGATATATTCGTGCGAATGAATTAGAATGAATCGCACGATCCATTCTAATTAATTCATACGATCCATTCTAATTAATTCGTACAATGCATTCTAATTCTTTCACACGATCCATTCTAATTCATTCGTACGATCCATTCTAATTCATTAATATGATCCATTCTAATTCATTCGTACGATCCATTCTAGTTCATATGCACAAAGGTATCCATTCTAATCCATTCGTAGGATCCATTCTAATCCATTCGTACGATCCATTCTACTTCATTCGTACGATCCATTCTAATTCATTCGCTCGAATGTATCCATTCTAATCCATTCGTACGATCCATTCTAATCCATTCGTACGATCCATTCTAATTCATTCGCATGAATGTAACCATTCTAATTCATTCATTTGATCAATTCTAATTCATTCGTACGATCCATTCTAATTCATTCGTCCGATCCATTCTAATTCATTCGCATGAATGTATCCATTCTAATTCATTCATACGATCCATTCTAATTCATTCGTACGATCCATTCTAATTCATTCGTAAGATCCATTCTAATTCATTCGTACGATCCATTCTAATTCATTCGTACGATCCATTCTAATTCATTCGCACGAATGTATCCATTCTAGTTCATTCGTACGATCCATTCTAATTCATTCGCACAATCTATTCTAATTCATTCATACGATCCATTCTAATTTATTCGCACGAATGTATCCATTCTAATTCATTTGTACGATCCATTCTAATTCATTCGCACAATCTATTCTAATTCATTCATACGATCCATTCGAATTCATTCGCACGAATGGCGAATGAATTCGAATGGATCGTATGAATGAATTAGAATAGATTGTGCGAATGAATTAGAATGGATCGTACGAATGAATTAGAATGGATACATTCGTGCGAATAAATTAGAATGGATTGTATGAATGAATTAGAATGGATCGTACGAATGAATTAGAATGGATCGTACGAATGAATTAGAATAGATTGCGCGAATGAATTAGAATGGATCGTGCGAATGAAATAGAATGGATACAAATGAATTAGAATGGATCATACAAATGAATTAGAATGACGATCCATTCTTACTCATTCGTATGATCCATTCTAATTTATTCGCACCGAATGTATCCATTCTAATTCATTCGTACGTCTAATTCATTCGTACGGTCCATTCTAATTCATTCGCACAATCCATTCTATTTCACTCGTACGATCCATTCTTACTCATTCGTATGATCCATTATGGATACATTCGTGCGAATGAATTAGAATGGATCATACGAATGAGTAAGAATGGATCGTACGAATGAAATAGAATGGATCGTGTGAAAGAATTAGAATGGATCGTACGAATGAATTAGAATGGATCGTGTGAAAGAATTAGAATGGATTGTATGAATGAATTAGAATAGATCGTATGAATGAATTAGAATGGATCGTACGAATGAATTAGAATGGATCGTACGAATGAATTAGAATGGATCGTACGAATGAATTAGAATGGATACATTCGTGCGAATGAATTTGAATGGATACATTCGTGCGAAAGAATTAGAATAGATCGTATGAATGAATTAGAATGGATCCTATGAATGAATTAGAATGGATCATGCGAATGAATTAGAATGGATCCTACGAATGAATTAGAATGGATCGTGCTAATGAATTAGAATTGATCGAACGAATGAATTAGCATGGATCGTGCTAATGAATTAGAATGGAACGTACGAATGAATTAGAATGGATCGTGTGAAAGAATTAGAATGGATTATATGAATGAATTAGAATGAATTCATACGATCCATTCTAATTCATTCGCACGATCCATTCTAATTCATTCATACGATCCATTCTAATTCATTCATACAATCCATTCTAATTCTTTCACACGATCCATTCTAATTCATTCGTAGGATCCATTCTAATTCATTCGTACAATCTATTCTATTTCATTCGTACGATCCATTCTTACTCATTCGTATGATCCATTCTAATTCATTCGGACGAATATCTCCATTCTAATTTATTCGTACGATCCATTCTAATTCATTCGTACGATCCATTCAAATTCATTCGTACGATCCATTCTTACTCATTCGTATGATCCATTCTAATTCATTCGTACGATCCATTCTAATTCATTCGTATGATCGATTCTTATTCATTCGCACTATCCATTCTAATTCATTCGTACGATCCATTCTAATTCATTCGTATGATCCATTCTAATTTATTCGTTCAAATATATCAATTCTAATTCATTCGCACGATCCATTCTAATTCATTCGCACGAATGTATCCATTCTAATTCATTTGCACGATCCATTCTAATTCATTCCTATGATCTATTCTAATTCATTCGTACGATCCATTCTAATTCATTCTAATTCATTCGTACGATCCATTCTACGATCCATTCTAATTCATTCGTATATTCCATTCTAATTCATTAGCACGATCCATGCTAATGAATTAGAATGGATCGTACGATCGAATCTAATTCATTCATACGATCCATTCTTACTCATTCGTATAATCCATTCTAATTCAATCGTACGATCCATTCTAATTCATTCGTACGATCCATTCTAATTCCTTCGTACGATCCATTCTAATTCATTCGTACGATCCATTCTAATTCATTCGTACGATCCATTCTAATTCCTTCGTACGATCCATTCTAATTCATTCGTACAATCTATTCTAATTCATTCGTACGAATGGATACATTCGTGTGAATGAATTAGAATGGATCGTACGAATGAGTAAGAATGGATCGTACGAATGAAATAGAATGGATTGCACGAATGAATTAGAATTGATCGTACGAATGAATTAGAATGGATCGTGCGAATGAATTAGAATGGATCGTACGAATGAATTAGAATGGATCGTACGAATGAACTAGAATGGATACATTCGTGCGAATGAATTAGAATGGATCGTACGAATGAATTAGAATGGATCATACGAATGAATTAGAATGGATCATACGAATTAAGTAGAATGGATCATACGAATGAATTAGAATGGATCGTACGAATGAATTAGAATGAATCGTACGATCCATTCTAATTAATTCATACGATCCATTCTAATTCATTCGTACAATGCATTCTAATTCTTTCACACGATCCATTCTAATTCATTCGTACGATCCATTCTAATTCATTAATATGATCCATTCTAATTCATTCGTACGATCCATTCTAATTCATATGCACAAAGGTATCCATTCTAATCCATTCGTAGGATCCATTCTAATCCATTCGTACGATCCATTCTACTTCATTCGTACGATCCATTCTAATTCATTCGCTCGAATGTATCCATTCTAATCCATTCGTACGATCCATTCTAATCCATTCGTACGATCCATTCTAATTCATTCGCATGAATGTAACCATTCTAATTCATTCATTTGATCAATTCTAATTCATTCGTACGATCCATTCTAATTCATTCGTCCGATCCATTCTAATTCATTCGCATGAATGTATCCATTCTAATTCATTCATACGATCCATTCTAATTCATTCGTACGATCCATTCTAATTCATTCGTAAGATCCATTCTAATTCATTCGTACGATCCATTCTAATTCATTCGTACGATCCATTCTAATTCATTCGCACGAATGTATCCATTCTAGTTCATTCGTACGATCCATTCTAATTCATTCGCACAATCTATTCTAATTCATTCATACGATCCATTCTAATTTATTCGCACGAATGTATCCATTCTAATTCATTCGTACGATCCATTCTAATTCATTCGCACAATCTATTCTAATTCATTCATACGATCCATTCGAATTCATTCGCACGAATGGCGAATGAATTCGAATGGATCGTATGAATGAATTAGAATAGATTGTGCGAATGAATTAGAATGGATCGTACGAATGAATTAGAATGGATACATTCGTGCGAATAAATTAGAATGGATTGTATGAATGAATTAGAATGGATCGTACGAATGAACTAGAATGGATCGTACGAATGAATTAGAATAGATTGCGCGAATGAATTAGAATGGATCGTGCGAATGAAATAGAATGGATACAAATGAATTAGAATGGATCATACGAATGAATTAGAATGACGATCCATTCTTACTCATTCGTATGATCCATTCTAATTTATTCGCACCGAATGTATCCATTCTAATTCATTCGTACGTCTAATTCATTCGTACGGTCCATTCTAATTCATTCGCACAATCCATTCTATTTCATTCGTACGATCCATTCTTACTCATTCGTATGATCCATTATGGATACATTCGTGCGAATGAATTAGAATGGATCATACGAATGAGTAAGAATGGATCGTACGAATGAAATAGAATGGATTATGCGAATGAATTAGAATGGATCGTACGAATGAATTAGAATGGATCGTGTGAAAGAATTAGAATGGATTGTATGAATGAATTAGAATAGATCGTATGAATGAATTAGAATGGATCGTACGAATGAATTAGAATGGATCGTACGAATGAATTAGAATGGATCGTACGAATGAATTAGAATGGATACATTCGTGCGAATGAATTTTAATGGATACATTCGTGCGAAAGAATTAGAATAGATCGTATGAATGAATTAGAATGGATCCTATGAATGAATTAGAATGGATCATGCGAATGAATTAGAATGGATCCTACGAATGAATTAGAATGGATCGTGCTAATGAATTTGAATTGATCGAACGAATGAATTAGCATGGATCGTGCTAATGAATTAGAATGGAACGTACGAATGAATTAGAATGGATCGTGTGAAAGAATTAGAATGGATTATATGAATGAATTAGAATGAATTCGTACGATCCATTCGAATTCATTCGCACGATCCATTCTAATTCATTCATACGATCCATTCTAATTCATTCATACAATCCATTCTAATTCTTTCACACGATCCATTCTAATTCATTCGTAGGATCCATTCTAATTCATTCGTACAATCTATTCTATTTCATTCGTACGATCCATTCTTACTCATTCGTATGATCCATTCTAATTCATTCGGACGAATGTCTCCATTCTAATTTATTCGTACGATCCATTCTAATTCATTCGTACGATCCATTCTAATTCATTCGTACGATCCATTCTTACTCATTCGTATGATCCATTCTAATTCATTCGTACGATCCATTCTAATTTATTCGTACGATCGATTCTTATTCATTCGCACTATCCATTCTAATTCATTCGTACGATCCATTCTAATTCATTCATATGATCCATTCTAATTTATTCGTTCAAATATATCAATTCTAATTCATTCGCACGATCCATTCTAATTCATTCGCACGAATGTATCCATTCTAATTCATTTGCACGATCCATTCTAATTCATTCCTATGATCTATTCTAATTCATTCGTACGATCCATTCTAATTCATTCTAATTCATTCGTACGATCCATTCTACGATCCATTCTAATTCATTCGTATATTCCATTCTAATTCATTAGCACGATCCATGCTAATGAATTAGAATGGATCGTATGATCGAATCTAATTCATTCATACGATCCATTCTTACTCATTCGTATGATCCATTCTAATTCAATCGTACGATCCATTCTAATTCATTCGTACGATCCATTCTAATTCCTTCGTACGATCCATTCTAATTCATTCGTACGATCCATTCTAATTCATTCGTACGATCCATTCTAATTCCTTCGTACGATCCATTCTAATTCATTCGTACAATCTATTCTAATTCATTCGTACGAATGGATACATTCGTGTGAATGAATTAGAATAGATCGTACGAATGAGTAAGAATGGATCGTACGAATGAAATAGAATGGATTGCACGAATGAATTAGAATTGATCGAACGAATGAATTAGAATGGATCGTGCGAATGAATTGGAATGGATCGTACGAATGAATTAGAATGGATCGTACGAATGAACTAGAATGGATACATTCGTGCGAATGAATTAGAATGGATCGTACGAATGAATTAGAATGGATCATACGAATGAATTAGAATGGATCTTACGAATGAATTAGAATGGATCGTACGAATGAATTAGAATGGATCGTACGAATGAATTAGAATGGATACATTGTGCGAAGGAATTAGAATGGACCGTACGAATGAATTAGAATGGATCGTATGAATGAATTAGAATGGATACATTCGTGCGAATGAATTAGAATGGATCGGACGAATGAATTAGAATGGATCGTACGAATGAATTAGAATGGATCGTATGAATGAATTAGAATGGATCATACGAATGAATTAGAATGGATCGTGCGAATGAATTAGAATGGATCGTACGAATGAATTAGAATGGATCGTGTGAAAGAATTAGAATGGATCGTACGAATCAATTAGAATGGATCGTGCGAATGAATTAGAATGGATCGTATGAATGAATTAGAATAGATTTTGTGAATGAATTAGAACTGATTGTACGAATGAATTAGAATGGATCGTACGAATGAATTAGAATGGATTCATTTGTGCGAATGAATTAGAATGGATCGTACGAAAGAATTAGAATGGATCGTATGAATGAATTAGAATGGATACATTCGTGCGAATGAATTAGAATGGATCGTGCGAATCCATTAGACTGGATCGTGCGAATGAATAAGAATGGATCATACGAATGAATTAGAATGGATCGTACGAATTAATTAGAATGGATACATTCGTGCGAATGAATTAGAATGGATTGTATGAATGAATTAGAATGGATCGTACGAATGAATTAGAAAGGATCATACGAATTAATTAGAATGGATCATACGAATGAATTAGAATGGATCGTACGAATGAATTAGAATGGATCGTATGAATGAACTAGAATGGATCGTACGAATGAAATAGAATAGATTGTACGAATGAATTAGAATGGATTCGTACGAATGAATTAGAATGGATACATTCATACGAATGAATTAGAATGGATACATTCGTGCGAAAGAATTAGAATAGATCGTATGAATGAATTAGAATGGATCCTATGAATGAATTAGAATAGATCGTGCGAATGAATTAGAATGGATCGTGCTAATGAATTAGAATTGATCGAACGAATGAATTAGCATGGATCGTGCTAATGAATTAGAATGGATCGTACGAATGAATTAGAATGGATCAAATGAATGAATTAGAATGGTTACATTCATGCGAATGACTTAGAATGGATCGTACGAATGGATTAGAATACGAATGGATTAGAATGGATACATTCGAGCGAATGAATTAGAATGGATCGTACGAAATGAATTAGAATGGATTGTATGAATGAATTAGAATGGATACATTCGTGCGAATGAATTAGAATGGATCGTGCGAATGAATTAGAATGGATTCGTACGAATGAATTAGAATGGATACATTCGTCCGAAGGAATTAGAATGGATCGTACCAATGAGTAAGAATGGATCGTACGAATGAAATAGAATGGATCGTACGAATGAATTAGAATGGATCGTACGGAATGAATTAGAATGGATTGTATGAATGAATTAGAATGGATCGTACGAATGAATTAGAATGGATCATACGAATTAATAAGAATGGATCGTACGAATGAATTAGAATGGATCGTGCGAATGAATTAGAATGGATCGTACGAATGAATTAGAATGGATCGTACGAATGAATTAGAATGGATCGGACGAATGAATTAGAATGGATCGTACAAATGAATAAGAATGGATCAAATGAATGAATTAGAATGGATCGTACGAATGAATTAGAATGCATCGTACGAAAGAATTAGAATGGATATATTCGTGCGAATGAATTAGAATGGATCGTACGAATGAATTAGACTGGATCGTACGAATGAATTTGAATGGATACATTTGTGCGAATGAATCTAAATCGATTGTATGAATGAATTAGAATGGATCGTACGAATGAATTAGAATGGATCATATGAATTAATTAGAATGGATTGTACGAATGAATTAGAATTGTTACATTCGTGCGAATGAATTAGAATGGATCGTACGAATGAATTAGAATGGATATATTCGTGCAAATGAATTATAATGGATCGTACAAATGAATTAGAATGGATCATACGAATTAATTAGAATGGATCGTACGAATGAATTAGAATGGATCGTACGAATGAATTAGAATGGATCGTGCGAATGAATTAGAATGGATCGTACGAATGAATTAGAATGGATACATTTGTGCGAATGAATTAAAATGGATCGTACGAATGAATTAGTATGGATCGTATGAATGAATTAGAATGGATCGTATGAATGAATTAGAATGGATCGTGCAAATGAATTAGAATGGATCGTACAAATGAATTAGAATGCATCGTGTGAAAGAATTAGAATGGATCGTACGAATGAATTAGAATGGATCGTGCGAATGAATTAGAATGGATCGTACGAATGAATTAGAATAGATTTTGTGAATGAATTAGAACTGATCGTACGAATGAATTAGAATGGATCGTACGAATGAAATAGAATGGATACATTTGTGCGAATGAATTAGAATGGATCGTACGAATGAATTATAATGGATCGTATGAATGAATTAGAATGGATACATTTGTGCGAATGAATTAGAATGGATCGTGCGAATCCATTAGACTGGATCGTGCGAATGAATAAGAATGGATCATACGAATGAATTAGAATGGATCGTACGAATTAATTAGAATGGATACATTCGTGCGAATGAATTAGAATGGATTGTATGAATGAATTAGAATGGATCGTACGAATGAATTAGAATGGATCATACGAATTAATTAGAATGGATCATACGAATGAATTAGAATGGATCGTACAAATGAATTAGAATGGATCGTACGAATGAACTAGAATGGATCGTACGAATGAAATAGAATAGATTGTACGAATGAATTAGAATGGATTCGTATGAATGAATTAGAATAGATACATTCATGCGAATAAATTAGAATGGATACATTCGTGCGAAAGAATTAGAATAGATCGTATGAATGAATTAGAATGGATCCTATGAATGAATTAGAATGGATCGTGCGAATGAATTAGAATGGATCGTACGAATGAATTAGAATGGATCGTGCTAATGAATTAGAATTGATCGAACGAATGAATTAGCATGGATCGTGCTAATGAATTAGAATGGATCATACGAATGAATTAGAATGGATCAAATGAATGAATTAGAATGGTTACATTCATGCGAATGAATTAGAAGGGATCGTACGAATGGATTAGAATGGATCATAGGAATGGATTAGAATGGATATATTCGAGCGAATGAATTAGAATGGATCGTACGAAATGAATTAGAATGGATTAAATGAAGGAATTAGAATGGATACATTCGTGCGAATGAATTAGAATGGATCGTGCGAATGAATTAGAATGGATTTGTATGAATGAATTAGAATGGATACATTCGTGCGAATGAATTAGAATGGATCGTACCAATGAGTAAGAATGGATCGTACGAATGAAATAGAATGGATTGTACGAATGAATTAGAATGGATCGTACGAATGAATTAGAATGGATCGTACGAAGGAATTAGAATGGATCGTACGAATGAATTAGAATGGATCGTACGAATAAATTTGAATGGATACATTCGTCCGAATGAATTAGAATGGATCATACGAATAAGAATGGATCGTACGAATGAAATAGAATAGATTGTACGAATGAATTAGAATGGATCCTACGAATGAATTAGAATGGATCGTGTGAAAGAATTAGAATGGATTGTATGAATGAATTAGAATGGATCATATGAATGAATTAGAATGGATCGTGCGAATGAATTCGAATGGATCGTACGAATTCATTCTAATTCATTCATACAATCCATTCTAATTCTTCCACACGATCCATTCTAATTCATTCGTACGTTCCAATCTAATTCATTAGCACGATCCATGCTAATTCATTCGTTCGATCAATTCAAATTCATTAGCACGATCCATTCTAATTCATTCGTACGATCCATTCTAATTCATTCGCACGATCCATTCTAATTCATTCATAGGATCCATTCTAATTCATTCATACGATCTATTCTAATTCTTTCGCACGAATGTATCCATTCTAATTCATTCGCATGAATGTATCCATTCTAATTCATTCGTACGATCCATTCTAATTCATTCGTACGATCCATTCTAATTCATTCATACGATCTATTCTAATTCATTCATACAATCCATTCTAATTCTTTCACACGATCCATTCTAATTCATTCGTACGGAATAGATCGTATGAAAGAATTAGAATGGATCCTATGAATGAATTAGAATGGATCGTACGAATGAATTAGAATGGATCGTACGAATGAATTAGAATGAATCTTACGAATGAATTAGAATGGATCGTACGAATGAATTAGAATGGATCGTACGAATGAACTAGAATGAATACATTCGTGCGAATGAATTAGAATGGATCGTACGAATGAATTAGAATGGATCGTACGAATGAATTAGAATGGATCTTACAAATGAATTAGAATGGATCGTACAAATGAATTAGAATGGATACATTCGTGCGAATGAATTAGAATGGATCGGACGAATGAATTAGAATGGATCGTACGAAGGAATTAGAATGGATCGTACGTAGGAATTAGAATGGATCGTACGAATGAGTAAGAGTGGATCGTACGAATGAATTAGAATGGATCGTACAAATAAATTAGAATGGATACATTCGTCCGAATGAATTAGAATGGATCATACGAATGAGTAAGAATGGATCGTACGAATGAAATAGAATAGATTGTTCGAATGAATTAGAATGGATCCTACGAATGAATTAGAATGGATCGTACGAATGAATTAGAATGGATCGTACGAATGAATTAGAATGGATCGTGCGAATGAATTAGAATGGATACATTCGTGCGAATTAATTAGAATGGATCGTACGAATTAATTAGAATGGATACATTCGTGCGAATGAATTAGAATGGATTGTATGAATGAATTAGAATGGATCGTACGAATGAATTAGAATGGATCAAACGAATTAATTAGAATGGATCATACGAATGAATTAGAATGGATCGTACGAATGAATTAGAATGGATCGTACGAATGAATTAGAATGGATATATTCGTGCGAATGAATTAGAATGGATTGTGCGAATGAATAAGAACATATCGTCCGAATGAATTAGAATGGATCGTACGAATGAATTAGAATCGATCGTGCGAATGAATTAGAATGGATCGTACGAATGAATTAGAATGGATACATTTGTGCGAATGAATTAGAATGGATCGTACGAATGAATTAGAATGGATCGTATGAATGAATTAGAATGGATTGTACGAATGAATTAGAATGGATCGTGCGAATGAATTAGAATGGATCGTACGAATGAATTAGAATGGATCGTACGAATGAACTAGAATGGATACATTCGTGCGAATGAATTAGAATGGATGTTACGAATGAATTAGAATGGATCGTACGAATGAATTAGAATGGATCTTACGAATGAATTAGAATGGATCGTACGAATGAATTACAATGGATCGTACGAATGAATTAGAATGGATACATTCGTGCTAATGAATTAGAATGGATCGGACGAATGAATTAGAATGGATCGTACGAATGAATTAGAATGGATCGTACGAATGAATTAGAATGGATCGTACGAATAAATTAGAATGGATACATTCGTCCGAATGAATTAGAATGGATCATACGAATGAGTAAAAATGGATCGTACGAATGAAATAGAATATATTGTATGAATGAATTAGAATGGATCCTACGAATGAATTAGAATGGATCGTGTGAAAGAATTAGAATGGATTGTATGAATGAATTAGAATGGATCGTATGAATGAATTAGAATGGATCGTATAAATGAATTAGAATGGATCGTACGAATGAATTAGAATGGATCGTACGAAGGAATTAGAATGAATAGATTCGTGCGAATAAATTAGAATGGATTGTATGAATGAATTAGAATGGATCGTACGAATGAATTAGAATGGATCGTACGAATGAATTAGAATAGATTGCGCGAATGAATTAGAATGGATCGTACGAATGAATTAGAATGGATCGTACGAAGGAATTAGAATGGATCGTACGAATGAATTAGAATGGATCGTACGAATGAATTAGAATGGATCGTACGAAGGAATTAGAATGGATCGTACGATTGAATTAGAATGGATCATACGAATGAGTAAGAATGGATCGTATGAATGAATTAGATTGGATCGTACGATCCATTCTAATTCATTAGCATGGATCGTGCTAATGAATTAGAATGGAATATACGAATGAATTAGAATGGATCGTAAAATGGATCGTACGAATGAATTAGAATGAATTAGAATGGATCGTACGAATGAATTAGAATTGATCATAGGAATGAATTAGAATGGATCGTGCAAATGAATTAGAATGGATCATACGAATGAATTAGAATTGATATATTTGAACGAATAAATTATAATGGATCATACGAATGAATTAGAATGGATCGTACGAATGAATTAGAATGGATAGTGCAAATGAATTAGAATCGATCGTACGAATGAATTAGAATGGATCGTACGAATGAATTAGAATGGATCATACGAATGAGTAAGAATGGATCGTACGAATGAATTAGAATGGATCGTACGAATGAATTAGAATGGATCGTACGAATAAATTCGAATGGATACATTCGTCCGAATGAATTAGAATGGATCATACGAATGAGTATGAATGGATCGTACGAATGAAATAGAATAGATTGTACGAATGAATTAGAATGTATCCTACGAATGAATTAGAATGGATCGTGTGAAAGAATTAGAATGGATTGTATGAATGAATTAGAATGGATCGTATGAATGAATTAGAATGGATCGTGCGAATGAATTCGAATGGATCGTATATACGAATGAATTTGAATGGATACATTCGTGCGAATGGATTAGAATGGATCGTACGAATGAATTAGAATGGATCGTGCGAATGAATTAGAATGGATCGTACGAATGAACTAGAATGGATACATTCGTGCGAATGAATTAGAATGGATCGTACGAATGAATTAGAATGGATCGTACGAATGAATTAGAATGGATCTTACGAATGAATTAGAATGGATCGTACGAATAAATTAGAATGGATCGTATGAATGGTTTAGAATGGATACATTCGTGCGAATGAATTAGAATGGATCGGACGAATGAATTAGAATGGATCGTACGAATGAATTAGAATGGATCAAATGAATGAATTAGAATGGTTATATTCATGCGAATGAATTAGAATGGATCGTACGAATGGATTAGAATGGATCGTACGAATGGATTAGAATGGATATATTCGTGCGAATGGATTAGAATGGATCATACGAATGAGTAAGAATGGATCGTACGAATGAAATAGAATGGATAGTACGAATGAATTAGAATGGATCGTGCGAATGAATTTGAATAGATCGTACGAATGAATTAGAATGGATCGTGCTAATGAATTAGAATTGATCGTACGAATGAAATAGAATGGATTGTACGAATGAATTAGAATGGATCGTACGAATGAATTAGAATGGATCGTACGAAGGAACTAGAATGGATACATTCGTGCGAATGAATTAGAATGGATCGTACGAATGAATTAGAATGGATCGTACGAATGAATTAGAATGGATCGGACGAATGAATTAGAATGGATCGTACGAATGAATTAGAATGGATCAAAAGAATGAATTAGAATGGATCGTATGAATGAATTAGAATGCATCGTACGAAAGAATTAGAATGGATATATTCATGCGAATGAATTAGAATGGATCGTACGAATGAATTAGACTGGATCGTATGAATGAATTTGAATGGATACATTTGTGCGAATGAATCTAAATGGATTGTATGAATGAATTAGAATGGATCGTACGAATGAATTAGAATGGATCATACGAATTAATTAGAATGGATCGTACCAATGAGTAAGAATGGATCGTACGAATGAAATAGAATGGATCGTACGAATGAATTAGAATGGATCGTATGGAATGAATTAGAATGGATTGTATGAATGAATTAGAATGGATACATTCGTGCGAATGAATTAGAATGGATCATACGAATGAGTAAGAATGGATCGTACGAATGAAATAGAATTGATTATACGAATGAATTAGAATGGATCGTACAAATGAATTAGAATGGATCGTACGAATGAATTAGAATGGATCATACGAATGAATTAGAATGGATCGTATGAAAGAATTAGAATGGATTGTATGAATGAATTAGAATAGATCGTATGAATGAATTAGAATGGATCGTACGAATGAATTAGAATGGATCATACGAATGAACTAGAATGGATACATTCGTGCGAATGAATTAGAATGGATCGTACGAATGAATTAGAATGGATCGTACAAATGAATTAGAATGGATCTTACGAATGAATTAGAATGGATCGTACGAATGCACGATCCATGCTAATTCATTCGTTCGATCAATTCTAATTCATTAGCACGATCCATTCTAATTCATTCGTACGATCCATTCTAATTCATTCGCACGATCCATTCTAATTCATTCGTACGATCCATTCTAATTCTTTCACACGATCCATTCTAATTCATTCGTACGATCCATTCTAATTCATTCGTACGATCTAGTCTAATTCATTCGTACGATCCATTCTAATTCATTCATACGATCCATTCTAATTCCTTCGTACGATCCATTCTAATTCATTCATACAATCTATTCTAATTCATTCATACAATCCATTCTAATTCTTTCACACGATCCATTCTAATTCATTCGTACGATCCATTCTAATTCATTCATATAATCCATTCTTATTCTTTCACACGATCCATTCTAATTCATTCGTACGTTCCATTCTAATTCATTCGCACGATTCATGCTAATTCATTCGTTCGATCAATTCTAATTCATTAGCACGATCCATTCTAATTCATTCGTACGATCCATTCTAATTCATTTGCATGATCCATTCTAATTCATTCATAGGATCCATTCTAATTCATTCATATGATCTATTCTAATTTCTTCACACGAATGTATCCATTCTAAATCATTCGCACGAATGTATCCATTCTAATTCATTCGTACGATCCATCCTAATTCATTCGTACGATCCATTCTAATTCATTCGTACGATCCATTCTAATTCATTCATACGATCTATTCTAATTCATTCATACAATCCATTCTAATTCTTTCACACGATCTATTCTAATTCATTCGTACGATCCATTCTAATTCATTCGCACAATCCATTCTATTTCATTCGTACGATCCATTCTTACTCATTGGTATGATCCATTCTAATTCATTCGCACGAATGTATCCATTCTAATTCATTCGTACGAATCCATTCTAATTCATTCGTACAATCCATTCTATTTCATTCGTACAATCCATTCTTACTCATTCGTATGATCCATTCTAATTCATTCGCACGAATGTATCCATTCTAAATCATTCGTACGATCCATTCTAATTCATTCGTATGATCCATTCTAAATCATTCGTACAATCCATTCTATTTCATTCGTACGATTAATTCTAATTCATTAGCATGATCCATTCTAATTCATTCGTACGATCCATTCAAATTCATTCGCACGATCCATTCTAATTAATTCGTACAATCCATTCTATTTCATTCGTACGATCCATTCTTACTCATTCGTATGATCAATTCTAATTCATTCGCACGAATGTATCCATTCTAATCCATTCGTACGATCCATTCTAATCCATTCGTACGATCCATTCTAATTTATTCGCATGAATGTAAACATTCTAATTCATTCATTTGATCCATTCTAACTCATTCGTACGATCCATTCTTATTCATTCGTCCGATCCATTCTAATTCATTCGCACGAATGTATCCATTCTAAACCATTCATACGATCCATTCTAATTTATTCGTACGATCTATTCTAATTCATTCGTAAGATCCATTCTAATTCATTCGTACGATCCATTCTAATTCATTCGTACGATCCATTCTAATTCATTCGCACGAATGTATCTATTCTAGTTCATTCGTACGATCCATTCTAATTCATTCGTACGATCCATTCTAATTCATTCGTACGATCCATTCTAATTCATTCGCACAATCCATTCTAATTCATTCGCACGAATGTATCCATTCTAATTCATTCGCACGATCCATTTTAATTCATTCGTACGATCCATTCTAATTCATTCATACGATCCATTGTAATTCATTCGTACGATCCATTCTAATTCATTCGCACAAATGTATCCATTCTAATTCATTCGTACGATCCATTCTAATTCATTCGCACGATCCATTCTAATTCATTCATACGATCCATTCTAATTCATTCGCACGATCTGTTCTTATTCATTCGCACAATCCATTCTAATTCATTCGCACGAATGTATCCATTCTAATTCATTCGTACGATCCATTCTAATTCATTCGTACGATCCATTCTAATTCATTCGTATGATCCATTCTAATTAATTCGTATAATCCATTCTAATTCATTCGTACGATCCATTCTAATTCATTCATACAATCCATTCTAATTCATTCGTACGATCCATTCTAATTCACTCATACGATCCATTCTAATATATTCATACGATCCATTCTAATTCATTTGCACGAATATATCCATTCTAATTCCTTCGTACGATCCATTCTAATTCCTTTGTACGATCCATTCTAATTCATTCGTACGATCTATTCTAATTCATTCGTACGATCCCTTCTAATTCATTCGTACGATCCATTCTAATTCCTTCGTACGATCCATTCTAATTTATTCGTACGATCCATTCTAATTCATTCGTACAATTTATTCTAATTCATTCGTACGAATGGATACATTCGTGTGAATGAATTAGAATGGATCGTACGAATGAGTAAGAATGGATCGTACGAATGAAATAGAATGGATTGCACGAATGAATTAGAATGGATCGTACGAATGAATTTGAATGGATCGTGTGAAAGAATTAGAATGTATCGTACGAATGAATTAGAATGGATCGTGCGAATGAATTAGAATAGATCGTACGAATGAAATAGAATGGATCGTACGAAGGAATTAGAATGGATCGTACGAATGAATTAGAATGGATATATTCGTGCAAATGAATTTGAATGGATTGTATGAATGTATTAGAATGGATCGTATGAGTGAATTAGAATGGATCGTACGAATGAATTAGAATGGATTGTATGAATGAATTAGAATAGATCGTACGAATGAATTAGAATGGATCATACGAATTAATTAGAATGGATCATACGAATGAATTACAATGGATCGTACGAATGAATTAGAATGGATCGTACGAATGAATTAGAATGGATACATTCGTGCGAATGAATTAGAATGGATTGTGCGAATGAATTAGAATGGATTGTACAAATGAATTAGAATGGATCGTACGAATGAATTAGAATGGATATATTCGTGCAAATGAATTAGAATGGATCGTATGAATGTATTAGAATGGATCGTAGGAGTGAATTAGAATGGATCGTACGAATGAATTAGAATGGATTGTATGAATGAATTAGAATGGATCGTACGAATGAATTAGAATGGATCATACGAATTAATTAGAATGGATCATACGAATGAATTAGAATGGATCGTACGAATGAATTAGAATGGATCGTACGAATGAATTAGAATGGATACATTCGTGCGAATGAATTAGAATGGATTGTGCGAATGAATAAGAACAGATCGTGCGAATCAATTAGAATGGATCATACGAATAAATTAGAATGGATCGTGCGAATGAATTAGAATGGATCGTAGGAATGAATTAGAATGGATACATTTGTGCGAATGAATTAGAATGGATCGTACGAATGAATTAGAATGGATCGTATGAATGAATTATAATGGATCGTACGAATGAATTAGAATGGATCGTGCGAATGAATTAGAATGGATCGTACGAATGAATTAGAATGGATCGTGTGAAAGAATTAGAATGGATCGTACGAATGAATTAGAATGGATCGTGCGAATGAATTAGAATGGATCGTACGAATAAATTAGAATGGATACATTTGTGCGAATGAATTAGAATGGATCGTACGAAAGAATTAGAATGGATCGTATGAATGAATTAGAATGGATCGTACGAATGAATTAGTATGGATCGTGCGAATGAATTAGAATGGATCGTATGAATGAATTAGAAAGGATCGTACGAATGAATTAGAATGGATCATACGAATGAATTAGAATGGATCGTGCGAATGAATTAGAATGGATTGTACGAATGAATTAGAATGGATCGTGTGAAAGAATTAGAATGGATCGTATGAATGAATTTGAATGGATCGTGCGAATGAATTAGAATGTATCGTACGAATGAATTAGAATGGATCATGCTAATGAATTAGAATTGATCGAACGAATGAATTAGCATGGATCGTGCTAATGAATTAGAATGGATCTTACGAATGAATTAGAATGGATCGTGCGAATGAATTAGAATGGATCGTACAAATGAATTAGAATGGATATATTTGTGCGAATGAATTAGAATGGATCGTACGAATGAATTAGAATGGATCGTATGAATGAATTAGAATGGATCGTGCGAATGAATTCGAATGAATCGTACGAATTCATTCTAATTCATTCATACAATCCATTCTAATTCTTTCACACGACCCATTCTAATTCATTCGTACGTTCCATTCTAATTCATTAGCACGATCCACGCTAATTCATTCGTTCGATCAATTCTAATTCTTTAGCACGATCCATTCTAATTCATTCGTACGATCCATTCTAATTCATTCGCACGATCCATTCTAATTCATTCATAGGATCCATTCTAATTCATTCATACGATCTATTCTAATTCTTTCGCACGAATGTATCCATTCTAATTCATTCGCACGAATGTATCCATTCTAATTCATTCGTACGATCCATTCTAATTCATTCGTACGATCCATTCTAATTCATTCATACGATCCATTCTAATTCATTCAAACGATCTATTCTAATTCATTCACACAATCCATTCTAATTCTTTCACACGATTCATTCTAATTCATTCGTACGATCCATTCTAAATCATTCGCACAATCCATTCTATTTCATTCGTACGATCCATTCTTACTCATTGGTACGATCCATTCTAATTCATTCGCACGAATGTATCCATTCTAATTCATTCGTACCATTCCATTCTAATTCATTCGTACAATCTATTCTATTTCATTCGTACGATCCATTCTTACTCATTCGTATGATCCATTCTAATTCATTCGGACGAATGTATCCATTCTAATTTATTCGTACGATCCATTCTAATTCATTCATACGATCCATTCTAATTCATTCGTACGATCCATTCTAATTCATTCGTGCGATCCATTCTAATTCATTCGTACGAATGTATCCATTCTAATTCATTCGCACGATCCATTCTAATTCATTCGTACGATCCATTCTAATTCATTCATACGATCCATTCTAATTCATTCGTACGATCCATTCTAATTCATTCGCACAAATATATCCATTCTAATTCATTCGTATGATCCATTCTAATTCATTCGCACGATCCATTCTAATTCATTCGTACGATCCATTCTAATTCATTCGTACGATCCATTCTAATTCATTCGTATGATCCATTCTAATTCATTCGTACGATCCATTCTAATTCATTCATACAATCCATTCTAATTCATTCGCACGAATGTATCCATTCTAATTAATTCGTACGATCCATTCTAATTCATTCGTATGATCTATTCTTATTCATTTGCACGATCCAGTCTAATTGATTCGCACGATCCATTCTAATTCATTCGCACGAATGTATCCATTCTAATTCATTCGTACGATCCATTATAATTCATTAATATGATCCATTCTAATTCATTCGTACGATCCATTTTAATTCATATGCACAAAGGTATCCATTCTAATTCATTCGCACGAAAGAATTAGAATGGATTGTTTGAAAGAATTAGAATGGATCGTGCGAATGAATTAGAATGGATCGTACGAAGGAATTAGAATGGATCGTACGAAGGAATTAGAATGGATCGTACGAATGAGTAAGAATGGATCGTACGAATGAATTAGAATGGATCGTACGAATTAATTAGAATGGATCGTACGAATGAATTAGAATGCATCGTACGAATGAATTAGAATGGATACATTCGTGCGAATGAATTAGAATGGATCGTACGAATGAATTAGAATGGATACATTTGTGCGAATGAATTAGAATGGATCGTACGAATGAATTAGAATGGATCGTATGAATTAATTAGAATGGATCGTACGAATGAATTAGAATGGATCGTGCGAATGAATTAGAATGGATCGTACGAATGAATTAGAATGGATCGTACGAATGAACTAGAATGGATCGTACGAATGAATTAGAATGGATACATTCGTGCGATCCATTCTAATTCATTCGTACGATCCATTCTAATTCATTCGTACGATCCATTCTAATTCATTCGTACGATCCATTCTAATTAATTCATACGATCCATTCTAATTCATTCGTACGATCCATTCTAATTCATTTGCACAAATGTATCCATTCTAATTCATTCGTACGATCCATTCTAATTCATTCGTCCGATCCATTCTAATTCATTCGTACGATCCATTCTAATTCATTCGTACGATCCATTCTAATTCATTCGTACGATCCATTCTAATTCATTCGTTCGATCCATTCTAATTCATTCGCATGAATGTATCCATTCTAATTCCTTCGTACGGTCCATTCTACTTCATTCGCACAATCCATTCTATGTCATTCGTACGATCCATTCTTACTCATTAGTATGATCCATTATAGATACATTCGTGCGAATGAATTAGAATGGATCATACGAATGAGTAAGAATGGATCGTACGAATGAAATAGAATGTGTGGGGGAAAATCTTCGTGCCGACCCGAAGACTCTCGCAGCACCAGTCAATTGAATGTTCGTGTTGACGTCGAAGATCGTTGGTCGATCTGTTGATCGAAGTTGAAGCTTTTGATTTGTAAACAGAGAGATGCAATCAGAGAGAGAGTTTGACACGAGAAGTGATCTCGGAGTTCGGCCGAAGCCTACGTCTCCGTGCTGTAGGGTGCAACCCGAATTCACTAACACTTATGTTGAAGTGATCTCGACAGGCCGAGTATCACTGTAAACACTGATCTTTCTGAAAGAAGATCAAAGGGAGATGGTAGATCGGAAGTTTGAAATCCCAGAGCTCTGGTTCTGAAAGTCAGATCTCAGAGTGGAAATCAGATTTGTGGATCTGGATCCCCTTTACATTCGAAGGCTCTGCTATTTATAGGCATTCCGGGTGGCGAATGGCGGTTTCCGCTGTAGTATCTGGGGATTCTCCAGGTAAAGTTGCGGGCCCTGCGATTGTCTTCGGGGGTCCACCAGGCAGGGCTGGTGGGTCCCGCTGTAGTCCTCGTGGGCCCACCAGGCAGGGCCGGTGGGTCCCGTGGTAGTCCTCGTGGGCCCACCAGGCAGGGCCGGTGGGTCCCGTGGTAGTCTTCGTGGGGCCACCAGGCAGGGCCGGTGGGTCTCGCGGTAGTCTTCGTGGGCCCACCAGGCAGGGCCGGTGGGTCCCGCGGTGGATTTTTGCCAAAATTTGCACCCACAGTTACCCCCTCCAAGTTAGCTAGAGTGCATTCTGGCTGGCTTGGACTTGGTGCAAAAAATAGCAACTTCCTGTTTTGAAAAACGGCCACGAAGAAACTTGTTGTATGTTAGAGAAAAAAGGACCGATCGGTCAATTTCGACCGATCGGTCAAATTTGACCGAACGGTCGAATTTGACCGATCGGTCAATTTCGACCGATCGGTCGGAATCAACCGGTCACGTTTTGAGTGATCGGTCAAAAAACTTGGTTTTTTGACCGATCTAGTACAAAATTGACCGATCGGTTGATTTCGACCGATCGGTCAATTTTGACCGATCGGTCGAATTCAACCGGTCACGTTTTGAGTGATCGGTCAAAAAACTTGGTTTTTTGACCGATCTAGTACAAAATTGACCGATCGGTTGATTTCGACCGATCGGTCAATTTTGACCGATCGGTCGAATTCAACCGGTCACGTTTTGAGTGATCGGTCAAAAAACTTGGTTTTTTGACCGATCTAGTACAAAATCGACCGATCGGTTGATTTCGACCGATCGGTCAATTTTGACCGATCGGTCGAATTCAACCGGTCAAGAATCGGGTGATCTGTAAAAAAAAACAGGGTTTTTTGACCGATCCAGTAGTAAATTTGACCGATCAAATAACTTTCGCCGACCGGACATGTTTGTCCGATCGGTGAAAAATATCCGGTCAAGGTTCGAGTGATCGGCAAAAAACCTTGGGTTTTTGCCAGATCCAGTAGAAATTTGACCGATCAGATAACTTTCGCCGATCGGACATGTTTGTCCGATCGGTGAAAAATATCCGGTCAAGGTTCGAGTGATCGGCAAAAAACCTTGGTTTTTTGCCAGATCCAGTAGAAATTTGACCGATCGGATAACTTTCGCCGATCGGACATGTTTGTCCGATCGGTGAAAAATATCCGGTCAAGGTTCGAGTGATCGGCAAAAAAACCTTGGTTTTTTGCCAGATCCAGTAGAAATTTGACCGATCGGATAACTTTCGCCGATCGGACATGTTTGTCCGATCGGTGAAAAATATCCGGTCAAGGTTCGAGTGATCGGCAAAAAACCTTGGTTTTTTGCCAGATCCAGTAGAAATTTGACCGATCGGATAACTTTCGCCGATCGGACATGTTTGTCCGATCGGTGAAAAATATCCGGTCAAGGTTCGAGTGATCGGCAAAAAACCTTAGTTTTTTGCCAGATCCAGTAGAAATTTGACCGATCGGATAACTTTCGCCGATCGGACATGTTTGTCCGATCGGTGAAAAATATCCGGTCAAGGTTCGAGTGATCGGCAAAAAACCTTGGTTTTTTGCCAGATCCAGTAGGAATTTGACTGATCGAAGTAAAGTTTTGAACCTGCCCTTCAGAGAAGATTTACTGCTTTGTTTTTCGATATTTTGGCAGAGTTTTGAACATTGATGGAGCTTGATTCTTCTTGTTTTGAATCCTTGGTTGGCTTGATGGTTGCTTTGAACCGGCGATCCGGTTTACCCAGACCGGTGGCTTGTTTGGACCGTTGGTTCATGTGGACCGATAGGTCCGACGTTTCGCCTGGTCGCGACTGTTCGCCTGGTTTTGCGCTTGCTACGGATGGATGCCACGTGTACCTACAAAAACACGCGATTTGATATGGTGAAGACACGTGTCTTCTCGATTTGCGCACCTGTTTCATCCCGGGTATATAAGTTTTTCTCGCTGTCATTTTCGGCTCACGCTTTCAGAATTTTCTTGAAGTCCAGAGCTTTTGCTTTTGATCTTCCGTTCTCCATCTCCTTTCGATCGGTCAAATGGCATCTCCGGGCAGCTCGAAGAAGGGTGCTGTTCCATCCAAGAGGAAGGGCAAGGAAGTTGTCGAGGTTTCTCCTGCTCCGAAGGGCCGAGGCAAAGGCAGGGCCGAATTGATCGAACTTGGTCAACTTGGCAAGAGGCACCAGGGAGTTGGATTTGCTTCTGCACCGTCAAGGCCAGAGCAGATCCCCAAGGCCAAATTTGTTCTCTGCCCGCAGATACCCTTGGAGGCGGAGCCTGAGTTTGGGTACAACATCGGCAGCAAGCTTACAGATGCAAAGAGGGAGAATCTGCATGAGTTGCTGTCATTCTTCACAGAGGGAAAGTCTCGACCAGCACTTCCAGGTGTGTTATCTGCTTTCGGTGTCGATAGGAGGACAGTCTTTGTCTCCTGGGCTAGCAAGGAACAAGTGATGGGAACTATCGTCACGATCGGCCAGCTCAACTGCGGTCTGCGCCTCCCCCTACCTCCTTTTGCTGCGAGGTTGCTGAATGTCTCCGGTCTCTGTCCCGGGCAGGTGACTGGAAACTCCTGGAGGATCATCTACGCTTTCTGTCGTGTAGAGTCAGACTTCCAGGAGAAGCTGAGGGAATGCTACTCCAGCATCCCTGAAGGTGAAGAGGCTCGAGTTGAGCTGGGGTACTTCTTCTACCACTACAGATGGGCTTGGAGGAAGGACAGCCCGTTCTACTACTTGACAGGTGTTAGTGCTCTCCGCCCGCTCTCTGACACCATCGGCTCCGACAAGCTCTACACCGATTGGCCGTTGTCGATATCTGGTGCATGGACCCCTATGTCCGTTCCAGAGGTCCCTCGGTACAAAGTGCACAAGGAGACCGATATGTTCTGCACGGGAGGAGCTCTCTCTTGGCCTCCGGAACGAGTAGGGGCCCTGGACAATCTCTTCCTGGAGTTGACGTGCGGGACCAGGTCGTGGAGGCAGTTTTCGAATTGCCCAGTCCGACACGGCAAGGCCAACCTTCTCCATCGATCGAAGCTGCGATATGAAGACAACGAGGTAATCTACTCTGATTATGAGGAAGACCCTCAGTCTGGAAAAATTGTTAGAAAGCGTCGATTCGAAAAGAAGGCTTATGCTGCCAGGCGCGCCCTCCCCTTAGAGAAGCTGGTGGTTCCGAAGGGACCAGCGAAGAAGAAAAGGAAAATCCTCATCCAGCAGGAGGATGAGGAGGAGAAAAAGAAAGAGGAAGAAGAGGAACAAGATAGAGAGGAGGAAGGTGGAGGCGAAGAAGGCGAGGGTGGTGACGATGATGATGATGAAGATGATGATGGTACTGACAGCGACGGGGGAGAGGATGAAGAAGATGAGGATGATGAAGATGGGGGTGGTGAGGAAGAGATTCCTCCCACCCCCACTGATGGTGGTTATGGACATGGGGGTGGTGAGGAAGAAATTCCTCCCACCCCCACTGGTGGTGCTGACGAGGGATCGCAGCCTATCCTCATAGACGAGGGTAAGGCTCGAAGGATGGAAGGAGTTATGGACGCCACGGGAGATGGTTCCAGGGTGATTCCAACTTACGACTTCGGGGAGTTGAAAAGGAACACTCTGCGCTTCAAGATCAAGCTATCGGGGAGTGGTGGGGTTGGAAGCAACCCCACACCCCTCGATCAGATACCTCCCGAGGTCCCCCGTCTCGAAGGGGGAACAACGAGTGGGGGTGTGGAGGTTGAACAACCCCCACCCCCCTCACATTCTCTGTTCGAAGAGGTAGCTGCCATGGTGGCAGGGCTCGACCATTCGAGCGGGCATGAGGACGAAGGGGGAGCTTCACCTCCTCGAGACATTCACTCTCCTGCTCATTTGGAGAGAGGAAGCCGGGTTGGTGAAGCCACTCCTCAACTCTTGCCAGAGTCAACCCTCAGCAAGGAGAAATCGACCCCCAAGGGTAAGAGCTCCGACCGCAGGAAGGGAAAAGCTCCTCAAGTCGAGGCTTCAGGTATTTGTACTAACTTGTTCTGCTTGACTGTCTTGTCATTGAAAACTCGAAAATATTCTAACACTTTGAATTTTTGTCGATTGTAGGTACGCCTGCTGGCTCGACTCCGAAGATGAGGAGTTTGGGTGATGTGGACATCAACCATCCCACCAACGCGATCCGTAAGCTCTGCAATCTTCCGGGAGCTCCTTTTGAAGAAGCCTTCGATCGGCTTGAAGTTGTGGTATGTGCATATGCTTGATCAACTATTTGAGTTGTCTTTGAGATAATTCTAACTATTTGTTCATTTGCAGACTGGAGCCTGTTTGAGAATTGCAAGCAAGCTTTCCAGGAAGGCAGGAGAACGAGAGGCCGCTGCTGAGGTGTCTTGTTTGACGGCTGAACTGGAGGCTGTGAGCACGGAGAGAGATGAGCTGAGAGAGCAACTGACTTCGAAGAAAGTCTCTCTCAAAACGCTACAGGATCGTTGTGAGGCACAGAGTCACGAGCTCGAATCCTTGAAGACTCGACTCTCCAAGGTTGAGGACGTGTCCTGCGGTCGCACTATCGAGATCACAGAGCTGAAGCAACAACTTGCTACTCAGCACGCTGCCTTCACTGCCAGAGAAGAAACTTCGAAGAAGGCACTGGAGCATGCGTTGTCTGAATGCAAAGTTTACAAGGAAACAGCTGAGAAGGCGGCTGAAGCACTACGGACTCACGTAGCTAGCGTCCGATCTTCCAAGGCCTCGGTGGCGAGCAAAGCTCGTGCTGGATCTGAGGGAGAGAAGTCGCATGCGAAGAGTGTGGCCAAGCCTTGAGACTTTTCCCCTTCTTTGTTGTTGTACTCTGTAAACTTTTGGGATGTAACAGCTCACTTTTGTATCTGGCATATTTTGATAATAAAAGATCTTCTTGGTGTTTGAAAATTGAATGTCTTCTTGAGTTGCATGCCTTGTGTTTGAACTCTTTGAATGCTGCGTTCTGGATGGTATTGAAATATTTGAATACATATGCACACTTGAATGTAAAGGGATGAGTCGTAACTCGATTACCCAAACTGCTGAGTAACTTGAAAATTGAACTCTGTTGTAGCATATAACTTTGAAATCGTTAACATTTGTATGTGAGGGGTAGAGTCGCAACTCAAGCACCCAAACTTGTTAGACGATATTGAAATTGATTGAAATAGAATATTGAAATTTGAAGGTCAGTTTAACATTTGCTAGTAAGGGGTCGAGTCGCAACTCTAACACCCAAACATGTTAAGACCTGGTAACTTGAAATTGAGAGTTGTGCTGTTTCACAACCCGAAACCGTTTAACATTTGTATGTAAAGGGTCGTGTCGCAACACGAGGCCCTAAACTTGTTAAACGACCTGGTAACTTGAAATTGAGAGTTGTGCTGTTTCACAACCCGAAATCGTTTAACTTTTGCACGTAAAGGGTAGTGTCGCAACACGATGCCCTAAACTCGTTAAACGACCTGGTAGCTTGAAGGTTGAGCTGGCTCTTGAATTTGCTTGAAGGTTTGAAACTGAATGTTTCATTGTCTCATAACTCAGAATTCGAACGGGCAAGTAGACATCTGAGAGCAATCTTTATTCAGCATAGAATTTACATCATAGATAGAACAATTTAAGATCTCAAGCATTCCAGGCTCGTGGCAGTCGATAGAATCCTTTGCTTCCTCCTGATTTGACTATGTACGGACTTTCCCAGTTGGGAGCTAGTTTCCTGCTGCTGTGTTCTCTGGCAATACGAATGGTTGCTTAGAAGTTGACCATCTCTAACCCCCATATCTGCCAGTCTTGTGGGAGATTTTCATTGTCGATGCTTGTCGGAATGATCTTGCCTGCCTTTGACAAATTCATGGAGATGTCCTAGACGTAGCAAATCTTCCAAATAATACTTTAGCCGGTGGCATTGATCGGTAGAATGTCCATGACTGCGATGGAAATCACAGTAGACTGTTTTATCTGCAGTGGCCTTAGTGTCGGGCTGCAGTGGATTAGGCCATCGGAGGAACTCTTCATGCTGAATTCGATCGAGGATCTGTTCGATTGGTAGATTCCATTTGGTAAAAGTAGTCTTCTTGGGAGGAGATCGGCGTTCATCGTTTCTTAATCGCTTGGGTGCGGGAGGAACTTCTGTTTCTGCGTTGTAGGCTCTGGTAGCATATTTTGTGGTTTCCCTTTCGGCGGGTCGCCTCTTCGTCTCTCGTCCCTTTCGGGCAACTTGATCATCCTCAACCTCAATTTCCCGTTGGATTCGATCAAACATTGAACCTAGGGAAGGAGGAGGATTGCGAATGAAGTCGTTGTAGATGTGCATGTCGAAGCGGAGTGCATTCTGAAATGCCAACATGATAGCTTCATCATCCAGATGCCTCCCAGAGAGGGCAGCGTGCTCATTGCGAAATCTCCTTGTGAAGCTGCGAAGACTCTCATCCGAACCCATCCTTAGCCGATAGAGGGAATCGAGCTTCTTCTCAGGCTTTAGATTAAGTTGATAATGTTGCACAAAGAGATTGGCTAAGACGCTGAACTGAGTAATGGATCCAGCTCGAAGGTTGTGATACCAATCGAGGGATGGCTCATCGAGGCTCCCAGCGAAGGTGCGGCAGAGCACATTGTTTTCTTCTTCGTGTGGTGTTAGAGCTTGCTTGAAAGCAAGTATATGGAGGCTTGGATCTCCTCTAATACAGTTGAATTTGGGGAGGACAGGAGTTCTCCATCCCCTTGGAAATGTTCTCTCAAAGAGACTTCGATGTAGAGGCCCGGCAGAAGAATACCCATCCCTACGACCATGTCCTCGACCTAGAGGTGGGTCAAGAGGCAAGATCGCAAGGTCTTGCTCTGGTATTGAAATGTTTGCCGGTCGAAGTCGATGTCGAAGGTCCGATCCAAGTCCACGTTGGAGTGGAATGGAAGGGGAGACTCTACTTTTTGAAGGAGCGCCTTTCATTTGGTGCTTCCTTGGCAGGTTGAGCTTCGATGGTGCTCTTTTGTCGCAGTTACGACCAGATGAAGATTGGGAGGACTCGTCTTCAAAACGATCCCAAACACTCTGCTTCCAAGGAGCAGCAGAGGGAGTTGGGTCGCGTCGAATCCTCTCGAGAGCATCAGTGCCCATTGACCTCCGTTGTTCGGAGTAAATTGAATGTCGAGGAGGATCAACCCTCTCACTTGCGGAGGGGATCGGAATAGCAATTCCAGCTTCGGAAGCTGCCTTCTTCAGAGCATCCCTCTCAGCAGTGAGGGTGGCGTTTTGCTTCGCCAATTGGAGTAGTTGGAAATCGATTGCAGAGATCTGGTAAGTCGATGGAGGATCTTCAGCAGGAGCAGGGACAGTCTGCCCAATTGATTGATGAGGATGAGGGGCGATCGGTCGATCGACTGATCTCCCGCTTCCTGAGTGAACTCCCATCTCGGGAACAGCAAGGGGCTGCCCGAAGTTGAGCCTTTGACTCATTGAACGAGTCTCAGGACGAGGTTGATGTTGAGTGTTACTTCCTTCTGGTTGACCCTGGTGTTTGGTTCTCGCCATTCAGTGTGCGAAGGGTACAACGAGATTGCCGACGTCCGATCAGTTGTCTGATCAACCGAGGGGGCGAGGAAGTTTGGCTATTGATCTGGTAGTTGAAGAAAAGAGAGAACACAGCTTCTCGCTCTCGGATCCCACAGACGGCGCCAAACTGTGGGGGAAAATCTTCGTGCCGACCCGAAGACTCTCGCAGCACCAGTCAATTGAATGTTCGTGTTGACGTCGAAGATCGTTGGTCGATCTGTTGATCGAAGTTGAAGCTTTTGATTTGTAAACAGAGAGATGCAATCAGAGAGAGAGTTTGACACGAGAAGTGATCTCGGAGTTCGGCCGAAGCCTACGTCTCCGTGCTGTAGGGTGCAACCCGAATTCACTAACACTTATGTTGAAGTGATCTCGACAGGCCGAGTATCACTGTAAACACTGATCTTTCTGAAAGAAGATCAAAGGGAGATGGTAGATCGGAAGTTTGAAATCCCAGAGCTCTGGTTCTGAAAGTCAGATCTCAGAGTGGAAATCAGATTTGTGGATCTGGATCCCCTTTACATTCGAAGGCTCTGCTATTTATAGGCATTCCGGGTGGCGAATGGCGGTTTCCGCTGTAGTATCTGGGGATTCTCCAGGTAAAGTTGCGGGCCCTGCGATTGTCTTCGGGGGTCCACCAGGCAGGGCTGGTGGGTCCCGCTGTAGTCCTCGTGGGCCCACCAGGCAGGGCCGGTGGGTCCCGTGGTAGTCCTCGTGGGCCCACCAGGCAGGGCCGGTGGGTCCCGTGGTAGTCTTCGTGGGGCCACCAGGCAGGGCCGGTGGGTCTCGCGGTAGTCTTCGTGGGCCCACCAGGCAGGGCCGGTGGGTCCCGCGGTGGATTTTTGCCAAAATTTGCACCCACAGAATGGATTGTGCGAATGAATTAGAATGGATCGTACGAATGAATTAGAATGGATCGTGTGAAAGAATTAGAATGGATTGTATGAATGAATTAGAATAGATCGTATGCATGAATTAGAATGGATCGTACGAATGAATTAGAATGGATCGTACGAATGAATTAGAATGGATCGTACGAATGAATTAGAATGGATCTTACGAATGAATTAGAATGGATCGTACGAATGAATTAGAATGGATCGTACGAATAAATTAGAATGGATACATTCGTCCTAATGAATTAGAATGGATCATACGAATGAGTAAGAATGGATCGTACGAATGAAATAGAATAGATTGTACGAATGAATTAGAATGGATCCTACGAATGAATTAGAATAGATCGTGTGAAAGAATTAGAATGGATTGTATGAATAAATTAGAATGAATTCATACGATCCATTCGAATTCATTCGCACGATCCATTCTAATTCATTCATACGATCCATTCTAATTCATTCATACAATCCATTCTAATTCTTTCACACGATCCATTCTAATTCATTCGTAGGATCCATTCTAATTCATTCGTACAATCTATTCTAATACATTCGTACGATCCATTCTTACTCATTCGTATGATCCATTCTAATTCATTCGGGCGAATGTATCCATTTTAATTTATTCGTACGATCCATTCTAATTCATTCGTACGATCCATTCTAATTCATTCGTATGATCCATTCTAATTCATTCGTCCGATCCATTCTAATTCATTCGCACGAATGTATCCGTTCTAATTCATTCGTACGATCCATTCTAATTCATTTGTACGATCCATTCTAATTCATTCGTAAGATCCATTCTAATTCATTCGTACGATCCATTCTAATTCATTCGTACGAATGTATCCATTCTAGTTCATTCGTACGATCCATTCTAATTCATTCGTACGATCCATTCTAATTCCTTCGTACGATCCATTCTAATTCATTCGTACGATCTATTCTAATTCATTCGTACGATCCATTCTAATTCATTCGTACGATCCATTCTAATTCCTTCGTACGATCCATTCTAATTCATTCGTACGATCCATTCTAATTCCTTTGTATCCAAATTCATTGGTACGATCCATTCTAATTCTTTTGTATCCATTCTAATTCACTCATACGATCCATTCTAAATCATTCGTACGATCCATTCTAATTCATTCATACAATCCATTCTAATTCATTCGCACGAATGTATCCATTCTAATTCATTCGTACGATCAGTTCTAATTCATTCACAAAATCTATTCTAATTCATTCGTACGATCCATTCTAATTCATTCACACGTATGTATCCATTCTAATTCATTCATACGATCCATTCTAATTCATTCGTACGATCCATTCTAATTCACTCATACGATCCATTCTAATACATTCATACGATCCATTCTAATTCATTTGCACGAATATATCCATTCTAATTCATTCGTACGATCCATTTTAATTCCTTATTACGATCCATTCTAATTCATTCGTTCGATCTATTCTAATTCATTCGTACGATCCATTCTAATTCATTCGTACGATCCATTCTAATTCCTTCGTACGATCCATTCTAATTCATTTGTACGATCCATTCTAATTCATTCATACAATCCATTCTAATTCTTTCACACGATCCATTCTAAGTCATTCGTACGATCCATTCTTATTCATTCGTGCAATCCATTCTATTTCATTCGTACGATCCATTCTTACTCATTCGTACGATCCATTCTAATTCATTCACACGAATGTATCCATTCGTACGAATGAATTAGAATAGATTGTACGAATGAATTAGAATGGATCGTACGATTGAATTAGAATGGATCGTACGAAGGAATTAGAATGGATCGTATGAATGAATTAGAATAGATCGTACGAATGAATTAGATTAGATCGTACGAATGAATTAGAATGGATCGTACGAAGGAATTAGAATGGATCGTACGAATGAATTAGAATGGATATATTCGTGCAAATGAATTAGAATGGATCGTATGAATGTATTAGAATGGATCATATGAGTGAATTAGAATGGATCGTACGAATGTATTAGAATGGATCGTATGAATGAATTAGAATGGATACATTCGTGCGAATGAATTAGAATTGATCGTACGAATGAATTAGAATGGATCGTGCGAATGAATTAGAATGGATCGTACGAATGAATTAGAATGGATCGTACGAATGAACTAGAATGGATACATTCGTGCGAATGAATTAGAATGGATCGTACGAATGAATTAGAATGGATCGTACGAATGAATTACAATGGATATTACGAATGAATTAGAATGGATCATACGAATGAATTAGAATGGATCGTACGAATGAATTAGAATGGATACATTCGTGCGAATGAATTAGAATGGATCGGACGAATGAATTAGAATGGATCGTACGAATGAATTAGAATGGATCAAATGAATGAATTAGAATGGTTACATTAATGCGAATGAAATAGAATGGATCGTACGAATGGATTAGAATGGATCATACGAATGGATTTGAATGGATACATTCGAGCGAATGAATAAGAATGGATCGTACGAATGAATTAGAATGGATCGTACGAATGGATTAGAATGGATCCTACGAATGGATTAGAATGGATACCTTTGTGCATATGAATTAGAATGGATCGTACGAATGAAGTAGAATGGATCATATTAATGAATTAGAATGGATCGTACGAATGAATTAGAATGGATACTTTCGTGCGAATGAATTAGAATGGATCGTGCGAATCAATTAGACTGGATCGTGCGAATGAATAAGAATAGATCATACGTATGAATTAGAATGGATCGTACGAATTAATTAGAATGGATACATTTGTGCGAATGAATAAGAATGGATTGTATGAATGAATTAGAATGGATCGTACGAATGAATTAGAATGGATCATACGAATTAATTAGAATGGATCATACGAATGAATTAGAATGGATCGTAAGAATGAATTAGAATGTATCGTACGAATGAATTAGAATAGATACATTCGTGCTAATGAATTAGAATGGATTGTGCGAATGAATAAGAACAGATCGTGCGAATGAACTAGAATGGATCGTATGAATGAATTAGAATGGATCGTGCGAATGAATTAGAATGGATCGTACGAATGAATTAGAATGGATACATTTGTGCGAATGAATTAGAATGGATCGTACGAATGAATTAGAATGGATCATATGAATGAATTAGAATGGATCGTACGAATGAATTAGAATGGATCGTGCGAATGAATTAGAATGGATCGTACGAATGAATTAGAATAGATCGTACGAATGAACTAGAATGGATACATTCGTGCGAATGAATTAGAATGGATCATACGAATGAATTAGAATAGATCGTACGAATGAATTAGAATGGATCTTATGAATGAATTAGAATGGATCGTACGAATGAATTAGAATGGATCGCACGAATGAATTAGAATGGATACATTCGTACGAATGAATTAGAATGGATCGGACGAATGAATTAGAATGGATCGTACGAATGAATTAGAATGGATCGTACGAATGAATTAGAATGGATCGTACGAATAAATTAGAATGGATACATTCGTCCGAATGAATTAGAATGGATCATACGAATGAGTAAGAATGGATCGTACGAATAAAATAGAATAGATTGTACGAATGAATTAGAATGGAATTGTATGAATGAATTAGAATGGATACATTCGTGCGAATGAATTAGAATGGATCGTACCAATGAGTAAGAATGGATCGTACGAATGAACTAGAATGGATTGTGCGAATAAATTAGAATGGATCGTACGAATGAATTAGAATGGATCGTGTAAAAGAATTAGAATGGATTGTATGAATGAATTAGAATAGATCGTATGAATGAATTAGAATGGATCGTACGAATGAATTAGAATGGATCGTACGAATGAATTAGAATGGATCGTACAAATGAATTAGAATGGATACATTCGTGCGAATGAATTAGAATGGATACATTCGTGCGAAAGAATTAGAATAGATCGTATGAATGAATTAGAATGGATCCTATGAATGAATTAGAATGGATCGTGCGAATGAATTAGAATGGATCGTACGAATGAATTAGAATGGATCGTGCTAATGAATTAGAATTGATCGAATGAATGAATTACATGGATCGTGCCAATGAATTAGAATGGAACGTACGAATGAATTAGAATGGGTCGTGTGAAAGAATTAGAATGGATTGTATGAATGAATTAGAATGAATTCGTACGATCCATTCGAATTCATTCGCACGATCCATTCTAATTCATTCATACGATCCATTCTAATTCATTCGTACGATCCATTCTAATTCATTCGCACAAATGTATCCATTCTAATTCATTCGTACGATCCATTCTAATTCATTCGCACGATCCATTCTAATTCATTCATACGATCCATTCTAATTCATTAGCACGATCCATGCTAATTCATTTGTTCGATCAATTCTAATTCATTAGCATGATCCATTCTAATTCATTCGTACGATACATTATAATTCATTCGCACGATCCATTCTAATTCATTCGTACGATCCATTCTAATTCTTTCACACGATCCATTCTAATTCATTCATACGATCTATTCTAATTCATTCGCACGATCCATTCTAATTCATTCGTACGATCCATTCTAATTCATTCATACGATCCATTCTAATTCATTCGTACGATCCATTCTAATTCATTCGCACAAATGTATCCATTCTAATTCATTCGTATGATCCATTCTAATTCATTCGCACGATCTATTCTAATTCATTCGTACGATCCATTCTAATTCATTCGTACGATCTGTTCTTATTCATTCGCACAATCCATTCTAATTCATTCGCACGAATGTATCCATTCTAATTCATTCGTACGATCCATTCTAATTCATTCGTACGATCCATTCTAATTCATTCGTATGATCCATTCTAATTAATTCGTATGATCCATTCTAATTCATTCGTACGATCCATTCTAATTCATTCATACAATCCATTCTAATTCATTCGTACGATCCATTCTAATTCACTCATACGATCCATTCTAATACATTCATACGATCCATTCTAATTCATTTGCACGAATATATCCATTCTAATTTATTCGTACGATCCATTCTAATTTCTTCGTACGGTCCATTCTAATTCATTCGTACGATCTATTCTAATTCATTCGTACGATCCATTCTAATTCATTCGCACGATCCATTCTAATTCATTCATAGGATCCATTCTAATTCATTCATACGATCTATTCTGATTCTTTCGCACGAATGTATCCATTCTAATTCATTCGCACGAATGTATCTATTCTAATTCATTCGTATGATCCATTCTAATTCATTCGTACGATCCATTCTAATTCATTGATACGATCTATTCTAATTCATTCATACAATCCATTCTAATTCTTTCACACGATCCATTCTAATTTATTCGTACGATCCATTCTAATTCATTCGCACAATCCATTCTATTTCATTCGTACGATCCATTCTTACTTATTGGTACGATCCATTCTAATTCATTCGCACGAATGTATCCATTCTAATTCATTCGTACGAATCCATTCTAATTCATTCGTACAATCTATTCTATTTCATTCGTACGATCCATTCTTACTCATTCGTATGATCCATTCTAATTCATTCGGACGAATGTATCCATTCTAATTTATTCGTACGATCCATTCTAATTCATTCGTACGATCCATTCTAATTCATTCGTCCGATCCATTCTAATTCATTCGTACGAATGTATCCATTCTAATTCATTCGTACGATCCATTCTAATTCATTCGTACGATCCATTCTAATTCATTCGTAAGATCCATTCTAATTCATTCGTACGATCCATTCTAATTCATTCGTACGATCCATTCTAATTCATTCGCACGAATGTATCCATTCTAGTTCATTCGTACGATCCATTCTAATTCATTCGTACGATCCATTCTAATTTATTCGCACGATCCATTCTAATTCATTCGTACGATCCATTCTAATTCATTCATACGATCCATTCTAATTCATTCGTACGATCCATTCTAATTCATTCGCACAAATGTATCCATTCTAATTCATTCGTACGATCCATTCTAATTCATTCGCACGATCCATTCTAATTCATTCGTATGATCCATTCTAATTCTTTCATACGATCCATTCTAATTCATTCGTCATACAATCCATTCTAATTCTTTCACACGATCCATTCTAATTCATTCGTACGTTCCATTCTAATTCATTAGCACGATCCATGCTAATTCATTCGATCGATCAATTCTAATTCATTAGCACGATCCATTCTAATTCATTCGTACGATCCATTCTAATTCATTCGCACGATCCATTCTAATTCATTCGTAGGATCCATTCTAATTCATTCATACGATCTATTCTAATTCTATCGCACGAATGTATCCATTCTAATTCATTCGCACGAATGTATCCATTCTAATTCATTCGTACGATCCATTCTAATTCATTCGTACAATCCATTCTAATTCATTCGTAAGATCCATTCTAATTCATTCATACGATCTATTCTAATTCATTCATACAATCCATTCTAATTCTTTCACACGATCCATTCTAATTCATTCGTACGATCCATTCTAATTCATTCGCACAATCCATTCTATTTCATTCGTACGATCCATTCTTACTCATTCGTATGATCCATTCTAATTTATTCGCACGAATGTATCCATAATGGATCCTACGAATGAGTAAGAATAGATCGTACGAATGAAATAAAATGGATTGTGCGAATGAATTAGAATGGACTGTACGAATGAATTAGACGTACGAATGAATTAGAATGGATACATTCGTGCGAATAAATTAGAATGGATCATACAAATGAGTAAGAATGGATCATCATTCTAATTCATTCGTATGATCCATTCTAATTCATTTGTATCCATTCTATTTCATTCGCACGATCCATTCTAATTCATTCGCGTAATCTATTCTAATTCATTCGTACGATCCATTCTAATTCATTCGTATGATCCATTCTAATTCATTCATACAATCCATTCTAATTTATTTGCACGAATGTATCCATTCTAATTCATTCGTACGATCCATTCTAATTCATTCGCACAATCTATTCTAATTCATTCATACGATCCATTCTAATTCATTCGCACGAATGTATCCATTCTAATTCATTCATACGATCCATTCTACTTCATTCGTACTATCCATTTTAATTCACTCATACGATCCATTCTAATTCATTCATATGATCCATTCTAATTGATTTGCACGAATATATCCATTCTAATTCATTCGTACGATCCATTCTAATTCCTTCGTACGATCCATTCTATTTCATTCGTATAATCCATTCTAATTCCTTCGTACGATCCATTCTAATTCCTTCGTATCCATTCTAATTCACTCATACGATCCATTCTAATTAATTCGTACGATTCATTCTAATTCATTCATACAATCCATTCTAATTCATTCGCACGAATGTATCCATTCTAATCCATTCTTACGATCCATTCTAATCCATTCGTACGATCCATTCTAATTCATTCGCATGAATGTAACCATTCTAATTCATTTATTTGATCCATTCTAATTCATTCGTACGATCCATTCTAATTCATTCGTCCGATCCATTCTAATTCATTCGCACGAATGTATCCATTCTAATTCATTCGTACGATCCATTCTAATTCATTCGTACGATCCAATCTAATTCATTCGTAAGATCCATTCTAATTCATTCGTACGATCCATTCTAATTCATTTGTACGATCCATTCTAATTCATTCGCACGAATGTATCCATTCTAGTTCATTCGTACGATCCATTCTAGTTCATTCGTACGATCCATTCTAATTCATTCGTACGATCCATTCTAATTCATTCGTATGATCCATTCTAATTAATTCGTATGATCCATTCTAATTCATTCGTACGATCCATTCTAATTCATTCATACAATCCATTCTAATTCATTCGCACGAATGTATCCATTCTAATAAATTCGTACGATCCATTCTAATTCATTCGTATGATCCATTCTTATTCATTCGCACGATCCAGTCTAATGGATTCGCACGATCCATTCTAAATCATTCGCACGAATGTATCCATTCTAATTCATTCGTACGATCCATTCTAATTCATTAATATGATCCATTCTAATTCATTCGTACGATCCATTCTAATTCATATGCACAAAGGTATCCATTCTAATTCATTCGTACGATCCATTCTAATACAGGATTGTACGAATGAATTAGAATGGATACATTCTTGCGAATGAATTAGAATTGATCATACGAATGAATTAGAATGGATCGTGCGAATGAATTAGAATGGATCGTACGAATGAATTAGAATGGATACATTCGTGCGAATGAATTAGAATGGATACATTCGTGCGAAAGAATTAGAATAGATCGTATGAATGAATTAGAATGGATCCTTTGAATGAATTAGAATGGATCGTGCGAATGAATTAGAATGGATCGTGCGAATGAATTAGAATGGATCATACGAATGAATTAGAATGGATCATACGAATGAATTAGAATGGATCGTACGAATGAATTAGAATGGATCGTGCGAATGGATTAGAATGGTTACATTCATGCGAATGAATTAGAATGGTTACATTCATGCGAATGAATTAGAATGAATCGTACGAATGGATTAGAATGGATCGTACGAATGGATTAGAATGGATACATTCGAGCGAATGAATTAGAATGGATCGTACGAATGAATTAGAATGGATCCTACGAATGGATTAGAATGGATACCTTTGTGCATATGAATTAGAATGGATCGTACGAATGAATTAGAATGGATCATATGAATGAATTAGAATGGATCGTGCGAATGAATTCGAATGGATCGTACGAATTCATTCTAATTCATTCATACAATCCATTCTAATTCTTTCATACGATCCATTCTAATTCATTCATACGTTCCATTCTAATTTATTAGCACGATCCATGCTAATTCATTCGTTCGATCAATTCTAATTCATTAGCACGATCCATTCTAATTCATTCGTACGATCCATTCTAATTCATTCGCACGATCCATTCTAATTCATTCATAGGATCCATTCTAATTCATTCATACGATCTATTCTAATTCTTTCGCACGAATGTATCCATTCTAATTCATTCGCACAAATGTATTCATTCTAATTCATTCGTACGATCCATTCTAATTCATTCGTACGATCCATTCTAATTCATTCATACGATCTATTCTAATTCATTCATACAATCCATTCTAATTCTTTCACACGATCCATTCTAATTCATTAATATGATCCATTCTAATTCATTCGTACGATCCATTCTAATTCATATGCACAAAGGTATCCATTCTAATCCATTCGTAGGATCCATTCTAATCCATTCGTACGATCCATTCTAATTCATTCGTACGATCCATTCTAATTCATTCGCTCGAATGTATCCATTCTAATCCATTTGTACGATCCATTCTAATCCATTCGTACGATCCATTCTAATTCATTCGCATGAATGTAACCATTATAATTCATTCATACGATCCATTCTAATTCATTCGTACGATCCATTCTAATTCATTTGTACGATCCATTCTAATTCATTCGCACGAATGTATCCATTCTAATTCATTCATATGATCCATTCTAATTCATTCATACAATCCATTCTAATTCTTTCACACGATCCATTCTAATTCATTCATACGATCCATTCTAATTCATTCGTACAATCCATTCTAATTCATTCGCACGAATGTATCCATTTTAATTCATTCATACGATCCATTCTAATTCATTCATACGATCCATTCTAATTCCTTCGTACGATCCATTCTAATTCATTCGTACGATCTATTCTAATTCATTCGTACGATCCATTCTAATTCATTCGTCCGATCCATTCTAATTCATTCGTAAGATCCATTCTAATTCATTCGTACGATCCATTCTAATTCATTCGTACGATCCATTCTAATTCATTCGTACGAATGTATCCATTCTAGTTCATTCGTACGATCCATTCTAATTCATTCGTACGATCCATTCTAATCCATTCGTACGATCCATTCTAATTCATTCAAACGATCCATTCTAATTCATTTATACAATCCATTCTAATTCTTTCACACGATCCATTCTAATTCATTCGTAGCATCCATTCTAATTCATTCGTACAATCTATTCTATTTCATTCGTACGATCCATTCTTAGTCATTCGTACGATTTATTCTAATTCATTCGGACGAATGTATCCATTCTAATTTATTCGTACGATCCATTCTAATTCATTCGTACGATCCATTCTAATTCATTCGTACGATCCATTCTTACTCATTCGTATGATCCATTCTAATTCATTCGTACGATCCATTCTAATTCATTCGTACGATCGATTCTAATTCATTCGCACTATCCATTCTAATTCATTCGTACGATCCATTCTTATTCATTCGTATGATCCATTCTAATTTATTCGTTCAAATATATCCATTCTAATTCATTCCGTACGATCCATTCTAATTCATTCCGTACGATCCATTCTAATTCATTCGTACGAATGTATCCATTCTAATTCATTCGTACGATCCATTCTAATTCATTCGGACGAATGTATCCATTCTAATTTATTCGAACGATCCATTCAAATTCATTCATTTGATCCATTCTAATTCATTCGTACGATCCATTCTAATTCATTCGTCCGATCCATTCTAATTCATTCGCATGAATGTATCCATTTTAATTCATTCGTACGATCCATTCTAATTCATTCGTACGATCCATTCTAATTCATTCGTAAGATCCATTCTAATTCATTCGTACGATCCATTCTAATTCATTCGTACGATCCATTCTAATTCATTCGCACGAATGTATCCATTCTAGTTCATTCGTACGATCCATTCTAATTCATTCGTACGATCCATTCTAATTCATTCGCACGATCCATTCTAAAACATTCATACGATCCATTCTAATTCTTTTGCACGAATATATCCATTCTAATTCATTTGTACGATCCATTCTAATTCCTTCGTACGATCCATTCTAATTCATTCGTACGATCTATTCTAATTCATTCGTACGATCCATTCTAATTCATTCGTACGATCCATTCTAATTCCTACGTACGATCCATTCTAATTCATTCGTACAATCTATTCTAATTCATTCGTACGAATGGATACATTCGTGTGAATGAATTAGAATGGATCGTACGAAAGAGTAAGAGTGGATCGTACGAATGAAATAGAATGGATTGCATGAATATATTAGAATGGATCGTACGAATGAATTTGAATGGATCGTGTGAAAGAATTAGAATGGATTGTATGAATGAATTAGAATGGATCGTACGAATGAATTAGAATGGATCGTACTAGGATCCATTCTAATTCATTCGTACAATCTATTCTATTTCATTCGTACGATCCATTCTTACTCATTCGTATGATCCATTCTAATTCATTCGGACGAATGTATCCATTCTAATTTATTCGTACGATCCATTCTAATTCATTCGTACGATCCATTCTAATTCATTCGTACGATCCATTCTTACTCATTCGTATGATCCATTCTAATTCATTCGTACGATCCATTCTAATTCATTCATACGATCGATTCTAATTCATTCGCACTATCCATTCTAATTCATTCGTACGATCCATTCTAATTCATTCGTATGATCCATTCTAATTTATTCGTTCAAATATATCCATTCTAATTCATTCCGTACGATCCATTCTAATTCATTCGTACGATCCATTCTAATTCATTCGTACGAATGTATCCATTCTAATTCATTCGTACGATCCATTTTAATTCATTCGTACGATCCATTCTAATTCATTCGGACGAATGTATCCATTCTAATTTATTCGAACGATCCATTCTAATTCATTCATTTGATCCATTCTAATTCATTCGTACGATCCATTCTAATTCATTCGTCCGATCCATTCTAATTCATTCGCATGAATGTATCCATTCTAATTCATTCGTACGATCCATTTTAATTCATTCGTACGATCCATTCTAATTCATTCGTAAGATCCATTCGAATTCATTCGTACGATCCATTCTAATTCATTCGTACGATCCATTCTAATTCATTCGCACGAATGTATCCATTTTAGTTCATTCGTACGATCCATTCTAATTCATTCGTACGATCCATTCTAATTCATTCGCACGATCCATTCTAATACATTCATACGATCCATTCTAATTCGTTTGCACGAATATATCCATTCTAATTCATTCGTACGATCCATTCTAATTCCTTCGTACGAACCATTCTAATTCATTCGAACGATCTATTCCAATTCATTCGTACGATCCATTCTAATTCATTCGTACGATCCATTCTAATTCCTTCGTACGATCCATTCTAATTCATTTGTACAATCTATTCTAATTCATTCGTACGAATGGATACATTCGTGTGAATGAATTAGAATGGATCGTACGAATGAGTAAGAATGGATCGTACGAATGAAATTGAATGGATTGCACGAATGAATTAGAATAGATTCGTACGAATGAATTAGAATGGATCGTGTGAAAGAATTAGAATGGATTGTATGAATGAATTAGAATGGATCGTACGAATGAATTAGAATGGATCGTACAAGGATTCATTCTAATTCATTCGTACAATCTATTCTATTTCATTCGTACGATCAATTCTTACTCATTCGTATGATCCATTCTAATTCATTTGGACGAATGTATCCATTCTAATTTATTCGTATGATCCATTCTAATTCATTCGTACGATCCATTCTAATTCATTCGTACGATCCATTCTTACTCATTCGTATGATCCATTCTAATTCATTCGTACGATCCATTCTAATTCATTCGTACGATCGATTCTAATTCATTCGCACTATCCATTCTAATTCATTCGTACGATCCATTCTAATTCATTCGTATGATCCATTCTAATTTATTCGTTCAAATATATCCATTCTAATTCATTCGTACGAATGTATCCATTCTAATTCATTCGTACGATCCATTCTAATTCATTCGTACGATCCATTCTAATTCATTCGTAAGATCCATTCTAATTCATTCGTACGATCCATTCTAATTCATTCGTACGATCCATTCTAATTCATTCGCACGAATGTATCCATTCTAGTTCATTCGTACGATCCATTCTAATTCATTCGTACGATCCATTCTAATTTATTCGCACGATCCATTCTAATTCATTCGTACGATCCATTCTAATTCATTCATACGATCCATTCTAATTCATTCGTACGATCCATTCTAATTCATTCGCACAAATGTATCCATTCTAATTCATTCGTACGATCCATTCTAATTCATTCGCACGATCCATTCTAATTCATTCGTATGATCCATTCTAATTCTTTCATACGATCCATTCTAATTCATTCGTCATACAATCCATTCTAATTCTTTCACACGATCCATTCTAATTCATTCGTACGTTCCATTCTAATTCATTAGCACGATCCATGCTAATTCATTCGATCGATCAATTCTAATTCATTAGCACGATCCATTCTAATTCATTCGTACGATCCATTCTAATTCATTCGCACGATCCATTCTAATTCATTCGTAGGATCCATTCTAATTCATTCATACGATCTATTCTAATTCTATCGCACGAATGTATCCATTCTAATTCATTCGCATGATTGTATCCATTCTAATTCATTCGTACGATCCATTCTAATTCATTCGTACAATCCATTCTAATTCATTCGTAAGATCCATTCTAATTCATTCATACGATCTATTCTAATTCATTCATACAATCCATTCTAATTCTTTCACACGATCCATTCTAATTCATTCGTACGATCCATTCTAATTCATTCGCACAATCCATTCTATTTCATTCGTACGATCCATTCTTACTCATTCGTATGATCCATTCTAATTTATTCGCACGAATGTATCCATAATGGATCCTACGAATGAGTAAGAATAGATCGTACGAATGAAATAAAATGGATTGTGCGAATGAATTAGAATGGACTGTACGAATGAATTAGACGTACGAATGAATTAGAATGGATACATTCGTGCGAATAAATTAGAATGGATCATACAAATGAGTAAGAATGGATCATCATTCTAATTCATTCGTATGATCCATTCTAATTCATTTGTATCCATTCTATTTCATTCGCACGATCCATTCTAATTCATTCGCGTAATCTATTCTAATTCATTCGTACGATCCATTCTAATTCATTCGTATGATCCATTCTAATTCATTCATACAATCCATTCTAATTTATTTGCACGAATGTATCCATTCTAATTCATTCGTACGATCCATTCTAATTCATTCGCACAATCTATTCTAATTCATTCATACGATCCATTCTAATTCATTCGCACGAATGTATCCATTCTAATTCATTCATACGATCCATTCTACTTCATTCGTACTATCCATTTTAATTCACTCATACGATCCATTCTAATTCATTCATATGATCCATTCTAATTGATTTGCACGAATATATCCATTCTAATTCATTCATACGATCCATTCTAATTCCTTCGTACGATCCATTCTATTTCATTCGTATAATCCATTCTAATTCCTTCGTACGATCCATTCTAATTCCTTCGTATCCATTCTAATTCACTCATACGATCCATTCTAATTAATTCGTACGATTCATTCTAATTCATTCATACAATCCATTCTAATTCATTCGCACGAATGTATCCATTCTAATCCATTCTTACGATCCATTCTAATCCATTCGTACGATCCATTCTAATTCATTCGCATGAATGTAACCATTCTAATTCATTTATTTGATCCATTCTAATTCATTCGTACGATCCATTCTAATTCATTCGTCCGATCCATTCTAATTCATTCGCACGAATGTATCCATTCTAATTCATTCGTACGATCCATTCTAATTCATTCGTACGATCCAATCTAATTCATTCGTAAGATCCATTCTAATTCATTCGTACGATCCATTCTAATTCATTTGTACGATCCATTCTAATTCATTCGCACGAATGTATCCATTCTAGTTCATTCGTACGATCCATTCTAGTTCATTCGTACGATCCATTCTAATTCATTCGTACGATCCATTCTAATTCATTCGTATGATCCATTCTAATTAATTCGTATGATCCATTCTAATTCATTCGTACGATCCATTCTAATTCATTCATACAATCCATTCTAATTCATTCGCACGAATGTATCCATTCTAATAAATTCGTACGATCCATTCTAATTCATTCGTATGATCCATTCTTATTCATTCGCACGATCCAGTCTAATGGATTCGCACGATCCATTCTAAATCATTCGCACGAATGTATCCATTCTAATTCATTCGTACGATCCATTCTAATTCATTAATATGATCCATTCTAATTCATTCGTACGATCCATTCTAATTCATATGCACAAAGGTATCCATTCTAATTCATTCGTACGATCCATTCTAATACAGGATCGTACGAATGAATTAGAATGGATACATTCTTGCGAATGAATTAGAATTGATCATACGAATGAATTAGAATGGATCGTGCGAATGAATTAGAATGGATCGTACGAATGAATTAGAATGGATACATTCGTGCGAATGAATTAGAATGGATACATTCGTGCGAAAGAATTAGAATAGATCGTATGAATGAATTAGAATGGATCCTTTGAATGAATTAGAATGGATCGTGCGAATGAATTAGAATGGATCGTGCGAATGAATTAGAATGGATCATACGAATGAATTAGAATGGATCATACGAATGAATTAGAATGGATCGTACGAATGAATTAGAATGGATCGTGCGAATGGATTAGAATGGTTACATTCATGCGAATGAATTAGAATGGTTACATTCATGCGAATGAATTAGAATGAATCGTACGAATGGATTAGAATGGATCGTACGAATGGATTAGAATGGATACATTCGAGCGAATGAATTAGAATGGATCGTACGAATGAATTAGAATGGATCCTACGAATGGATTAGAATGGATACCTTTGTGCATATGAATTAGAATGGATCGTACGAATGAATTAGAATGGATCATATGAATGAATTAGAATGGATCGTGCGAATGAATTCGAATGGATCGTACGAATTCATTCTAATTCATTCATACAATCCATTCTAATTCTTTCATACGATCCATTCTAATTCATTCATACGTTCCATTCTAATTTATTAGCACGATCCATGCTAATTCATTCGTTCGATCAATTCTAATTCATTAGCACGATCCATTCTAATTCATTCGTACGATCCATTCTAATTCATTCGCACGATCCATTCTAATTCATTCATAGGATCCATTCTAATTCATTCATACGATCTATTCTAATTCTTTCGCACGAATGTATCCATTCTAATTCATTCGCACAAATGTATTCATTCTAATTCATTCGTACGATCCATTCTAATTCATTCGTACGATCCATTCTAATTCATTCATACGATCTATTCTAATTCATTCATACAATCCATTCTAATTCTTTCACACGATCCATTCTAATTCATTAATATGATCCATTCTAATTCATTCGTACGATCCATTCTAATTCATATGCACAAAGGTATCCATTCTAATCCATTCGTAGGATCCATTCTAATCCATTCGTACGATCCATTCTAATTCATTCGTACGATCCATTCTAATTCATTCGCTCGAATGTATCCATTCTAATCCATTCGTACGATCCATTCTAATCCATTCGTACGATCCATTCTAATTCATTCGCATGAATGTAACCATTATAATTCATTCATACGATCCATTCTAATTCATTCGTACGATCCATTCTAATTCATTTGTACGATCCATTCTAATTCATTCGCACGAATGTATCCATTCTAATTCATTCATATGATCCATTCTAATTCATTCATACAATCCATTCTAATTCTTTCACACGATCCATTCTAATTCATTCATACGATCCATTCTAATTCATTCGTACAATCCATTCTAATTCATTCGCACGAATGTATCCATTTTAATTCATTCATACGATCCATTCTAATTCATTCATACGATCCATTCTAATTCCTTCGTACGATCCATTCTAATTCATTCGTACGATCTATTCTAATTCATTCGTACGATCCATTCTAATTCATTCGTCCGATCCATTCTAATTCATTCGTAAGATCCATTCTAATTCATTCGTACGATCCATTCTAATTCATTCGTACGATCCATTCTAATTCATTCGTACGAATGTATCCATTCTAGTTCATTCGTACGATCCATTCTAATTCATTCGTACGATCCATTCTAATCCATTCGTACGATCCATTCTAATTCATTCAAACGATCCATTCTAATTCATTTATACAATCCATTCTAATTCTTTCACACGATCCATTCTAATTCATTCGTAGCATCCATTCTAATTCATTCGTACAATCTATTCTATTTCATTCGTACGATCCATTCTTAGTCATTCGTACGATTTATTCTAATTCATTCGGACGAATGTATCCATTCTAATTTATTCGTACGATCCATTCTAATTCATTCGTACGATCCATTCTAATTCATTCGTACGATCCATTCTTACTCATTCGTATGATCCATTCTAATTCATTCGTACGATCTATTCTAATTCATTCGTACGATCGATTCTAATTCATTCGCACTATCCATTCTAATTCATTCGTACGATCCATTCTTATTCATTCGTATGATCCATTCTAATTTATTCGTTCAAATATATCCATTCTAATTCATTCCGTACGATCCATTCTAATTCATTCCGTACGATCCATTCTAATTCATTCGTACGAATGTATCCATTCTAATTCATTCGTACGATCCATTCTAATTCATTCGGACGAATGTATCCATTCTAATTTATTCGAACGATCCATTCAAATTCATTCATTTGATCCATTCTAATTCATTCGTACGATCCATTCTAATTCATTCGTCCGATCCATTCTAATTCATTCGCATGAATGTATCCATTTTAATTCATTCGTACGATCCATTCTAATTCATTCGTACGATCCATTCTAATTCATTCGTAAGATCCATTCTAATTCATTCGTACGATCCATTCTAATTCATTCGTACGATCCATTCTAATTCATTCGCACGAATGTATCCATTCTAGTTCATTCGTACGATCCATTCTAATTCATTCGTACGATCCATTCTAATTCATTCGCACGATCCATTCTAAAACATTCATACGATCCATTCTAATTCTTTTGCACGAATATATCCATTCTAATTCATTCGTACGATCCATTCTAATTCCTTCGTACGATCCATTCTAATTCATTCGTACGATCTATTCTAATTCATTCGTACGATCCATTCTAATTCATTCGTACGATCCATTCTAATTCCTACGTACGATCCATTCTAATTCATTCGTACAATCTATTCTAATTCATTCGTACGAATGGATACATTCGTGTGAATGAATTAGAATGGATCGTACGAATGAGTAAGAGTGGATCGTACGAATGAAATAGAATGGATTGCATGAATATATTAGAATGGATCGTACGAATGAATTTGAATGGATCGTGTGAAAGAATTAGAATGGATTGTATGAATGAATTAGAATGGATCGTACGAATGAATTAGAATGGATCGTACTAGGATCCATTCTAATTCATTCGTACAATCTATTCTATTTCATTCGTACGATCCATTCTTACTCATTCGTATGATCCATTCTAATTCATTCGGACGAATGTATCCATTCTAATTTATTCGTACGATCCATTCTAATTCATTCGTACGATCCATTCTAATTCATTCGTACGATCCATTCTTACTCATTCGTATGATCCATTCTAATTCATTCGTACGATCCATTCTAATTCATTCATACGATCGATTCTAATTCATTCGCACTATCCATTCTAATTCATTCGTACGATCCATTCTAATTCATTCGTATGATCCATTCTAATTTATTCGTTCAAATATATCCATTCTAATTCATTCCGTACGATCCATTCTAATTCATTCGTACGATCCATTCTAATTCATTCGTACGAATGTATCCATTCTAATTCATTCGTACGATCCATTTTAATTCATTCGTACGATCCATTCTAATTCATTCGGACGAATGTATCCATTCTAATTTATTCGAACGATCCATTCTAATTCATTCATTTGATCCATTCTAATTCATTCGTACGATCCATTCTAATTCATTCGTCCGATCCATTCTAATTCATTCGCATGAATGTATCCATTCTAATTCATTCGTACGATCCATTTTAATTCATTCGTACGATCCATTCTAATTCATTCGTAAGATCCATTCGAATTCATTCGTACGATCCATTCTAATTCATTCGTACGATCCATTCTAATTCATTCGCACGAATGTATCCATTTTAGTTCATTCGTACGATCCATTCTAATTCATTCGTACGATCCATTCTAATTCATTCGCACGATCCATTCTAATACATTCATACGATCCATTCTAATTCGTTTGCACGAATATATCCATTCTAATTCATTCGTACGATCCATTCTAATTCCTTCGTACGAACCATTCTAATTCATTCGAACGATCTATTCCAATTCATTCGTACGATCCATTCTAATTCATTCGTACGATCCATTCTAATTCCTTCGTACGATCCATTCTAATTCATTCGTACAATCTATTCTAATTCATTCGTACGAATGGATACATTCGTGTGAATGAATTAGAATGGATCGTACGAATGAGTAAGAATGGATCGTACGAATGAAATTGAATGGATTGCACGAATGAATTAGAATAGATTCGTACGAATGAATTAGAATGGATCGTGTGAAAGAATTAGAATGGATTGTATGAATGAATTAGAATGGATCGTACGAATGAATTAGAATGGATCGTACTAGGATTCATTCTAATTCATTCGTACAATCTATTCTATTTCATTCGTACGATCAATTCTTACTCATTCGTATGATCCATTCTAATTCATTTGGACGAATGTATCCATTCTAATTTATTCGTATGATCCATTTAATTCATTCGTACGATCCATTCTAATTCATTCGTACGATCCATTCTTACTCATTCGTATGATCCATTCTAATTCATTCGTACGATCCATTCTAATTCATTCGTACGATCGATTCTAATTCATTCGCACTATCCATTCTAATTCATTCGTACGATCCATTCTAATTCATTCGTATGATCCATTCTAATTTATTCGTTCAAATATATCCATTCTAATTCATTCGTACGATCCACTCTAATTCATTCGCACGATCCATTCTAATTCATTCGCACGAATGTATCCATTTTAATTCATTTGCACGATCCATTCTAATTCATTCCTATGATCTATTCTAATTCATTCGTACGATCCGTTCTAATTCATTCGTACGATCCATTCTACGATCCATTCTAATTCATTCGTATATTCCATTCTAATTCATTAGCACGATCCATGCTAATGAATTAGAATGGATCGTACGATCCAATCTAATTCATTCATACGATCCATTCTTACTCATTCGTATGATCCATTGTAATTCAATCGTACGATCCATTCTAATTCATTCGTACGATCCATTCTAATTCCTTCGTACGATCCATTCTAATTCATTCGTACGATCCATTCTAATTTATTCGTATGATCCATTCTAATTCCTTCGTACGATCCATTCTAATTTATTCGTACGATCCATTCTAATTCATTCGCACAATCTATTCTAATTCATTCGTACGATCCATTCTAATTCATTCGTACGATCCATTCTAATTCATTCATACAATCCATTCTAATTTATTCGCACGAATAGATCCATTCTAATTCATTCGTACGATCCATTCTAATTCATTCGCACAATCTATTCTAATTCATTCATACGATCCATTCTAATTCATTCACACGAATGTATCCATTCTAATTCATTCATACGATCCATTCTACTTCATTCGTACTATCTGTTCTAATTCACTCATACGATCCATTCTAATTCATTCATACGATCCATTCTAATTCATTTGCACGAATATATCCATTCTAATTCATTCTTACGATCCATTCTAATCCATTCGTACGATCCATTCTAATTCATTCGCATGAATGTAACCATTCTAATTCATTCATTTGATCCATTCTAATTCATTCGTACGATCCATTCTAATTCATTCGTCCGATCCATTCTAATTCATTCGCACGAATATATCCATTCTAATTCATTCGTACGATCCATTCTAATTCATTCGTACGATCCATTCTAATTCATTCGTACGATCCATTCTAATTCATTCGTAAGATCCATTCTAATTCATTCGTACGATCCATTCTAATTCATTCGTACGATCCATTCTAATTCATTCGCACGAATGTATCCATCCTAGTTCATTCGTACGATCCATTCTAATTCATTCGTACGATCAATTCTAATTCATTCGCACGATCCATTCTATTTCATTCGTACGATCAATTCTAATTCATTCGCACGAATGTATCCATTCTAATTCATTCGTACGATCCTGAATTAGAATGGATCGTATGAATGAATTAGAATGGATACCTTTGTGCATATGAATTAGAATGGATCGTACGAATGAATTAGAATGGATCATATTAATGAATTAGAATGGATCGTACGAATGAATTAGAATGGATACATTCGTGCGAATGAATTAGAATGGATCGTGCAGAATGTATCCATTCTAATTCATTCGTACGATCCATTCTAATTCATTAATATGATCCATTCTAATTCATTCGTACGATCCATTCTAATTCATATGCACAAAGGTATCCATTCTAATCCATTCGTAGGATCCATTCTAATCCATTCGTACGATCCATTCTAATTCATTCGTACGATCCATTCTAATTCATTCGCTCGAATGTATCCATTCTAATCCATTCGTACGATCCATTCTAATCCATTCGTACGATCCATTCTAATTCATTCGCATGCATGTAACGACTCTAATTCATTCATTTGATCCATTCTAATTCATTAGTCCGATCCATTCTAATTCATTCGTCCGATCCATTCTAATTCATTCGCACGAATGTATCCATTCTAATTCATTCGTACGATCCATTCTAATTCATTCGTACGATCCATTCTAATTCATTCGTAAGATCCATTCTAATTCATTCGTACGATCCATTCTAATTCATTCGTACGATCCATTCTAATCCATTCGCACGAATGTATCCATTCTAGTTCATTCGTACGATCCATTCTAATTCATTTGTACGATCCATTCTAATTCATTCGCACGATCCATTCTAATTCATTCGTACGATCAATTCTAATTCATTCGCACGAATGTATCCATTCTAATTCATTCATACGATCCATTCTAATTCATTCGTACGATCCATTCTAATTCACTCATACGATCCATTCTAATACATTCATACGATCCATTCTAATTCATTTGCACGAATATATCAATTCTAATTCATTCGTACGATCCATTCTAATTCCTTCGTACGATCCATTCTAATTCATTCATACGATCTATTCTAATTCATTCGTACGATCCATTCTAATTCATTCGTACGATCCATTCTAATTCCTTTGTACGATCCATTCAAATTTATTCGTACGATCCATTCTAATTCATTCGTACAATCTATTCTAATTCATTCGTACGAATGGATACATTCGTGTGAATGAATTATAATGGATCGTACGAATGAGTAAGAATGGATCATACAAATGAAATAGAATGGATTGCACGAATGATATAGAATGGATCGTACGAATGAATTAGAATGGATCGTGTGAAAGAATTAGAATGGATTGTATGAATGAATTAGAATGGATCGTACGAATGAATTAGAATGGATACTTTCGTCCGAATGAATGAGAATGGTTCATACGAATGAGTAAGAATGGATCGTACGAATGAAATAGAATAGATTGTACGAATGAATTAGAATGGATCCTACGAATGAATTAGAATGGATCGTGTGAAAGAATTAGAATGGACTGTACGAATGAATTAGAATGGATCCTATGAATGAATTAGAATGGATCGTGCGAATGAATTAGAATAGATCGTACGAATGAATTAGAATGGATCGTGCTAATGAATTAGAATTGATCGAACGAATGAATTAGCATGGATCGTGCTAATGAATTAGAATGGAACGTACGAATGAATTAGAATGGATCGTGTGAAAGAATTAGAATGGATTGTATGAATGAATTAGAATGAATTCGTACGATCCATTCGAATTCATTCGCACGATCCATTCTAATTCATTCATACGATCCATTCTAATTCATTCATACAATCCATTCTAATTCTTTCACACGATCCATTCTAATTCATTCGTAGGATCCATTCTAATTCATTCGTACAATCTATTCTATTTCATTCGTACGATCCATTCTTACTCATTCGTATGATCCATTCTAATTCATTCGGACGAATATATCCATTCTAATTCATTCGGACGAATATATCCATTCTGATTCCTTCGTACGATCCATTCTAATTCATTCGTACGATCTATTCTAATTCATTCGTACGATCCATTATAATTTCCTCGTATGATCCATTCTAATTCATTCGTACGATCCATTCTAATTCATTCGTACGATCCATTCTAATTCATTCGTACGATCCATTCTAATTCATTCGTCCGATCCATTCTAATTCATTCGCACGAATGTATCCATTCTAATTCATTCGTACGATCCATTCTAATTCATCCGTACGATCCATTCTAATTCATTCGTAAGATTCAGTCTAATTCATTCGTACGATCCATTCTAATTCATTTGTACGATCCATTCTAATTCCTTCGTGCGATCCATTCTAATTCATTCGTACGATCCATTCTAATTCATTCATACAATCCATTCTAATTCTTTCACACGATCCATTCTAATTCATTCGTACGATCCATTCTAATTCATTCGTGCAATCCATTCTATTTCATTCGTACGATCCATTCTTACTCATTCGTACGATCCATTCTAATTCATTCACACGAATGTATTCATTCGTACGAATGAATTAGAATAGATTGTACGAATGAATTAGAATGGATCGTACGAATGAATTATAATGGATCGTACGAAGGAATTAGAATGGATCGTACGAATGAATTAGAATAGATCGTACGAATGAATTAGAATGGATCGTACGAAGGAATTAGAATGGATCGTACGAATGAATTAGAATGGATATATTCGTGCAAATGAATTAGAATGGATCGTATGAATGTATTAGAATGGATCGTATGAGTGAATTAGAATGGATCGTACGAATGAATTAGAATGGATCGTATGAATGAATTAGAATGGATACATTCGTGCGAATAATTAGAATTGATCGTACGAATGAATTAGAATGGATCGTGCGAATGAATTAGAATGGATCATATTAATGAATTAGAATGGATCTTACGAATGAATTAGAATGGATCGTACGAATGAATTAGAATGGATCGTACGAATGAATTAGAATGGATACATTCGTGCGAATGAATTAGAATGGATCGGACGAATGAATTAGAATGGATCGTACGAATGAATTAGAATGGATCAAATGAATGAATTAGAATGGTTACATTCATGCGAATGAATTAGAATGGATCGTATGAATGGATTAGAATGGATCGTACGAATGGATTAGAATGGATCGTACGAATGGATTAGAATGGATACATTCGAGCGAATGAATTAGAATGGATCGTACGAATGAATTAGAATGGATCGTACAAATGGATTAGAATGGATCGTACGAATGAACTAGAATGGATACATTCGTGCGAATGAATTAGAATGGATCGTACGAATGAATTAGAATGGATCGTACGAAAGAATTAGAATGGATCTTACGAATGAATTAGAATGGATCGTACGAATGAATTACAATGGATCGTACGAATGAATTAGAATGGATACATTCGTGCGAATGAATTAGAATGGATCGTACGAAGGAATTAGAATGGATCGTACGAAGGAATTAGAATGGATCGTACGAATAAATTAGAATGGATATATTCGTGCAAATGAATTAGAATGGATCGTATGAATGAATTAGAATGGATCGTATGAGTGAATTAGAACGGATAGTAAGAATGAAGAAGAATGCATCGTATGAATGAATTAGAATGGATACATTCGTGCGAATGAATTAGAATGGATCGTATAAATGAATTAGAATAGATTGTGCGAATGAATTAGAATGGATCGTACGAATGAATTAGAATAGATACATTCGTGCAAATAAATTAGAATGGATTGTATGAATGAATTAGAATGGATCATACGAATGAATTAGAATGGATCGTACGAATGAATTAGAATAGATTGCGCGAATGAATTAGAATGGATCGTACGAATGAATTAGAATGGATCGTACGAAGGAATTAGAATGGATCGTACGAATGAATTAGAATGGATCGTACGAAGTAATTAGAACGGATCGTACGAATGAGTTAGAATGGATCGTACGATTGAATTAGAATGGATCATACAAATGAGTAAGAATGGATCGTATGAATCAATTAGATTGGATCGTACGATCCATTCTAATTTATTAGCATGGATCATGCTAACGAATTAGAATGGAAAATACGAATGAATTAGAAGGGATCATAGAATGGATCGTACGAATGAATTAGAATGAATTAGAATGGATCGTATGAATGAATTAGAATAGATCATAGGAATGAATTAGAATGGATCGTGCAAATGAATTAGTATGGATACATTCGTGCGAATGAATTAGAATGGATCGTGCGAATGAATTAGAATGGATCGTACGAATGAATTAGAATGGATATATTTGAACGAATAAATTAGAATGGATCATACGAATGAATTAGAATGGATCGTACGAATGAATTAGAATGGATAGTGCGAATGAATTAGAATCGATCGTACGAATGAATTATAATGGATCGTACGGATGAATTAGAATGGATCATATGAATGAGTAAGAATGGATCGTACGAATGAATTAGAATGGATCGTACGAATGAATTAGAATGGATCGTACGAATAAATTAGAATGGATACATTCGTCCGAATGAATTAGAATGGATCATACGAATGAGTAAGAATGGATCGTACGAATGAAATAGAATAGATTGTACGAATGAAATAGAATAGATCGTACGATCCATTCTAATTCATTCATACAATCCATTCTAATTCTTTCACACGATCCATTCTAATTCATTCGTACGATCCATTCTAATTCATTCGTGCAATCCATTCTATTTCATTCGTACGATCCATTCTTACTCATTCGTACGATCCATTCTAATTCATTCACACGAATGTATCCATTCGTACGAATGAATTAGAATAGATTGTACGAATGAATTAGAATGGATCATACGAATGAATTAGAATGGATCGTACGAAGGAATTAGAATGGATCGTACGAATGAATTAGAATGGATCGTACGAATGAATTAGAATAGATCGTACGAATGAATTAGAATGGATCGTACGAAGGAATTAGAATGGATCGTACGAATGAATTAGAATGGATATATTCATGCAAATGAATTAGAATGGATCGTATGAATGTATTAGAATGGATCGTATGAGTGAATTAGAATGGATCATAGGAATTAATTAGAATGGATTATACGAATGAATTAGAATGGATCGTACGAATGAATTAGAATCGATCGTACGAATGAATTAGAATGGATACATTCGTGCAAATGAATTAGAATGGATTGTGCGAATGAATAAGAACAGATCGTGCGAATGAATTAGAATGGATCGTACGAATGAATTAGAATGGATCGTGCGAATGAATTAGAATGGATCATACGAATGAATTAGAATGGATCGTATGAATGAATTAGAATGGATCGTACGAATGAATTAGAATGGATCGTGCAAATGAATTAGAATGGATCGTACGAATGAATTAGAATGGATCATACGAATGAACTAGAATGGATACATTCGTGCGAATGAATTAGAATGGATCGTACGAATGAATTAGAATGGGTCGTACGAATAAATTAGAATGGACCTTACGAATGAATTAGAATGGATCGTACGAATGAATTAGAATGGATCGTACGAATGAATTAGAATGGATACATATGTGCCAATGAATTAGAATGGATCATACGAATGAATTAGAATGGATCGTATGAATGAATTAGAATGGATCGTTCGAATGAATTAGAATGGATCGTACGAAGGAATTAGAATGGATCGTACGAATGAATTAGAATGGATATATTCGTGCAAATGAATTAGAATGGATCGTATGAATGTATTAGAATGGATCGTATGAGTGAATTAGAATGGATCGTACGAATGAATTAGAATGGATCGTATGAATGAATTAGAATGGATACATTCGTGCGAATGAATTAGAATTGATCGTACGAATGAATTAGAATGGATCATACGAATGAATTAGAATGGATCATACGAATGAATTAGAATGGATCGTACGAATGAATTAGAATGGATTAGAATGGATCGTGCGAATGAATTAGAATGGATCGTATGAATGAATTAGAATGGATCGTGCTAATAAATTAGAATTGATCGAACGAATGAATTAGCATGGATCGTGCTAATGAATTAGAATGGAACGTACGAATGAATTAGAATGGATCGTGTGAAAGAATTAGAATGGATTGTATGAATGAATTAGAATGAATTCGTATGATCCATTCGAATTCATTCGTACGATCCATTCTAATTCATTCATACGATCCATTCTAATTCATTCATACAATCCATTGTAATTCTTTCACACGATCCATTCTAATTCATTCGTAGGATCCATTCTAATTCATTCGTACAATCTATTCTATTTCATTCGTACGATCCATTCTTACTCATTCGTATGATCCATTCTAATTCATTCGGATGAATGTATCCATTCTAATTTATTCTTACGATCCATTCTAATTCATTCGTACGATCCATTCTAATTCATTCGTACAATCCATTCTTACTCATTCGTATGATCCATTCTAATTCATTCATACGATCCATTCTAATTCATTCGTACGATCCATTCTAATTCATTCGCACAATCTATTCTAATTCATTCGTACGATCCATTCTAATTCATTCGTACAATAGTACGAATGAATTAGAATAGATCGTACGGAATGAATTAGAATGGATTGTATGAATGAATTAGAATGGATACATTCGTGCGAATGAATTAGAATGGATCATACGAATGAGTAAGAATGGATCGTACGAATAAAATAGAATGGATTGTACGAATGAATTAGAATGGATCGTACAAATGAATTAGAATAGATCGTACGAATGAATTAGAATGGATCATACGAATGAGTAAGAATGGATCGTACAAATGAAATAGAATGGATTGTACGAATGAATTAGAATGGATCGTACGAATGAATTAGAATGGATCGTGTGAAAGAAATAGAATGCATTATATGAATGAATTAGAATGGATCGTATGAATGAATTAGAATGGATCGTGCGAATGAATTCGAATGGATCGCATGATCCATTCGAATAGAATGGATCGTATGAATGAATTAGAATGGATCGGGCGAATGAATTAGAATGGATTGTAGGAATGAATTAGAATGGATCGTATGAATGAATTAGAATGGATCGTATGAATGAATTAGAATGGATCGTGCGAATGAATTAGAATGGATCGTACGAATGAGTTAGAATGGATCGTACGAATGAATTAGAATGGATCATAAGAATGAATTAGAATGGATCATATGAATGAGTAAGAATGGATCGTACGAATGAAATAGAATGGATTGTACAAATGAATTAGAATGGATATATTCATGCGAATGAATTAGAATGGATCGGACGATTGAATTAGAATGGATCGTACGATTCATTCTAATTCATTCGTATGATCCATTCTTATTCATTCGCACGATCCAGTCTAATTGATTCACACGATCCATTCTAATTCATTCGCACGAATGTATCCATTCTAATTCATTCGTACGATCCATTCTAATTCATTAATATGTTCCATTCTAATTCATTCGCACAATCCATTCTAATTCATTCGCACGAATGTATCCATTCTAACTCATTCGTACGATCCATTCTAATTCATTCGTACGATCCATTATAATTCATTCGTATGATCCATTCTAATTAATTCGTATGATCCATTCTAATTCATTCGTACAACCCATTCTAATTCATTCATACAATCCATTCTAATTCATTCGTATGATCTATTCTTATTCATTCGCACGATCCAGTCTAATTGATTCGCATGATCCATTCTAATTCATTCGCACGAATGTATCCATTCTAATTCATTCGTACGATCCATTCTAATTCATTAATATGATCCATTCTAATTCATTCGTACGATCCATCCTAATTCATATGCACAAAGGTATCCATTCTAATCCATTCGTAGGATCCATTCTAATCCATTCGTACGATCCATTCTAATTCATTAGTACGATCCATTCTAATTCATTCGCTCGAATGTATCCATTCTAATCCATTCGTACGATCCATTCTAATCCATTCGTACGATCCATTCTAATTCATTCGCATGAATGTAACCATTCTAATTCATTCATTTGATCCATTCTAATTCATTCGTACGATCCATTCTAATTCATTCGTCCGATCTATTCTAATTCATTCGCACGAATGTATCCATTCTAATTCATTCGTACGATCCATTCTAATTCATTCGTACGATCCATTCTAATTCATTCGTAAGATCCATTCTAATTCATTCGTACGATCCATTCTAATTCATTCGTACGATCCATTCTAATTCATTCGCACGAATGTATCCATTCTTGTTCATTCGTACGATCCATTCTAATTCATTCGTACGATCCATTCTAATTTATTCGCACGATCCATTCTAATTCATTCGTACGATCAATTCTAGTTCATTCGCACGAATGTATCCATTCTAATTCATTCGTACGATCCTGAATTAGAATGGATCGTACGAATGAATTAGAATGGATACCTTTGTGCATATGAATTAGAATGGATCGGACGAATGAATTAGAATGGATCATATTAATGAATTAGAATGGATCGTACGAATGAATTAGAATGGATACATTCGTACGAATGAATTAGAATGGATCGTGCGAATGAATTAGCATGAATCGTACGAATGTATTAGAATGGATCGTACGAATGAATTAGAATGAATCGTACGATCAATTCTAATTAGATCGTCCGATCCATTCTAATTCATTCGCATAAATGTATCCATTCTAGTTGATTCGTACAATCCATTCTATTTCATTCGTACGATCCATTCTTACTCATTCTTATGATCCATTCTAATTCATTCGTATGATCCATTCTAATTCATTCGTACGATCCATTCTAATTCATTCGTACGATCCATTCTAATTCATTCGCACGATCCATTCTAATTCATTCATACGATCCTTTCTAATTCATTCAAACGATCCATTCTAATTCATTCCTACAATCCATTCTAATTCATTTGCACGATCCATTCTAATTTATTCATACGATCCATTCTATTCGAATGGATCATGCGATCCATTCGAATTCATTCGCACGATCCATTCTAATTCATTCATACGATCTATTCTAATTCATTCATACAATGCATTCTAATTCTTTCACACGATCCATTCTAATTCATTCGTACGATCCATTCTAATTCATTCGTACAATCCATTCTATTTCATTTGTACGATCCATTCTTACTCATTCGTATGATCCATTCTAATTCATTCGTATGATCCATTCTAATTCATTTGTACGATCCATTCTAATTCATTCGTACAATCCATTCTATTTCATTCGTACGATCCATTCTTACTCATTCGTATGATCCATTCTAATTCATTCGCACGAATGTATCCATTCTAATTCATTCATACAATCCATTCTAATTCATTCCGTACGATCCATTATAATTCATTCGTACGATCGTATGAATGAATTAGAATGGATCGTACGAATGAATTAGAATAGATTGTGCGACTGAATTAGAATGGATCGTACGAATGAATTAGAATGGATCGTACGAATGAATTAGAATGGATCATACGAATGAGTAAGAATGGATCGTACGAATGAATTAGAATTGATCGTACGAATGAATTAGAATGGATCGTACGAATAAATTAGAATGGATACATTCGTCCGAATGAATTAGAATGGATTATACGAATGAGTAAGAATGGATCGTACGAATGAAATAGAATAGATTGTACGAAAGAATTAGAATGGATCCTACGAATGAATTAGAATGGATCGTGTGAAAGAATTAGAATGGATTGTATGAATGAATTAGAATGGATCGTATGAATGAATTAGAATGGATCGTGCGAATGAATTCGAATGGATCGTACGAATTCATTCTAATTCATTCATACAATCCATTCTAATTCTTTCACACGATCCATTCTAATTCATTCGTACGTTCCATTCTAATTCATTAGCACGATCCATGCTAATTCATTCGTTCGATCAATTCTAATTCATTAACACGATCCATTCTAATTCATTCGTACGATCCATTATAATTCATTCGCACGATCCATTCTAATTCATTCATAGGATCCATTCTAATTCATTCATACGATCTATTCTAATTCTTTCGCACGAATGTATCCATTCTAATTCATTCGCACGAATGTATCAATTCTAATTCATTCGTACGATCCATTCTAATTCATTCGTATGATCCATTCGAATTCATTCGCACGATCCATTCTAATTCATTCATATGATCCATTCTAATTCATTCATACAATCCATTCTAATTCTTTCACACGATCCATTCCAATTCATTCGTACGATCCATTCTAAATCATTCATACAATCCATTCTATTTTATTCGTACGATCCATTCTTACTCATTCGTATGATCCATACTAATTCATTCGTATGATCCATTCTAATTCATTCGTACGATCCATTCTAATTCATTCGTACGATCCATTCTAATTCATTCATACGATCCATTCTAATTCATTCGCACGAATGTATCCATTCTAGTTCATTCGTACGATCCATTCTAATTCATTCGTACGATCCATTCTAATTCATTCGCACGATCCATTCTAATTCATTCGTACGATCCATTCTAATTCGTTCATACAATCCATTCTAATTCATTCGTACGATCCATTCTAATTCATTCGTACAATCTATTCTAATTCATTCGTACGAATGGATACATTCGTGTGAAAGAATTAGAATGGATCATGTGAAAGAATTAGAATGGATTGTATGAATGAATTAGAATGGATCGTACGAAGGAATTAGAATGGATCGTACGAATGAATTAGAATGGATCGTACGAATGAATTAGAATGGATCGTACGAATGAATTAGAATGGATCGTACGAATGAACTAGAATGGATCGTGTGAAAGAATTAGAATGGATCGTACGAATGAATTAGAATGGATCGTGCGAATGAATTAGAATGGATCGTACGAATGAATTAGAAAGGATCGTGCTAATGAATTAGAATTGATCGAACGAATGAATTAGCATGGATCGTGCATTCGTACGATCCATTCTAATTCATTCGTAAGATCCATTCTAATTCATTCGTACGATCCATTCTAATTCATTCGTACGATCCATTCTAATTCATTCGCACGAATGTATCCATTCTAGTTCATTCGTACGATCCATTCTAATTCATTCGTACGATCCATTCTAATTCATTCATACGATCTATTCTAATTCATTTATACAATCCATTCTAATTCTTTCACACGAACCATTCTAATTCATTCGTACGATCCATTCTAATTCATTCGCACAATCCATTCTATTTCATTCGTACGATCCATTCTTACTCATTCGTGTGATCCATTCTAATTCATTTGCACGAATGTATCCATAATGGACCATACGAATGAGTAAGAATGGATCGTATGAATGAAATAGAATGGATTGTGCGAATGAATTAGAATGGACCGTACGAATGAATTAGAATGGATATATTCGTGCGAATGAATTAGAATGGATCGGACGAATGAATTAGAATGGATCGTACGAATGAATTAGAATGGATCGTACGAATAAATTAGAATGGATCGCACGAATGAATTAGAATGGATCATGTGAAAGAATTAGAATGGATTGTATGAATGAATTAGAATGGATCGTACGAAGGAATTAGAATGGATCGTACGAATGAATTAGAATGGTTCGTACGAAGGAATTAGAATAGATCGTACGAATGAATTAGAATGGATCGTACGAATGAATTAGAATGGATCGTGTGAAAGAATTAGAATGGATCATACGAATGAATCAGAATGGATCGTGCGAATGAATTAGAATGGATCGTACGAATGAATTAGAAAGGATCGTGCTAATGAATTAGAATTGATCGAACGAATGAATTAGCATGGATCGTGCATTCGTACGATCCATTCTAATTCATTCGTAAGATCCATTCTAATTCATTCGTACGATCCATTCTAATTCATTCGTACGATCCATTCTAATTCATTCGCACGAATGTATCCATTCTAGTTCATTCGTACGATCCATTCTAATTCATTCGTACGATCCATTCTAATTCATTCATACGATCTATTCTAATTCATTTATACAATCCATTCTAATTCTTTCACACGAACCATTCTAATTCATTCGTACAATCCATTCTAATTCATTCGCACAATCCATTCTATTTCATTCGTACGATCCATTCTTACTCATTCGTATGATCCATTCTAATTCATTTGCACGAATGTATCCATAATGGACCATACGAATGAGTAAGAATGGATCGTATGAATGAAATAGAATGGATTGTGCGAATGAATTAGAATGGACCGTACGAATGAATTAGAATGGATACATTCGTGCGAATGGATTAGAATGGATCGGACGAATGAATTAGAATGGATCGTACGAATGAATTAGAATGGATCGTACGAATAAATTAGAATGGATACATTCATCCGAATGAATTAGAATGGATCATACGAATGAGTAAGAATGGATCGTACGAATGAAATAGAATAGATTGTACGAATGAATTAGAATGGATCCTACGAATGAATTAGAATAGATCGTGTGAAAGAATTAGAATGGATTGTATGAATGAATTAGAATGAATTCGTACAATCCATTCGAATTCATTCGCACGATCCATTCTAATTCATTCATACGATCCATTCTAATTCATTCATACAATCCATTCTAATTCTTTCACATGATCCATTCTAATTCATTCGTAGGATCCATTCTAATTCATTCGTACAATCTATTCTATTTCATTCGTACGATCCATTCTTACTCATTCGTATAATCCATTCTAATTCATTCGGACGAATGTATCCATTCTAATTTATTCGTACGATCCATTCTAATTCATTCGTACGATCCATTCTAATTCATTCGTACGATCCATTCTAATTCATTCGTCCGATCCATTCTAATTCATTCGCACGAATGTATCCATTCTAATTAATTCGTACGATCCATTCTAATTCATTCGTACTATCCATTCTAATTCATTCGTAAGATCCATTCTAATTCATTTGTACGATCCATTCTAATTCATTCATACGATCCATTCTAATTCATTCGCACGAATGTATCCATTCTAGTTCATTCGTACGATCCATTCTAATTCATTCGTACGATCCATTCTAATTCATTCGCACGATCCATTCTAATTCATTCGTACGATCCATTCTAATTCATTCATACGATCCATTCTAATTCATTCGTATGATCCATTCTAATTCATTCGCACAAATGTATCCATTCTAATTCATTCGTACGATCCATTCTAATTCATTCGCATGATCCATTCTAATTCATTCGTACGATCCATTCTAATTCATTCGCACGATCTGTTCTTATTCATTCGCACAATCCATTCTAATTCATTCGCACGAATGTATCCATTCTAATTCATTCGTACGATCCATTCTAATTCATTCGTATGATCCATTCTAATTAATTCGTATGATCCATTCTAATTCATTCGTACGATCCATTCTAATTCATTCATACAATCCATTCTAATTCATTCGCATGAATGTATCCATTCTAATTAATTCGTACGATCCATTCTAATTCATTCGTATGATCTATTCTTATTCATTCGCACGATCCAGTCTAATTGATTCGCACGATCCATTCTAATTCATTCGCACGAATGTATCCATTCTAATTCATTCGTACGATCCATTCTAATTCATTAATATGATCCATTCTAATTCATATGCACAAAGGTACCCATTCTAATCCATTCGTAGGATCCATTCTAATCCATTCGTACGATCCATTCTAATTCATTCGTACGATCCATTCTAATTCATTTGCTCGAATGTATCCATTCTAATCCATTCGTACGATCCATTCTAATCCATTCGTACGATCCATTCTAATTCATTCGCATGAATGTAACCATTCTAATTCATTCATTTGATCCATTCTAATTCATTCGTACGATCCATTCTAATTCATTCGTCCGAACCATTCTAATTCATTCGCACGAATGTATCCATTCTAATTCATTCGTACGATCCATTCTAATTCATTCGTACGATCCATTCTAATTCATTCGTAAGATCCATTCTAATTCATTCGTACGATCCATTCTAATTCATTCGTACGATCCATTCTAATTCATTCGCACGAATGTATCCATTCTAGTTTATTCGTACGATCCATTCTTATTCATTCGTACGATCCATTCTAATTCATTCGCACGATCCATTCTAATTCTTTCGTACGATCAATTCTAGTTCATTCGCACGAATGTATCCATTCTAATTCATTCGTACGATCCTGAATTAGAATGGATCGTACGAATGAGTTAGAATGAATACCTTTGTGCATATGAATTTGAATGGATCGTACAAATGAATTAGAATGGATCATATTAATGAATTAGAATGGATTGTACGAATGAAGTAGAATGGATACATTCGTGCGACTGAATTAGAATGGATCGTGCACGAATGTATCCATTCTAATTCATTCGTACGATCCATTCTAATTCATTAATATGATCCATTCTAATTCATTCGTACGATCCATTCTAATTCATATGCACAAAGGTATCCATTCTAATCCATTCGTAGGATCCATTCTAATCCATTCGTACGATCCATTCTAATTCATTCGTACGATCCATTCTAATTCATTCGCTCGAATGTATCCATTCTAATCCATTCGTACGATCCATTCTAATCCATTCGTACGATCCATTCTAATTCATTCGCATGAATGTAACCATTCTAATTCATTCATTTGATCCATTCTAATTCATTCGTACGATCCATTCTAATTCATTCGTCCGATCCATTCTAATTCATTCGCATGAATGTATCCATTCTAATTCATTCGTACGATCCATTCTAATTCATTCGTACGATCCATTCTAATTCATTCGTAAGATCCATTCTAATTCATTCGTACGATCCAGTCTAATTCATTCGTACGATCCATTCTAATTCATTCGCACGAATGTATCCATTCTAGTTCATTCGTACGATCCATTCTAATTCATTCGTACGATCCATTATAATTCATTCGCACGATCCATTCTAATTCATTCGTACGATCCATTCTAATTCATTCAAACGATCCATTCTAATTCATTCGTACGATCCATTATAATTCATTCGTACGATCTATTCTAATTCATTCGTACGATCCATTCTAATTCATTCGTACGATCCATTCTAATTCCTTCGTATGATCCATTCTAATTCATTCATACAATCCATTCTAATTCTTTCACACGATCCATTCTAATTCATTCGTACGATCCATTCTAATTCATTCGTGCAATCCATTCTATTTCATTCGTACGATCCATTCTTACTCATTCGTACGATCCATTCTAATTCATTCACACGAATGTATCCATTCGTACGAATGAATTAGAATAGATTGTACGAATGAATTAGAATGGATCGTACGAAGGAATTAGAATGGATCGTACGAATGAATTAGAATAGATCGTACGAATGAATTGGAACGGATCGTACGAAGGAATTAGAATGGATCGTACGAATGAATTAGAATGGATATATTCGTGCAAATGAATTAGAATGGATCGTATGAATGTATTAGAATGGATCGTATGAGTAAATTAGAATGGATCGTACGAATGAATTAGAATGGATTGTATGAATGAATTAGAATGGATCGTACGAATGAATTAGAATGGATCGTATGAATGAATTAGAATAGATCGTACGAATGAATTAGAATGGATTGTGCGAATGAATTAGAATGGATCGTACGAATGAATTAGAATGGATCGTACGAATGAACTAGAATGGATACATTCGTGCGAATGAATTAGAATGGATTGTACGAATGAATTAGTATGGATCGTACGAATGAATTAGAATGGATCGTACGAATGGATTAGAATGGATCATACGAATGAATTATAATGGATCGTGCGAATGAATTAGAATGGATCGAACGAATGAATTAGAATGGATATATTCGAGCGAATGAATTAGAATAGATCGTAGGAATGAATTAGAATGGATCATACGAATGAATTAGAATGGATCGTATGAACGAATTAGAATAGATCGTACGAACGAATTAGAATGGATCATATGAACGAATTAGAATGGATCGTACGAATGAATTAGAATGGATACATTCGAGCGAATGAATTAGAATGGATCGTACGAATGAATTAAAATAGATCATAGGAATGAATTAAAATGGATCGTGCAAATGAATTTGAATGGATACATTCGTGCGAATGAATTAGAATGGATCGTGCGAATGAATTAGAATGGATCGTACTAATGAATTAGAATGGATATATTTGAACGAATAAATTAGAATGGATCATACGAATGAATTAGAATGGATCGTACGAATGAATTAGAATGGATAGTGCGAATGAATTAGAATGGATCGTACGAATGAATCAGAATGGATACATTCGTGCGAATGAATTAGAATGGATCATACGAATGAGTAAGAATGGATCGTACGAATGAAATAGAATGGATTATGCAAATGAACTAGAATGGATACATTCGTGCGAATGAATTAGAATGGATCGTATGTACGAATGAATTAGAATGGATACATTCGTGCGAATGAATTAGAATGGATCATACGAATGAATTAGAATGGATCGTACGAATGAATTAGAATGGATTGTACGAATGAACTAGAATGGATACATTCGTGCGAATGAATTAGAATGGATCGTACGAATGAATTGGAATGGATCGTACGAATGAATTAGAATGGATCTTACAAATGAATTAGAATGGATCGTACGAATAAATTAGAATGGATCGTATGAATGGTTTAGAATGGATACATTCGTGCGAATGAATTAGAATGGATCGGACGAATGAATTAGAATGGATCGTACGAATGAATTAGAATGGATCAAATGAATGAATTAGAATGGTTACATTCATGCGAATGAATTAGAATGGATCGTACGAATGGATTAGAATGGATCGTACGAATGGATTAGAATGGATACATTCGTGCGAATGAATTAGAATGGATCATACGAATGAGTAAGAATGGATCGTACGAATGAAATAGAATGGATTGTACGAATGAATTAGAATGGATCGTGCGAATGAATTCGAATGGATCATACGAATGAATTAGAATGGATCGTGCTAATGAATTAGAATTGATCGTACGAATGAAATAGAATGGATTGTACGAATGATTTAGAATGGATCGTACGAATGAATTAGAATGGATCGTACGAATGATTTAGAATGGATACATTCGTGCGAATGAATTAGAATGTATCATACGAATGAGTAAGAATGGATCGTACGAATGATATAGAATGGATTGTATGAATAAATTAGAATGGATTGTGCGAATGAATTAGAATGGATCGTACGAATGAATTAAAATGGATCGTGTGAAAGAATTAGAATGGATTGTATGAATAAATTAGAATGGATCGTACGAATGAATTAGAATGGATCGTACGAATGAATTAGAATGGATACATTCGTGCGAATGAATTAGAATGGATCGTATGAATGAATTAGAATAGATTGTGCGAATGAATTAGAATGGATCGTACGAATGAATTAGAATGGATACATTCGTGCGAATAAATTAGAATGGATTGTATGAATGAATTAGAATGGATCGTACGAATGAATTAGAATGGATCGTACGAATGAATTAGAATAGGTTGCGCGAATGAATTAGAATGGATCGTGCGAATGAAATAGAATGGATACAAATGAATTAGAATGGATCATACGAATGAAGTAGAATGACGATTCATTCTTACTCATTCGTATGATCTATTCTAATTTATTCGCACGAATGTATCCATTCTAATTCATTCGTACGTCTAATTCATTCGTACGGTCCATTCTAATTCATTCGCACAATCCATTCTATTTCATTCGTACGATCCATTCTTACTCATTCGTATGATCCATTATGGATACATTCGTGCGAATGAATTAGATTGGATCATACGAATGAGTAAGAATGGATCGTACGAATGAAATAGAATGGATTGTGCGAATGAATTAGAATGGATCGTACGAATGAATTAGAATGGATCTTGTGAAAGAATTAGAATGGATTGTATGAATGAATTAGAATAGATCGTATGTATGAATTAGAATGGATCGTACGAATGAATTAGAATGGATCGTACGAATGAATTAGAATGGATCGTACGAATGAATTAGAATGGATCAAATGAATGAATTAGAATGGTTACATTCATGATAATGAATTAGAATGGATCGTACAAATGGATTAGAATGGATCGTACGAATGGATTAGAATGGATACATTCGTGCGAATGAATTAGAATGGATCATACGAATGAGTAAGAATGGATCGTACGAATGAAATAGAATGGATTGTACGAATGAATTAGAATGGATCGTGCGAATGAATTTGAATGGATCGTACGAATGAATTAGAATGGATCGTGCTAATGAATTAGAATTGATCGTACGAATGAAATAGAATGGATTGTACGAATGATTTAGAATGGATCGTACGAATGAATTAGAATGGATCGTACGAATGATTTAGAATGGATACATTCGTGAGAATGAATTAGAATGGATCATACGAATGAGTAAGAATGGATCGTACGAATGAAATAGAATGGATTGTATGAATGAATTAGAATGGATTCGTATGAATGAATTAGAATGGATACATTCGTGCGAATGAATTAGAATGGATCGTACCAATGAGTAAGAATGGATCGTACGAATGAAATAGAATGGATTGTGCGAATGAATTAGAATGGATCGTAAAAATGAATTAAAATGGATCGTGTGAAAGAATTAGAATGGATTGTATAAATGAATTAGAATAGATCGTATGAATGAATTAGAATGGATCGTACGAATGAATTAGAATGGATCGTACGAATGAATTAGAATGGATACATTCGTGCGAATGAATTAGAATGGATCGTATGAATGAATTAGAATAGATTGTGCGAATGAATTAGAATGGATCGTACGAATGAATTAGAATGGATACATTCGTGCGAATAAATTAGAATGGATTGTATGAATGAATTAGAATGGATCGTACGAATGAATTAGAATAGATTGCGCGAATGAATTAGAATGGATCGTGCGAATGAAATAGAATGGATACAAATGAATTAGAATGGATCATACGAATGAATTAGAATGACGATCCATTCTTACTCATTCGTATGATCCATTCTAATTTATTCGCACGAATGTATCCATTCTAATTCATTCGTACGTCTAATTCATTCGTACGGTCCATTCTAATTCATTCGCACAATCCATTCTATTTCATTCGTACGATCCATTCTTACTCATTCGTATGATCCATTATGGATACATTCGTGCGAATGAATTAGATTGGATCATACGAATGAGTAAGAATGGATCGTACGAATGAAATAGAATGGATTGTTCGAATGAATTAGAATGGATCGTACGAATGAATTAGAATGGATCGTGTGAAAGAATTAGAATGGATTGTATGAATGAATTAGAATAGATCGTATGTATGAATTAGAATGGATCGTACGAAGGAATTAGAATGGATCGTACGAATGAATTAGAATGGATCGTACGAATGAATTAGAATGGATACATTCGCGAATGAATTAGAATGGATCGTACGAATGAATTAGAATGGATCGTACGAATGAATTAGAATGGATCTTACGAATGAATTAGAATGAATCGTACGAATGAATTAGAATGGATCGTACGAATGAATTAGAATGGATACATTTGTGCGAATGAATTAGAATGGATCGTACGAATGATTTAGAATGGATCGTATGAATGAATTAGAATGGATCGTACGAATGAATTAGAATGGATCGTACGAAGGAATTAGAATGGATCCTACGAATGAATTAGAATGGATATATTCATGCAAATGAATTAGAATGGATCGTATGAATGTATTAGAATGGATCGTATGAGTGAATTAGAATGGATCGTGCGAATGAATTAGAATGGATTGTATGAATGAATTAGAATGGATCGTAGGAATGAATTAGAATGGATCATACGAATTAATTAGAATGGATCATACGAATGAATTAGAATGGATCGTACGAATGAATTAGAATTAGAATGGATATATTCGTGCGAATGAATTAGAATGGATACATTCGTGCGAAAGAATTAGAATAGATCGTATGAATGAATTAGAATGGATCCTATGAATGAATTAGAATGGATCGTGCGAATGAATTAGAATGGATCGTACGAATGAATTAGAATGGATCGTGCTAATGAATTAGAATTGATCGAACGAATGAATTAGCATGGATCGTGCTAATGAATTAGAATGGAACGTACGAATGAATTAGAATGGATCGTGTGAAAGAATTAGAATGGATTGTATGAATGAATTAGAATGAATTCGTACGATCTATTCGAATTCATTCGCACGATCCTATGAATGAATTAGAATGGATCGTGCGAATGAATTAGAATGGATCGGACGAATAAATTAGAATGGATCGTACGAATGAATTAGAATGGATCAAATAAATGAATTAGAATGGTTACATTCATGCGAATGAATTAGAATGGATCGTACGAATGGATTAGAATGGATCGTTCGAATGGATTAGAATGGATACATTCGAGCGAATGAATTAGAATGGATCGTACGAATGAATTAGAATGAATTCAAACGATCCATTCTAATTCATTCATACAATCCATTCTAATTCTTTCACACGATTCATTCTAATTCATTCGTAGGATCTATTCTAATTCATTCGTACAATCTATTCTATTTCATTCGTACGATCCATTCTTACTCATTCGTATGATCCATTCTAATTCATTCGGACGAATGTATTCATTCTAATTTATTCGTACGATCCATTATAATTCATTCGTACGATTCATTCTAATTCATTCGTACGATCCATTCTTACTCATTCGTATGATCCATTCTAATTCATTCGTACGATCAATTCTAATTCATTCGTACGATCCATTCTAATTCATTCGCACAATCTATTCTAATTCATTCGTACGATCCATTCTAATTCATTCGTACGATCGTACGAATGAATTAGAATGGATCGTACAGAATGAATTAGAATGGATTGTATGAATGAATTAGAATGGATACATTCGTGCGAATGAATTAGAATGGATCATACGAATGAGTAAGAATGGATCGTACGAATGAAATAGAATGGATTGTACGAATGAATTAGAATGGATCGTACAAATGAATTAGAATGGATCGTACGAATGAATTAGAATGGATCATACGAATGAGTAAGAATGGATCGTACAAATGAAAGAGAATAGATTGTACGAATGAATTAGAATGGATCGTACGAATGAATTAGAATGGATCGTGTGAAAGAATTAGAATGCATTGTATGAATGAATTAGAATGGATCATATGAATGAATTAGAATGGATCGTGCGAATGAATTCGAATGGATCGCATGATCCATTCGAATAGAATGGATCGTATGAATGAATTAGAATGGATCGGGCGAATGAATTAGAATGGATTGTAGGAATGAATTAGAATGGATCGTATGAATGAATTAGAATGGATTGTATGAATGAATTAGAATGGATCGTGCGAATGAATTAGAATGGATTGTACGAATGAATTAGAATGGATCGTACGAATGAATTACAATGGATCATACGAATGAATTAGAATGGATCATACGAATGAGTAAGAATGGATCGTACGAATGAATTAGAATGGATTGTACGAATGAATTAGAATGGATACATTTGTGTGAATGAATTAGATAGGATCGTACGAATGAATTAGAATGGATCGTACGAATGAATTAGAATGCATCGTACGAAAGAATTTGAATGGATATATTCGTGCGAATGAATTAGAATGGATCGTACGAAAGAATTAGACTGGATCGTACGAATAAATTTGAATGGATACATTTGTGCGAATGAATCTAAATGGATTGTATGAATGAATTACAATGGATCGTACAAATGAATTAGAATGGATCGTACGAATGAATTAGAATAGCTCATAATAATAAATTAGAATGAATCGTATGAATGAATTAGAATGGTTACATTCGTGCTAATGAATTAGAATAGATCATACGTATGAATTAGAATGGATCGTACGAATAAATTAGAATGGATCGTGGGAATGAATTAGAATGGATCGTACGAATGAATTAGAATGGATCCACCGAATTAGTTAGAATGGATCTTACGAAAAAATTAGAATGGATTGTACGAATGAATTAGAATGGATTGTGCGAATGAATTAGAATTGATCGTATAAATGAATAAGAATGGATCGTACGAATGAATTAGAATGGATCGTGCGAATGAATTAGCATGAATCGTACGAATGTATTAGAATGGATCGTATGAATGAATTAGAATGAATCGTACGATCCATTCTAATTCATTCGTACGATCCATTCTAATTCATTCGCACGAATGTATCCACTCTAGTTCATTCGTACGATCCATTCTAGTTCATTCGTACGATCCATTCTAATTCATTCGTATGATCCATTCTAATTCATTCGTATGATCCATTCTAATTAATTCGTATGATCCATTCTAATTCATTCGTACGGTCCATTCTAATTCATTCATACAATCCATTCTAATTCATTCGCACAAATGTATCCATTCTAATTAATTCGTACGATCCATTCTAATTCATTCGTATGATCCATTGTTATTCATTCGCACGATCCAGTCTAATGGATTCGCACGATCCATTCTAATTCATTCGCACGAATGTATCCTTTCTAATTCATTCGTACGATCCATTCTAATTCATTAATATGATCCATTCTAATTCAGTCGCACGATCCATTCTAATTCATTCGTACGATCCATTCTAATTCATTCGTACGATCCATTCTAATTCATTCGCACGATCCATTCAAATTCATTCTTACAATCTATTCTATTTCATTCGTACGATCCATTCTTACTCATTCGTATGATCCATTCTAATTCATTCGGACGAATATATCCATTCTAATTTATTCGTACGATCCATTCTAATTCATTCGTACGATCCATTCTAATTCATTCGTACGATCCATTCTAATTCATTCGTCCGATCCATTCTAATTCATTTGCACGAATGTATCCATTCTAATTCATTCGTACGGTCCATTCTAATTCATTCGCACAATCCATTCTATTTCATTCGTACAATCCATTCTTACTCATTCGTATGATCCATTATGGATACATTCGTGCGAATGAATTAGAATGGATCATACGAATGAGTAAGAATGGATCGTATGAATGAAATAGAATGGATTGTGCGAATGAATTAGAATGGATCGTACGAATGAATTAGAATGGATCGTGTGAAAGAATTAGAATGGATTGTATGAATGAATTAGAATAGATCGTATAAATGAATTAGAATGGATCGTATGAATGAACTAGGATGGATACATTCGTGCGAATGAATTAGAATGGATCGTACGAATGAATTAGAATGGATCATACGAATGAATTAGAATGGATCTTACGAATGAATTAGAATGGATCGTACAAATGCACGATCCATGCTAATTCATTCGTTCGATCAATTCTAATTCATTAGCACGATCCATTCTAATTCATTCGTACGATCCATTCTAAATCATTCGCACGATCCATTGTAATTCATTCGTACGATCCATTCTAATTCTTTCACACGATCCATTCTAATTCATTCGTACGATCCATTCTAATTCATTCGTACGATCTATTCTAATTCATTCGTACGATCCATTCTAATTTCATTCGTACGATCCATTCTAATTCATTCGCTCGAAAGTATCCATTCGTACGATCCATTCTAATCCATTCGTACGATCCATTCTAATTCATTCGCATGAATGTAACCATTCTAATCCATTCATTTGATCCATTCTAATTCATTCGTACGATCCATTCTAATTCATTCGCACGAATGTATCCATTCTAATCCATTCGTAAGATCCATTCTAATTCATTCGTATGATCCATTCTAATTCATTCGTACGAACCATTCAATTCTAATTCATTCGTACGATCCATTCTAATTCATATGCACAAAGGTATCCATTCTAATTCATTCGTACGATCCATTCTAATTTAGGATCGTACGAATGAATTAGAATGGATACATTCGTGCGAATGAATTAGAATTGATCGTACGAATGAATTAGAATGGATCGTGCGAATGAATTAGAATGGATCATACGAATGAATTTGAATGGATCGTACAAATGAACTAGAATGGATACATTCATGCGAATGAATTAGAATGGATCGAACGAATGAATTAGAATGGATCGTACGAATAAATTAGAATGGATCTTACGAATGAATTAGAATGGATCGTACGAATGAATTAGAATGGATACATTTGTACGATCCATTCTAATTCCTTCGTACGATCCATTCTAATTCCTTCGTACGATCCATTCTAATTCATTCGTACGATCCATTCTAATTCATTCGTGCAATCCATTATATTTCATTCATACGATCCATTCTTACTCATTCGTACGATCCATTCTAATTCATTCACACGAATGTATCCATTCGTACGGATGAATTAGAATAGATTGTACGAATGAATTAGAATGGATCGTACGAATGAATTAGAATGGATCGTACGAAGGAATTAGAATAGATCGTACGAATGAATTAGAATGGATCATACGAATGAATTAGAATAGATCGTACGAATGAATTAGAATGGATCGTACGAATGAATTAGAATGGATCGTACGAAGGAATTAGAATGGATCGTACGAATGAGTTAGATTGGATATATTCGTGCAAATGAATTAGAATTGATCGTATGAATGTATTAGAATGGATCGTATGAGTGAATTAGAATAGATCGTACGAATGAATTAGAATGGATTGTATGAATGAATTAGAATGGATCGTACGAATGAATTAGAATGGATCATACGAATTAATTAGAATGGATCATACGAATAAATTAGAATAAATCGTACGAATGAATTAGAATGGATCGTACGAATGAATTAGAATGGATACATTCGTGCCATCCATTCTAATTCATTCGCACAATCCATTCTATTTCATTCGTACGATCCATTCTTACTCATTGGTATGATCCATTCTAATTCATTCGCACGAATGTATCCATTCTAATTCATTAGTACGAATCCATTCTAATTCATTCATACGATCTATTCTAATTCATTCATACAATCCATTCTAATTCTTTCACACGATCTATTCTAATTCATTCGTACGATCCATTCTAATTCATTCACACAATCCATTCTATTTCATTCGTACGATCCATTCTTACTCATTGGTACGATCCATTCTAATTCATTCGCACGAATGTATCCATTCTAATTCATTCGTATGAATCCATTCTAATTCATTCGTACAATCTATTCTATTTCATTCGTACGATCCATTCTTACTCATTCGTATGATCCATTCTAATTCATTCGGACGAATGTATCCATTCTAATTTATTCGTACGATCCATTCTAATTCATTCGCACGATCCATTCTAATTCATTCGTACAATCAATTCTAATTCATTCGCACGAATGTATCCATTCTAATTCATTCGTACGATCCATTCTAATTCATTCATAGGATCCATTCTAATTCATTCATACAATCCATTCTAATTCATTCGCACGAATGTATCCATTCTAATTCATTCGTACGATCAGTTCTAATTCATTCACAAAATCTATTCTAATTCATTCATACGATCCATTCTAATTCATTCACACGAATGTATCCATTCTAATTCATTCATACGATCCATTCTAATTCATTCGTACGATCCATTCTAATTCACTCATACGATCCATTCTAATACATTCATAAATTAGAATGGATCGTATGAATGAATTAGAATGGATCGTGCACGAATGTATCCATTCTAATTCATTCGTACGATCCATTCTAATTCATTAATATGATCCATTCTAATTCATTCGTACGATCCATTCTAATTCATATGCACAAAGGTATCCATTATAATCCATTCGTAGGATCCATTCTAATCCATTCGTACGATCCATTCTAATTCATTCGCTCGAATGTATGGATTCTAATCCATTCGTACGATCCATTCTAATCCATTCGTACGATCCATTCTAATTCATTCGCATGAATGTAACCATTCTAATTCATTCATTTGATCCATTCTAATTCATTCGTACGATCCATTCTAATTCATTAATATGATCCATTCTAATTCATTCGTACGATCCATTCTAATTCATTCGTACGAACCATTTAAATTCATTCGCACGATCCATTCTAATCCATTCGTACGATCCATTCTAATTCATGAATATGATCCATTCTAATTCATTCGTACGATCCATTGTAATTCATATGCACAAAGGTATCCATTCTAATCCATTCGTAGGATCCATTCTAATCCATTCGTACAATCTATTCTATTTCATTCGAACGATCCATTCTTACTCATTCGTATGATCCATTCTAATTCATTCGGACGAATGTATCCATTCTAATTTATTCGTACGATCCATTCTAATTCATCCGTACGATCCATTCTAATTCATTCGCTCGAATGTATCCATTCTAATCCATTCGCATGAATGTAACCATTCTAATTCATTCATTTGATCCATTCTAATTCATTCGTACGATCCATTCTAATTCATTAGCACGATCCATGCTAATTCATTCGTTCGATCAATTCTAATTCATTAGCACGATTTATTCTAATTCATTCGTACGATCCATTCTAATTCATTCGCACGATCCATTCTAATTCATTCATAGGATCCATTCTAATTCATTCATACGATCTATTCTAATTCTTTCACACGAATGTATCCATTCTAATTCATTCGCACGAATGTATCCATTCTAATTCATTCGTACGATCCATTCTAATTCATTCGCACGATCCATTCTAATTCATTCGTACGATCAATTCTAATTCATTCGCACGAATGTATCCATTCTAATTCATTCGTACGATCCATTCTAATTCACTCATACGATCCATTCTAATACATTCATACGATCCATTCTAATTCATTTGCACGAATATATCCATTCTAATTCATTCGTACGATCCATTCTAATTCCTTCGTACGATCCATTCTAATTCATTCGTACGATCTATTCTAATTCATTCGTACGATCCATTCTAATTCATTCGTACGATCCATTCTAATTCATTCGTACGATCCATTCTAATTCATTCGTACAATCTATTCTAATTCATTCGTTCGAATGGATACATTCGTGTGAATGAATTAGAATGGATCGTACGAATGAGTAAGAATGGATCGTACGAATGAAATAGAATGGATTGCACGAATGAATTAGAATGGATCGTACGAATGAATTAGAATGGATCGTGTGAAAGAATTAGAATGGATTGTATGAATGAATTAGAATGGATCGTACGAATGAATTAGAATGGATCGTACGAATGAATTAGAATGGATCGTACGAATGAATTAGAATAGATTGTACGAATGAATTAGAATGGATCGTACGAAAGAATTAGAATGGATCATTCGAATGAATTAGAATGGATATATTCGTGCAAATGAATTAGAATGGATCGTATGAATGTATTAGAATGGATCGTATGAGTGAATTAGAATGGATCGTACGAATGAATTAGAATGGATCGTATGAATGAATTAGAATGGATACATTCGTGTGAATGAATTAGAATGGATCGTATGAATGAATTAGAATAGATTTTGTGAATGAATTAGAACTGATCGTACGAATGAATTAGAATGGATACATTCGTGCGAATGAATTAGAATGGATTGTATGAATGAATTAGAATGGATCGTACGAATGAACTAGAATGGATACATTCGTGCGAATGAATTAGAATGGATCGTACGAATGAAATAGAATGGATCGTACGAATGAATTAGAATGGATCTTACGAATGAATTAGAATGGATCGTACGAATGAATTAGAATGGATCGTACGAATGAATTAGAATGGATACATTCGTGCGTATGAATTAGAATGGATCGGACGAATGAATTAGAATGGATCGTACGAATGAATTAGAATGGATCATACGAATGAATTAGAATGGATCGTACGAATAAATTAGAATAGATACATTCGTCCGAATGAATTAGAATGGATCATACGAATGAGTAAGAATGGATCGTACGAATGAAATAGAATAGATTGTACGAATGAATTAGAATGGATCGTACGAATGAATTAGAATGGATCGTGTGATAGAATTAGAATGGATTGTATGAATGAATTAGAATGGATCGTATGAATGAATTAGAATGGATCGTGCGAATGAATTCGAATGGATCGTACGAATTCATTCTAATTCATTCATACAATCCATTCTAATTCTTTCACACGATCTATTCTAATTCATTCGTAGGATCCATTCTAATTCATTCGTACAATCTATTCTATTTCATTCGTACGATCCATTCTTACTCATTCGTATGATCCATTCTAATTCTTTCGGACGAATGTATCCATTCTAATTTATTCGTACGATCCATTCTAATTCATTCGTACGATCCATTCTAATCCATTCATACGATCCATTCTTACTCATTCGTATGATCCATTCTAATTCATTCGTACGATCCATTCTAATTCATTCGTACGATCCATTCTAATTCATTCGTACGATCCATTCTAATTCATTCGTACAATCCATTCTATTTCATTTGTACGATCCATTCTTACTCATTCGTATGATTCCTTCTAATTCATTCGTACGATCCATTCTAATTCATTTGTACGATCCATTCTAATTCATTCGTACAATCCATTCTATTTCATTCGTACGATCCATTCTTACTCATTTGTATGATCCATTCTAATTCATTCGCACGAATGTATCCATTCTAATTCATTCATACAATCCATTCTAATTCATTCCGTACGATCCATTCTAATTCATTCGTACGATCGTACGAATGAATTAGAATGGATCGTACGAATGAATTAGAATAGATTGTGCGACTGAATTAGAATGGATCGTACGAATGAATTAGAATGGATCGTACGAATGAATTAGAATGGATCGTACGAATGAATTAGAATGGATACATTCGTCCGAATGAATTAGAATGGATCATACGAATGAGTAAGAATGGATCATACGAATGAAAAAGAATAGATTGTACGAATGAATTAGAATGGATCCTACGAATGAATTAGAATGGATCGTGTGAAAGAATTAGAATAGATTGTATGAATGAATTAGAATGGATCGTATGAATGAATTAGAATGGATCGTGCGAATGAATTCGAATGGATCGTACGTATTCATTCTAATTCATTCATACAATCCATTCTAATTCTTTCACACGATCTATTCTAATTCATTCGTACGTTCCATTCTAATTCATTAGCACGATCCATGCTAATTCATTCGTTCGATCAATTCTAATTCATTAGCACGATCCATTCTAATTCATTAGCACGATCCATTCTAATTCATTCGCACGATCCATTCTAATTCATTCACAAAATTTATTCTAATTCATTCATACGATCCATTCTAATTCATTCACACGAATGTATCCATTCTAATTCATTCATACGATCCATTCTAATTCATTCGTACGATCCATTCTAATTCACTCATACGATCCATTCTAATACATTCATACGATCCATTCTAATTTATTTGCACGAATATATCCATTCTAATTCAGTCGTACGATCCATTCTAATTCCTTCGTACGATCCATTCTAATTCATTCGTACGATCTATTCTATTTCATTCGTACGATCCATTCTTACTCATTCGTCCGATCCACTCTAATTCATTCGTCCGATCCATTCTAATTCATTCGCACGAATGTATCCATTCTAATTCATTCGTTTGATCAATTCTAATTCATTAGCACGATCCATTCTAATTCATTCGTACGATCCATTCTAATTCATTCGCACGATCCATTCTAATTCATTCATAGTATCCATTCTAATTCATTCGTACGATCCATTCTAATTCATTCGCATAATCCATTCTATTTATTCGTACGATCCATTCTCACTCATTGGTACGATCCATTCTAATTCATTCGCACGAATGTATCCATTCTAATTCATTCGTACGAATCCATTCTAATTCATTCGTACAATCTATTCTATTTCATTCGTACGATCCATTCTTACTCATTCGTATGATCCATTCTAATTCATTCGGACGAATGTATCCATTCTAATTTATTCGTACGATCAATTCTAATTCATTCGTACGATCCATTCTAATTCATTCGTACGATCCATTCTAATTCATTCGTCCGATCCATTCTAATTCATTCGCACGAATGTATCCATTCTAATTCATCCGTACGATCCATTCTAAATCATTCGTACGATCCATTCTAATTCATTCGTAAGATCCATTCTAATTCATTCGTACAATCCATTCTAATTCATTCGTACGATCCATTCTAATTCATTCGCACGAATCTATCCATTCTAATTCATTCGTACAATCCATTCTATTTCATTCGTACGATCCATTCTTACTCATTCATATGATCCATTCTAATTCATTCGTATGATCCATTCTAATTCATTCGTACGAACCATTCTAATTCATTCGTACGATCCATTCTAATTCATTCGCACGATCCATTCTAATTCATTCATACGATCCATTCTAATTCATTCATACGATCCATTCTAATTCATTCCTACAATCCATTCTAATTCATTCGCCCGATCCATTCTAATTCATTCATACGATCCATTCTATTCGAATGGATCATGCGATCCATTCGAATTCATTCGCACGATCCATTCTAATTCATTCATACGATCCATTCTAATTCATTCATAGAATGCATTCTAATTCTTTCACACGATCCATTCTAATTCATTCGTACGATCCATTCTAATTCATTCATACAATCCATTCTATTTCATTTGTACGATCCATTCTTAGTCATTCGTATGATCCATTCTAATTCATTCGTACGATCCATTCTAATTCATTTGTACGATCCATTCTAATTCATTCGTACAATCCATTCTATTTCATTCGTACGATCCATTCTTACTCATTCGTATGATCCATTCTAATTCATTCGCCCGAATGTATCCATTCTAATTCATTCGCACAATCTATTCTAATTCATTCGTACGATCCATTCAAATTCATTCGTACGATCGTACGAATGAATTAGAATGGATCGTACGAATGAATTAGAATAGATTGTGCGAATGAATTAGAATGGATCGTACGAATGAATTAGAATAGATCGTATGAATGAATTAGAATGGATCATACGAATGAGTAAGAATGGATCGTACGAATGAATTAGAATGGATCGTACAAATGAATTAGAATGGATCGTACGAATAAATTAGAATGGATACATTCGTCCGAATGAATTAGAATGGATCATACGAATGAGTAAGAATGAATCGTATGAATGAAATAGAATAGATTGTACGAATGAATTAGAATGGATCCTACGAATGAATTAGAATGGATTGTGTGAAAGAATTAGAATGGATCGTACAAATGAATTAGAATTGATCGTACGAATGAATTAGAATGGATCATACGAATGAGTAAGAATAGATCGTACAAATGAAATAGAATGGATTGTACGAATGAATTAGAATGGATCGTATGAATGAATTAGAATGGATCGTGTGAAAGAATTAGAATGCATTGTATGAATGAATTAGAATGGATCGTATGAATGAATTAGAATGGATCGTGCGAATGAATTCGAATGGATCGCATGATCCATTCGAATAGAATGGATCGTATGAATGAATTAGAATGGATCGGGCGAATGAATTAGAATGGATTGTAGGAATGAATTAAAATGGATCGTATTAATGAATTAGAATGGATCGTATGAATGAATTAGAATGGATCGTGCGAATGAATTAGAATGGATCGTACGAATGAATTAAAAAGGATCGTACGAATGAATTAGAATGGATCATACGAATGAATTAGAATGGATCATACGAATGAGTAAGAATGGATCGTACGAATGAAATAGAATGGATTGTACGAATGAATTAGAATGGATACATTCGTGCGAATGAATTAGAATGGATCGTACGAATGAATTAGAATGGATCGTACGAATGAATTAAAATGGATCGTACGAATGAATTAGAATGGATCGTACGAATGGATTAGAATGGATACATTCGTGCAAATGAATTAGAATGGATTGTATGAATGAATTAGAATAGATTGTACGAATGAATTAGAATGGATCGTACGAATGAATTAGAATGGATCGTACGAAGGAATTAGAATGGATCGTACGAATGAATTAGAATGGATCGTACGAATGAATTAGAATAGATCGCACGAATGAATTAGAATGGATCGTAGAAGGAATTAGAATGGATCGTACGAATGAATTAGACTGGATCGTACGAATGAATTTGAATGGATACATTTGTGCGAATGAATCTAAATGGATTGTATGAATGAATTACAATGGATCGTACAAATGAGTTAGAATGGATCGTACGAATGAATTAGTATAGCTCATACGAATGAATTAGAATGAATTGTATGAATGAATTAGAATGGTTACATTCGTGCGAATGAATTAGAATAGATCGTACGAATGAATTAGAATGGATCGTACGAATAAATTAGAATGGATCGTGGGAATGAATTAGAATGGATCGTACGAATGAATTAGAATGGATCCACCGAATGAGTTAGAATGGATCATACGAATGAATTAGAATGGATTGTATGAATGAATTAGAATGGATTGTGCGAATGAATTAGAATGGATCGTATGAATGAACAAGAATGGATCGTACGAATGAATTAGAATGGATCGTGCGAATGAATTAGCATGAATCGTACGAATGTATTAGAATGGATCGTACGAATGAATTAGAATGAATCGTACGATCCATTCTAATTTAATCGTCCGATCCATTCTAATTCATTCGCATGAATGTATCCATTCTAATTCATTCGTACAATCCATTCTATTTCATTCGTACGATCCATTCTTACTCATTCGTATGATCCATTCTAATTCATTCGTATGATCCATTCTAATTCATTCGTACGATCCATTCTAATTCATTCGTACGATCCATTCTAATTCATTCATACGATCCATTCTAATTCATTCCTACAATCCATTCTAATTCATTCGCACGATCCATTCTAATTCATTCATACGATCCATTCTATTCTAATGGATCATGCGATCCATTCGATTTCATTCGCACGATCCATTCTAATTTATTCATACGATCCATTCTAATTCATTCATACAATGCATTCTAATTCTTTTACACGATCCATTCTAATTCATTCGTACGATCCATTCTACTTCATTCGTACAATCCATTCTATTTCATTTGTACGATCCATTCTTACTCATTCGTATGATCCATTCTAATTCATTCGTACGATCCATTCTAATTCATTTTTACGATCCATTCTAATTCATTCGTACAATCCATTCTATTTCATTCGTACGATCCATTCTTACTCATTCGTATGATCCATTCTAATTCATTCGCATGAATGTATCCATTCTAATTCATTCATACAATCCATTCTAATTCATTCCGTACGATCCATTCTAATTCATTCGTACGATCGTACGAATGAATTAGAATGGATGGATATATTCGAGCGAATGAATTAGAATAGATCGTAGGAATGAATTAAAATGGATCATACGAATGAATTAGAATGTATCGTACGAACGAATTAGAATGGATCGTACGAACGAATTAGAATGGATCATAATAACGAATTAGAATGGATCGTACGAATGAATTAGAATGGATACATTCGAGCGAATGAATTAGAATGGATTGTGCGAATGAATAAGAACAGATCGTGCGAATGAATTAGAATGGATCGTACGAATGAATTAGAATGGATCGTGCGAATGAATTAGAATGGATCGTACGAATGAATTAGAATGGATACATTTGTGCGAATGAATCAGAATGAATCGTACGAATGAATTAGAATGAATCATATGAATGAACTAGAATGGATCGTACGAATGAATTAGAATGGATCGTGCGAATGAATTAGAATGGATCGTACGAATGAATTAGAATGGATCATACGAAGGAATTAGAATGGATCGTACGAATGAATTAGAATGGATATATTCGTGCAAATGAATTAGAATGGATCGTATGAATGTATTAGAATGGATCGTATGAGTGAATTAGAATGGATCGTTACGAATGAATTAGAATGGATCGTATGAATGAATTAGAATGGATACATTCGTGTGAATGAATTAGAATGGATCGTATGAATGAATTAGAATTGATTTTGTGAATGAACTAGAACTAATCGTACGAATGAATTAGAATGGATCGTACGAATGAATTAGAATGGATACATTTGTGCGAATGAATTAGAATGGATCGTACGAATGAATTATAATGGATTATACGAATGAATTAGAATGGATACATTCGTGCGAATGAATTAGAATGGATCGGACGAATGAATTAGAATGGATCGTACGAATGAATTAGAATGGATCGTACGAATGAATTAGAATGGATCATGCGAATGAATTAGAATGGATCGTGTGAAAGAATTAGAATGGATTGTATGAATGAATTAGAATGGATCGTACGAATGAATTAGAATGGATCTTATGAATGAATTAGAATGGATCGTACGAATGAATTAGAATGGATCGTACGAATGAATTAGAATGGATACATTCGTGCAAATGAATTAGAATGGATCGAACGAATGAATTAGAATGGATCGTACAAATGAATTAGAATGGATCGTACGAATGAATTAGAATGGATCGTGCGAATGAATTAGAATGGATCGTGTGAAAGAATTAGAATGGATTGTATGAATTAATTAGAATGGATCGTACGAATGTATTAGAATGGATCTTACGAATGATTTAGAATGGATCGTACGAATGAATTAGAATGGATCGTATGAATGAATTAGAATGGATACATTCGTGGGAATGAATTAGAATGGATCGTGCACGAATGTATCCATTATAATTCATTCGTACGATCCATTCTAATTCATTAATATGATCCATTCTAATTCATTCGTACGATCCATTCTAATTTATATGCACAAAGGTATCCATTCTAATCCATTCGTAGGATCCATTCTAATCCATTCGTACGATCCATTCTAATTCATTCGTACGATCCATTCTAATTCATTCGCTCGAATGTATCCATTCTAATCCATTCATACGATCCATTCTGATCCATTCGTACGATCCATTCTAATTCATTCGCATGAATGTAACCATTCTAATTCATTCATTTGATCCATTCTAATTCATTCGTACGATCCATTCTAATTCATTCGTCCGAACCATTCTAATTCATTCGCACGAATGTATCCATTCTAATTCATTCATACGATCCATTCTAATTTATTCGTACGATCCATTCTAATTCATTCGCACAAATGTATCCATTCTAATTCATTCGTACGATCCATTCTAATTCATTTGCACGATCCATTCTAATTCATTCGTACGGTCCATTCTAATTCTTTCACACGATCCATACTAATTCATTCATACGATCCATTCTAATACATTCATACGATCCATTCTAATTCATTTGCACGAATATATCCATTCTAATTCATTCGTACGATCCATTCTAATTCCTTCGTACGATCCATTCTAATTCATTCGTACGATCTATTCTAATTCATTCGTACGATCCATTCTATATCATTCGCACGATCTATTCTAATTCCTTCGTACGATCCATTCTAATTTATTCGTACGATCCATTCTAATTCATTCATACAATCCATTCTAATTCTTTCACACGATCTAATCTAATTCATTCGTAGGATCCATTCTAATTCATTCGTACAATCTATTCTATTTCATTCGTACGATCCATTCTGACTCATTCGTATGATCCATTCTAATTCATTTGCACGAATATATCCATTCTAATTCATTCGTACGATCCATTCTAATTCCTTCGTACGATCCATTCAAATTCATTCGTACGATCTATTCTAATTCATTCGCACGATCCATTCTAATTCATTCGTACGATCCATTCTAATTCTTTCACACGATCCATTCTAATTCATTCGTACGATCCATTCTAATTCATTCGTGCAATCCATTCTATTTCATTCGTACGATCCATTCTTACTCATTCGTACGATCCATTTAATTCATTCACACGAATGTATCCATTCGTACGAATGAATTAGAATAGATTGTACGAATGAATTAGAATGGATCGTACGAATAAATTAGAATGGTTCGTACGAAGGAATTAGAATGGATTGTACGAATGAATTAGAATGGATCGTACAAATGAATTAGAATAGATCGTACGAATGAATTAGAATGGATCGTACGAAGGAATTAGAATGGATCGTACGAATGAATTAGAATGGATATATTCATGCAAATGAATTAGAATGGATCGTATGAATGTATTAGAATGGATCGTTTGAGTGAATTAGAATGGATCGTACGAATGAATTAGAATGGATTATATGAATGAATTAGAATGGATCGTACGAATGAATTAGAATGGATCATATGAATTAATTAGAATGGATCATACGAATGAATTAGAATGGATCGTACGAATGAATTAGAATGGATCGTACGAATGAATTAGAATGGATAAATTCGTGCGAATGAATTAGAATGGATTGTGCGAATGAATAAGAACAGATCGTGCGAATGAATTAGAATGGATCGTACGAATGAATTAGAATGGATCGTGCGAATGAATTAGAATGGATCGTACGAATGAATTAGAATGGATACATTTGTGCGAATGAATTAGAATGGATCATACGAATGAATTAGAATGGATCGTATGAATGAATTAGAATGGATCGTACGAATGAATTAGAATGGATCGTGCGAATGAATTAGAATGGATCGTACGAATGAATTAGAATGTATCGTGTGAAAGAATTAGAATGGATCATACGAATGAATTAGAATGGATCGTGCGAATGAATTAGAATGTATCGCACGAATGAATTAGAATGGATACATTTGTGCGAATGAATTAGAATGGATCGAACGAAAGAATTAGAATGGATCGTATGAATGAATTAGAATGGATCGTACGAATGAATTAGAATGGATCGTGCGAATGAATTAGAATGGATCGTACGAATGAATTAGAATGGATCGTACGAATGAACTAGAATGGATACATTCGTGCGAATGAATTACAATGGATCGTACGAATGAATTAGAATGGATCGTACGAATGAATTAAAATGTATCTTACGAATGAATTAGAATGGATCGTACGAATGAATTAGAATGGATCCTACGAATGAATTAGAATGGATCTTACGAATGAATTAGAATGGATCGTATGAATAAATTAGAATGGATCGTATGAATGGTTTAGAATGGATACATTCGTGCGAATGAATTAGAATGGATCGGACGAATGAATTAGAATGGATCGTACGAATGAATTAGAATGGATCAAATGAATGAATTAGAATGGTTACATTCATGCGAATGAATTAGAATGGATCGTACAAATGGATTAGAATGGATCGTACGAATGGACTAGAATGGATACATTCGTGCGAATGAATTAGAATGGATCATACGAATGAGTAAGAATGGATCGTACGAATGAAATAGAATGGATTGTACGAATGAATTAGAATGGATTGTGCGAATGAATTTGAATGGATCGTACGAATGAATTAGAATGGATCGTGCTAATGAATTAGAATTGATCGTACGAATGAAATAGAATGGATTGTACGAATGATTTAGACTGGATCGTATGAATGAATTAGAATGGATCGTACGAATGATTTAGAATGGATACATTCGTGCGAATGAATTAGAATGGATCATACGAGTGAGTAAGAATGGATCGTACGAATGAAATAGAATGGATTGTACGAATGAATTAGAATGGATTCATACGAATGAATTAGAATGGATACATTCGTGCGAATGAATTAGAATGGATCGTACCAATGAGTAAGAATGGATCGTATGAATGAAATAGAATGGATACATTCGTGCGAATGAATTAGAATGGATCGTACCAATGAGTAAGAATGGATCGTATGAATGAAATAGAATGGATTGTACAAATGAATTAGAATGGATAGTGCGAATGAATTAGAATGGATAGTGCGAATGAATTAGAATGGATAGTGCGAATGAATTAGAATGGATCGTACGAATTAATTAGAATGGATCATACGAATGAATTAGAATGGATCGTACAAATGAATTAGAATGGATCGTACGAATGAATTAGAATAGATCGTGCGAATGAATTAGAATGGATCGTACGAATGAATTAGAATGGATACATTTGTGCGAATGAATTAGAATGGATCGTACGAATGAATTAGAATGGATCGTACGAATGGATTAGAATGGATACATGAATGTATTAGAATGGATCGTATGAGTGAATTAGAATGGATCATACGAATTAATTAGAATGGATCATACGAATGATTTAGAATGGATGGTACGAATGAATTAGAATGGATCGTACGAATGAATTAGAATGGATTGTGCGAATGAATAAGAACAGATCGTGTGAATGAATTAGAATGGATCGTACGAATGAATTAGAATAGATCCATTCTAATTCATTCTAATTCATTCGCACGATCTATTCTAATTCATTCGCACGATCCATTCTAATTCATTCGTACGATCCATTCTAATTCTTTCACACGATCCATTCTAATTCATTCGTACGATCCATTCTAATTCATTCGTGCAATCCATTCTATTTCATTCGTACGATCCATTCTTACTCATTCGTACGATCCATTCTAATTCATTCACACGAATGTATCCATTCGTACGAATGAATTAGAATAGATTGTATGAATGAATTAGAATGGATCGTACGAATGAATTAGAATGGATCGTACGAAGGAATTAGAATGGATCGTACGAATGAATTAGAATGGATCGTACGAATGAATTAGAATAGATCGTACGAATGAATTAGAATGGATCGTACGAAGGAATTAGAATGGATCGTACGAATGAATTAGAATGGATATATTCGTGCAAATGAATTAGAATGGATCGTATGAATGTATTAGAATGGATCGTATGAGTGAATTAGAATGGATCGTACGAATGAATTAGAATGGATTGTATGAATGAATTAGAATGGATCGTACGAATGAATTAGAATGGATCATACGAATTAATTAGAATGGATCATACGAATGAATTAGAATGGATCGTACGAATGAATTAGAATGGATCGTACGAATGAATTAGAATGGATAAATTCGTGCGAATGAATTAGAGTGGATTGTGCGAATGAATAAGAACAGATCGTGCGAATGAATTAGAATGGATCGTACGAATGAATTAGAATGGATCGTGCGAATGAATTAGAATGGATCGTACGAATGAATTAGAATGGATACATTTGTGCGAATGAATTAGAATGGATCGTACGAATGAATTAGAATGGATCGTATGAATGAATTAGAATGGATCGTACGAATGAATTCGAATGGATCGTGCGAATGAATTAGACTGGATCGTACAAATGAATTAGAATGGATTGTGTGAAAGAATTAGAATGGATCGTACGAATGAATTAGAATGGATCGTGCGAATGAATTAGAATGGATCATACGAATGAATTAGAATGGATCGTACGAATGAATTAGAATAGATCGTACGAATGAATTAGAATGGATCGTACGAAGGAATTAGAATGGATCGTACGAATGAATTAGAATGGATATATTCGTGCAAATGAATTAGAATGGTTCGTAGGAATGTATTAGAATGGATCGTATGAGTGAATTAGAATGGATCGTACAATGAATTAGAATGGATCATATGAATGAATTAGAATGGATCGTACGAATGAATTAGAATGGATCGTACGAATGAATTAGAATGGATACATTTGTGCAAATGAATTAGAATGGATCGTACGAATGAATTAGAATGGATCGTATGAATGAATTAGAATGGATACATTCGTGCGAATGAATTAGAATGGATCGTGCGAATCCATTAGACTGGATCGTGCGAATGAAGAAGAATGGATCATACGAATGAATTAGAATGGATCGTACGAATTAATTAGAATGGATACATTCGTGCGAACGAATTAGAATGGATTGTATGAATGAATTAGAATGGATCGTACGAATGAATTAGAATGGATCATACGAATTAATTAGAATGGATCATACGAATGAATTAGAATGGATCGTACGAATGAATTAGAATGGATCGTACGAATGAATTAGAATGGATCGTACGAATGAACTAGAATGGATACATTCGTGCGAATGAATTAGAATGGATCGTACGAATGAATTAGAATGGATCGTACGATTCATTCTAATTCATTCGTACGATCCATTCTAATACATTCGTACGATTCATGCTAATTCATTCGCACGATCCATTCTAATTCATTCGTACGATCCATTCTTATTCATTCATACGATCCACTCTAATTCATTCGCACAATCCATTCTAATTCATTCGTACAATCCATTCTAATTCATTCGTATGATCCATTCTAACTCATTCGGTGGATCCATTCTAATTCATTCGTATGATCCATTCTAATTCATTCCCACGATCCATTCTAATTTATTCGTACGATCCATTCTAATTCATTCGTACGATCTATTCTAATTCATTCATACGAATGTAACCATTCTAATTCATTCTTACGATTCATTCTAATTCATTCGTATGAGCTATTCTAATTCATTCGTACGATCCATTCTAATTCATTAATGGAACGTACGAATGAATTAGAATGGATCGTGTGAAAGAATTAGAATGGATTGTATGAATGAATTAGAATGAATTCATACGATCCATTCTAATTCATTAGCACGATCCATTCTAATTCATTCGTACGATCCATTCTAATTCATTCGCACGATCCATTCTAATTCATTCATACAATCCATTCTAATTCTTTCACACGATCCATTCTAATTCATTCATAGGATCCATTCTAATTCATTCATACAATCTATTCTTTTTCATTCGTACGATCCATTCTTACTCATTCGTATGATCCATTCTAATTCATTCGGACGAATGTATCCATTCTAATTTATTCGTACGATCCATTCTAATTCATTCGTACGATCCATTCTAATTCATTCGTCCGATCCATTCTAATTCATTCGCACGAATGTATCCATTCTAATTCATTCGTACGGTCCATTCTAATTCATTCGCACAATCCATTCTATTTCATTCGTACGATCCATTCTTACTCATTCGTATGATCCATTATGGATACATTCGTGCGAATGAATTAGAATGGATCATACGAATGAGTAAGAATGGATCGTACGAATGAAATAGAATGGATTGTGCGAATGAATTAGAATGGATCGTACGAATGAATTAGAATGGATCGTGTGAAAGAATTAGAATGGATTGTATGAATGAATTAGAATAGATCGTATGAATGAATTAGAATGAATCGTACGAATGAATTAGAATGGATCGTACGAATGAATTAGAATGGATCGTACGAATGAATTAAAATGGATCTTACGAATGATTTAGAATGGATCGTAGGAATGAATTAGAATGGATCGTACGAATAAATTAGAATGGATACATTCGTCCGAATGAATTAGAATGGATCATACGAATGAGTAAGAATGGATCGCACGAATAAAATAGAATAGATTGTACGAATGAATTAGAATGGATCCTATGAATGAATTAGAATGGATCGTGTGAAAGAATTAGAATGGATTGTATGAATGAATTAGAATGGATCGTGCGAATGAATTAGAATGGATCATACGAATGAATTAGAATGGATCATGCTAATGAATTAGAATTGATCGAACGAATGAATTAGCATGGATCGTGCTAATGAATTAAAATGGAACGTACGAATGAATTAGAATGAATTCGTACGATCCATTCGAATTCATTCACACGATCCATTCTAATTCATTCATACGATCCATTCTAATTCATTCATACAATCCACTATAATTCTTTCACACGATCCATTCTAATTCATTCGTAGGATCCATTCTAATTCATTCGTACAATCCATTCTAATCCATTCATACGATCCATTCTAATTCATTCGTACGATCCATTCTAATTCATTCGCACGAATGTATCTATTCGATCAATTCTAATTCTTTCGCACGAATGTATCCATTCTAATTCATTCGCACGAATGTATCCATTCTAATTCATTCGTACGATCCATTCTAATTCATTTGCACGATCCATTCTAATTCATTCGTACGATCAATTCTAATTCATTCGCACGAATGTATCCATTCTAATTCATTCGTACGATCCATTCTAATTCATTCATAGGATCCATTCTAATTCATTCATACAATCCATTCTAATTCATTCACACGAATGTATCCATTCTAATTCATTCGTACGATCAGTTCTAATTCATTCACAAAATCTATTCTAATTCATTCATACAATCCATTCTAATTCATTCACACGAATGTATCCATTCTAATTCATTCATACGATCCATTCTAATTCTTTCATACGATCCATTCTAATTTATTCGTACGATCCATTCTAATTCATGCTAATTCATTCATACAATCCATTCTAATTCTTTCACACGATCCATTCTAATTCATTCGTACGTTCCAATCTAATTCATTAGCACGATCCATGCAAATTCATTCGTTCGATCAATTCTAATTCATTAGCACGATCTATTCTAATTCATTCATACAATCCATTATAATTCATTCGCACGAATGTATCCATTCTAATTAATTCGAACGATCAATTAGACTGGATCGTACGAATGGATTAGAATGGATCCTACGAATGGATTAGAATGGATACCTTTGTGCATATGAATTAGAATGGATCGTACGAATGAATTAGAATGGATCATATTAATGAATTAGAATGGATCGTACGAATGAATTAGAATGGATACATTCGTGCACGATCCATTCTAATTCATTCGCACGAATGTATCCATTCTAATTCATTCGTACGATCCATTCTAATTCATTAATATGATCCATTCTAATTCATTCGTACGATCCATTCAAATTCATATGCACAAAGGTATCCATTCTAATTCATTCGTACGATCCATTCTAATTCAGGATCGTACGAATGAATTAGAATGGATACATTCATGCGAATGAATTAGAATTGATCGTACGAATGAATTAGAATGGATCGTGCGAATGAATTAGAATGGATCGTACGAATGAATTAGAATGGATCGTACGAATGAATTAGAATGGATACATTCGTGCGAATGAATTAGAATGGATCGTACGAATGAATTAGAATGGATCGTACGAATGAATTAGAATGGATCTTACGAATGAATTAGAATGGATCGTACGAATGAATTAGAATGGATCGTACGAATGAATTAGAATGGATACATTCGTGCGAATGAATTAGAATGGATTGGACGAATGAATTAGAATGGATCGTACGAATGAATTAGAATGGATCGTATGAATGAATTAGAATGGATCGTACGAATGAATTAGAATGGATCGTGCGAATGAATTAGAATGGATCGTACGAATGAATTAGAAAGGATCGTACGAATGAACTAGAATGGATACATTCGTGCGAATGAATTAGAATGGATCGTACGAATGAATTAGAATGGATCGTACGAATGAATTAGAATGGCATTCGTACGATCCATTCTAATTCATTCACACGAATGTATCCATTCGTACGAATGAATTAGAATAGATTGTACGAATGAATTAGAATGGATCGTACGAAGGAATTAGAATGGATCGTATGAATGAATTAGAATGGATCGTATGAATGAATTAGAATGGATCGTATGAATGAATTAGAATGGATCGTGCGAATGAATTAGAATGGATCGTACGAATGAATTAGAATGGATCGTACGAATGAACTAGAATAGATACATTCGTACGAATGAATTAGAATGGATCGTATGAATGAATTAGAATGGATCGTACGAATGAATTAGAATGGATCGTACGAATGAATTAGAATGGATCATACGAATGAATTAGAATGGATCATAAGAATGAGTAAGAATGGATCGTACGAATGAAATAGAATGGATTGTACGAATGAATTAGAATGGATCGTACGAATGAATTAGAATGGATCGTGTGAAAGAATTAGAATGGATTGTATGAATGAATTAGAATGGATCATATGAATGAATTAGAATGGATCGTGCGAATGAATTCGAATGGATCGTACAAATGAATTAGAATGGATCGTACGAATGAATTAGAATGGATACATTCGTGCGAATAAATTAGAATGGATACATTCGTGCGAAAGAATTAGAATAGGTCGTATGAATGAATTAGAATGGATCCTATGAATGAATTAGAATGGATCGTGCGAATGAATTAGAATGGATCGTACGAATAAATTAGAATGGATCGTGCTAATGAATTAGAATTGATCGAACGAATGAATTAGCATGGATCGTGCTAATGAATTAGAATGGAACGTACGAATGAATTAGAATGGATCGTGTGAAAGAATTAGAATGGATTGTATGAATGAATTAGAATGGATCATATGAATGAATTAGAATGGATCGTGCGAATGAATTCGAATGGATCGTACAAATGAATTAGAATGGATCGTACGAATGAATTAGAATGGATACATTCGTGCGAATAAATTAGAATGGATACATTCGTGCGAAAGAATTAGAATAGGTTGTATGAATGAATTAGAATGGATCCTATGAATGAATTAGAATGGATCGTGCGAATGAATTAGAATGGATCGTACGAATAAATTAGAATGGATCGTGCTAATGAATTAGAATTGATCGAACGAATGAATTAGCATGGATCGTGCTAATGAATTAGAATGGAACGTACGAATGAATTAGAATGGATCGTGTGAAAGAATTAGAATGGATTGTATGAATGAATTAGAATGAATTCGTATGATCCATTCGAATTCATTCGCACGATCCATTCTAATTCATTCATACGATCCATTCTAATTCATTCATACAATCCATTCTAATTCTTTCACATGATCCATTCTAATTCATTCGTAGGATCCATTCTAATTCATTCGTACAATCTATTCTATTTCATTCGTACGATCCATTCTTACACAATCGTATGATCCATTCTAATTTATTCGAACGAATGTATCCATTCTAATTTATTCGTACGATCCATTCTAATTCAATCGTACAATCCATTCTAATTCATTCGTACGATCCATTCTTACTCATTCGTATGATCCATTCTAATTCATTCGTACGATCCATTCTAATTCATTCGTACGATCCATTCTAATTCATTCGCACAATCTATTGTAATTCATTCGTACGATCCATTCTAATTCATTCGTACGATCGTACGAATGAATTAGAATGGATCGTACGGAATGAATTAGAATGGATTGTATGAATGAATTAGAATGGATACATTCGTGCGAATGAATTAGAATGGATCATACGAATGAGTAAGAATGGATCGTACGAATGAAATAGAATGGATTGTACGAATGAATTAGAATGGATCGTACAAATGAATTAGAATGGATCGTACGAATGAATAAGAATGTATCATACGAATGAGTAAGAATGGATCGTACAAATGAAATAGAATGGATTGTACGAATGAATTAGAATGGATCGTACGAATGTATTAGAATGGATCGTCTGAAAGAATTAGAATGCATTGTATGAATGAATTAGAATGGATCGTATGAATGAATTAGAATGGATCGTGCGAATGAATTCGAATGGATCGCATGATCCATTCGAATAGAATGGATCGTATGAATGAATTAGAATGGATCGGGCGAATGAATTAGAATGGATCGTATGAATGAATTAGAATGGTTCGTATGAATGAATTAGAATGGATCGTGCGAATGAATTAGAATGGATCGTACGAATGAATTAGAATGGATCGTACGAATGAATTAGAATGGATCCTACGAATGAATTAGAATGGATCATACGAATGAGTAAAATGGATCGTACGAATGAAATAGAATGGATTGTACGAATGAATTAGAATGGATACATTCGTGCAAATGAATTAGAATGGATCGTACGAATGAATTAGAATGGATCGTACGAATGAATTAGAATGGATCATACGAATGAATTAGAATGCATCGTACGAAAGAATTAGAATGGATATATTCGTGCGAATGAATTAGAATGGATCATACGAATGAATTAGACTGGATTGTACGAATGAATTTGAATGGATACATTTGTGCGAATGAATCTAAATGGATTGTATGAATGAATTACAATGGATCGTACGAATGAATTAGAATGGATCGTACGAATGAATTAGAATAGCTAATACGAATGAATTAGAATGAATCGTATGAATGAATTAGAATGGTTACATTCGTGCGAATAAATTAGAATAGATCGTACGAATGAATTAGAATGGATCGTACGAATAAATTAGAATGGATTGTGCGAATTAATTAGAATGGATCGTATGAATGAATAAGAATGGATCGTACGAATGAATTAGAATGGATCGTGCGAATGAATTAGCATGAATCGTACGAATGTATTAGAATGGATCGTACGAATGAATTAGAATGAATTGTACGATCCATTCTAATTCATTCGTACGATCCATTCTAATTCATTCGCACGAATGTATCCATTCTAGTTCATTCGTACGATCCATTCTAGTTCATTCGTACGATCCATTCTAATTCATTCGTACGATCCATTCTAATTAATTCGTATGATCCATTCTAATTAATTCGTATGATCCATTCTAATTCATTCGTACGATCCATTCTAATTCATTCATACAATCCATTCTAATTCATTTGCAAGAATGTATCCATTCTAATTAATTCGTACGATCCATTCTAATTCATTCGTATGATCCATTCTTATTCATTCGCACGATCCAGTCTAATGGATTCGCACGATCCATTCTAATTCATTCGCACGAATGTATCCATTCTAATTCATTCGTACGATCCATTCTAATTCATTAATATGATCTATTCTAATTCATTTGCACGATCCATTCTAATTCATTTGTACGATCCATTCTAATTCATTCGTACGATCCATTCTAATTCATTCGCACGATCTATTCTAATTCATTCGTACAATCTATTCTATTTCATTTGTACGATCCGTTCTTACTCATTCGTATGATCCATTCTAATTCATTCGGACGAATATATCCATTCTAATTTATTCGTACGATCCATTCTAATTCATTCGTACGATCCATTCTAATTCATTCGTACGATCCATTCTAATTCATTCGTCCGATCCATTCTAATTCATTCGCACGAATATATCCATTCTAATTCATTCGTACGGTCCATTCTAATTCATTCGCACAATCCATTCTATTTCATTCGTACGATTCATTCTTACTCATTCGTATGATCCATTATGGATACATTCGTGTGAATGAATAAGAATGGATCATTAATGAGTAAGAATGGATCGTACGAATGAAATAGAATGGATTGTGCGAATGAATTAGAATGGATCGTACGAATGAATTAGAATGGATCGTGTGAAATAATTAGAATGGATTGTATGAATGAATTAGAATAGATCGTATTAATGAATTAGAATGGATCGTACGAATGAATTAGAATGGATCGTACGAATGAACTATAATGGATACATTCGTGCGAATGAATTAGAATGGATCGTACGAATGCACGATCAATGCTAATTCATTCGTTCGATCAATTCTAATTCATTAGCAGGATCCATTCTAATTCATTCGTACGATCCATTCTAATTCATTCGCACGATCCATTCTAATTCATTCGTACGATCCATTCTAATTCTTTCACACGATGCATTCTAATTCATTCATACGATCCATTCTAATTCATCCGTACGATCTATTCTAATTCATTCGTACGATCCATTCTAATTTCATTCGTACGATCCATTCTAATTCATTCGCTCGAATGTATCCATTCTAATCCATTCGTACGATCCATTCTAATCCATTCGTACGATCCATTCTAATTCATTCGCATGAATGTAACCATTCTAATTCATTCATTTGATCCATTCTAATTCATTCGTACGATCCATTCTAATTCATTCGTCCGATCCATTCTAATTCATTCGCACGAATGTATCCATTCTAATCCATTCGTACGATCCATTCTAATTCATTAATATGATCTATTCTAATTCATTCGTACGATCCATTCTAATTCATATGCACAAAGGTATCCATTCTAATTCATTCGAACGATCCATTCTAATTCAGGATTGTACAAATGAATTAGAATGGATACATTCGTGCGAATGAATTAGAATTGATCGTACGAATAAATTAGAATGGATACATTCGTGCGAATGAATTAGAATTGATCGTATGAATGAATTAGAATGGATCGTGCGAATGAATTAGAATGGATCGTACGAATGAATTAGAATGGATCGTACGAATGAACTAGAATGGATACATTCGTGCGAATGAATTAGAATGGATCGTACGAATGAATTTGAATGGATCGTACGAATGAATTAGAATGGATCTTACGAATGAATTAGAATGGATCGTACGAATGAATTAGAATGGATACATTCGTGCGAATGAATTAGAATGGATCGTACGAATGAATTAGAATGGATCAAATGAATGAATTAGAATGGTTACATTCATGCGAATGAATTAGAATGGATCGTACGAATGGATTAGAATGGATACATTCGAGCGAATGAATTAGAATGGATCGTACGAATGAAATTAGAATGGATCGTACGAATGAATTAGAAAAGATCGTACGAATGAATTAGAAAGGATCGTACGAATGAATTAGAATGGATCGTACGAATAAATTAGAATGGATACATTCGTCCGAATGAATTAGAATGGATCATACGAATGAGTAAGAATGGATCGTACGAATGAAATAGAATAGATTGTACGAATGAATTAGAATGGATCCTACGAATGAATTAGAATGGATCGTGTGAAAGAATTAGAATGGATTGTATGAATGAATTAGAATGAATTCGTACGATCCATTCGAATACATTCGCACGATCCATTCTAATACATTCATACGATCCATTCTAATTCATTCATACAATCCATTCTAATTCTTTCACACGATCCATTCTAATTCATTCGTAGGATCCATTCTAATTCATTCGTACAATCTATTCTATTTCATTCGTACGATCCATTCTTACTCATTCGTTTGATCCATTCTAATTCATACGGACGAATGCATCCATTCTAATTTATTCGTACGATCCATTCTAATTCATTCGTACGATCCATTCTAATTCATTCGTAAGATCTTTTCGTGCGAATGAATTAGAATGGATACATTCGTGCGAATGAATTAGAATGGATCGTGCGAATGAATTAGAATGGATCGTACGAATGAATTAAAATGGATCGTGTGAAAGAATTAGAATGGATTGTATGAATGAATTAGAATGGATCGTGCGAATGAATTAGAATGGATCGTACGAATTCATTCTAATTCATTCATACAATCCATTCTAATTCTTTCACACGATACATTCTAATTCATTCGTACGTTCCATTCTAATTCATTAGCACGATCCATGCTAATTCATTCGTTCGATCAATTCTAATTCATTAGCACGATCCATTCTAATTCATTCGTACGATCCATTCTAATTCATTCGTACGATCCATTCTAATTCATATGCACAAAGGTATCCATTCTAATCCATTCGTAGGATCCATTCTAATCCATTCGTACGATCCATTCTAATTCATTCGTACGATCCATTCTAATTCATTCGCTCGAATGTATCCTTTCTAATCCATTCGTATGATCCATTCTAATCCATTCGTACGATCCATTCTAATTCATTCGCATGAATGTAGCCATTCTAATTCATTCATTTGATCGATTCTAATTCATTCGTACGATCCATTCTAATTCATTCGTCCGATCCATTCTAATTTATTTGCACGAATGTATCCATTCTAATTCATTCGTATGATCCATTCTAATTCATTCGTAAGATCCATTCTAATTCATTCGTACGATCCATTCTAATTCATTCGTACGATCCATTCTAATTCATTTACACGAATGTATCCATTCTAATTCATTCATACGATCCATTCTACTTCATTCGTACTATCCGTTCTAACTCACTCATACGATCCATTCTAATTCATTCATATGATCCATTCTAATTCATTTGCACGAATATATCCATTCTAATTCATTCGTACGATCCATTCTAATTCCTTCGTACGATCCATTCTAATTCCTTCGTACGATCTATTCTAATTCATTCATACGATCCATTCTAATACATTCGTACGATTCATGCTAATTCATTCGCACGATCCATTCTAATTCATTCGTACGATCCATTCTTATTCATTCATACGATCCATTCTAATTCATTCGCACAATCCATTCTAATTCATTCGTACAATCAATTCTAATTCATTCGTATGATCCATTCTAACTCATTCGGTGGATCCATTCTATTTCATTCGTACGATCCATTCTAATTCATTCCCACGATCCATTCTAATTTATTCGTATGATCCATTCTAATTCATTCGTACGATCTATTCTAATTCATTCGCACGAATGTAATCATTCTAATTCATTCATACGATTCATTCTAATTCATTCGTATGAGCTATTCTAATTCATTCGTACGATCCATTCTAATTCATTCGTACGATCCATTGTAATTCATTCATACAATCCATTCTAATTCATTCGCAATGAATGTATCCATTCTAATTAATTCGTACGATCCATTCTAATTCATTCGTATGATCCATTCTTATTCATTCGCACGATCCAGTCTAATGGATTTGCACGATCCATTCTAATTCATTCGCACGAATGTATCCATTCTTATTCATTCGTACGATCCATTCTAATTCATTAATATGATCCATTCTAATTCATTCGTACGATCCATTCTAATTCATTCGCACGATCTATTCTAATTCATTCGTACAATCTATTCTATTTCATTCGTACGATCCATTCTTACTCATTCGTATGATCCATTCTAATTCATTCGGACGAATGTATCCATTCTAATTTATTCGTCCGATCCATTCTAATTCATTCGTACGATCCATTCTAATTCATTCGTCTGATCCATTCTAATTCATTCGCACAAATGTATCCATTCTAATTCATTCGTACGGTACATTCTAATTCATTCGCGCAATCCATTCTATTTCATTCGTACGATCCATTCTTACTCATTCGTATGATCCATTATGGATACATTCGTGCGAATGAATTAGAATGGATCATACGAATGAGTAAGAATGGATCGTACGAATGAAATAGAATGGATTGTGCGAATGAATTAGAATGGATCGTACGAATGAATTAGAATGGATCGTGTGAACGAATTAGAATGGATTGTATGAATGAATTAGAATAGATCGTATGAATGAATTAGAATGGATCGTACAAATGAATTAGAATGGATCATACGAATGAACTGGAATGGATACATTCATGCGAATGAATTAGAATGGATCGTACGAATGAATTAGAATGGATCGTACGAAAGAATTAGAATGGATCGTACGAATGAATTAGAATGGATCGTACGAAAGAATTAGAATGGATCTTACGAATGAATTAGAATGGATCGTACGAATGCACGATCCATGCTTATTCATTCGTTCGATCAATTCTAATTCATTATCATGATCCATTCTAATTCATTCGTACGATCCATTCTAATTCATTCGCACGATCCATTCTAATTCTTTCACACGATCCATTCTAATTCATTCGTACGATCCATTCTAATTCATTCGTACGATCTATTCTAATTCATTCATACGATCCATTCTAATTTCATTCGTACGATCCATTCTAATTCATTCGCTCGAATGTATCCATTCTAATCCATTCGTACGATCCATTCTAATCCATCCGTACGATCCATTCTAATTCATTCACATGAATGTAACCATTCTAATTCATTCATTTGATCCATTCTAATTCATTCGTACGATCCATTCTAATTCATTCGTCCGATCTATTCTAATTCATTCGCACGAATGTATCCATTGTAATCCATTCGTAAGATCCATTCTAATTCATTCGTACGATCCATTCTAATTCATTCGTACGATCCATTCTAATTCATTAATATGATCCATTCTAATTCATTCGTACGATCCATTCTAATGAATTAGAATTGATCGTACGAATGAAATAGAATGGATTGCACGAATGATTTAGAATGGATCGTACGAATGAATTAGAATGGATCGGGTGAAAGAATTAGAATGGATTGTATGAATGAATTTGAATGGATCGTACGAATGAATTAGAATGGATCGTACGAAGGAATTAGAATGGATCGTACGAATGAATTAGAATATATTTTACGAATGAATTAGAATGGATCGTACGAATGAATTAGAATGGATACATTCGTGCGAATGAATTAGAATGGATCGCACGAATGAATTAGAATGGATCGTGCGAGTGAATTAGAATGGATCGTACGAATGAATTAGAATGGATTCGTACGAATGAATTAGAATGGATACATTCGTGCGAATGAATTAGAATGGATCGTACCAATGAGTAAGAATGGATCGTACGAATGAAATAGAATGGGTTGTGCGAATGAATTAGAATGGACCGAACGAATGAATTAGACGTACGAATGAATTAGAATGGATACATTCGTGCGAATAAATTAGAATGGATCATACGAATGAGTAAGAATGGATCGTCATAATAATTCATTCCTATGATCCATTCTAATTCATTTGTATCCATTCTATTTCATTCGCACGATCCATTCTAATTCATTCGCGCAATCTATTCGAATTCATTCGTACGATCCATTCTAATTCATTCGTACGATCCATTCTAATTCATTCATACAATCCATTCTAATTTATTCGCACGAATGTATCCATTCTAATTCATTTGCACGATCCATTCTAATTCATTCCTATGATCTATTCTAATTCATTTGTACGATCCATTCTAATTGATTCTAATTCATTCGTACGATCCATTCTACGATCCATTCTAATTCATTCGTATATTCCATTCTAATTCATTAGCACGATCCATGCTAATGAATTAGAATGGATCGTACGATCCAATCTAATTCATTCATACGATCCATTCTTACTCATTCGTATGATCCATTCTAGTTCAATCGTACGATCCATTCTAATTCATTCGTACGATCCATTCTAATTCCTTCGTACGATCCATTCTAATTCCTTCGTACGATCCATTCTAATTCATTCGTACGATCCATTCTAATTCATTCGCGCAATCTATTCTAATTCATTCGTACGATCCATTCTAATTCATTCGCGCAATCTATTCTAATTCATTCGCACGAATGTATCCATTCTAATTCATTTGTACGATCCATTCTATTTCATTCGCACGAATGTATCCATTCTAGTTCATTCGTACGATCCATTCTAATTCATTCGTACGATCCATTCTAATTCATTCGCACGATCCATTCTAATTCATTCGTACGATCCATTCTAATTCATTCATACGATCCATTCTAATTCATTCGTACGATCCATTCTAATTCATTCGCACAAATGTATCCATTCTAATTCATTCGTACGATCCATTCTAATTCATTCGCACGATCCATTCTAATTCATTCATACGATCCATTCTAATTCATTCACACGAATGTATCCATTCTAATTCATTCATACGATCCATTCTAATTCATTCGTACGATCCGTTCTAATTCACTCATACGATCCATTTTAATACATTCATACGATCCATTCTAATTAATTTGCACGAATATATCCATTCTAATTCATTCGTACGATCCATTCTAATTCCTTTGTACGATCCATTCTAATTCATTCGTACGATCCATTCTAATTCATTCGTCCGATCCATTCTAATTCATTCGCACGAATGTATCCATTCTAATTCATTCGTACGATCCATTCTAATTCATTCGTACGATCCATTCTAATTCATTCGTAAGATCCATTCTAATTCATTCGTACGATCCATTCTAATTCATTCGTACGATCCATTCTAATTCATTCGCACGAATGTATCCATTCTAGTTCATTCGTACGATCCATTCTAATTAATTCGTACGATCCATTCTAATTCATTCGCACGATCCATTCTAATTCATTTGTACGATCCATTCTAATTCATTCATATGATCCATTCTAATTCATTCGTACGATCCATTCTAATTCATTCGCACAAATGTATCCATTCTAATTCATTTGTACGATCCATTTTAATTCATTCGCACGATCCATTCTAATTCATTCGTACGATCCATTCTAATTCTTTCACACGATCCATTCTAATTCATTCGTACGATCCATTCTAATTCATTCGCACGATCCATTCTAATTCATTCGTACGATCCATTCTAATTCATTCATACGATCCATTCTAATTCATTCGTACGATCCATTCTAATTCATTCGCACAAATGTATCCATTCTAATTCATTCAGACGATCCATTCTAATTCATTCGCACGATCCATTCTAATTCATTCGTACGATCCATTCTAATTCATTCGCACGATCTGTTCTTATTCATTTGCACAATCCATTATAATTCATTTGCACGAATGTATCCATTCTAATTCATTCATACGATCCATTCTAATTCATTCATACGATCCATTCTAATTCATTCGTATGATCAATTCTAATTAATTCGTATGATCCATTCTAATTCATTCGTACGATCCATTCTAATTCATTCATACAATCCATTCTAATTCATTCGTACGATCAATTCTAATTCACTCATACGATCCATTCTAATACATTCATACGATCCATTCTAATTCATTTGCACGAATATATCCATTCTAATTCATTCGTACGATCCATTCTAATTCCTTCGTACGATCCATTCTAATTCATTCGTACGATCTATTCTAATTCATTCGTACGATCCATTCTAATTCATTCGTACGATCCATTCTAATTCCTTCGTACGATCCATTCTAATTCATTCGTACGATCCATTCTAATTCATTCGTACAATCTATTCTAATTTATTCGTACGAATGGATACATTCGTGTGAATGAATTAGAATGGATCGTACGAATGAGTAAGAATGGATCGTACGAATGAAATAGAATGGATTGCACGAATGAATTAGAACGGATCGTACGAATGAATTAGAATGGATCGTGTGAAAGAATTAGAATGGATTGTATGAATGAATAAGAATGGATCGTACGAATGAATTAGAATGGATCGTACTAGGATCCATTCTAATTCATTCGTACAATCTATTCTATTTCATTCGTACGATCCATTCTTACTAATTCGTATGATCCATTCTAATTCATTCGGACGAATGTATCCATTCTAATTTATTCGTACGATCCATTCTAATTCATTCGTACGATCCATTCTAATTCATTCGTACGATCCATTCTTACTCATTCGTATGATCCATTCTAATTCATTCGTACGATCCATTCTAATTCATTCGTACGATCGATTCTAATTCATTCGCACTATCCATTCTAATTCATTCGTACGATCCATTCTAATTCATTCGTATGATCCATTCAAATTTATTCGTTCAAATATATCCATTCTAATTCATTCGTACGATCCATTCTAATTCATTCGCACGATCCATTCTAATTCATTCGCACGTATGTATCCAATCTAATTCATTTGCACGATCCATTCTAATTTATTCCTATGATCTATTCTAATTCATTCGTATGATCCACTCTAATTCATTCTAATTCATTCGTACGATCCATTCTACGATCCATTCTAATTCATTCGTATATTCCATTCTAATTCATTAGGACGATCCATGCTAATGAATTAGAATGGATCGTACGATCCAATCTAATTCATTCATACGATCCATTCTTACTCATTCGTATGATCCATTCTAATTCAATCGTACAATCCATTCTAATTCATTCGTACGATCTATTCTAATTCCTTCGTACGATCCATTCGTACAATCCATTCTAATTCATTCGTACGATCCATTCTAATTCCTTCGTACGATCCATTCTAATTCATTCGTACGATCCATTCTAATTCATTCGCGCAATCTATTCTAATTCATTCATACGATCCATTCTAATTCATTCGTACGATCCATTCTAATTCATTCATACAATCCATTCTAATTTATTCGGACGAATGTATCCATTCTAATTCATTCGTACGATCCATTCTAATTCATTCGCACAATCTATTATAATTCATTCATACGATCCATTCTAATTCATTCGCACGAATGTATCCATTCTAATTCATTCATACGATCCATTCTACTTCATTCGTACTATCCGTTCTAATTCACTCATACGATCCATTCTAATTCATTCATACGATCCATTCTAATTCATTTGCACGAATATATCCATTCTAATTCATTCGTACGATCCATTCTAATTCCTTCGTACGATCCATTCTAATTCCTTCGTACGATCCATTCTAATTCCTTCGTACGATCCATTCTATTTTATTCGTATGATCTATTCTAATTCCTTCGTACGATCCATTCTAATTCCTTCGTATCCATTCTAATTCACTCATACGATCCATTCTAATTCATTCGTACGATCCATTCTAATTCATTCATACAATCCATTCTAATTCATTCGCACGAATGTATCCATTCTAATTCATTCGTACGATCAGTTCTAATTCATTCACAAAATCTATTCTAATTCATTCATACGATCCATTCTAATTCATTCGCACGAATGTATCCATTATAATTCATTTATATGATCCATTCTAATTCATTCGTACGATCCATTCTAATTCACTCATACGATCCATTCTAATACATTCATACGATCCATTCTAATTCATTTGCACGAATATATCCATTCTAATTCATTCGTACGATCCATTCTAATTCCTTCGTACGATCCATTCTAATTCATTCGTACGATCTATTCGAATTCATTCGTACGATCCATTCTAATTCATTCGTACGATCCATTCTAATTCCTTCGTACGATCCATTCTAATTCATTCGTACGATCCATTCTAATTCATTCATACAATCCATTCTAATTCTTTCACACGATCCATTCTAATTCATTCGTACGATCCATTCTAATTCATTCGTGTAATCCATTCTATTTCATTCGTACGATCCATTCTTACTCATTCATACGATCCATTCTAATTCATTCACACGAATGTATCCATTCGTACGAATGTATTAGAATAGATTGTACGAATGAATTAGAATGGATCGTACGAATGAATTAGAATGGATCGTACGAAGGAATTAGAATGGATCGTACGAATGAATTACAATGGATCGTACGAATGAATTAGAATAGATCCTACGAATGAATTAGAATGGATCGTACGAAGGAATTAGAATGGATCGTACGAATGAATTAGAATGGATATATTCGTGCAAATGAATTAGAATGGATCGTATGAATGTATTAGAATGGATCGTATGAGTGAATTAGAATGGATCGTACGAATGAATTAGAATGGATCGTATGAATGAATTAGAATGGATACATTCGTGCGAATGAATTAGAATTGATCGTACGAATGAATTAGAATGGATCATGCGAATGAATTAGAATGGATCGTACGAATGAATTAGAATGGATCGTACGAATGAACTAGAATGGATACATTCGTACGAATGAATTAGAATGGATCGTACGAATGAATTAGAATGGATCGTACAAATGAATTAGAATGGATCTTACGAATGAATTAGAATGGATCGTACGAATTAATTAGAATGGATCGTACGAATGAATTAGAATGGATACATTCGTGCGAATGAATTAGAATGGATCGGACGAATGAATTAGAATGGATCGTACGAATGAATTAGAATGGATCAAATGAATGAATTAGAATGGTTACATTCATGCGAATGAGTTAGAATGGATCGTACGAATGGATTAGAATGCATCATACGAATGGATTTGAATGAGCGAATGAATTAGAATGGATCGTACGAATGGATTAGAATGGATCCTACGAATGGATTAGAATGGATACCTTTGTGCATATGAATTAGAAAGGATCGTACGAATGAATTAGAATGGATCATATTAATGAATTAGAATGGATCGTACGAATGAATTAGAATGGATACATTCGTGCACGATCCATTCTAATTCATTCGCACGAATGTATCCATTCTAATTCATTCGTACGATCCATTCTAATTCATTAATATGATCCATTCTAATTCATTCGTACGATCCATTCTAATTCATATGCACAAAGGTATCCATTCTAATTCATTCGTACGATCCATTCTAATTCAAGATCGTACGAATGAATTAGAATGGATACATTCGTGCGAATGAATTAGAATTGATTGTACGAATGAATTAGAATGGATCGTGCGAATGAATTAGAATGGATCGTACGAATGAACTAGAATGGATCGTACGAATGAACTAGAATGGATACATTCGTGCGAATGAATTAGAATGGATCGTACGAATGAATTAGAATGGATCGTACGAATCAATTAGAATGGATCTTACGAATGAATTAGAATGGATCGTACGAATGAATTAGAATGGATACATTCGTGCGAATGAATTAGAATGGATCGGACGAATGAATTAGAATGGATTGTACGAATGAATTAGAATGGATCAAATGAATGAATTAGAATGGTTACATTCATGCGAATGAATTAGAATGGATCGTACGAATGGATTAGAATGGATCGTACGAATGGATTAGAATTGATACATTCGAGCGAATGAATTAGAATGGATCGTACGAATGAATTAGAATGGATCGTACGAATGGATTAGAATGGATCCTACGAATGGATTAGAATGGATACCTTTGTGCATATGAATTAGAATGGATCGTACGAATGAATTAGAATGGATCATATTAATGAATTAGAATGGATCGTACGAATGAATAAGAATAGATCATACGAATGAATTAGAATGGATCGTACGAATGAATTAGAATTGATCATACGAATTAACTAGAATGGATCATACGAATGAATTAGAATGGATCGTACGAATGAATTAGAATGGATCGTACGAATGAATTAGAATGGATACATTCGTGCGAATGAATTAGAATGGATTGTGCGAATGAATAAGAACAGATCGTGCGAATGAATTAGAATGGATCGTATGAATGAATTAGAATGGATCGTGCGAATGAATTAGAATGGATCGTTCGAATGAATTAGAATGGATACATTTGTGCGAATGAATTAGAATGGATCGTACGAATGAATTAGAATGGATCGTATGAATAAATTAGAATGGATCGTACGAATGAATTAGAATGGATCGTGCGAATGAATTAGAATGGATCGTACGAATAAATTAGAATGGATCGTACGAATGAACTAGAATGGATACATTCGTGCGAACGAATTAGAATGGATCGTACGAATGAATTAGAATAGATCGTACGAATGAATTAGAATGGATCTTACGAATGAATTAGAATGGATCGTACGAATGAATTAGAATGGATCGTACGAATGAATTAGAATGGATACATTCGTGCGAATGAATTAGAATGGATCGGACGAATGAATTAGAATGGATCGTATGAATGAATTAGAATGGATCGTACAAATAAATTAGAATGGATACATTCATCCGAATGAATTAGAATGGATCATACGAATGAGTAAGAATGGATCGTACGAATGAAATAGAATAGATTGTACGAATGAATTAGAATGGATCCTACGAATGAATTAGAATGGATTGTACGAATGAATTAGAATGGATCGTATGAATGAATTAGAATGGATCGTGCGAATGAATTCGAATGGATCGTACGAATTCATTCTAATTCATTCATACAATCCATTCTAATTCTTTCACACGATCCATTCTAATTCATTCGTACGTTCCATTCTAATTCATTAGCACGATCCATACTAATTCATTCGTTCGATCAATTCTAATTCATTAGCACGATCCATTCTAATTCATTCGTACGATCCATTCTAATTTATTCGCACGATCCATTCTAATTCATTCATAGGACCCATTCTAATTCATTCATACGATCTATTCTAATTCTTTCGCACGAATGTATCCATTCTAATTCATTCGTACGATCTATTCTAATTCATTCGTATGATCCATTCTAATTCATTCGTACGATCCATTCTAATTCATTCATACGATCTATTCTAATTCATTCATACAATCCATTCTAATTCTTTCACATGATCCATTCTAATTCATTCGTACGATCCATTCTAATTCATTTGCACAATCCATTCTATTTCATTCGTACGATCCATTCTTACTCATTGGTACGATCCATTCTAATTCATTCGCACGAATGTATCCATTCTAATTCATTCGTACGAATCCATTCTAATTTATTCGTACAATCCATTCTATTTCATTCGTACGATCCATTCTTACTCATTCGTATGATCCATTCTAATTCATTCGCACGAATGTATCCATTCTAAATCATTCGTACGATCCATTCTAAATCATTCGTACGATCCATTCTAAATCATTCGTACAATACATTCTATTTCATTCGTACGATCAATTCTAATTCATTAGCACGATCCATTCTAATTCATTCGTACGAGCCATTCAAATTCATTCGCACGATCCGTTCTAATTCATTCGTACAATCCATTCTATATCATTCGTACGATCCATTCTTACTCATTCGTATGATCCATTCTAATTCATTCGCACGAATGTATCCATTCTAATCCATTCGTACGATCCATTCTAATCCATTTGTACGATCCATTCTAGATACATTCGTCCGAATGAATTAGAATGGATCATACGAATGAGTAAGAATGGATCGTACGAATGAAATAGAATAGATTGTACGAATGAATTAGAATGGATCCTACGAATGAATTATAATAGATCGTGTGAAAGAATTAGAATGGATTGTATGAATGAATTAGAATGAATTCGTACGATCCATTCGAATTCATTCGCACGATCCATTCTAATTCATTCATACGATCCATTCTAATTCATTCATACAATCCATTCTAATTCTTTCACACGATCCATTCAAATTCATTCATAGGTTCCATTCTAATTCATTCGTACAATCTATTCTATTTCATTCGTACGATCCATTCTTACTCATTCGTATGATCCATTCTAATTCATTCGTACGAATGTATCCATTCTAATTTATTCGTACGATCCATTCTAATTCATTCGTACAATCCATTCTAATTCATTCGTACGATCCATTCTAATTCATTTGTCCGATCCATTCTAATTCATTCGCACGAATATATCCATTCTAATTCATTCGTACGATCCATTCTGATTCATTCGTACGATCCATTCTAATTCATTCGTAAGATCCATTCTAATTCATTCAAACGATCCATTCTAATTCATTCGTACGATCCATTCTAATTCATTCGCACGAATGTATCCATTCTAGTTCATTTGTACGATCCATTCTAATTCATTCGTACGATCTATTCTAATTCATTCGCACGATCCATTCTAATTCATTAGTACGATCCATTCTAATTCATTCATACGATCCATTCTAATTCATTCGTACGATCCATTCTAATTCATTCACACAAATGTATCCATTCTAATTCATTCGTACGATCCATTCTAATTCATTCGCATGATCCATTCTAATTCATTCGTACGAACCATTCTAATTCTTTCACACGATCCATTCTAATTCATTCGTACGATCCATTCTAATTCATTCGCACGATCCATTCTAATTCATTCGTACGATCCATTCTAATTCATTCATACGATCCATTCTAATTCATTCGTACGATCCATTCTAATTCATTCGCACAAATGTATCCATTCTAATTCATTCGTACGATCCATTCTAATTCATTCGCACGATCCATTCTAATTCATTCGTACGATCCATTCTAATTCATTCGTACGATCCATTCTAATTAATTCGTATGATCCATTCTAATTCATTCGTACGATCCATTCTAATTCATTCATACAATCCATTCTAATTCATTCGCACGAATGTATCCATTCTAATTAATTCGTACGATCCATTCTAATTAATTCGTATGAGCTATTCTTATTCATTCGCACGATCCAGTCTAATTGATTCGCACGATCCATTCTAATTCATTCGCACGAATGTATCCATTTGAATTCATTCGTACGATCCATTCCAATTCATTAATATGATCCATTCTAATTCATTCGTACGATCCATTCTAATTCATATGCACAAAGGTATCCATTTTAATTCATTCGCACGAAAGAATTAGAATGGATTGTATGAAAGAATAGATCGTATGAATGAATTAGAATGGATCGTACGGAATGAATTAGAATGGATTGTATGAATGAATTAGAATGGATCGTACGAATGAGTAGAATGGATCGTACGAATGAATTAGAATGGATCATACGAATGAATTAGAATGGATCGTACGAATAAATTAGAATGGATCATACGAATGAAATAGAATGGATCGTACGAAGGAATTAGAATGGATCATACGAAGGAATTAGAATGGATCGTACGAAGGAATTAGAATGGATCGTACGAATGAATTAGAATGATTATATTCGTGCAAATGAATTAGAATGGATCGTATGAATGAATTAGAATGGATCGTATGAGTGAATTAGAACGGTTAGTACGAATGAAGTAGAATGGATCGTATGAATGAATTAGAATGGATACATTCGTGTGAATGAATTAGAATGGATCGTATGAATGAATTAGAATGGATCGTATGAATGAATTAGAATGGATCGTGCGAATGAATTAGAATGGATCGTACGAATGAATTAGAATGGATCGTACGAATGAACTAGAATGGATAAATTCGTGCGAATGAATTAGAATGGATCATACGAATGAATTAGAATGGATCGTACGAATGAATTAGAATGGATCTTACGAATGAATTAGAATGGATCGTACGAATGAATTAGAATGGATCGTACGAATGAATTAGAATGGATACATTCGTGTGAATGAATTAGAATGGATCGGACGAATGAATTAGAATGGATCGTATGAATGAATTAGAATGGATCAAATGAATGAATTAGAATGGATCGTACGAATAAATTAGAATGGATACATTAGTCCGAATGAATTAGAATGGATCGTACGAATGAATTAGAATGGATCGTACGAATGAATTAGAATGGATCGTACGAATGAATTAGAATGGATACATTCGTACGAATGAATTAGAATGGATCGTACGAATGAATTAGAATGGATCGTACGGAATGAATTAGAATGGATATATTTGAACGAATAAATTAGAATTGATCATACGAATGAATTAGAATGGATCGTACGAATGAATTAGAATGGATAGTGCGAATGAATTAGAATCGATCGTACGAATGAATTAGAATGGATCGTACGAATGAATTAGAATGGATCATACGAAAGAGTAAGAATGGATCGTACGAATGAATTAGAATGGATCGTACGAATGAATTAGAATAGATCGTACGAATAAATTAGAATGGATACATTCGTCCGAATAAATTAGAATGGATCATACGAATGAGTAAGAATGGATCGTACGAATGAAATAGAATAGATTGTACGAATGAATTAGAATGGATCCTACGAATGAATTAGAATGGATCGTGTGAAAGAATTAGAATGGATTGTATGAATGAATTAGACTGGATCGTATGAATGAATTAGAATGGATCGTACGAATGGATTAGAATGGATCGTACAAATGAATTAGAATGGATCGTACGAATGAACTAGAATGGATACATTCGTGCGAATGAATTAGAATGGATCGTACGAATGAATTAGAATGGTTCGTACGAATGAATTAGAATGGATCTTACGAATGAATTAGAATGGATCGTACGAATGAATTAGAATGGATCGTACGAATGAATTAGAATAGATCGTACGAATGAATTAGAATGGATCGTACGAAGGAATTAGAATGGATCGTACGAATGAATTAGAATGGATCGTATGAATGAATTAGAATGGATACATTCGTGCGAATGAATTAGAATGGATTGTACGAATGAATTAGAATGGATCGTACGAATGAATTAGAATGGTTCGTGTGAAAGAATTAGAATGGATTGTATGAATGAATTAGAATGGATCATATGAATGAATTAGAATAGATAAATTCGTGCGAATGAATTAGAATGGATCGTACGAATGAATTAGAATGGATCGTACGAATGAATTAGAATGGATCGTACGAATGAATTAGAATGGATCGTATGAATGAATTAGAATGGTTACATTCATGCGAATGGATTGGAATGGATCGTACGAATGGATTAGAATGGATCGTACGAATGGATTAGAATGGATACATTCGAGCGAATGAATTAGAATGGATCGTACGAATGAATTAGAATGGATCGTACGAATGGATTAGAATGGATCCTACGAATGGATTAGAATGGATACCTTTGTGCATATGAATTAGAATGGATCGTACGAATGAATTAGAATGGATCATATGAATGAATTAGAATGGATCGTGTGAAAGAATTAGAATGGATTGTATGAATGAATTAGAATAGATCGTATGAATGAATTAGAATGGATCGTTCGAATGAATTAGAATGGATCGTACGACTGAATTAGAATGGATCGTACGAATGAATTAGAATGGATACATTCGTGCGAATGAATTAGAAATGATACATTCGCGCAAAAGAATTAGAATAGATCGTATGAATGAATTAGAATGGATCCTATGAATGAATTAGAATGGATCGTGCGAATGAATTAGAATGGATCGTACGAATGAATTAGATTGGATCGTGCTAATGAATTAGAATTGATCGAACGAATGAATTAGCATGGATCATGCTAATGAATTAGAATGGATCGTGCGAATGAATTAGAATGGATCGTACGAATGAATTAGAATGGATCGTACGAATGAACTAGAATGGATACATTCGTGCGAATGAATTAGAATGGATCGTACGAATGAATTTGAATGGATCGTACGAATGAATTAGAATGGATACATTCGTGCGAATGAATTAGAATGGATCATACGAATGAATTAGAATGGATAATGCGAATGAATTAGAATGGATCGTACGAATGAATTAGAATGGATTCGTACGAATGAATTAGAATGGATACATTCGTGCGAATGAATTAGAATGGATCGTACCAATGAGTAAGAATGGATCGTACGAATGAAATAGAATGGATCGTAAGAATGAATCGTATGAATTAGAATGGATCGTATGAATGGATTAGAATGGATCGTACGAATGGATTAGAATCGATACATTCGAGCGAATGAATTAGAATGGATTGTACGGAATTAATTAGAATGGATTGTATGAATAAATTAGAATGGATCGTACGAATTAATTAGAATGGATACATTCGTGCGAATGAATTAGAATGGATTGTATGAATGAATTAGAATGGATCGTACGAATGAATTAGAATGGATCATACGAATTAATTAGAATGGATCATACGAATGAATTAGAATGCATCGTACGAATGAATTAGAAGGGATCGTACGAATGAATTAGAACGGATCGTACGAATAAATTAGAATGGATACATTCGTCCGAATGAATTAGAATGGATCATACGAATGAGTAAAAATGGATCGTACGAATGAAATAGAATGGATTGTACGAATGATTTAGAATGGATCGTACGAATGAATTAGAATGGATCGTACGAATGATTTAGAATGGATACATTCGTGCGAATGAATTAGAATGGATCATACGAATGAGTAAGAATGGATCGTGCGAACGAAATAGAATGGATTGTACGAATGAATTAGAATGGATTCGTACGAATGAATTAGAATTGATACATTCGTGCGAATGAATTAGAATGGATCGTACCAATGAGTAAGAATGGATCGTACGAATGAAATAGAATTGATTGTGCGAATGAATTAGAATGGATCATACGAATTAGTTAGAATGGATCGTACGAATGAATTAGAATGGATCGTACGAATGAATTAGAATGGATCATACGAATTAATTAGAATGGATCGTACAAATGAATTAGAATGGTTCGTACGAATGAATTAGAATGGATCGTACGAATGAATTAGAATGGATACATTTGTGAGAATGAATTAGAATGGATCGTACGAATGGATTAGAATGGATCGTACGAATGGATTAGAATGGATACATTCGTGCGAATGAATTAGAATGGATTGCATGAATGAATTAGAATGGATCGTACGATCCATTCGAATTCTTTCACACGATCCATTCTAATTCATTCGTACGATCCATTCTAATTCATTCATACGATCCATTCTAATTCATTCGTACGATCCATTCTAATTCATTCGTATATTCCATTGTAAGATCCTACGAATGAATTAGAATGGATCGTACGAATGAATTAGAATGGATCGTACGAATGAATTAGAATGGATCGTGCGAATGAATTAGAATGGATACATTCGTGCGAATGAATTAGAATGGATCGGACGAATGAATTAGAATGGATCATATGAATGAATTAGAATGGATCAAATGAATGAATTAGAATGGTTACATTCATGCGAATGAATTAGAATAGATCGTACGAATGGATTAGAATGGATCGTACGAATGAACTAGAATGGATACATTCGTGCGAATGAATTAGAATGGATCGTACGAATGAATTAGAATGGATCGTACGAATGAATTAGAATGGATCGTACGAATGAATTAGAATGGATACATTCGTGCGAATGAATTAGAATGGATCGGACGAATGAATTAGAATGGATCGTATGAATGAATTAGAATGGATCAAATGAATGAATTAGAATAGTTACATTCATGCGAATAAATTAAAATGGATCGTACGAATGGATTAGAATGGATCGTACGAATGTATTAGAATGGATACATTCGAGCGAATAAATTAGAATGGATCGTACGAATGAATTAGAATGGATCGTACGAATGGATTAGAATGGATCCTACGATTAGAATGGATACCTTTGTGCAGAATGGATCGTACGAATGAATTAGAATGGATACATTCGTGCACGATCCATTCTAATTCATTCGCACGAATGTATCCATTCTAATTCATTCGTACGATCCATTCTAATTCATTAATATGATCCATTCTAATTCATTCGTACGATCCATTCTAATTCATTCGTAAGATCCATTCTAATTCATTCGGACAAATGTATCCATTCTAATTTATTCGTACGAACCATTCTAATTCATTCGTACGATCCATTCTAATTCATTCGTACGATCCATTCTAATTCATTCGTCCGATCCATTCTAATTCATTCGCACGAATGTATCCATTCTAATTCATTCGTACGATCCATTCTAATTCATTCGTACGATCCATTCTAATTCATTCGTAAGATCCATTCTAATTCATTCGTACGATCCATTCTAATTCATTCGTACCATCTATTCTAATTCATTCGCACGAATGTATCCATTCTAGTTCATTCGTACGATCCATTCTATTTCATTCGTACGATCCATTCTTACTCATTCGTATGATCCATTCTAATTCATTCGGACGAATGTATCCATTCTAATTTATTCGTACGATCCATTCTAATTCATTCGTACGATCCATTCTAATTCATTCGTACGATCCATTCTAATTCATTCGTCTGATCCATTCTAATTCATTCGCACAAATGTATCCATTCTAATTCATTTGTACGATCCATTCTAATTCATTCGTACGATCCATTCTAATTCATTCGTACGATCCATTCTAATTCATTCGTACGATCCATTCTAATTCATTCGTACGATCCATTCTAATTCATTTGCACGAATGTATCAATTCTAGTTCATTCATACGATCCATTCTAATTCATTCGTACGATCCATTCTAATTCGTTCTCACGATCCATTCTAATTCATTCGTACGATCAATTCTAATTCATTCGCACGAATGTATCCATTCTAATTCATTCATATGATCCATTCTAATTCATTCGTACGATCCATTCTAACTCATTCATACAATCCATTCTAATTCTTTCACACGATCCATTCTAATTCATTCGTAGGATCCATTCTAATTCATTCGTACAATCTGTTCTATTTCATTCGTACGATCCATTCTTACTCATTCGTATGATCCATTCTAATTCATTCACACGAATGTATCCATTCTAATTCATTTGTACGAATCCATTCTAATTCATTCGTACAATCCATTCTATTTCATTCGTACTATCCATTCTTACTCATTCGTACGATCCATTCTAATTCATTCGTAAGATCCATTCTAATTCATTCGTACGATCCATTCTAATTCATTCGTACGATCCATTCTAATTCATTTGCACGAATGTATCCATTCTAGTTCATTCGTACGATCCATTCTAATTCATTCGTACGATCCATTCTAATTCATTCGCACGATCCATTCTAATTCATTCGTACGATCAATTCTAATTCATTCGCACGAATGTATCCATTCTAATTCATTCATACGATCCATTCTAATTCATTCGTACGATCCATTCTAATTCACTCATATGATCCATTCTAATACATTCATACGATCCATTCTAATTCATTTGCACGAATATATCCATTCTAATTCATTCGTACGATCCATTCTAATTCATTCGTACGATCCATTCTAATTCCTTTGTACGATCGATTCTAATTCATTCGTACGATCCATTCTAATTCATTCGTACAATCTATTCTAATTCATTCGTACGAATGGATACATTCGTGTGAATGAATTAGAATGGATCGTACGAATGAGTAAGAATGGATCGTACGAATGAAATAGAATGGTTTGCACGAATGAATTAGAATGGATCGTACGAATGAATTAGAATGGATCGAGTGAAATAATTAGAATGGATTGTATGAATGAATTAGAATGGATCGTACGAATGAATTAGAATGGATCGTACGAAGGAATTAGAATGGATCGTACGAATGAATTAGAATGGATCGTACGAATGAATTAGAATAGATCGTACGAATGAATTAGAATGGATCGTACGAATGAATTAGAATGGATATATTCGTGCAAATGAATTAGAATGGATCGTAGAATGTATTAGAATGGATCGTATGAGTGAATTAGAATGGATCGTACGAATGAATTAGAATGGATCGTATGAATGAATTAGAATGGATACATTCGTGTAATTCATTCGTACGATCCATTCTAATTCCTTCGTACGATCCATTCTAATTCATTCGTACGATCCATTCTAATTCATTCATACAATCCATTCAAATTCTTTCACACGATCCATTCTAATTCATTCGTACGATCCATTCTAATCCATTCGTAAGATCCATTCTAATTCATTCGTACGATCCATTCTAATTCATTCGTACGATCCATTCTAATTCATTAATATGATCCATTCTAATTCATTCGTACGATCCATTCTAATGAATTAGAATTGATCGTACGAATGAAAAAAAATGGATTGCACGAATGATTTAGAATGGATCGTACGAATGAATTAGAATGGATCTAGTGAAAGAATTAGAATGGATTGTATGAATGAATCAGAATGGATCGTATGAATGAATTAGAATGGATCGTACGAAGGAATTGGAATGGATCGTACGAATGAATTAGAATGAATCGTACGAAGGAATTAGAATGGATCATACGAATGAAATAGAATGGATCGCACGAAGGAATTAGAATGGATCGTACGAAGGAATTAAAATGGATCGTACGAATGAATTAGAATGGATATATTCGTGCAAATGAATTAGAATGGATCGTATGAATGAATTAGAATGGATCGAATGAGTGAATTAGAACGGATAGTATGAATGAAGTAGAATGGATCGTATGAATGAATTAGAATAGATACATTCGTGCGAATGAATTCGAATGGATCTATGAATGAATTAGAATAGATTTTGTGAATGAATTAGAATGGATCGTACGAATGAATTAGAATGGATACATTCATTTGAATGAATTAGAATGGATTGTATGAATGAATTAGAATGGATCGTACGAATGAACTAGAATAGATACATTCGTGCGAATGAATTAGAATGGACCGTACGAATGAATTAGAATGGATCATACGAATGAATAAGAATGGATCGTACGAATGAATTAGAATAGATTGCGCGAATGAATTAGAATGGATCGTGCGAATGAAATAGAATGGATACAAATGAATTAGAATGGATCATACGAATGAATTAGAATGACGATCCATTCTTACTCATTCGTATGATCCATTCTAATTTATTCGCACGAATGTATCCATTCTAATTCATTCGTACGTCTAATTCATTCATACTATCCATTCTAATTCATTTGCACGAATATATCCATTCTAATTCATTCGTACGATCCATTCTAATTCCTTCGTACGATCCATTCTAATTCATTCGTACGATCTATTCTAATTCATTCGTATGATCCATTCTAATTCATTCGTACGATCCATTCTAATTCCTTCGTACGATCCATTCTAATTCATTCGTACGATCCATTCTAATTCATTCATACAATCTAATTCTTTCACACGATCCATTCTAATTCATTCGTACGATCTATTCTAATCCATTCGTAAGATCCATTCTAATTCATTCGTACGATCCATTCTAATTCATTCGTACGATCCATTCTAATTCATTAATATGATCCATTCTAATTCATTCGTACGATCCATTCTAATGAATTAGAATTGATCGTATGAATGAAATAGAATGGATTGCACGAATGATTTAGAATGGATCGTACGAATGAATTAGAATGGATCGTGTGAAAGAATTAGAATGGATTATATGAATGAATTAGAATGGATCGTACGAATGAATTAGAATGGATCGTACGAAGGAATTAGAATGGATCGTACGAATGAATTAGAATGGATCGTACGAATGAATTAGAACAGATCGTACGAATGAATTAGAATGGATCGTAGGAAGGAATTAGAATGGATCGTACGAATGAATTAGAATGGATATATTCGTGACCATTCTAATTCATTCATACGATCCATTCTAATTCATTCATACAATCCATTCTAATTCTTTCACACGATCTATTCTAATTCATTCGTAGGATCCATTCTAATTCATTCGTACAATCTATTCTATTTCATTCGTACGATCCATTCTTACTCATTCGTATGATCCATTCTAATTCATTCGGACGAATGTATCCATTCTAATTTATTCGTACGATCCATTCTAATTCATTCGTACGATCCATTCTAATTCATTCGTCCGATCCATTCTAATTCATTCGCACGAATGTATCCATTCTAATTCATTCGTACGATCCATTCTAATTCATTCGTACGATCCATTCTAATTCATTCGTAAGATCCATTCTAATTCATTCGTACGATCCATTCTAATTCATTCGTACGATCCATTCTAATTCATTCGCACGAATATATCCATTCTAGTTCATTCATATGATCCATTCTAATTCATTCGTACGATCCATTCTAATTCATTCGCACGATCCATTCTAATTCATTCGAATGATCCATTCTAATTCATTCATACGATCCATTCTAATTCATTCGTACGATCCATTCTAATTCATTCGCATAAATGTATCCATTCTAATTCATTCGTACGATCCATTCTAATTCATTCGTACGATCCATTCTAATTCATTCGCACGATCTGTTCTTATTCATTCGCACAATCCATTCTAATTCATTCGTACGATCCATTCTAATTCATTCGCACGAATGTATCCATTCTAGTTCATTCGTACGATCCATTCTAATTAATTCATACGATCCATTCTAATTCATTCGCACGATCCATTCTAATTCATTCGTACGATCCATTCTAATTCATTCATATGATCCATTCTAATTCATTCGTACGATCCATTCTAATTCATTCGTCCGATCCATTCTAATTCATTCGCACGATCCATTCTTACTCATTGGTATGATCCATTCTAATCCATTCGTATGATCCATTCATACGATCCATTCTTATTCATTCTAATTAGAATGGATACATTCGTGCGAATAAATTAGAATGGATCATACGAATGAGTAAGAATGGATCATCATTCTAATTCATTTGTTTGATCCATTCTAATTCATTTGTATCCATTCTATTTCATTCGCACGATCCATTCTAATTCATACGCGCAATCTATTCTAATTCATTCGTACGATCCATTCTAATTCATTCGTACGATCCATTCTAATTCATTCGCACGAATGTATCCATTCTAGTTCATTAGTACGATCCATTCTAATTCATTCATACAATCCATTCTAATTAATTCGCACGAATGTATCCATTCTAATTCATTCGTACGATCCATTCTAATTCATTCACAAAATCTATTCTAATTCATTCATACGATCCATTCTAATTCATTCGCACGAATGTATCCATTCTAATTCATTCATACTATCCATTCTACTTCATTCGTACTATCCGTTCTAATTCACTCATACAATCCATTCTAATTCATTCATACGATCCATTCTAGTTCATTTGCACGAATATATCCATTCTAATTCATTCGTACGATCCATTCTAATTCCTTCGTACGATTCATTCTAATTCCTTCGTACGATCCATTCTAATTCCTTCGTACGATCCATTCTATTTCATTCGTATGATCCATTCTAATTCCTTCGTACGATCCATTCTAATTCCTTCGTATCCATTCTAATTCATTTATACAATCCATTCTAATTTATTCGCACGAATGTATCCATTCTAATTCATTTGCACGATCAATTCTAATTCATTCCTATGATCTATTCTAATTCATTCGTACGATCCATTCTAATTCATTCTAATTCATTCGTACGATCCATTCTAATTCATTCGTATATTCCATTCTAATTCATTAGCACGATCCATGCTAATGAATTAGAATGGATCGTACGATCCAATCTAATTCATTCATACGATCCATTCTTACTCATTCGTATGATCCATTCTAATTCAATCGTACGATCCATTCTAATTCATTCGTACGATCCATTCTAATTCCTTCGTACGATCCATTCTAATTCATTCGTGCAATCCATTCTATTTCATTCGTACGATCAATTTTAATTCATTAGAATGGATCGTACGAATGAATTAGAATGGATCATATTAATGAATTAGAATGGATCGTACGAATGAATTAGAATGGATCGTACGAATGAATTAGAATGGATCTTACGAATGAATTAGAATGGATTAGAATGGATTAGAATGGATCGTACGAATGAAATAGAATAGATTGTACGAATGAATTAGAATGGATTCGTACGAATGAATTAGAATGGATACATTCGTGCGAATGAATTAGAATGGATCGTACCAATGAGTAAGAATGGATCGTACGAATGAAATAGAATGGATTAGAATGGATTAGAATGGATCGTACGAATGAAATAGAATAGATTGTACGAATGAATTAGAATGGATTCGTACGAATGAATTAGAATGGATTAGAATGGATTAGAATAGATCGTACGAATGAATTAGAATGGATTAGAATGGATTAGAATGGATCGTACGAATGAAATAGAATGGATTAGAATGGATTAGAATGGATCGTACGAATGAAATAGAATAGATTGTACGAATGAATTAGAATGGATTCGTACGAATGAATTAGAATGGATACATTCGTGCGAATGAATTAGAATGGATCGTACCAATGAGTAAGAATGGATCGTACGAATGAAATAGAATGGATTGTGCGAATGAATTAGAATGGATCGTACGAATGAATTAGAATGGATCGTGAGAAAGAATTAGAATGGATTGTATGAATGAATTAGAATAGATCGTATGAATGAATTAGAATGGATCGTACGAATGAATTAGAATGGATCGTGCGAATGAATTAGAATGGATCGTACGAATGAATTAGAATGGATACATTCGTGCGAATGAATTAGAATGGATCGGACGAATAAATTAGAATGGATCGTACGAATGAATTAGAATGGATCAAATGAATGAATTAGAATGGATCGTACGAATGAATGTGAATGCATCGTACGAAAGAATTAGAATGGATATATTCGTGCTAATGAATTAGAATTGATCGAACGAATGAATTAGCATGGATTGTATGAATGAATTAGAATGGATCGTACGAATGAATTAGAATGGATAGTACGAATGAGTAAGAATGGATCGTACGAATGAAATAGAATAGATCGTACGAATGAATTAGAATGGATCATACGAAGGAATTAGAATGGATCGTACGAATGAATTAGAATGGATATATTCGTGCAAATGAATTAGAATGGATCGTATGAATGTATTAGAATGGATCGTATGAGTGAATTAGAATGGATCGTACGAATGAATTAGAATCGATCGTATGAATGAATTTGAATGGATACATTCGTGTGAATGAATTAGAATGGATTGTATGAATGAATTAGAATAGATTTTGTGAATGAATTAGAACTGATCGTACGAATGAATTAGAATGGATACATTCGTGCGAATGAATTAGAATGGATTGTATGAATGAATTAGAATGGATCCTATGAATGAATTAGAATGGATCGTACGAATGAATTAGAATGTATACATTCGTGCGAATGAATTAGAATTGAACGTACGAATGAATTAGAATGGATCGTGCGAATGAATTAGAATGGATCGTACGAATGAATTAGAATGGATACATTCGTGCGAATGAATTAGAATGGATACATTCGTGCGAAAGAATTAGAATAGATCATATGAATGAATTAGAATGGATCCTATGAATGATTTAGAATGGATCGTGCGAATGAATTAGAATGGATCGTACGAATGAATTAGAATGGATCGTGCTAATGAATTAGAATTGATCGAACGAATGAATTAGCATGGATCGTGCTAATGAATTAGAATGGAACGTACGAATGAATTAGAATGGATCGTGTGAAAGAATTAGAATGGATTGTATGAATGAATTAGAATGAATTCGTACGATCCATTCGAATTCATTCGCACGATCCATTCTAATTCATTCATACGATCCATTCTAATTCATTCATACAATCCATTCTAATTCTTTCACACGATCCATTCTAATTCATTCGTACAATCTATTCTATTTCATTCGTACGATCCATTCTTACTCATTCGTATGATCCATTCTAATTCATTCGGACGAATGTATCCATTCTAATTTATTCGTACGATCCATTCTAATTCATTCGTACGATCCATTCTAATTCATTCGTACGATCCATTCTTACTCATTCGTATGATCCATTCTAATTCATTCGTACGATCCATTCTAATTCGTTCGTACAATCCATTCTAATTCATTCACACAATCTATTCTAATTCATTCGTACGATCCATTCTAATTCATTCGTACAATCGTACGAATGAATTAGAATGGATCGTACGGAATGAATTAGAATGGATTGTATGAATGAATTAGAATGGATACATTCGTGCGAATGAATTAGAATAGATCATACGAATGAGTAAGAATGCATCGTACGAATGAAATAGAATGGATTGTACGAATAAATTAGAATGGATCGTACAAATGAATTAGAATGGATCGTACGAATGAATTAGAATGGATCATACGAATGAGTAAGAATGGATCGTACAAATGAAATAGAATGGATTGTACGAATGAATTAGAATGGATCGTACGAATGAATTAGAATGGATCGTGTGAAAGAATTAGAATACATTGTATGAATGAATTAGAATGGATCGTATGAATGAATTAGAATGGATCGTGCGAATGAATTCGAATGGATCGCATGATCCATTCGAATAGAATGGATCGTATGAATGAATTTGAATGGATCGGGCGAATAAATTAGAATGGATTGTAAGAATGAATTAGAATGGATCGTATGAATGAATTAGAATGGATCGTAAGAATGAATTAGAATGGATCGTGCGAATGAATTAGAATGGATCGTACGAATGAATTAGAATGGATCGTACGAATGAATTAGAATGGATCATACGAATGAATTAGAATGGATCGTACGAATGAGTAAGAATGGATCGTACGAATGAAATAGAATGGATTGTACGAATGAATTAGAATGGATACATTCATGCGAATGAATTAAAATGGATCGGACGATTGAATTAGAATGGATCGTACGATTCATTCTAATTCATTCGTACGATCCATTCTTATACATTCGTACGATTCATGCTAATTCATTCGCACGATCCATTCTAATTCATTCGTACGATCTATTCTTATTCATTCATACGATCCATTCTAATTCATTCGTACAATCCATTCTAATTCATTCATACAATCCATTCTAATTCATTCGTATGATCCATTCTAACTCATTCGGTGGATCCATTCTAATTCATTCGTATGATCCATTCTAATTCATTCCCATGATCCATTCTAATTTATTCGTACGATCCATTCTATTTCATTCGTACGATCTATTCTAATTCATTCGCACGAATGTAACCATTATAATTCATTCATACGATTCATTCTAATTCATTCGTATGAGCTATTCTAATTCATTCGTACGATCCATTCTAATTCATTCGTACGATCCATTGTAATTCATTCATACAATCCATTTAGATTCATTCGCACAAATGTATCCATTCCAATTCATTCGTACGATCCAGTCTAATTCATTCGTACGATCCATTCTAATTCCTTCGTACGATCCATTCTAATTCATTCATACGATCTATTCTAATTCATTCGTACGATCCATTCTAATTCATTCATACGATCCATTCTAATTCCTTCGTATGATCTATTCTAATTCATTCGTGTGATCTATTCTAATTCATTCTAATTCATTCGTACGATCTATTCTAATTCATTCGTACGAATGGATACATTCATGTGAATGAATTAGAATGGATCGTACGAATGAGTAAGAATTGATCGTACGAATGAAATAGAATGGATTGCACGAATGAATTAGAATGGATCGTACGAATGAATTAGAATGGATCGTGTGAAAGAATTAGAATGGATTGTATGAATGAATTAGAATGGATCGTACGAATGAATTAGAATGGATCGTACGAAGGAATTAGAATGGATCGTACGAATGAATTAGAATGGATCGTACGAAGGAATTAGAATGGATCATACGAATGAAATAGAATGGATCGTACGAATAAATTAGAATGGATACATTCGTCCGAATGAATTAGAATGGATCATACGAATGAGTAAGAATGGATCGTACGAATGAAATAGCATAGATCGTATGAGTGAATTAGAATGGATTGTATGAATGAATTAGAATGGATCGTATGAATGAATTAGAATGGATCGTGCGAATGAATTCGAATGGACCGTACGAATTCATTCTAATTCATTCATACAATCCATTCTAATTCTTTCACACGATCTATTCTAATTCATTCGTAGGATCCATTCTAATTCATTCGTATAATCCATTCTATTTCATTTGTACGATCCATTCTTACTCATTCGTATGATCCATTCTAATTCATTCGTACGATCCATTCTAATTCATTTGTACGATCCATTCTAATTTATTCGCACGAATGTATCTATTCTAATTCATTCGTACGATCCATTCTAATTCATTTGCACAATCTATTCTAATTCATTCATACGATCCATTCTAATTCATTCGCACAAATGTATCCATTCTAATTCATTCATACGATCCATTCTACTTCATTCGTACTATCCGTTCTAATTCACTCATACGATTCATTCTAATTCATTCATACGATCCATTCTAATTCATTCTAATTCATTCATACAATCTATTCTATTTCATTCGTACGATCCATTCTTACTCATTCGTATGACCCATTCTAATTCATTCGGACGAATGTATCCATTCTAATTTATTCGTACGATCCATTCTAATTCATTCGTACGATCCATTCTTACTCATTCGTACGATCCATTCTAATTCCTTCGTACGATCCATTCTAATTCATTCGCACGATCCATTCTAATTCTTTCATATAATCCATTCTAATTCTTTCGTGCGAATGAATTAGAATGGATACCTATGTGCATATGAATTAGAATGGATCGTACGAATGAATTAGAATGGATCATATTAATGAATTAGAATGGATCGTACGAATGAATTAGAATGGATACATTCGTGCGAATGAATTAGAATGGATCGTGCGAATCAATTAGACTGGATCGTGCGAATGAATAAGAATAGATCATACGAATGAATTAGAATGGATCGTACGAATTAATTAGAATGGATACATTCGTGCGAATGAATTAGAATGGATTGTATGAATGAATTAGAATGGATCGTACGAATGAATTAGAATGGATCATACGAATTAATTAGAATGGATCATACGAATGAATTAGAATGGATCGTACGAATGAATTAGAATGGATCGTACGAATGAATTAGAATGGATCGTGCGAATGAATTAGAATGGATCGTACGAATGAATTAGAATGGATACATTTGTGCGAATGAATTAGAATGGATCGTACGAATGAATTAGAATGGATCGTATGAATGAATTAGAATGGATCGTACGAACGAATTAGAATGGATCGTGCGAATGAATTAGAATGGATCGTACGAATGAATTAGAATGGATCGTGTGAAAGAATTAGAATGGATCGTACGAATGAATTAGAATGGATCGTGCGAATGAATTAGAATGGATCGTATGAATGAATTAGAATAGATTTTGTGAATGAATTAGAACTGATCGTACGAATGAATTAGAATGGATCGTACGAATGAATTAGAATGGATACATTTGTGCGAATGAATTAGAATGGATCGTACAAATGAATTAGAATGGATCATATGAATGAATTAGAATGGATACATTTGTGCGAACGAATTAGAATGGATCGTGCGAATCCATTAGACTGGATCGTGCGAATGAATAAGAATGGATCATACGAATGAATTAGAATGGATCGTACGAATTAATTAGAATGGATACATTCGTGCGAATGAATTAGAATGGATTGTATGAATGAATTAGAATGGATCGTACGAATGAATTAGAATGGATCATACGAATTAATTAGAATGGATCAGACGAATGAACTAGAATGGATCGTACGAATGAATTAGAATGGATCGTACGAATGAACTAGAATGGATCGTACGAATGAAATAGAATAGATTGTACGAATGAATTAGAATGAATTCGTACGAATGAATTAGAATGGATACATTCGTGCGAATGAATTAGAATGGATACATTCGTGCGAAAGAATTAGAATAGATCGTATGAATGAATTAGAATGGATCCTATGAATGAATTAGAATGGATCGTGCGAATGAATTAGAATGGATCGTACGAATGAATTAGAATGGATCGTGCTAATGAATTAGAATTGATCGAACGAATGAATTGGCATTGATCATGCTAATGAATTAGAATGGATCGTACGAATGAATTAGAATGGATCGTACGAATGGATTAGAATGGATCGTATGAATGGATTAGAATGGATACATTCGAGTGAATGAATTAGAATGGATCATACGGAATGAATTAGAATGGATTGTATGAATGAATTAGAATGGATCGTGCGAATGAATTAGAATGGATCGTACGAATGAATTAGAATGGATCTTACGAATGAATTAGAATGGATCGTACGAATGAGTAAGAATGGATCGTACGAATGAAATAGAATGGATTGTACGAATGAATTAGAATGGATTCGTACGAATGAATTAAATGGATACATTCGTGCGAATGAATTAGAATGGATCATACAAATGAGGAAGAATGAATCATACGAATGAAATAGAATAGATTGTACGAATGAATTAGAATGGATCCTACGAATGAATTAGAATGGATCGTGTGAAAGAATTAGAATGGATTGTATGAATGAATTAGAATGGATCGTACGAATGAATTAGAATGGATCATACGAATGAATTAGAATGGATACATTCGTGCGAATGAATTAGAATTGATCGTACGAATGAATTAGAATGGATCGTGCGAATGAATTAGAATGGATCGTACGAAAGAATTAGAATGGATCGTACGAATGAACTAGAATGGATACATTCGTGTGTACGATCCATTCTAATTCATTCATACGGTCCATTCTAATTCATTCGTACGATCCATTCTAATTCATTCGCACAAATGTATCCAATCTAATTCATTCGTACGATCCATTCTAATTCATTCGCACGATCCATTCTAATTCATTCGTACGATCCATTCTAATTCTTTCACACGATCCATTCAAATTCATTCGTACGATCCATTCTAATTCATTCGCACGGTCCATTCTAATTCATTCGTACGATCCATTCTAATTCATTCATACGATCCATTCTAATTCATTCGTACGATCCATTCTAATTCATTCGCACAAATGTATGCATTCTAATTCATTCGTACGATCCATTCTAATTCATTCGCACGATCCATTGTAATTCATTCGTACGATCCATTCTAATTCATTCGTACGATCCATTCTAATTCATTCGTATGATCCATTCTAATTAATTCGTATGATCCATTCTAATTCATTCATACGATCCATTCTAATTCATTCATACAATCCATTCTAATTCATTCGCACGAATGTATCCATTCTAATTAATTCGTACGATCCATTCTAATTCATTCGTATGATCTATTCTTATTCATTCGCATGATCCAGTCTAATTGATTCGCACGATCCATTCTAGTTCATTCGCACGAATATATCCATTCTAATTCATTCGTACGATCCATTCTAATTCATTAATATGATCCATTCTAATTCATTCGAACGATCCATTCTAATTCATATGCACAAATGTATCCATTCTAATTAATTCGCACGAAAGAATTAGAATGGATTGTATGAAAGAATAGATCGTATGAATGAATTAGAATGGATCGTACGGAATGAATTAGAATGGATTGTATGAATGAATTAGAATGGATCGTACGAATGAGTAAGAATGGATCGATTGAATGAATTAGAATGGATCATACGAATGAATTAGAATGGATCGTAAGAATTAATTAAAATGGATCATACGAATGAAATAGAATGGATCGTACGAAGGAATTAGAATGGATTGTACGAAGGAATTAGAATGGATCGTACGAATGAATTAGAATGGATATATTCGTGCAAATGAATTAGAATGGATCGTATGAATGAATTAGAATGGATCGTATGAGTGAATTAGAACGGATAGTACGAATGAAGTAGAATGGATCGTATGAATGAATTAGAATGGATACATTCGTGCGAATGAATTAGAATGGATCGTATGAATGAATTAGAATGGATCGTGCGAATGAATTAGAATGGATCGTACGAATGAAATAGAATGGATCGTACGAATGAACTAGAATGGATATATTCGTGCGAACGAATTAGAATGGATCGTACGAATGAATTAGAATGGATAATACGAATGAATTAGAATGGATCTTACGAATGAATTAGAATGGATCGTACGAATGAATTAGAATGGATCGTACGAATGAATTAGAATGGATACATTCGTGCGAATGAATTAGAATGGATCGGACGAATGAATTAGAATGGATCGTACGAATGAATTAGAATGGATCAAATGAATGAATTAGAATGGATCGTACGAATAAATTAGAATGGATACATTCGTCCGAATGAATTAGAATGGATCGTACGAATGAATTAGAATGGATACATTCGTACGAATGAATTAGAATGGATCGTACGAATGAATTAGAATGGATCGTACGGAATGAATTAGAATGGATATATTTGAACGAATAAATTAGAATGGATCATACGAATGAATTAGAATGGATCGTATGAATGAATTATAATGGATAGTGCGAATGAATTAGAATCGATCGTACGAATGAATTAGAATGGATCGTACGAATGAATTAGAATGGATCATACGAATGAGTAAGAATGGATCGTACGAATGAATTAGAATTGATCGTACGAATGAATTAGAATGGATCGTACGAATAAATTAGAATGGATACATTCGTCCGAATGAATTAGAATGGATCATACGAATGAGTAAGAATGGATCGTACGAATGAAATAGAATAGATTGTACGAACGAATTAGAATGGATCCTACGAATGAATTAGAATGGATCGTGTGAAAGAATTAGAATGGATTGTATGAATGAATTAGAATGGATCGTATGAATGAATTAGAATGGATCGTACGAATGGATTAGAATGGATCGTACGAATGAATTAGAATGGATCGTACGAATGAACTAGAATGGATACATTCGTGCGAATGAATTAGAATGGATCTTACGAATGAATTAGAATGGATCGTACGAATGAATTAGAATGGATCGTACGAATGAATTAGAATAGATCGTAGGAATGAATTAGAATGGATCGTACGAAGGAATTAGAATGGATCGTACGAATGATTTAGAATGGATCGTATGAATGAATTAGAATGGATACATTCGTGCGAATGAATTAGAATGGATTGTACGAATGAATTAGAATGGATCGTACGAATGAATTAGAATGGATCGTGTGAAAGAATTAGAATGGATTGTATGAATGAATTAGAATGGATCATATGAATGAATTAGAATGGATACATTCGTGCAAATAAATTAGAATGGATCATACGAATGAACTAGAATGGATCGTACGAATGAATTAGAATGGATCGTACGAATAAATTAGAATGGATCGTATGAATGAATTAGAATGGTTACATTCATGCGAATGAATTATAATGGATCGTACGAATGGATTAGAATGGATCGTACGAATGGATTAGAATGGATACATTCGAGCGAATGAATTAGAATGGATCGTACAAATGAATTAGAATGGATCGTACGAATGGATTAGAATGGATCCTACGAATGGATTAGAATGGATACCTTTGTGCATATGAATTAGAATGGATCGTACGAATGAATTAGAATGGATCATATGAATGAATTAGAATGGATCGTGTGAAAGAATTAGAATTGATTGTATGAATGAATTAGAATAGATCGTATGAATGAATTAGAATGGATCGTACAAATGAATTAGAATGGATCGTACGAATGAATTAGAATGGATCGTACGGACGAATTAGAATGGATACATTCGTGTGAATGAATTAGAATGGATACATTCGGGCGAAAGAATTAGTATAGATCGCATGAATGAATTAGAATGGATCCTATGAATGAATTAGAATGGATCGTGCGAATGAATTAGAATGGATCGTACGAATGAATTAGAATAGATCGTGCTAATGAATTAGAATTGATCGAACGAATGAATTAGCATGGATCGTGCTAATGAATTAGAATGGAACATACGAATGAATTAGAATGGATCGTGTGAAAGAATTAGAATGGATCGTACGAATGAATTAGAATGGATCGTGCGAATGAATTAGAATGGATCGTACGAATGAATTAGAATGGATCGTACGAATGAACTAGAATGGATACATTCGTGCGAATGAATTAGAATGGATCGTACGAATGAATTAGAATGGATCGTACGAATGAATTAGAATGGATCTTACGAATGAATTAGAATGGATCGTACGAATGAATTAGAATGGATCGTACGAATGAATTAGAATGGATACATTCGTGCGAATGAATTAGAATGGATCGGACGAATGAATTAGAATGGATCGTACGAATGAATTAGAATGGATTGTACGAATGAATTAGAATGGATTGTACGAATAAATTAGAATGGATACATTCGTCCGAATGAATTAGAATGGATCATACGAATGAGTAAGAATGGATCGTACAAATGAAATAGAATAGATTGTACGAATGAATTAGAATGGATCCTACGAATGAATTAGAATGGATCATGTGAAAGAATTAGAATGGATTGTATGAATGAATTAGAATAGATCGTATGAATGAATTAGAATAGATCGTGCGAATGAATTCGAATGGATCGTACGAATTCATTCTAATTCATTCATACAATCCATTCTAATTCTTTCACACGATCCATTCTAATTCATTCGTACGTTCTATTCTAATTCATTAGCACGATCCATGCTAATTCATTCGTTCGATCAATTCTAATTCATTAGCACGATCCATTCTAATTCATTCGTACGATCCATTCTAATTCTTTCGCACGATCCATTCTAATTCATTCATAGGATCCATTCTAATTCATTCATTCGATCTATTCTAATTCTTTCGCACGAATGTATCCATTCTAATTCATTCGCACGTATGTATCGATTCTAATTCATTCGTACGATCCATTCTAATTCATTCGTACGATCCATTCTAATTCATTCGTACGATCCATTCTAATTCATTCATACGATCTATTCTAATTCATTCATACAATCCATTCTAATTCTTTCACACGATCCATTCAAATTCATTCGTACGATCTATTCTAATTCATTCGCACAATCCATTCTATTTCATTCGTACGATCCATTCTTACTCATTCGTATGATCCATTCTAATTCATTCGCACGAATGTATCCATAATGGATCATACGAATGAGTAAGAATGGATCGTACGAATGAAATAGAATGGATTGTGCGAATGAATTAGAATGGACCGTACGAATGAATTAGAATAGATCTTACGAATGAAATAGAATAGATTGTACGAATGAATTAGAATGGATTCGTACGAATGAATTAGAATGGATTGTGCGAATGAAATAGAATAGATCGTACGAATGAATTAGAATGGATCGTACGAATGAAATAGAATGGATCTTACGAATGAAATAGAATAGATTGTACGAATGAATTAGAAAGGATTCGTACGAATGAATTAGAATGGATTGTGCGAATGAAATAGAATAGATCGTACAAATGAATTAGAATGGATCGTACGAATGAAATAGAATGGATTGTGTGAATGAATTAGAATGGTCGCACGAATGTATCCATTCTAATTCATTCGTACGATCCATTCTAATTCATTCGTATGATCCATTCTAATTCATTCGTATGATCCATTCTGATTAATTCGTATGATCCATTCTAATTAATTCGTACGATCCATTCTAATTCATTCATACAATCCATTCTAATTCATTCGTACGATCCATTCTAATTCACTCATACGATCCATTCTAATACATTCGTACGATCCATTCTAATTCATTTGCACGAATATATCCATTCTAATTCATTCGTACGATCCATACTAATTCCTTCGTACGATCCATTCTAATTCATTCGTACGATCTATTCTAATTCATTCGTACGATCCTTTCTAATTCATTCGTACGATCCATTCTAATTCCTTCGTACGATCCATTCTAATTTATTCGTACGATCCATTCTAATTCATTCGTACAATCTATTCTAATTCATTCGTACGAATGGATACATTCGTGTGAATGAATTAGAATGGATCGTACGAATGAGTAAGAATGGATCGTACGAATGAAATAGAATGGATTGCACGAATGAATTAGAATGGATCGTACGAATGAATTAGAATGGATCGTACGAAGGAATTAGAATGGATCGTACGAATGAGGTAGAATGGATCGTACGAATGAATTAGAATAGATCGTACGAATGAATTAGAATGGACCATACGAAGGAATTAGAATGGATCGTACGAATTAATTAGAATGGATCGTGCTATTGAATTAGAATTGATCGAACGAATGAATTAGCATGGATCGTGCTAATGAATTAGAATGGAACGTACGAGTGAATTAGAATGGATCGTGTGAAAGAATTAGAATGGATTGTATGAATGAATTAGAATGAATTCGTACGATCCATTCGAATTCATTCGCATGATCCATTCTAATTCATTCATACGATCCATTCTAATTCATTCATACAATCCATTCTAATTCTTTCACACGATCCATTCTAATTCATTCGTAGGATCCATTCTAATTCATTCGTACAATCTATTCTATTTCATTCGTACGATCCATTCTTACTCATTCGTATGATCCATTCAAATTCATTCGGACGAATGTATCCATTCTAATTTATTCGTACGATCCATTCTAATTCATTCGTATGATCCATTCTAATTCATTCGTATGATCTATTCTAATTCATTCGTACGATCCATTCTAATTTCATTCGTACGATCCATTCTAATTCATTCGCTCGAATGTATCTATTCTAATCCATTCGTATGATCCATTCTAATCCATTCGTACGATCCATTCTAATTCATTCGCATGAATGTAACCATTCTAATTCATTCATTTGATCCATTCTAATTCATTCGTACGATCCATTCTAATTCATTCGTCCGATCCATTCTAATTCATTCGCACGAATGTATCCATTCTAATTCATTCGTACGATCCATTCTAATTCATTCGTACGATCCATTCTAATTCATTCGTAAGATCCATTCTAATTCATTCGTATGATCCATTCTAATTCATTCGTACGATCCATTCTAATTCATTCGCACGAATGTATCCATTCTAGTTCATTCGTACGATCCATTCTAATTCGCATGAATGTAACCATTCTAATTCATTCATTTGATCCATTCTAATTCATTCGTCCGATCCATTCTAATTCATTCGCACGAATATATCCATTCTAATTCATTCGTACTATCCATTCTAATTCATTCGTAAGATCCATTCAAATTCATTCGTACGATCCATTCTAATTCATTTGTACGATCCATTCTAATTCATTCGCATGAATGTATCCATTCTAGTTCATTCGTACGATCCATTCTAATTCATTCGTATGATCAATTCTAATTTATTCGCACGATCCATTCTAATTCATTCGTACGATCAATTCTAATTCATTCGCACGAATGTATCCATTCTAATTCATTCGTACGATCCTGAATTAGAATGGATCGTACGAATGAATTAAAATGGATACCTTTGTGCATATGAATTAGAATGGATCGTACGAATGAATTAGAATGGATCATATTAATGAATTAGAATGGATCGTACGAATGAATTAGAATGGATCGTACGAATGAATTAGAATGGATCTTACGAATGGATACATTCGTGCGAATGAATTAGAATGGATCGGACGAATGAATTAGAATGGATCGTACGAATGAATTAGAATGGATCGTACGAATGAATTAGAATGGATCAAATGAATGAATTAGGATGGTTACATTCATGCGAATGAATTAGAATGGATCCTACGAATGGATTAGAATGGATCGTACGAATGGATTAGAATGGATACATTCGAGCGAATGAATTAGAATGGATCGTACGAATGAAATTAGAATGGATCGTACGAATGAATTAGAATAGATCGTATGAATGAATTAGAATGGATCGTACGAATGAATTAGAATGGATCGTACGAATAAATTAGAATGGATACATTCGTCCGAATGAATTAGAATGGATCATACGAATGAGTAAGAATGGATCGTACGAATGAAATACAATAGATTGTACAAATGAATTAGAATGGATCCTACGAATGAATTAGAATGGATCGTGAGAAAGAATTAGAATGGATTGTATGAATGAATTAGAGTGGATCGTATGAATGAATTAGAATGGATCGTGCGAATGAATTCGAATGGATCGTACGAATTCATTCTAATTCATTCCTACAATCCATTCTAATTCTTTCACACGATCCATTCTAATTCATTCGTACGTTCCATTCTAATTCATTAGCACGATCCATGCTAATTCATTCGTACGATCTATTCTAATTTATTCGTACGATCCATTCTAATTTCATTCGTACGATCCATTCTAATTCATTCGCTCGAATGTATCCATTCTAATCCATTCGTACGATCCATTCTAATCCATTTGTACTATCCATTCTAATTCATTCGCATGAATGTAACCATTCTAATTCATTCATTTGATCCATTCTAATTCATTCGTACGATCCATTCTAATTCATTCGTCCGATCCATTCTAATTCATTCGCACGAAGGTATCCATTCTAATTCATTCGTACGATCCATTCTAATTCATTCGTACGATCCATTCTAATTCATTCGTAAGATCCATTCTAATTCATTCGTACGATCCATTCTAATTCATTCGTACGATCCATTGTAATTCATTCGCACGAATGTATCCATTCTAGTTCATTCGTACGATCCATTCTAATTCATTCGTACGATCCATTCTAATTCATTCGCACGATCCATTCTAATTCATTCGTACGATCAATTCTAATTCATTCGCACGAATATATCCATTCTAATTCATTCGTACGATCCTGAATTAGAATGGATCGTACGAATGAATTAGAATGGATACCTTTGTGCATATGAATTAGAATGGATCGTACGAATGAATTAGAATGGATCATGTTAATGAATTAGAATGGATCGTACGAATGAATTAGAATGGATCGTACGAATAAATTAGAATGGATCTTACGAATGGATTAGAATGGATACATTCGTGCGAATGAATTAGAATGGATCTTACGAATGGATTAGAATGGAGACATTCGTGCGAATGAATTAGAATGGATCGGACGAATGAATTATAATGGATCGTACGAATGAATTAGAATGGATCAAATAAATGAATTAGAATGGTTACATTCATGCGAATGAATTAGAATGGATCGTACGAATGGATTAGCATGGAACATACGAATGGATTAGAATGGATACATTCGAGCGAATGAATTAGAATGGATCGTACGAATGAAATTAGAATGGATCGTATGAATGAATTAGAATAGATCGTACGAATGAATTAGAATGGATCGTACGAATGAATTAGAATGGATCGTACGAATAAATTAGAATGGATACATTCGTCCGAATGAATTAGAATGGATCATACAAATGAGTAAGAATGGACCGTACGAATGAAATAGAATAGATTGTACGAATGAATTAGAATGGATCCTACGAATGAATTAGAATGGATCGTGTGAAAGAATTAGAATGGATTGTATGAATGAATTAGAATGGATCGTGCGAATGAATTAGAATGGATCGTATGAATGAATTAGAATGGATCGTGCTAATGAATTAGAATTGATCGAACGAATGAATTAGCATGGATCGTGCATTCGTATGATCCATTCTAATTCATTCGTAAGATCCATTCTAATTCATTCGTACTATCCATTCTAATTCATTCGTACGATCCATTCTAATTCATACGCACGAATGTATCCATTCTAGTTCATTCTTACGATCCATTCTAATTCAATCGTACGATCCATTCGAATTCATTCATACGATCTATTCTAATTCATTCATACAATCCATTCTAATTCTTTCACACGATCCATTCTAATTCAATCGTACGATTCATTCTAATTCATTCGCACAATCCATTCTATTTCATTCGTACGATCCATTCTTACTCATTCGTATGATCCATTCTAATTAATTCGCACGAATGTTTCCATAATGGATCATACGAATGAGTAAGAATGGATCGTACGAATGAAATAGAATGGATTGTGCGAATGAATTAGAATGGACCGTACGAATGAATTAGAATGGATACATTCGTGCGAATGAATCAGAATGGATCGGACGAATAAATTAGAATGGATCGGACGAATGAATTAGAATGGATCATACAAATGAATTAGAATGGATCATACGAATAAATTAGAATGGATACATTCGTCCGAATGAATTAGAATGGATCATACGAATGAGTAAGAATGGATCGTACGAATGAAATAGAATAGATTGTACGAATGAATTAGAATGGATCGTGCGAATGAATTAGAATGGATCATACGAATGAATTAGAATGGATCGTACGAATGAATTAGAATGGATCGTGCGAATGAATTAGAATGGATCATATTAATGAATTAGAATGGATCGTACGAATGAATTAGAATGGATACATTCGTGCGAATGAATTAGAATGGATCGTGAGAATCCATTAGACTAGATCGTGCGAATGAATAAGAATGGATCATACGAATGAATTAGAATGGATCGTACGAATTAATTAGAATGGATACATTCGTGCGAATGAATTAGAATGGATTGTATGAATGAATTAGAATGGATCGTACGAATGAATTAGAATGGATAATACGAATTAATTAGAATGGATCAAACGAATGAATTAGAATGGATCGTACGAATCAATTAGAATGGATCGTACGAATGAACTAGAATGGATCGTACGAATGAACTAGAATGGATACATTCGTGCGAATGAATTAGAATGGATCGTACGAATGAATTAGAATGGATCGTACGATTCATTCTAATTCATTCGTATGATCCATTCTAATACATTTGTACGATTCATGCTAATTCATTCGCACGATCCATTCTAATTCATTTGTACGATCCATTCTTATTCATTCATACGATCCATTCTAATTCATTCGCACAATCCATTCTAATTCATTCGTACAATCCATTCTAATTCATTCGTATGATCCATTCTAACTCATTCGGTGGATCCATTCTAATTCATTCCTATGATCCATTCTAATTCGTTCCCACGATCCATTCTAATTTATTCGTACGATCCATTTAGATTCATTCGCACAAATGTATCCATTCAAATTCATGCGTACGATCCAGTCTAATTCATTCTTACGATCCATTCTAATTCATTCGCACAAATATATCCATTCTAAATCTTTCGTACGATGCATTCTAATTCATTCGTACGATCCATTCTAATTCATTCGTACGATCCATTCTAATTCATTCGTACGATCCATTCTAATTCATTCACACGAATGTATCCATTCTAATTCATTCGTACAATTCATTCTATTTCATTCGTACGATCCATTCTTACTCATTCGTATGATCCATTCTAATTCATTCGTATGATCCATTCTAATTCATTCGTACGATCCATTCTAATTCATTCGTACGATCCATTCTAATTCATTCGCACGATCCATTCTAATTCATTCATACGATCCATTCTAATTCATTCATACGATCCATTCTAATTCATTCCTACAATCCATTCTAATTCATTCGCCCGATCCATTCTAATTCATTCATACGATCCATTCTATTCGAATGGATCATGCGATCCATTCGAATTCATTCGCACGATCCATTCTAATTCATTCATACGATCCATTCTAATTTATTCATACAATGCATTCTAATTCTTTCACACGATCCATTCTAATTCATTCGTACGATCCATTCTAATTCATTCGTACAATCCATTCTATTTCATTTGTACGATCCATTCTTACTCATTCGTATGATCCATTCTAATTCATTCGTACGATCCATTCTAATTCATATGTACGATCCATTCTAATTCATTCGTACAATCCATTCTATTTCATTCGCACGATCCATTCTTACTTATTCGTATGATCCATTCTAATTCATTCGCACGAATGTATCCATTCTAATTCATTCATACAATCCATTCTAATTCATTCCGTACGATCCATTCTAATTCATTCGTACGATCGTACGAATGAGTTAGAATGGATCGTACGAATGAATTAGAATAGATTGTGCGAATGAATTAGAATGGATCGTACGAATGAATTAGAATGGATCGTACGAATGAATTAGAATGGATCATACGAATGAGTAAGAATGGATCGTACGAATGAATTAGAATGGATCGTACGAATAAATTAGAATGGATACAAATCCCCGGCAACGGCGCCAAAAACTTGATGCGATCTAAACTAATCCTAAATTAAGGGGTTAATTTGATCTAAATTATAACTCGCAAGTGCACGAATCGCTTTGTAGGAGCGGTACGTATTACGAGGTCGATCCCACAGGGATTGCTAATGAGGGAAGTTTTCTAATCTAGGGTTATTAACTATTTGACCTAAATTACTTTAAAAGGTAGTTTAATTGGAGTTGATTTGTTTTGAGATTAAAAGCAAACTAATTAAGGAAAGGAAAACAAACTAGTTACGGTAAGTCGAGTTTCAAGTGGAGAAGGTACTAAGGCATTCGAATCCACCTCGGTTATTCGTAGTTACTAGGTTTATTTAGATTCATCTATGCGAACGAGTAGCATGCGGGAATACTATTCCCGTGCTCGACTCGAGAATATGATCGTTAGGCTCTTAATTAGATTGAAGACATATGTATGATTCAACTTTCATGCAAAGATGTATTAGAACAGAGCATTAGATGTCTAACTAAAGCACAACTAATCAAGATTCTAAATTTTTCGTTGATAACATGCATTGATTAATACGATGATTCATCATAACGACAAAGGATGCATGACATACTATGTGAGAGACTTCCATCATAATAATCCGATAATTGAATCAAATATTCGATTATGAGTGCATGTCATAGACAATATAAATAAACCTAATAATTATTCATAACCGGGGTTTCATCTAAGCCTTAGCAATGGATTTAGTTCATCATGGTTCGCATTACATCAAAAGTAAAAGAAGGGAAGAACAAAATACAGATCATGCTCGAAATACGCTTTTGCTCTTCGTGGTCCTCCTCTCCGATCGATGCTCCTTCACTTCGACTCGGCTACGGCACGGCTTCGATGGTACGATGGTGGCTCGGATGGTGAACGAATGACGGAGGAGTCTTGGAGGTAGAGGCTAGGGTTTTTCGTAGGTGGTGGCCGGTGGATATGGAAGATGGTGTCTAGGGCTCGGTGGTACGAGATGGTTTTCGGATCGATCCTAAGTGGTAGATGGCCAAAAGTTCGGTGGTGATGGGCTTAGGTATGGTCGTCCAAGCTCTTTTCCCCGTTTTCCCGAGCCCCCCCTTATATAGGAGAGAGAGAGAGTCAAGGAGAGAGAGCGGATCCCGGAGAGAGAACCAAGGGCCAAGGGACGGCTGTAAGATGAAGTCGGGCGGCTGGGTCGAGTTGGAAAGAGTGAGAGAAGTTCGGTTGGCTTCCAATCGGGTAGGAGTGCATTAGAGAGAGAGAGTAGAGGGCAGCGGACGTGCATGGCTCGAGTTTCGGTTCTAGAGAGAGAAAGGAAAGAATAGAGAGAGAATCAAAGAAGGAGAGAGAGACGATCGGGGTCTGTTATGGAAGGCGAGAGAGAGACGATCGGAACGGGATGGGCCGGGCGGTTAGGTTTGCATGGGATAGGTGGGATCGGACGGCTGGGTTTTAGAGAGAGAACCCAGGCTGGGCAGTTGAGAGGAAATCAGGGAGGAGAGAGAGAGTAGTTCAGGTTAGAGAGCTGGCCGATGCTGGGTTCAGCTGGAGAGTTGGACGGAAGAGATAGAGAGAGAGCGGAACCGAGAGAGAGGGTTTCGGGGGGAGAAAAACCAGGAGGAGAGAGAGAGACGTGCGGCCTAGAGAGAGAAAGTAGGAAGAGAGAGAATCTCGGAGAGAGAACGTGGAAGAGAGATTCGGTCTGCTGTTATGGGAATGGATGGCTGTGATCTAATGCATGGACGGAAGAAGAGAGAAGTGGAGAGCTGGGTTTGCATAAAATAATTGGGATCGGACAGCTGTGTGGAACGGGCGGCTGTGATCTGGTGCAGCTGGTTGGGTCTAGAGAAAATAGGGAGAGAGCTGGAGTTCGGTGTGCATGGGATCACATGGGGGCTACATGCATGGGTACGTAATGCATCAGACGGCTGTGATATTGTTAGAGAGAGAGGGTCGGCTGGGTAGTTGGGTTCACATGCAAGTATGCATGGGTTTGGTTCTAGGATCGGACGGGTTCGAGGATCAGACGGTGTTGATTAAATAGGAAGGCTGTATCACTTTTGCACATGCATATGCATGCCTGACTGTTGGGAATTGTAAGGGACGGCTGCGATGATGAGGTGGCGCATGAGGATTGATGCAATGGAGGGCTGTGATTGGGTCTCGGTGCAATGGATTAGGTGGCACGGATGAGTCGGATGCGAAGTTGGGCTTGGGTTTGTTTGCATAGGATTAATTGGAATTAGGGGTGGTAATAGGTCGGTTTTGATCGGAATTTCATGAGAGGCAGGTAGGGATGTATGTAAGAGATGGGATCTACGAAGGTGCATCAGATGGAATTGATCAAGGCCGTGCCATCTTCACGAGTCACCATCATGATCATTAAGCTCCGTAGAATGTCCGAGGGTCTTCTCTTGTTCACATCATGCAATTCGTCCGCCCGATGAAGTTAATTCTCCGCCAAATCATGTACTTAGCCTTTGCTCCATTGTTCTTCAGAAACTGCTTCAAAACATATTGTGCATCCTTCATCGGGTCACCGTGAGAGTATCCAATGCTTCAACATGATGCCCTTGAACTGATTGCATCGCGAACCGGGTCAAATCCCTGAAAGACACACATGAAATGACGCGTGTAAGATTCCAATGCGATTATCGATAAAAGGATAATTTGGACTGTGGGGTTCTGTATCTTTCATGCATGCAATGTATGAGAGCGAACCAATATGCCGTTGGGTTCGTATGAAAGTCTACTATATCGTGGTACAAAGAGACTCATGCAGTTTACGTGCATTATGAAAGTTTTACGTAGCAAAGTGACGCTATGTGCATGAGAAAGAAATGATAAATCGCACCAAATGGACGCTCAACAGATACATTCGTCCGAATGAATTAGAATGGATCATACGAATGAGTAAGAATGGATCGTACGAATGAAATAGAATAGATTGTACGAATGAATTAGAATGGATCCTATGAATGAATTAGAATGGATCGTGTGAAATACGAATGAATTAGAATGGCTATATTCGTGCAAATGAATTAGAATAGATCGTATGAATGTATTAGAATGGATCGTATGAGTGAATTAGAATGGATCGTGCTAATGAATTAGAATGAATTGTATGAATGAATTAGAATGGATCGTACGAATGAATTAGAATGGATCGTACGAATGAATTAGAATGGATCGTACGAATGAACTAGAATGGATACATTCGTGCGAATGAATTAGAATGGATCGTACGAATGAATTAGAATGGATCGTGCGAATGAATTAGAATGGATCGTACGAATGAATTAGAATAGATCGTATGAATGAATTAGAATGGATCGTACGAATGAATTAGAATAGATCGTACGAATGAATTAGAATGGATCGTACGAATAAATTAGAATGGATACATTCGTACGAATGAATTAGAATGGATCATACGAATGAGTAAGAATGGATCGTACGAATGAAATAGAATAGATTGTACGAATGAATTAGAATGGATCCTACGAATGAATTAGAATGGATCGTGTGAAAAATTAGAATGGATTGTATGAATGAATTAGAATGGATCGTATGAATGAATTAGAATGGATCGTGCGAATGAATTCGAATGGATCGTACGAATTCATTCTAATTCATTCATACAATCCATTCTAATTCTTTCACACAATCTATTCTAATTCATTCGTAGGATCCATTCTAATTCATTCGTACAATCGATTCTATTTCATTCGTACGATCCATTCTTATTCATTCGTATGATCCATTCTAATTCATTCGGACGAATGTATCCATTCTAATTTATTCGTATGATCCATTCTAATTCATTCGTACGATCTATTCTAATTCATTCGTACGATCCATTCTAATTCATTCATACGATCTATTCTAATTCATTCATACAATCCATCCTAATTCTTTCACACGATCCATTCTAATTCATTCGTACGATCCATTCTAATTCATTCGCACAATCCATTCTATTTCATTCGTACGATCCATTCTTACTCATTCGTATGATCCATTCTAATTCATTCGCACGAATGTATCCATAATGGATCATACAAATGAGTAAGAATGGATCGTACAAATGAAATAGAATGGATTGTGCAAATGAATTAGAATGGACCGTACGAAAGAATTAGAATGGATACATTCCTACGAATGAATTAGAATGGATCGTACGAATGAATTAGAATGGATCGTACGAATGAATTAGAATGGATCGTACGAATAAATTAGAATGGATACATTCGTCCGAATGAATTAGAATGGATCATACGAATGAGTAAGAATGGATCGTACGAATAAAATAGAATAGATTGTACGAATGAATTAGAATGGATTCGTACGAATGAATTAGAATGGATACATTCGTGCGAATGAATTAGAATGGATCGTACGAATGAAATAGAATGGATTGTGCGAATGAATTAGAATGGATCATACGAATGAATTAGAATGGATCGTACGAATTAATTAGAATGGATACATTCATGCGAATGAATTAGAATGGATTGTATGAATAAATTAGAATGGATCGTACGAATGAATTAGAATGGATCATACGAATTAATTAGAATGGATCATACGAATGAATTAGAATGGATCGTACGAATGAATTAGAATGGATCGTACGAATGAAATTGAATGGATACATTCGTGCGAATGAATTAGAATGGATTGTGCGAATGAATAAGAACTGATCGTACGAATGAATTAGAATGGATCGTACGAATGAATTAGAATGGATCTTTCGAATGAATTAGAATGGATCGTACGACTGAATTAGAATGGATCGTACGAATGAATTAGAATGGATCGTACGAATGAACTAGAATGGATCGTACCAATGAGTAAGAATGGATCGTACGAATGAATAGAATGAATTAGAATGGATCGGACGAATGAATTAGAATGGATAGTGCGAATGAATTAGAATGGATCGTATGAATGAATTAGAATGGATCGTACGAATGAATTAGAATGGATCGTGCGAATGAATTAGAATGGATCGTACGAATGAATTAGAATGGATCGTGTGAAAGAATTAGAACAGATCGTACGAATGAATTACAATGGATCGTGCGAATGAATTAGAATGGATCGTACGAATGAATTAGAATGGATACATTTGTGCGAATGAATTAGAATGGATCGTACGAATGAATTAGAATGGATCGTATGAATGAATTAGAATCGATCGTACGAATGAATTAGAATGGATCGTGCGAATGAATTAGAATGGATCGTACGAATGAATTAGAATGGATCGTACGAATGAACTAGAATGGATACATTCGTGCGAATGAATTAGAATGGATCGTACGAATGAATTAGAATGGATCGTACGAATGAATTAGAATGGATCTTACGAATGAATTAGAATGGATCGTACGAATGAATTAGAATGGATCGTACGAATGAATTAGAATGGATCGTACGAATGAATTAGAATGGATCGTACGAATGAATTAGAATGGATCGTGCGAATGAATTAGAATGGATCGTACCAATGAGTAAGAATGGATCGTACGAATGAATAGAATGGATCGTATGAATGAATTAGAATAGATACATTCGTGTGAATGAATTAGAATGGATCGTATGAATGAATTAGAATAGATTTTGTGAAAGAATTAGAATGGATTAGAATGGATCGTACGTTGAATTAGAATGGATACATTCGTGCGAATGAATTAGAATGGATCGGACGAATGAATTAGAATGGATCGTACGAATGAATTAGAATGGATCGTACGAATGAATTAGAATAGATTGTACGAATGAATTAGAATGGATCAAATGAATGAATTAGAATAGTTACATTCATGCGAATGAATTAGAATGGATCGTACGAATGGATTAGAATGGATCGTACGAATAGATTAGAATGCATACATTCGTGCGAATGAATTAGAATGTATCATACGAATGAATTAGAATGGATCGTACGAATGAATTAGAATTGATCTTACGAATGAATTAGAATGGATCGTACGAATGAATTAGAATGGATCGTACGAATGAATTAGAATGGATACATTCGTGCGAATGAATTAGAATGGATCGGACGAATGAATTAGAATGGATCGTACGAATGAATTAGAATGATTCAAATGAATGAATTAGAATGGTTACATTCATGCGAATGAATTAAAATGGATCGTACGGAATGAATTAGAATGGATTGTATGAATGAATTAGAATGGATACATTCGTGCGAATGAATTAGAATGGATCATATGAATGAGTAAAAATGGATCGTACGAATGAAATAGAATGGATTGTACGATCCATTCTAATTTATTCGCATGAATGTATCTATTCTAATTCATTCGTACGATCCATTCTAATTCATTCGCACAATCTATTCTAATTCATTCATACGATCCATTCTAATTCATTCGCACGAATGTATCCATTCTAATTCATTCATACGATCCATTCTACTTCATTCGTACTATCCGTTCTAATTCACTCATACGATCCATTCTAATTCATTCATACGATCCATTCTAATTCATTCATACAATCTATTCTATTTCATTCGTACGATCCATTCTTACTCATTCGTATGACCCATTCTAATTCATTCGGCCGAATGTATCCATTCTAATTTATTCGTACGATCCATTCTAATTCATTCGTACGATCCATTCTTACTCATTCGTACGATCCATTCTAATTCCTTCGTACGATCCATTCTAATTCCTTCGTACGATCCATTCTAATTCATTCGCACGATCCATTCTAATTCTTTCATATAATCCATTCTAATTCTTTCGTGCGAATGAATTAGAATGGATACCTTTGTGCATATGAATTAGAATGGATCGTACGAATGAATTAGAATGGATCATATTAATGAATTAGAAGGGATCGTACGAATGAATTAGAATGGATACATTCGTGCGAATGAATTAGAATGGATCGTGCGAATCAATTAGACTGGATCGTGCGAATGAATAAGAATAGATCATACGAATGAATTAGAATGGATCGTATGAATTAATTAGAATGGATACATTCGTGCGAATGAATTAGAATGGATTGTATGAATGAATTAGAATGGATCGTACGAATGAATTAGAATGGATCATACGAATTAATTAGAATGGATCATACGAATGAATTAGAATGGATTGTACGAATGAATTAGAATGGATCGTACGAATGAATTAGAATGGATCGTGCGAATGAATTAGAATGGATCGTATGAATGAATTAGAATGGATACATTTGTGCGAATGAATTAGAATGGATCGTACGAATGAATTAGAATGGATCGTATGAATGAATTAGAATGGATCGTACGAACGAATTAGAATGGATCGTGCGAATGAATTAGAATGGATCGTACGAATGAATTAGAATGGATCGTGTGAAAGAATTAGAATGGATCGTACGAATGAATTAGAATGGATCGTGCGAATGAATTACAATGGATCGTATGAATGAATTAGAATAGATTTTGTGAATGAATTAGAACTGATCGTACGAATGAATTAGAATGGATCGTACGAATGAATTAGAATGTATACATTTGTGCGAATGAATTAGAATGGATCGTACGAATGAATTAGAATGGATCATATGAATGAATTAGAATGGATACATTTGTGCGAACGAATTAGAATGGATCGTGCGAATCCATTAGACTGGATCGTGCGAATGAATAAGAATGGATCATACGAATGAATTAGAATGGATCGTACGAATTAATTAGAATGGATACATTCGTGCGAATGAATTAGAATGGATTGTATGAATGAATTAGAATGGATCGTACGAATGAATTAGAATGGATCATACGAATTAATTAGAATGGATCAGACGAATGAACTAGAATGGATCGTACGAATGAATTAGAATGGATCGTACGAATGAACTAGAATGGATCGTATGAATGAAATAGAATAGATTGTACGAATGAATTAGAATGAATTCGTACGAATGAATTAGAATGGATACATTCGTGCGAATGAATTAGAATGGATATATTCGTGCGAAAGAATTAGAATAGATCGTATGAATGAATTAGAATGGATCCTATGAATGAATTAGAATGGATCGTGCGAATGAATTAGAATGGATCGTACGAATCAATTAGAATGGATCGTGCTAATGAATTAGAATTGATCGAACGAATGAATTGGCATGGATCGTGCTAATGAATTAGAATGGATCGTACGAATGAATTAGAATGGATCGTACGAATGGATTAGAATGGATCGTATGAATGGATTAGAATGGATACATTCGAGCGAATGAATTAGAATGGATCGTACGGAATGAATTAGAATGGATTGTATGAATGAATTAGAATGGATCGTGCAAATGAATTAGAATGGATCGTACGAATGAATTAGAATGGATCTTACGAATGAATTAGAATGGATCGTACGAATGAGTAAGAATGGATCGTACGAATGAAATAGAATGGATTGTACGAATGAATTAGAATGGATTCGTACGAATGAATTAAATGGATACATTCGTGCGAATGAATTAGAATGGATCATACGAATGAGGAAGAATGGATCATACGAATGAAATAGAATAGATTGTACGAATGAATTAGAATGGATCCTACGATTGAATTAGAATGGATTGTGTGAAAGAATTAGAATGGATTGTATGAATGAATTAGAATGGCGTACGAATGAATTAGAATGGATCATACGAATGAATTAGAATGGATACATTCGTGCGAATGAATTAGAATTGATCGTACGAATGAATTAGAATGGATCGTGCGAATGAATTAGAATGGATCGTACGAATGAATTAGAATGGATCGTACGAATGAACTAGAATGGATTCATTCATGTGTACGATCCATTCTAATTCATTCATACGATCCATTCTAATTCATTCGTACGATCCATTCTAATTCATTCGCACAAATGTATCCAATCTAATTCATTCGTACGATCCTTTCTAATTCATTCGCACGATCCATTCTAATTCATTCATACGATCCATTCTAATTCTTTCACACGATCCATTCAAATTCATTCGTACGATCCATTCTAATTCATTCGCACGGTCCATTCTAATTCATTCGTACGATCCATTCTAATTCATTCATACGATCCATTCTAATTCATTCGTACGATCCATTCTAATTCATTCGCACAAATGTATCCATTCTAATTCATTCGTACGATCCATTCTAATTCATTCGCACGATCCATTCTAATTCATTCGTACGATCCATTCTAATTCATTCGTACGATCCATTCTAATTAATTTGTATGATCCATTCTAATTCATTCGAACGATCCATTCTAATTCATTCATACAATCCATTCTAATTCATTCGCACGAATGTATCCATTCTAATTAATTCGTACGATCCATTCTAATTCATTCGTATGATCTATTCTTATTCATTCGCATGATCCAGTCTAATTGATTCGCACGATCCATTCTAGTTCACTCGCACGAATATATCAATTCTAATTCATTCGTACGATCCATTCTAATTCATTAACATGATCCATTCTAATTCATTCGAACGATCCATTCTAATTCATATGCACAAAGGTATCCATTCTAATTCATTCGCACGAAAGAATTAGAATGGATTGTATAAAAGAATAGATCGTATGAATGAATTAGAATGGATCGTACAGAATGAATTAGAATGGATTGTATGAATGAATTAGAATGGATCGTACGAATGAGTAAGAATGGATCGTACGAATGAATTAGAATGGATCATACGAATGAATTAGAATGGATCGTAAGAATTAATTAGAATGGATCATACGAATGAAATAGAATGGATCGTACGAAGGAATTAGAATGGATTGTACGAAGGAATTAGAATGGATCGTACGAATGAATTAGAATGGATATATTCGTGCAAATGAATTAGAATGGATCGTATGAATGAATTAGAATGGATCGTATGAGTAAATTAGAACGGATAGTACGAATGAAGTAGAAATGATCGTATGAATGAATTAGAATGGATACATTCGTGCGAATGAATTAGAATGGATCGTATGAATGAATTAGAATGGATCGAACGAATGAATTAGAATGGTTCGTACGAATGAATTAGAATGGATCAAATGAATGAATTAGAATGGATCGTACGAATAAATTAGAATGGATACATTCGTCCGAATAAATTAGAATGGATCGTACGAATGAATTAGAATGGATCATACGAATGAATTAGAATGGATACATTCGTACGAATGAATTAGAATGGATCGTACGAATGAATTAGAATGGATCGTACGGAATGAATTAGAATGGATATATTTGAACGAATAAATTAGAATGGATCATACGAATGAATTAGAATGGATCGTACGAATGAATTATAATGGATAGTGCGAATGAATTAGAATCGATCGTACGAATGAATTAGAATGGATCGTACGAATGAATTAGAATGGATCATACGAAAGAGTAAGAATGGATCGTACGAATGAATTAGAATGGATCGTACGAATGAATTAGAATGGATCGTACGAATAAATTAGAATGGATACATTCGTCCGAATGAATTAGAATGGATCATACGAATGAGTAAGAATGGATCGTACGAATGAAATAGAATAGATTGTACGAACGAATTAGAATGGATCCTACGAATGAATTAGAATGGATCGTGTGAAAGAATTAGAATGGATTGTATGAATGAATTAGAATGGATCGTATGAATGAATTAGAATGGATCGTACGAATGGATTAGAATGGATCGTACGAATGAATTAGAATGGATCGTACGAATGAACTAGAATGGATACATTCGTGCGAATGAATTAGAATGGATCGTACGAATGAATTAGAATGGATCTTACGAATGAATTAGAATGGATCGTACGAATGAATTAGAATGGATCGTACGAAGGAATTAGAATGGATCGTATGAATGAATTAGAATGGATCGTATGAATGAATTAGAATGGATACATTCGTGCGAATGAATTAGAATGGATTGTACGAATGAATTAGAATGGATCGTACGAATGAATTAGAATGGATCGTGTGAAAGAATTAGAATGGATTGTATGAATGAATTAGAATGGATCATATGAATGAATTAGAATGGATACATTCGTGCAAATGAATTAGAATGGATCGTACGAATGAACTAGAATGGATCGTACGAATGAATTAGAATGGATCGTACGAATGAATTAGAATGGATCGTATGAATGAATTAGAATGGTTACATTCATGCGAATGAATTAGAATGGATCGTACGAATGGATTAGAATGGATCGTACGAATGGATTAGAATGGATACATTCGAGCGAATGAATTAGAATGGATCGTACGAATGAATTAGAATGGATCGTACGAATGGATTAGAATGGATCCTACGAATGGATTAGAATGGATACCTTTGTGCATATGAATTAGAATGGATCGTACGAATGAATTAGAATGGATCATATGAATGAATTAGAATGGATCGTGTGAAAGAATTAGAATGGATTGTATGAATGAATTAGAATAGATCGTATGAATGAATTAGAATGGATCGTACAAATGAATTAGAATGGATCGTACGAATGAATTAGAATGGATCGTACGGACGAATTAGAATGGATACATTCGTGTGAATGAATTAGAATGGATACATTCGGGCGAAAGAATTAGAATAGATCGCATGAATGAATTAGAATGGATCTTATGAATGAATTAGAATGGATCGTGCGAATAAATTAGAATGGATCGTACAAATGAATTAGAATAGATCGTGCTAATGAATTAGAATTGATCGAACGAATGAATTAGCATGGATCGTGCTAATGAATTAGAATGGAACGTACGAATGAATTAGAATGGATCGTGTGAAAGAATTAGAATGGATCGTACGAATGAATTAGAATGGATCGTGCGAATGAATTAGAATGGATCGTACGAATGAATTAGAATGGATCGTACGAATGAACTAGAATGGATACATTCGTGCGAATGAATTAGAATGGATCGTACGAATGAATTAGAATGGATCGTACGAATGAATTAGAATGGATCTTACGAATGAATTAGAATAGATCGTACGAATGAATTAGAATGGATCGTACGAATGAATTAGAATGGATACATTCGTGCGAATGAATTAGAATGGATCGGACGAATGAATTAGAATGGATCGTACGAATGAATTAGAATGGATCGTACGAATGAATTAGAATGGATCGTACGAATAAATTAGAATGGATACATTCGTCCGAATGAATTAGAATGGATCATACGAATGAGTATGAATGGATCGTACAAATGAAATAGAATAGATTGTATGAATGAATTAGAATGGATCCTACGAATGAATTAGAATGGATCGTGTGAAAGAATTAGAATGGATTGTATGAATGAATTAGAATAGATCGTATGAATGAATTAGAATAGATCGTGCGAATGAATTCGAATGGATCGTACGAATTCATTCTAATTCATTCATACAATCCATTCTAATTCTTTCACACGATCCATTCTAATTCATTCGTACGTTCCATTCTAATTCATTAGCATGATCCATGCTAATTCATTCGTTCGATCAATTCTAATTCATTAGCACGATCCATTCTAATTCATTCATACGATCCATTCTAATTCATTCGCACGATCCATTCTAATTCATTCATAGGATCCATTCTAATTCATTCATTCGATCTATTCTAATTCTTTCGCACGAATGTATCCATTCTAATTCATTCGCACGAATGTATCGATTCTAATTCATTCGTACGATCCATTCTAATTCATTCGTACGATCCATTCTAATTCATTCTTACGATCCATTCTAATTCATTCATATGATCTATTCTAATTCATTCATACAATCCATTCTAATTCTTTCACACGATCCATTCAAATTCATTCGTACGATCTATTCTAATTCATTCGGACAATCCATTCTATTTCATTCGTACGATCCATTATTACTCATTCGCATGATCCATTCTAATTCATTCGCACGAATGTATCCATAATGGATCATACGAATGAGTAAGAATGGATCGTACGAATGAAATAGAATGGATTGTGCGAATGAATTAGAATGGACCGTATGAATGAATTAGACGTACGAATGAATTAGAATGGATACATTCGTGCGAATAAATTAGAATGGATCATACGAATGAGTAAGAATGGATCGTCTTTCTAATTCATTCGTATGATCCATTCTAATTCATTTGTATCCATTCTATTTCATTCGCATGATCCATTCTAATTCATTCGCGCAATCTATTCTAATTCATTCGTACGATCCATTCTAATTCATTCGTACGATCCATTCTAATTCATTCATACAATCCATTCTAATTTATTCGCACGAATGTATCCATTCTAATTCATTTGTACGATCCATTCTAATTCATTCGCACAATCTATTCTAATTCATTCATACGATCCATTCTAATTCATTCGCACGAATGTATCCATTCTAATTCATTCATACGATCCATTCTACTTCATTCGTACTATCCGTTCTAATTCATTTGCACGAATATATCCATTCTAATTCATTCGTACGATCCATTCTAATTCCTTCGTACGATCCATTCTAATTCCTTCGTACGATCCATTCTATTTCATTCGTATGATCCATTCTAATTCCTTCGTACGATCCATTCTAATTCATTCGTACGATCCATTCTAATTCATTCGCACAAATGTATCCATTCTAGTTCATTCGTACGATCCATTCTTGTTCATTCGTACGATCCATTCTAATTCACTCGTACGATACATTCTAATTCATTCGTATGATCCATTCTAATTAATTCGTATGATCCATTCTAATTCATTCGCACAATCCATTCTATTTCAGTGCGAATCAATTAGACTGGATCGTGCGAATGAATAAGAATAGATCATACGAATGAATTAGAATCGATCGTACGAATTAATTAGAATGGATACATTCGTGCGAATGAATTAGAATGGATTGTATGAATAAATTAGAATGGATCGTACGAATGAATTAGAATGGATCATACGAATTAATTAGAATGGATCGTACGAATGAATTAGAATGGATCATACGAATGAATTAGAATGGATCGTGCGAATGAATTAGAATGGATCGTACGAATGAATTAGAATGGATACATTTGTGCGAATGAATTAGAATGGATCGTACGAAAGAATTAGAATGGATCGTATGAATGAATTAGAATGGATCGTACGAATGAATTAGAATGGATACATTCGTGCGAATGAATTACAATGGATCGTGCGAATGAATTAGAATGGATCGTACGAATGAATTAGGATGGATATATTTGAACGAATAAATTAGAATGGATCATACGAATGAATTAGAATGGATCGTACGAATGAATTAGAATGGATAGTGCGAATGAATTAGAATCAATCGTACGAATGAATTAGAATGGATCGTGCGAATGAATTAGAATGGATCATACGAATGAGTAAGAATGGATCGTATGAATGAATTAGAATGGATCGTATGAATGAATTAGAATGGATCGTACGAATAAATTAGAATGGATACATTCGTCCGAATGAATTAGAATGGATCATACGAATGAGTAAGAATGGATCGTATGAATGAAATAGAATAGATTGTACGAATGAATTAGAATGGATCCTACGAATGAATTAGAATGGATCGTGTGAAAGAATTAGAATGGATTGTATGAATGAATTAGAATGGATCGTATGAATGAATTATAATGGATCGTGTGAATGAATTCGAATGGATCGTACAAATTCATTCTAATTCATTCATACAATCCATTCTAATTCTTTCACACGATCCATTCTAATTCATTCGTATGTTCCATTCTAATTCATTAGCACGATCCATGCTAATTCATTTGTTCGATCAATTCTAATTCATTAGCACGATCCATTCTAATTCATTCGTACGATCCATTCTAATTCATTCGCACGATCCATTCTAATTCATTCATAGGATCCATTCTAATTCATTCATACGATCTATTCTAATTCTTTCGCACGAATGTATCCATTGTGCGAATGAATTAGAATGGATCGTACGAATAAATTAGAATGGATCGTACGAATGAACTAGAATGGATACATTCGTGCGAATGAATTAGAATGGATCGTACGAATGAATTAGAATGGATCGTACGAATGAATTAGAATGGATCTTACGAATGAATTAGAATGGATCGTACGAATGAATTAGAATGGATCGTACGAATGAATTAGAATGGATACATTCGTGCGAATGATTTAGAATGAATCGGACGAATGAATTAGAATGGATCGTACGAATGAATTAGAATGGATCGTACAAATAAATTAGAATGGATACATTCGTCCGAATGAATTAGAATGGATCATACGAATGAGTAAGAATGGATCGTACGAATGAAATAGAATAGATTGTACGAATGAATTAGAATGGATCCTACGAATGAATTAGAATGGATCGTGTGAAAGAATTAGAATGGATTGTATGAATGAATTAGAATGGATCGTATGAATGAATTAGAATGGATCGTGCGAATGAATTCGAATGGATCGTACGAATTCATTCTAATTCATTCATAAATCCATTCTAATTCTTTCACACGATCCATTCTAATTCATTCGTACGTTCCATTCTAATTCATTAGCATGATCCATGCTAATTCATTCGTTCGATCAATTGTAATTCATTAGCACGATCCATTCTAATTCATTCGTACGATCCATTCTAATTCATTCACACGATCCATTCTAATTCATTCATAGGATCCATTCTAATTCATTCATACAATCCATTCTAATTCATTCGCACGAATGTATCCATTTTAATTCATTCGTACGATCAGTTCTAATTCATTCACAAAATCTATTCTAATTCATTCATACGATACATTCTAATTCATTCACACGAATGTATCCATTCTAATTCATTCATACGATCCATTCTAATTCATTCATACGATCTATTCTAATTCACTCATACGATCCATTCTAATACATTCATACGATCCATTTTAATTCATTTGCACGAATATATCCATTCTAATTCATTCGTACGATCCATTCTAATTCCTTCGTACGATCCATTCTAATTCATTCGTACGATCTATTCTATTTCATTCGTACAATCCATTCTTACTCATTCGTATGATCCATTCTAATTCAATCGTCCGATCCCTTCTAATTCATTCGCACGAATGTATCCATTCTAATTCATTCGTTCGATCAATTCTAATTCATTAGCACGATCCATTCTAATTCATTCGTATGATCCATTCTAATTCATTCGCACGATCCATTCTAATTCATTCATAGGATCCATTCTAATTCATTCATACGATCTATTCTAATTCTTTCGCACGAATGTATCCATTCTAATTCATTCGCACGAATGTATCCATTCTAATTCATTCGTACGATCCATTCTAATTCATTCGTTCGATCCATTCTAATTCATTCATACGATCTATTCTAATTCATTCATACAATCCATTCTAATTCTTTCACACGATCCATTCTAATTCATTCGTACGATCCATTCTAATTCATTCGCACAATCCATTCTATTTCATTCGTACGATCAATTCTTACTCATTCGTATAATCCATTCTAATTCATTCGCACGAATGTATCCATAATGGATCATACGAATGAGTAAGAATGGATCGTACGAATGAAATAGAACGGATTATGCGAATGAATTAGAATGGATCGTACGAATGAATTAGAATGGATCGTACAAATGAATTAGAATGGATCGTACGAATGAATTAGAATGGATCTTACGAATGAAAAAGAATAGATTGTACGAATGAATTAGAATGGATTCGTACGAATGAATTAGAATGGATACATTCGTGCGAATGAATTAGAATGGATCGTACCAATGAGTAAGAATGGATCGTACGAATGAAATAGAATGGATTGTGCGAATGAATTAGAATGGTCGCACGAATGTATCCATTCTAATTCATTCGTACGATCCATTCTAATTTATTCGTATGATCCATTCTAATTCATTCGTATGATCCATTCTAATTAATTCGTATGATCCATTCTAATTCATTCGTACGATCCATTCTAATTCATTCATACAATCCATTCTAATTCATTCGTACGATCCATTCTAATTCACTCATACGATCCATTCTAATACATTCATACGATCCATTCTAATTCATTTGCACGAATATATCCATTCTAATTCATTCGTACGATCCATACTAATTCCTTCGTACGATCCATTCTAATTCATTCGTACGATCTATTCTAATTCATTCGTACGATCCTTTCTAATTCATTCGTACGATCCATTCTAATTCCTTCGTACGATCCATTCTAATTTATTAGTACGATCCATTCTAATTCATTCGTACAATCTATTCTAATTCATTCGTACGAATGGATACATTCGTGTGAATGAATTAGAATGGATCGTACGAATGAGTAAGAATGGATCGTACGAATGAAATAGAATGGATTGCACGAATGAATTAGAATGGATCGTACGAATGAATTAGAATGGATCGTACGAAGGAATTAGAATAGATCGTACGAATGAGGTAGAATGGATCGTACGAATGAATTAGAATAGATCGTACGAATGAATTAGAATGGATCATACGAAGGAATTAGAATGGATCGTACGAATTAATTAGAATGGATCGTGCTAATGAATTAGAATTGATCGAACGAATGAATTAGCATGGATCGTGCTAATGAATTAGAATGGAACGTACGAATGAATTAGAATGGATCGTGTGAAAGAATTAGAATGCTTTGTATGAATGAATTAGAATGAATTCGTACGATCCATTCGAATTCATTCGCACGATCCATTCTAATTCATTCATACGATCCATTCTAATTCATTCATACAATCCATTCTAATTCTTTCACACGATCCATTCTAATTCATTCATAGGATCCATTCTAATTCATTCGTACAATCTATTCTATTTCATTCGTACGATCCATTCTTACTCATTCGTATGATCCATTCAAATTCATTCGGACGAATGTATGCATTCTAATTTATTCGTATGATCCATTCTAATTCATTCGTATGATTCATTCTAATTCATTCGTATGATCTATTCTAATTCATTCGTACGATCCATTCTAATTTCATTCGTACGATCCATTCTAATTCATTCGCTCGAATGTATCTATTCTAATCCATTCGTATGATCCATTCTAACCCATTCGTACGATCCATTCTAATTCATTCGCATGAATGTAACCATTCTAATTCATTCATTTGATCCATTCTAATTCATTCGTATGGTCCATTCTAATTCATTCGTCCGATCCATTCTAATTCATTCGCACGAATGTATCCATTCTAATTCATTCGTACGATCCATTCTAATTCATTCGTACGATCCATTCTAATTCATTCGTAAGATCCATTCTAATTCATTCGTATGATCCATTCTAATTCATTCGTACGATCCATTCTAATTCATTCGCACGAATGTATCCATTCTAGTTCATTCGTACGATCCATTCTAATTCGCATGAATGTAACCATTCTAATTCATTCATTTGATCCATTCTAATTCATTCGTCCGATCCATTCTAATTCATTCGCACGAATATATCCATTCTAATTCATTCGTACGATCCATTCTAATTCATTCGTAAGATCCATTCTAATCCATTCGTACGATCCATTCTAATTCATTTGTACGATCCATTCTAATTCATTCGCACGAATGTATCCATTCTAGTTCATTCGTACGATCCATTCTAATTCATTCGTACGATCCATTCTAATTTATTCGCACGATCCATTCTAATTCATTCGTACGATCAATTCTAATTCATTCGCACGAATGTATCCATTCTAATTCATTCGTACGATCCTGAATTAGAATGGATCGTACGAATGAATTAAAATGGATACCTTTGTGCATATGAATTAGAATGGATCGTACGAATGAATTAGAATGGATCGTACGAATGAATTAGAATGGATCGTACGAATGAATTAGAATGGATCTTACGAATGGATTAGAATGGATACATTCGTGCGAATGAATTAGAATGGATCGGACGAATGAATTAGAATGGATCGTACGAATGAATTAGAATGGATCGTACGAATGAATTAGAATGGATCAAATGAATGAATTAGGATGGTTACATTCATGCGAATGAATTAGAATGGATCGTACGAATGGATTAGAATGGATCGTACGAATGGATTAAAATGGATACATTCGAGCGAATGAATTAGAATGGATCATACGAATGAAATTAGAATGGATCGTACGAATGAATTAGAATAGATCGTATGAATGAATTAGAATGGATTGTACGAATGAATTAGAATGGATCGTACGAATAAATTAGAATGGATACATTCGTCCGAATGAATTAGAATGGATCATACGAATGAGTAAGAATGGATCGTACGAATGAAATAGAATAGATTGTACAAATGAATTAGAATGGATCCTACGAATGAATTAGAATGGATCGTGAGAAAGAATTAGAATGGATTGTATGAATGAATTAGAGTGGATCGTATGAATGAATTAGAATGGATCGTGCGAATGAATTCGAATGGATCGTACGAATTCATTCTAATTCATTCATACAATCCATTCTAATTCTTTCACACGATCCATTCTAATTCATTCGTACGTTCCATTCTAATTCATTAGCACGATCCATGCTAATTCATTCGTACGATCTATTCTAATTCATTCGTATGATCCATTCTAATTTCATTCGTACGATCCATTCTAATTCATTCGCTCGAATGTATCCATTCTAATCCATTCGTACAATCCATTCTAATCCATTCGTACGATCCATTCTAATTCATTCGCATGAATGTAACCATTCTAATTCATTCATTTGATCCATTCTAATTCATTCGTACGATCCATTCTAATTCATTCGTCCGATCCATTCTAATTCATTCGCACGAATGTATCCATTCTAATTCATTCGTACGATCCATTCTAATTCATTCGTACGATCCATTCTAATTCATTCGTAAGATCCATTCTAATTCATTCGTACGATCCATTCTAATTCATTCGTACGATCCATTGTAATTCATTCGCACGAATGTATCCATTCTAGTTCATTCGTACGATCCATTCTAATTCATTCGTACGATCCATTCTAATTCATTCGCACGATCCATTCTAATTCATTCGTACGATCAATTCTAATTCATTCGCACGAATATATCCATTCTAATTCATTCGTACGATCCTGAATTAGAATGGATCGTACGAATGAATTAGAATGGATACCTTTGTGCATATGAATTAGAATGGATCGTACGAATGAATTAGAATGGATCATATTAATGAATTAGAATGGATCGTACGAATGAATTAGAATGGATCGTACGAATGAATTAGAATGGATCTTACGAATGGATTAGAATGGATACATTCGTGCGAATGAATTAGAATGGATCTTACGAATGGATTAGAATGGATACATTCGTGCGAATGAATTAGAATGGATCGGACGAATGAATTAGAATGGATCGTACGAATGAATTAGAATGGATCAAATAAATGAATTAGAATGGTTACATTCAATGGAATGAATTAGAATGGATCGTACGAATGGATTTGCATGGAACATACGAATGGATTAGAATGGATACATTCGAGCGAATGAATTAGAATGGATCGTACGAATGAAATTAGAATGGATCGTATGAATGAATTAGAATAGATCGTACGAATGAATTAGAATGGATCGTACGAATGAATTAGAATGGATCGTACGAATAAATTAGAATGGATACATTCGTCCGAATGAATTAGAATGGATCATACAAATGAGTAAGAATGGACCGTACGAATGAAATAGAATAGATTGTACGAATGAATTAGAATGGATCCTACGAATGAATTAGAATGGATCGTGTGAAAGAATTAGAATGGATTGTATGAATGAATTAGAATGGATCGTGCGAATGAATTAGAGTGGATCGTACGAATGAATTAGAATGGATCGTGCTAATGAATTAGAATTGATCGAACGAATGAATTAGCATGGATCGTGCATTCGTATGATCCATTCTAATTCATTCGTAAGATCCATTCTAATTCATTCGTACGATCCATTCTAGTTCATTCGTACGATCCATTCTAATTCATTCGCACGAATGTATCCATTCTAGTTCATTCTTACGATCCATTCTAATTCCTTCGTACGATCCATTCGAATTCATTCATCCGATCTATTCTAATTCATTCATACAATCCATTCTAATTCTTTCACACGATCCATTCTAATTCATTCGTACGATTCATTCTAATTCATTCGCACAATCCATTCTATTTCATTCGTACGATCCATTCTTACTCATTCGTATGATCCATTCTAATTAATTCGCACGAATGTTTCCATAATGGATCATACGAATGAGTAAGAATGGATCGTACGAATGAAATAGAATGGATTGTGCGAATGAATTAGAATGGACCGTACGAATGAATTAGAATGGATACATTCGTGCGAATGAATTAGAATGGATCGGAGGAATGAATTAGAATGGATCGTACGAATGAATTAGAATGGATCATACGAATGAATTAGAATGGATCATACGAATAAATTAGAATGGATACATTCGTCCGAATGAATTAGAATGGATCATACGAATGAGTAAGAATGGATCGTACGAATGAAATAGAATAGATTGTACGAATGAATTAGAATGGATCATGCGAATGAATTAGAATGGTTCGTACGAATGAATTAGAATGGATCGTACGAATGAATTAGAATGGATCGTGCGAATGAATTAGAATGGATCATATTAATGAATTAGAATGGATCGTACGAATGAATTAGAATGGATACATTCGTGCGAATGAATTAGAATGGATCGTGAGAATCCATTAGACTGGATCGTGCGAATGAATAAGAATGGATCATACGAATGAATTAGAATGGATCGTACGAACTAATTAGAATGGATACATTCGTGCGAATGAATTAGAATGGATTGTATGAATGAATTAGAATGGATCGTACGAATGAATTAGAATGGATAATACGAATTAATTAGAATGGATCATACGAATGAATTAGAATGGATCGTACGAATGAACTAGAATGGATCGTACGAATGAACTAGAATGGATACATTCGTGCGAATGAACTAGAATGGATCGTACGAATGAATTAGAATGGATCGTACGATTCATTCTAATTCATTCGTATGATCCATTCTAATACATTCGTACGATTCATGCTAATTCATTCGCACGATCCATTCTAATTCATTCGTACGATCCATTCTTATTCATTCATACGATCCATTCTAATTCATTCGCACAATCCATTCTAATTCACTCGTACAATCCATTCTAATTCATTCGTATGATCCATTCTAACTCATTCAGTGGATCCATTCTAATTCATTCCTATGATCCATTCTAATTCGTTCCCATGATCCATTCTAATTTATTCGTACGATCCATTTAGATTCATTCGCACAAATGTATCCATTCAAATTCATGCGTACGATCCAGTCTAATTCATTCGTACGATCCATTCTGATTCATTCGCACAAATATATCCATTCTAATTCTTTCGTACGATGCATTCTAATTCATTCATACGATCCATTCTAATTCATTCGTACGATCCATTCTAATTCATTCGTACGATCCATTCTAATTCATTCGCACGAATGTATCCATTCTAATTCATTCGTACAATCCATTCTATTTCATTCGTACGATCCATTCTTACTCATTCGTATGAACCATTCTAATTCATTCGTATGATCCATTCTAATTCATTCGTACGATCCATTCTAATTCATTCGTACGATCCATTCTAATTCATTCGTACGATCCATTCTAATTCATTCCTACAATCTATTCTAATTCATTCGCCCGATCCATTCTAATTCATTCATACGATCCATTCTATTCGAATGGATCATGCGATCCATTCGAATTCATTCGCACGATCCATTCTAATTCATTCATACGATCCATTCTAATTCATTCATACAATGCATTCTAATTCTTTCACACGATCCATTCTAATTCATTCGTACGATCCATTCTAATTCATTCGTACAATCCATTCTATTTCATTTGTACGATCCATTCTTACTCATTCGTATGATCCATTCTAATTCATTCGTACGATCCATTCTAATTCATTTGTACGATCCATTCTAATTCATTCGTACAATCCATTCTATTTCATTCATACAATCCATTCTAATTCATTCCGTACGATCCATTCTAATTCATTCGTACGATCGTACGAATGAATTAGAATGGATCGTACGAATGAATTAGAATAGATTGTGCGAATGAATTAGAATGGATCGTACGAATGAATTAGAATGGATCGTACGAATGAGTAAGAATGGATCGTACGAATGAATTAGAATGGATCGTACGAATGAATTAGAATGGATCGTACGAATAAATTAGAATGGATACATTCGTCCGAATGAATTAGAATGGATCATACGAATGAGTAAGAATGGATCGTTCGAATGAAATAGAATAGATTGTACGAATGAATTAGAATAGATCCTACGAATGAATTAGAATGGATCGTGTGAAATACGAATGAATTAGAATGGCTATATTCGTGCAAATGAATTAGAATAGATCGTATGAATGTATTACAATGGATCGTATGAGTGAATTAGAATGGATCGTGCTAATGAATTAGAATGGATTGTATGAATGAATTAGAATGGATCGTACGAATGAATTAGAATGGATCGTACGAAAGAATTAGAATGGATCGTACGAATGAACTAGAATGGATACATTCGTGCGAATGAATTAGAATGGATCGTACGAATGAATTAGAATGGATCGTGCGAATGAATTAGAATGGATCGTATGAATGAATTAGAATAGATCGTATGAATGAATTAGAATGGATCGTATGAATGAATTAGAATAGATCGTACGAATGAATTAGAATGGATTGTACGAATAAATTAGAATGGATACATTCGTCCGAAAGAATTAGAATGGATCATACGAATGAGTAAGAATGGATCGTACGAATGAAATAGAATAGATTGTACGAATGAATTAGAATGGATCCTACGAATGAATTAGAATGGATCGTGTCAAAGAATTAGAATGGATTGTATGAATGAATTAGAATGGATCGTATGAATGAATTAGAATGGATCGTGCGAATGAATTCGAATGGATCGTACGAATTCATTCTAATTCATTCATACAATCCATTCTAATTCTTTCACACGATCTATTCTAAGTCATTCGTAGGATCCATTCTAATTCATTCGTACAATCGATTCTATTTCATTCGTACGATCCATTCTTACTCATTCGTATGATCCATTCTAACTCATTCGGACGAATGTATCCATTCTAATTTATTCGTATGATCCATTCTAATTCATTCGTACGATCTATTCTAATTCATTCGTACGATCCATTCAAATTCATTCATACGATCTATTCTAACTCATTCATACAATCCATCCTAATTCTTTCACACGATCCATTCTAATTCATTCGTACGATCCATTCTAATTCATTCGCACAATCCATTCTATTTCATTCGTACGATCCATTCTTACTCATTCGTATGATCCATTCTAATTCATTCGCACGAATGTATCCATAATGGATCATACAAATGAGTAAGAATGGATCGTACAAATGAAATAGAATGGATTGTGCAAATGAATTAGAATGGACCGTACGAATGAATTAGAATGGATACATTCCTACGAATGAATTAGAATGGATCGGACGAATGAATTAGAATGGATCGTACGAATGAATTAGAATGGATCGTATGAATGAATTAGAATGGATCGTACGAATAAATTAGAATGGATACATTCGTCCGAATGAATTAGAATGGATCATACGAATGAGTAAGAATGGATCGTACGAATAAAATAGAATAGATTGTACGAATGAATTAGAATGGATTCGTACGAATGAATTAGAATGGATACATTCGTGCGAATGAGTTAGAATGGATCGTACGAATGAAATAGAATGGATTGTGCGAATGAATTAGAATGGATCATACGAATGAATTAGAATGGATCGTACGAATTAATTAGAATGGATACATTCGTGCGAATGAATTAGAATGGATTGTATGAATAAATTAGAATGGATCGTACGAATGAATTAGAATGGATCATACGAATTAATTAGAATGGATCATACGAATGAATTAGAATGGATCGTACGAATGAATTAGAATGGATCGTACGAATGAAATTGAATGGATACATTCGTGCGAATGAATTAGAATGGATTGTGCGAATGAATAAGAACTGATCGTACGAATGAATTAGAATGGATCGTACGAATGAATTAGAATGGATCTTTCGAATGAATTAGAATGGATCGTACGAATGAATTAGAATGGATCGTACGAATGAATTAGAATGGATCGTACGAATGAACTAGAATGGATCGTACCAATGAGTAAGAATGGATCGTACGAATGAATAGAATGAATTAGAATGGATCGGACGAATGAATTAGAATGGATAGTGCGAATGAATTAGAATGGATCGTATGAATGAATTAGAATGGATCGTACGAATGAATTAGAATGGATCATGCGAATGAATTAGAATGGATCGTACGAATGAATTAGAATGGATCGTGTGAAAGAATTAGAATGGATCGTACGAATGAATTAGAATGGATCGTGCGAATGAATTAGAATGGATCGTACGAATGAATTAGAATGGATACATTTGTGCGAATGAATTAGAATGGATCGTACGAATGAATTAGAATGGATCGTATGAATGAATTAGAATCGATCGTACGAATGAATTAGAATGGATCGTGCGAATGACTTAGAATGGATCATACGAATGAATTAGAATGGATCGTACGAATGAACTAGAATGGATACATTCGTGCGAATGAATTAGAATGGATCGTACGAATGAATTAGAATGGATCGTGCGAATGAATTAGAATGGATCTTACGAATGAATTAGAATGGATCGTACGAATGAATTAGAATGGATCGTACGAATGAATTAGAATGGATCGTACGAATGAATTAGAATGGATCGTGCTAATGAATAAGAATGGATCGTACCAATGAGTAAGAATGGATCGTACGAATGAATAGAATGGATCGTATGAATGAATTAGAATAGATACATTCGTGTGAATGAATTGGAATGGATCGTATGAATGAATTAGAATAGATTTTGTGAAAGAATTAGAATGGATTAGAATGGATCGTACTTTGAATTAGAATGGATACATTCGTGCGAATGAATTAGAATGGATCGGACGAATGAATTAGAATGGATCGTACGAATGAATTAGAATGGATCGTACGAATGAATTAGAATAGATTGTACGAATGAATTAGAATGGATCAAATGAATGAATTAGAATAGTTACATTCATGCGAATGAATTAGAATGGATCGTACGAATGGATTAGAATGGATCGTACGAATAGATTAGAATGGATACATTCGTGCGAATGAATTAGAATGTATCGTACGAATGAATTAGAATGGATCGTACGAATGAATTAGAATAGATTTTACGAATGAATTAGAATGGATCGTACGAATGAATTAGAATGGATCGTACGAATGAATTAGAATGGATACATTCGTGCGAATGAATTAGAATGGATCGGACGAATGAATTAGAATGGATCGTACGAATGAATTAGAATGGATCAAATGAATGAATTAGAATGGTTACATTCATGCGAATGAATTAAAATGGATCGTACGGAATGAATTAGAATGGATTGTATGAATGAATTAGAATGGATACATTCGTGCGAATGAATTAGAATGGATCATATGAATGAGTAAAAATGGATCGTACGAATGAAATAGAATGGATTGTACGAATGAATTAGAATGGGCCGTACAAATGAATTAGAATGGATCGTACGAATGAATTAGAATGGCTTGCACGAATGAATTAGAATAGATCGTACGAATGAATTAGAATGGATCATGTGAAAGAATTAGAATGGATTGTATGAATGAATTAGAATGGATCATACGAATGAATTAGAATGGATCGTACAAAGGAATTAGAATGGATACATTCGTGCGAATGAATTAGAATGGATACATTCGTGCGAAAGAATTAGAATAGATCGTATGAATGAATTAGAATAGATCCTATGAATGAATTAGAATGGATCGTGCGAATGAATTAGAATGGATCGTACGAATGAATTAGAATAGATCGTACGAATGAATTAGAATAGATCGTACGAATGAATTAGAATGGATCGTGTGAAAGAATTAGAATGGATCGTACGAATGAATTAGAATGGATCGTGCGAATGAATTAGAATGGATCGTATGAATGAATTAGAATGGATCGTGCTAATGAATTAGAATAGATCATACGAATGAGTAAGAATGGATCGTACGAATGAAATAGAATGGATTGTACGAATGAATTAGAATGGATCGTACAAATGAATTAGAATGGATCGTACGAATGAAATAGAATGGATTGCACGAATGAATTAGAATGGATTGTACGAATGAATTAGAATGGATCGTACCAATGAATTAGAATAGATCGTACGAATGAATTAGAATGGATCGTACGAATGAATTAGAATGGATCGTGTGAAAGAATTAGAATGGATCCTACAAATGAATTAGAATGGATTAGAATGGATCGTGCGAATGAATTAGAATGGATCGTACGAATGAATTAGAATGGATTGTAGGAATGAATTAGAATGGATCTTACGAATGAATTAGAATGGATCGTACGAATGAATTAGATTGGATCCTACGAATGAATTAGAATGGATATATTCGTGCGAATGAATTAGAATGGATCGTATGAATGAATTAGAATGGATCGTACGAATGAATTAGAATGGATCGTACGAATAAATTAGAATGGATACATTCGTCCGAATGAATTAGAATGGATCATACGAATGAGTAAGAATGGATCGTACGAATAAAATAGAATAGATTGTACGAATGAATTAGAATGGATCCTACGAATGAATTAGAATGGATCTTGTGAAAGAATTAGAATGGATTGTATGAATGAATTAGAATGGATCGTATGAATGAATTAGAATGGATCGTGCGAATGAATTCGAATGGATCGTACGAATTCATTCTAATTCATTCATACAATCCATTCTAATTCTTTCACACAATCTATTCTAATTCATTCGTAGGATCCATTCTAATTCATTCGTACAATCTATTCTATTTCATTCGTACGATCCATTCTTACTCATTCGTATGATTCATTCTAATTCATTCGGACGAATGTATCCATTCTAATTTATTCGTACGATCCATTCTAATTCATCTGTACCATCCATTCTAATTCATTCGTACGATCCATTCTAATTCATTCGTCCGATCCAATCTAATTCATTCGCACGAATGTATCCATTCTAATTCATTCGTACGGTCCATTCTAATTCATTCGCACAATCCATTCTATTTTATTCGTACGATCCATTCTTACTCATTCGTATGATCCATTATGCATACATTCGTGCGAATGAATTAGAATAGATCATACGAATGAGTAAGAATGGATCGTACGAATGAAATAGAATGGATTGTGCGAATGAATTAGAATGAATCGTACGAATGAATTAGAATGGATCGTGTGAAAGAATTAGAATGGATTGTATGAATGAATTAGAATAGATCGTATGAATGAATTAGAATGGATCGTATGATTGAATTAGAATGGATCGTACGAATAAACTAGAATGGATACATTCGTGCAAATGAATTAGAATGGATCGTACGAATGAATTAGAATGGATCGTACGAATGAATTAGAATGGATCTTACGAATGAATTAGAATGGATCGTATGAGTGAATTAGAATGGATCGTACGAATGAACTAGAATGGATCGTACGAATGAACTAGAATGGATACATTCGTGCGAATGAATTAGAATGGATCGTACGAATGAATTAGAATGGATCGTACGATTCATTCTAATTCATTCGTACGATCCATTCTAATACATTCGTACGATTCATGCTAATTCATTCGCACGATCCATTCTAATTCATTCGTACGATCCATTCTTATTCATTCATACGATCCATTCCAATTCATTCACACAATCCATTCTAATTCATTCGTACAATCCATTCTAATTCATTCGTATGATCCATTCTAACTCATTCGGTGGATCCATTCTAATTCATTCGTACGATCCATTCTAATTCATTCCCACGATCCATTCTAATTTATTCGTACGATCCATTCTAATTCATTCGTACGATCTATTCTAATTCATTCGCACGAATGTAACTATTCTAATTCATTCATACGATTCATTCTAATTCATTCGTATGAGCTATTCTAATTCATTCGTACGATCCATTCTAATTCATTAATGGAACGTACGAATGAATTAGAATGGATCGTGTGAAAGAATTAGAATGGATTGTATGAATGAATTAGAATGAATTCGTACGATCCATTCTAAATCATTAGCACGATCCATTTTAATTCGTTCGTACGATCCATTCTAATTCATTCACACGATCCATTCTAATTCATTCATACAATCCATTCTAATTCTTTCACACGATCCATTCTAATTCATTCGGACGAATGTATCCATTCTAATTTATTCATACGATCCATTCTAATTCATTCGTACGATCCATTCTAATTCATTCGTACGATCCATTCTAATTCATTCGTCCGATCCATTCTAATTCATTCGCACGAATGTATCCATTCTAATTCATTCGTACGGTCCATTCTAATTCATTCGCACAATCCATTCTATTTCATTCGTACGATCCATTCTTACTCATTCGTATGATCCCTTATGGATATATTCGTGCGAATGAATTAGAATGGATCATACGAATGAGTAAGAATGGATCGTACGAATGAAATAGAATGGATTGTGCGAATGAATTAGAATGGATCACACGAATGAATTAGAATGGATCGTGTGAAGGAATTAGAATGGATTGTATGAATGAATTAGAATAGATCGTATGAATGAATTAGAATGGATCGTACGAATGAATTAGAATGGATCGTACGAATGAATTAGAATGGATCGTACGAATGAATTAGAATGGATCGTACGAATGAATTAGAATGGATCTTACGAATGAATTAGAATGGAACGTACGAATGAATTAGAATGGATCGTACGAATAAATTAGAATGGATACATTCGTCCGAATGAATTAGAATGGATCATACGAATGAGTAAGAATGGATCGTATGAATGAAATAGAATAGATTGTACGAATGAATTAGAATGGATCCTACGAATGAATTAGAATGGATCGTGTGAAAGAATTAGAATGGATTATATGAATGAATTAGAATGGATCGTGCGAATGAATTAGAATGGATCGTACGAATGAATTAGAATGGATCGTGCTAATGAATTAGAATTGATCGAACGAATGAATTAGCATGGATCGTGCTAATGAATTAGAATGGAACGTACGAATGAATTAGAATGGATCGTGTGAAAGAATTAGAATGGATTGTATGAATGAATTAGAATGAATTCGTACGATCCATTCGAATTCATTCGCACGATCCATTCTAATTCATTCATACGATCCATTCTAATTCATTCATACAATCCATTCTAATTCTTTCACATGATCAATTCTAATTCATTCATAGGATCCATTCTAATTCATTCATACAATCCATTCTAATCCATTCGTACGATCCATTCTAATTCATTCGTACGATCCATTCTAATTCATTCGTACGATCCATTCTAATTCATTCATACAATCCATTCTAATTCATTCGCACGAATGTATCCATTCTAATCCATTCGTACGATCCATTCTAATTCATTCGTAAGATCCATTCTAATTCATTCGTACGATCCATTCTAATTCATTCGTACGATCCATTCTAATTCATTCGCACGAATGTATCCATTCTAATTCATTCGTACAATCCATTCTATTTCATTCGTACGATCCATTCTTACTCATTCGTATGATCCATTCTAATTCATTCGTACGATCCATTCTAATTCATTCGCACGATCCATTCTAATTCATTCATACGATCCATTCTAATTCATTCATACGATCCATTCTAATTCATTCCTACGATCCATTCTAATTCATTCGCCCGATCCATTCTAATTCATTCATACGATCCATTCTATTCGAATGGATCATGTGATCCATTCGAATTCAGTCACACGATCCATTCTAATTCATTCATACGATCCATTCTAATTCATTCATACAATGCATTCTAATTCTTTCACACGATCCATTCTAATTCATTCGTACGATCCATTCTAATTCATTCGTACAATCCATTCTATTTCATTTGTACGATCAATTCTTACTCATTCGTATGATCTATTCTAATTCATTCGTACGATCCATTCTAATTCATTTGTACGATCCATTCTAATTCTTTCACACGATCCATTCTAATTCATTCGTAGGATCCATTCTAATTCATTCGTACAATCTATTCTATTTCATTCGTACGATCTATTCTTACTCATTCATATGATCCATTCTAATTCATTCGGACGAATGTATCCATTCTAATTTATTCGTACGATCCATTCTAATTCATTCGTACGATCCATTCTAATTCATTCGTACGATCCATTCTTACTCATTCGTATGATCCATTCTAATTCATTCGTACGATACATTCTAATTCATTCGTACGATCCATTCTAATTCATTCGCACAATCTATTCTAATTCATTCGTACGATCCATTCTAATTCATTCGTACGATCGTACGAATGAATTAGAATGGATTGTACGGAATGAATTAGAATGGATTGTATGAATGAATTAGAATGGATACATTCGTGCGAATGAATTACAATGGATCATACGAATGAGTAAGAATGGATCGTACGAATGAAATAGAATGGATTGTACGAATGAATTAGAATGGATCGTACAAATGAATTAGAATGGATCGTACGAATGAATTAGAATGGATCATACGAATGAGCAAGAATGGATCGTACAAATGAAATAGAATGGATTGTACGAATGAATTAGAATGGATCGTACGAATGAATTAGAATGGATCGTGTGAAAGAATTAGAATGCATTGTATGAATGAATTAGAATGGATCGTATGAATGAATTAGAATGGATCGTATGAATGAATTAGAATGGATCGTACGAATGAATTAGAATGGATCATGTGAAAGAATTAGAATGGATCGTACGAATGAATTAGAATGGATCGTGCGAATGAATTAGAATGGATCGTACGAATGAATTAGAATGGATACATTTGTGCGAATGAATTAGAATGGATCGTACGAATGAATTAGAATGGATCGTATGAATGAATTAGAATGGATCGTACGAATGAATTAGAATGGATCGTGCGAATGAATTAGAATGGATCGTACGAATGAATTAGAATGGATCGTACGAATGAACTAGAATGGATACATTCGTGCGAATGAATTAGAATGGATCGTACGAATGAATTAGAATGGATCGGACGAATGAATTAGAATGGATCGTACGAATGAATTAGAATGGATCGTACGAATGAATTAGAATGGATCGTATTCCATTCTAATTCATTCATACGATCCATTCTAATTCATTCACACGATCTATTCTAATTCATTCGTAGGATCCATTCTAATTTATTCGTACAATCTATTCTATTTCATTCGTACGATCCATTCTAATTCATTCGTACGATCCATTCTAATTCATTCGTACGATCCATTCTAATTCATTCCTACGATCCATTCTAATTCATTCGTACGATCCATTCTAATTCACTCATACGATCCAATCTAATACATTCATACGATCCATTTTAATTCATTCGCACAAATGTATCCATTCTAATTCATTCGTACGATCCATTCTAATTCATTCGCACGATCCATTCTAATTCATTCGTACGATCCATTCTAATTCATTCGTACGATCCATTCTAATTCATTCGCACGATCCATTCTAATTCATTCGCACGAATGTATCCATTCTAATTCATTCGTACGATCCATTCTAATTCATTCGTACGATCCATTCTAATTCATTCGTACGATCCATTCTAATTAATTCGTATGATCCATTCTAATTCATTCGTACGATCCATTCTAATTCATTCATACAATCCATTCTAATTCATTCGCACGAATGTATCTATTCAAATTAATTCGTACGATCCATTCTAATTCATTCGTATGATCCATTCTAATTCATTCGCACAATCCATTCTATTTCATTCGTACGATCCATTCTTACTCATTGGTACGATCCATTCTAATTCATTCGCACGAATGTATCCATTCAAATTCATTCGTACGAATCCATTCTAATTCATTCGTACAATCTATTCTATTTCATTCGTACGATCCATTCTTACTCATTCGTATGATCCATTCTAATTCATTCGGACGAATGTATCCATTCTAATTTATTCGTACGATCCATTCTAATTCATTCGTACGATCCATTCTAATTCATTCGTACGATCCATTCTAATTCATTCGTCCGATCCATTCTAATTCATTCGCACGAATGTATCCATTCTAATTCATTCGTACGATCCATTCTAATTCATTCGTACGATCCATTCTAATTCATTCGTAAGATACATTCTAATTCATTCGTACGATCCATTCTAATTCATTCGTACGATCCATTCTAATTCATTCGCACGAATATATCCATTCTAGTTCATTCGTACGATCTATTCTAATTCATTCGCATGGATCGTGCATTCGTACGATCCATTCTAATTCATTCATAAGATCCATTCTAATTCATTCGTACGATCCATTCTAATTCATTCGTATGATCCATTCTAATTCATTCGCACGAATGTATCCATTGTAGTTCATTCGTACGATCCATTCTAATTCATTCGTACGATCCATTCTAATTCATTCATACGATCTATTCTAATTCATTCATACAATCCATTCTAATTCTTTCACACGATCCATTCTTATTCATTCGTACGATCCATTCTAATTCATTCGCACAATCCATTCTATTTCATTCGTACGATCCATTCTTACTCATTCGTATGATCCATTCTAATTCATTCGCACGAATGTATCCATAATGGATCATACGAATGAGTAAGAATGGATCGTACGAATGAAATAGAATGGATTGTGCGAATGAATTAGAATGGACCATACGAATGAATTAGAATGGATACATTCGTGCGAATGAATTAGAATGGATCGGACGAATAAATTAGAATGGATCGTACGAATGAATTAGAATGGATCGTACGAATGAATTAGAATGGATCGTACGAATAAATTAGAATGGATACATTCGTCCGAATGAATTAGAATGGATCATTCGAATGAGTAAGAATGGATCGTACGAATGAAATAGAATAGATTGTACGAATGAATTAGAATGGATCCTACGAATGAATTAGAATAGATCGTGTGAAAGAATTAGAATGGATTGTATGAATAAATTAGAATGAATTCGTACGATCCATTCGAATTCATTCGCATGATCCATTCTAATTCATTCATACGATCCACACTAATTCATTCATACAATCCATTCTAATTCTTTTACACGATCCATTCTAATTCATTCGTAGGATCCATTCTAATTCATTCGTACAATCTATTCTATTTTATTCGTACGATCCATTCTTACTCATTCGTATGATCCATTCTAATTCATTCGGACGAATGCATCCATTCTAATTTTTTCGTACGATCCATTCTAATTCATTCGTACGATCCATTCTAATTCATTCGTCCGATCCATTCTAATTCATTCGCACGAATGTATCCATTCTAATTCATTCGTACGATCCATTCTAATTCATTCGTACGATCCATTCTAATTCATTCGTAAGATCCATTCTAATTCATTCGTACGATCCATTCTAATTCATTCGTATGATCCATTCTAATTCATTCGCACGAATGTATCCATTCAAGTTCATTCGTACGATCCATTCTAATTCATTCGTACGATCCATTCTAATTCATTCGTACGATCCAATCTAATTCATTCTTAAGATCCATTCTAATTCATTCGTACGATCCATTCTAATTCATTCGCACAAATGTATCCATTCTAATTCATTCGTACGATCCATTCTAATTCATTCGCACGATCCATTCTAATTCATTCGTACGATCCATTCTAATTCATTCATACAATCCATTCTAATTCATTCGCACGAATGTATCCATTCTAATTCATTCGTACGATCAGTTCTAATTCATTCACAAAATCTATTCTAATTCATTCATACGATCCATTCTAATTCATTCACACGAATGTATCCATTCTAATTCATTCATACGATCCATTCTAATTCATTCGTACGATCCATTCTAATTCACTCATACGATCCATTCTAATAGATTCATACGATCCATTCTAATTCATTTGCACGAATATATCCATTCTAATTCATTCGTACGATCCATTCTAATTCCTTCGTACGATCCATTCTAATTCATTCGTACGATCTATTCTATTTCATTCGTACGATCCATTCTTACTCATTCGTACGATCCATTCTAATTCATTCGTCCGATTCATTCTAATTCATTCGCACGAATGTATCCATTCTAATTCATTCGTTCGATCAATTGTAATTCATTAGCACGATCCATTCTAATTCATTCATACGATCCATTCTAATTCATTCGTACGATCCATTCTAATTCATTCATAGGATCCATTCTAATTCATTCATACGATCTATTCTAATTCTTTCGCACGAATGTATCCATTCTAATTCATTCGCGCGAATGTATCCATTCTCATTCATTCGTACGATCCATTCTAATTCATTCGTACGATCCATTCTAATTCATTCATACGATCCATTCTAATTCATTCGTACGATCCATTCTAATTCATACGCACGAATGTATCCCTTCTAGTTCATTCGTACAATCTATTCTAATTCATTCGCATGGATCGTGCATTCGTACGATCCATTCTAATTCATTCGTAAGATCCATTCTAATTCATTCGTACGATCCATTCTAATTCATTCGTACGATCCATTCTAATTCATTCGCACGAATGTATCCATTCTAGTTCATTCGTACGATCCATTCTAATTCATTCGTACGATCCATTCTAATTCATTCATACGATCTATTCTAATTCATTCATACAATCCATTCTAATTCTTTCACACGATCCATTCTAATTCATTCGTACGATCCATTCTAATTCATTCGCACAATCCATTCTATTTCATTCGTACGATCCATTCTTACTCATTCATATGATCCATTCTAATTCATTCGCACAAATGTATCCATAATGGATCATACGAATGAGTAAGAATGGATCGTACGAATGAAATAGAATGGATTGTGCGAATGAATTAGAATGGACCGTACGAATGAATTAGAATGGATACATTCGTGCGAATGAATTAGAATGGATCGGACGAATGAATTAGAATGGATCGTACGAATGAATTAGAATGGATCGTACGAATGAATTAGAATGGATCGTACGAATAAATTAGAATGGATACATTCGTCCGAATGAATTAGAATGGATCATACGAATGAGTAAGAATGGATCGAACGAATGAAATAGAATAGATTGTACGAATGAATTAGAATGGATCCTACGAATGAATTAGAATAGATCGTGTGAAGGAATTAGAATGGATTGTATGAATGAATTAGAATGAATTCGTACGATCCATTCGAATTCATTCGCACGATCCATTCTAATTCATTCATACGATCCATTCTAATTCATTCATACAATCCATTCTAATTCTTTCACATGATCCATTCTAATTCATTTGTAGGATCCATTCTAATTCATTCGTACAATCTATTCTTTTTCATTCGTACGATCCATTGTTACTCATTCGTACGATCCATTCTAATTTATTCGGACAAATGTATCCATTCTAATTTATTCGTATGATCCATTCTAATTCATTCGTACGATCCATTCTAATTCATTCGTACTATCCATTCTAATTCATTCGTCCGATCCATTCTAATTCATTCGCACGAATGTATCCATTCTAATTCATTCGTACGATCCATTCTAATTCATTCGCACGAATATATCCATTCTAATTCATTCGTACGATCCATTCTAATTCATTCGCACGAATATATCCATTCTAGTTCATTCGTACGATCTATTCTAATTCATTCGCATCGATTGTGCATTCGTACGATCCATTCTAATTCATTCGTAAGATCCATTCTAATTCATTCGTACGATCCATTCTAATTCATTCGTACGATCCATTCTAATTCATTCGCACGAATGTATCCATTCTAGTTCATTCGTACGATCCATTCTAATTCATTCGTACGATCCATTCTAATTCATTCATACGATCGATTCTAATTCATTCATACAATCCATTCTAATTCTTTCACACGATCCATTCTAATTCATTCCTACGATCCATTCTAATTCATTCGCACAATCTATTCGATTTCATTCGTACGATCCATTCTTACTCATTCGTATGATCCATTCTAATTCATTCGCACGAATGTATCCATAATGGATCATACGAATGAGTAAGAATGGATCGTAGGAATGAAATAGAATGGATATTGCGAATGAATTAGACTGGACTATACGAATGAATTAGAATGGATACATTCGTGCGAATGAATTAGAATGGATCGGACGAATAAATTAGAATGGATCGTACGAATGAATTAGAATGGATCGTACGAATGAATTAGAATGGATCGTACGAATAAATTAGAATGGATACATTCGTCCGAATGAATTAGAATGGATCATACGAATGAGTAAGAATGGATCGTACGAATGAAATAGAATAGATTGTACGAATGAATTAGAATGGATCCTACGAATGAATTAGAATAGATCGTGTGAAAGAATTAGAATGGATTGTATGAATGAATTAGAATGAATTCGTACAATCCATTCGAATTCATTCGCACGATCCATTCTAATTCATTCATACGATCCACTCAAATTCATTCATACAATCCATTCTAATTCTTTTACACGATCCATTCTAATTCGATCGTAGGATCCATTCTAATTCATTCGTACAATCTATTCTATTTTATTCGTACGATCCATTCTTACTCATTCGTATGATCCATTCTAATTCATTCGGACGAATGCATCCATTCTAATTTTTTCGTACGATCCATTCTAATTCATTCGTACGATCCATTCTAATTCATTCGTCCGATCCATTCTAATTCATTCGCACGAATGTATCCATTCTAATTCATTCGTACGATCCATTCTAATTCATTCGTACGATCCATTCTAATTCATTCGTAAGATCCATTCTAATTCATTCGTACGATCCATTCTAATTCATTCGTATGATCCATTCTAATTCATTCGCACGAATGTATCCATTCAAGTTCATTCGTACGATCCATTCTAATTCATTCGTACGATCCATTCTAATTCATTCGTACGATCCAATCTAATTCATTCTTACGATCCATTCTAATTCATTCGTACGATCCATTCTAATTCATTCGCACAAATGTATCCATTCTAATTCATTCGTACGATCCATTCTAATTCATTCGCACGATCCATTCTAATTCATTCGTACGATCCATTCTAATTCATTCATACAATCCATTCTAATTCATTCGCACGAATGTATCCATTCTAATTCATTCGTACGATCAGTTCTAATTCATTCACAAAATCTATTCTAATTCATTCATACGATCCATTCTAATTCATTCACACGAATGTATCCATTCTAATTCATTCATACGATCCATTCTAATTCATTCGTACGATCCATTCTAATTCACTCATACGATCCATTCTAATAGATTCATACGATCCATTCTAATTCATTTGCACGAATATATCCATTCTAATTCATTCGTACGATCCATTCTAATTCCTTCGTACGATCCATTCTAATTCATTCGTACGATCTATTCTATTTCATTCGTACGATCCATTCTTACTCATTCGTACGATCCATTCTAATTCATTCGTCCGATCCATTCTAATTCATTCGCACGAATGTATCCATTCTAATTCATTCGTTCGATCAATTCTAATTCATTAGCACGATCCATTCTAATTCATTCGTACGATCCATTCTAATTCATTCGTACGATCCATTCTAATTCATTCATAGGATCCATTCTAATTCATTCATACGATCTATTCTAATTCTTTCGCACGAATGTATCCATTCTAATTCATTCGCGCGAATGTATCCATTCTCATTCATTCGTATGATCCATTCTAATTCATTCGTACGATCCATTCTAATTCATTCATACGATCCATTCTAATTCATTCGTACGATCCATTCTAATTCATACGCACGAATGTATCCCTTCTAGTTCATTCGTACAATCTATTCTAATTCATTCGTATGGATCGTGCATTCGTACGATCCATTCTAATTCATTCGTAAGATCCATTCTAATTCATTCGTACGATCCATTCTAATTCATTCGTACGATCCATTCTAATTCATTCGCACGAATGTATCCATTCTAGTTCATTCGTACGATCCATTCTAATTCATTCGTACGATCCATTCTAATTCATTCATACGATCTATTCTAATTCATTCATACAATCCATTCTAATTCTTTCACACGATCCATTCTAATTCATTCGTACGATCCATTCTAATTCATTCGCACAATCCATTCTATTTCATTCGTACGATCCATTCTTACTCATTCATATGATCCATTCTAATTCATTCGCACAAATGTATCCATAATGGATCATACGAATGAGTAAGAATGGATCGTACGAATGAAATAGAATGGATTGTGAGAATGAATTAGAATAGACCGTACGAATGAATTAGAATGGATACATTCGTGCGAATGAATTAGAATGGATCGGACGAATGAATTAGAATGGATCGTACGAATGAATTAGAATGGATCGTACGAATGAATTAGAATGGATCGTACGAATAAATTAGAATGGATACATTCGTCCGAATGAATTAGAATGGATCATACGAATGAGTAAGAATGGATCGAACGAATGAAATAGAATAGATTGTACGAATGAATTAGAATGGATCCTACGAATGAATTAGAATAGATCGTGTGAAGGAATTAGAATGGATTGTATGAATGAATTAGAATGAATTCGTACGATCCATTCGAATTCATTCGCACGATCCATTCTAATTCATTCATACGATCCATTCTAATTCATTCATACAATCCATTCTAATTCTTTCACATGATCCATTCTAATTCATTTGTAGGATCCATTCTAATTCATTCGTACAATCTATTCTATTTCATTCGTACGATCCATTGTTACTCATTCGTACGATCCATTCTAATTTATTCGGACGAATGTATCCATTCTAATTTATTCGTATGATCCATTCTAATTCATTCGTACGATCCATTCTAATTCATTCGTACTATCCATTCTAATTCATTCGTCCGATCCATTCTAATTCATTCGCACGAATGTATCCATTCTAATTCATTCGTACGATCCATTCTAATTCATTCGCACGAATATATCCATTCTAATTCATTCGTACGATCCATTCTAATTCATTCGCACGAATATATCCATTCTAGTTCATTCGTACGATCTATTCTAATTCATTCGCATCGATTGTGCATTCGTACGATCCATTCTAATTCATTCGTAAGATCCATTCTAATTCATTCGTACGATCCATTCTAATTCATTCGTACGATCCATTCTAATTCATTCGCACGAATGTATCCATTCTAGTTCATTCGTACGATCCATTCTAATTCATTCGTACGATCCATTCTAATTCATTCATACGATCGATTCTAATTCATTCATACAATCCATTCTAATTCTTTCACACGATCCATTCTAATTCATTCCTACGATCCATTCTAATTCATTCGCACAATCCATTCGATTTCATTCGTACGATCCATTCTTACTCATTCGTATGATCCATTCTAATTCATTCGCACGAATGTATCCATAATGGATCATACGAATGAGTAAGAATGGATCGTAGGAATGAAATAGAATGGATAATGCGAATGAATTAGAATGGACCATACGAATGAATTAGAATGGATACATTCGTGCGAATGAATTAGAATGGATCGGACGAATAAATTAGAATGGATCGTACGAATGAATTAGAATGGATTGTACGAATGAATTAGAATGGATCGTACGAATAAATTAGAATGGATACATTCGTCCGAATGAATTAGAATGGATCATACGAATGAGTAAGAATGGATCGTACGAATGAAATAGAATAGATTGTACGAATGAATTAGAATGGATCCTACGAATGAATTAGAATAGATCGTGTGAAAGAATTAGAATGGATTGTATGAATGAATTAGAATGAATTCGTACGATCCATTCGAATACATTCGCACGATCCATTCTAATACATTCATACGATCCATTCTAATTCATTCATACAATCCATTCTAATTCTTTCACACGATCCATTCTAATTCATTCGTAGGATCCATTCTAATTCATTCATACAATCTATTCTATTTCATTCGTACGATCCATTCTTACTCATTCGTTTGATCCATTCTAATTCATACGGACGAATGCATCCATTCTAATTTATTCGTACGATCCATTCTAATTCATTCATACGATCCATTCTAATTCATTCGTCCGATCCATTCTAATTCATTCGCACGAATGTATCCATTCTAATTCATTCGTACGATCCATTCTAATTCATTCGTACGATCCATTCTAATTGATTCGTAAGATCCATTCTATTTCATTCGTACGATCCATTCTAATTCATTCGTACGATCCATTCTAATTCATTCGCACGAATGTATCCATTCTAGTTTATTCGTACGATCCATTCTAATTCATTCGTACGATCCATTCTAATTCATTCGTACGATCCAATCTAATTCATTCATACGATCCATTCTAATTCATTCGTACGATCCATTCTAATTCATTCGCACAAATGTATCCATTCTAATTCATTCGTACGATCCATTCTAATTCATTCGCACGATCCATTCTAATTCATTCGTACGATCCATTCTAATTCATTCATACAATCCATTCTAATTCATTCGCACGAATGTATCCATTCTAATTCATTCGTACGATCAGTTCTAATTCATTCGCAAAATCTATTCTAATTCATTCATACGATCCATTCTAATTTATTCACACGAATGTATCCAATCTAATTCATTCATACGATCCATTCTAATTCATTCGTACGATCCATTCTAATTCACTCATACGATCCATTCTAATAGATTCATACGATCCATTCTAATTCATTTGCACGAATATATCCATTCTAATTCATTTGTACGATCCATTCTAATTCCTTCGTACGATCCATTCTAATTCATTCGTACGATCTATTCTATTTCATTCGTACGATCCATTCTTACTCATTCGTACGATCCATTCTAATTCATTCGTCCGATCCATTCTAATTCATTCGCACGAATGTATCTATTCTAATTCATTTGTTCGATCAATTCTAATTCATTAGCACGATCCATTCTAATTCATTTGTACGATCCATTCTAATTCATTCGCACGATCCATTCTAATTCATTCATAGGATCCATTCTAATTCATTCATACGATCTATTCTAATTCTTTCGCACGAATGTATCCATTCTAATTCATTCGCACGAATGTATCCATTCTCATTCATTCGTACGATCCATTCTAATTCATTCATACGATCCATTCTAATTCATTCGTACGATCCATTCTAATTCATACGCACGAATGTATCCATTCTAGTTCATTCGTACAATCTATTCTAATTCATTCGCATGGATCGTGCATTCGTACGATCCATTCTAATTCATTCGTACGATCCATTCTAATTCATTCGTACGATCCATTCTAATTCATTCGCACGAATGTATCCATTCTAGTTCATTCGTACGATCCATTCTAATTCATTCGTACGATCCATTCTAATTCATTCGTAAGATACATTCTAATTCATTCGTACGATCCATTCTAATTCATTCGCACGAATATATCCATTCTAGTTCATTCGTACGATCTATTCTAATTTATTCGCATGGATCATGCATTCGTACGATCCATTCTAATTCATTCGTAAGATCCATTCTAATTCATTCGTACGATCCATTTTAATTCATTCATACGATCCATTCTAATTCATTCGCACGAATGTATCCATTCTAGTTCATTCGTACGATCCATTCTAATTCATTCGTACGATCCATTCTAATTCATTCATACGATCTATTCTAATTCATTCATACAATCCATTCTAATTCTTTCACATGATCCATTCTAATTCATTCGTACGATCCATTCTAATTCATTCGCACAATCCATTCTATTTCATTCGTACGATCCATTCTTACTCATTCGTATGATCCATTCTAATTCATTCGCACGAATGTATCCATAATGGATCATACGAATGAGTAAGAATGGATCGTACGAATGAAATAGAATGGATTGTGCGAATGAATTAGAATGGACCGTACGAATGAATTAGAATGGATACATTCGTGCGAATGAATTAGAATGGATCGGACGAATAAATTAGAATGGATCGTACGAATGAATTAGAATGGATCGTACGAATAAATTAGAATGGATACATTCGTCCGAATGAATTAGAATGGATCATACGAATGAGTAAGAATGGATCGTACGAATGAAATTGAATAGATTGTACGAATGAATTAGAATGGATCCTACGAATGAATTAGAATAGATCGTGTGAAAGAATTAGAATGGATTGTATGAATGAATTAGAATGAATTCGTACGATCCATTCGAATTCATTCGCACGATCCATTCTAATACATTCATACGATCCATTCTAATTCATTCATACAATCCATTCTAATTCTTTCACACGATCCATTCTAATTCATTAGTAGGATCCATTCTAATTCATTCGTATAATCTATTCTATTTCATTCGTACGATCCATTCTTACTCATTCGTATGATCCATTCTAATTCATTCGGACGAATGCATCCATTCTAATTTATTCGTACGATCCATTCTAATTCATTCGTACGATCCATTCTAATTCATTCGTCCGATCCATTCTAATTCATTCGCACGAATGTATCCATTCTAATTCATTCGTACGATCCATTCTAATTCATTCGTACGATCCATTCTAATTTATTCGTAAGATCCATTCTATTTCATTCGTACGATCCATTCTAATTCATTCGTACGATCCATTCTAATTCATTTGCACGAATATATCCATTCTAGTTCATTCGTACGATCCATTCTAATTCATTCGTCTGATCCATTCTAATTCATTCGTACGATCCAATCTAATTCATTCATACGATCCATTCTAATTCATTCGTACGATCCATTCTAATTCATTCGCACAAATGTATCCATTCTAATTCATTCGTACGATCCATTCTAATTCATTCGCACGATCCATTCTAATTCATTCGTATGATCCATTCTAATTCATTCATACAATCCATTCTAATTCATTCGCACGAATGTATCCATTCTAATTCATTCGTACGATCAGTTCTAATTCATTCGCAAAATCTTTTCTAATTTATTCATACGATCCATTCTAATTCATTCACACGAATGTATCCATTCTAATTCATTCATACGATCCATTCTAATTCATTCGTACGATCCATTCTAATTCACTCATACGATCCATTCTAATAGATTCATACGATCCATTCTAATTCATTTGCACGAATATATCCATTCTAATTCATTCGTACGATCCATTCTAATTCCTTCGTACGATCCATTTTAATTCATTCGTACGATCTATTCTATTTCATTCGTACGATCCATTCTTACTCATTCGTACGATCCATTCTAATTCATTCGTCCGATCCATTCTAATTCATTCGCACGAATATATCCATTCTAATTCATTCGTTCGATCAATTCTAATTCATTAGCACGATCCATTCTAATTCATTCGTACGATCCATTCTAATTCATTCGCACGATCCATTCTAATTCATTCATAGGATCCATTCTAATTTATTCATACGATCTATTCTAATTCTTTCGCACGAATGTATCCATTCTAATTCATTCGCACGAATGTATCCATTCTCATTCATTCGTACGATCCATTCTAATTCATTCGTACGATCCATTCTAATTCATTCATACGATCCATTCTAATTCATTCGTACGATCCATTCTAATTCATACGCACGAATGTATCCATTCTAGTTCATTCATACGATCTATTCTAATTCATTCATGCAATCGATTCTAATTCTTTCACACGATCCATTCTAATTCATTCGTACGATCCATTCTAATTCATTCGCACAATCCATTCTATTTCATTCGTACGATCCATTCTTACTCATTCGTATGATCCATTCTAATTCATTCGCACGAATGTATCCATAATGGATCATACGAATGAGTAAGAATGGATCGTACGAATGAAATAGAATGGATTGTGCGAATGAATTAGAATGGACCGTACGAATGAATTAGAATGGATACATTCGTGCGAATGAATTAGAATGGATCGGACGAATGAATTAGAATGGATCGTACGAATGAATTAGAATGGATCGTACGAATAAATTAGAATGGACACATCCGTCCGAATGAATTAGAATGGATCATACGAATGAGTAAGAATGGATCGTACGAATGAAATAGAATAGATTGTACGAATGAATTAGAATGGATCCTACGAATGAATTAGAATAGATCGTGTGAAAGAATTAGAATGGATTGTATGAATGAATTAGAATGAATTCGTACGATCCATTCGAATTCATTCGCACGATCCATTCTAATTCAATCATACCATCCATTCTAATTCATTCATACAATCCATTCTAATTCTTTCACACGATCCATTCTAATTCATTCGTAGGATCCATTCTAATTCATTCGTACAATCTATTCTATTTCATTCGTACGATCCATTGTTACTCATTCGTATGATCCATTCTAATTCATTCGGACGAATGTATCCATTCTAATTTATTCGTATGATCCATTCAAATTCATTCGTATGATCCATTCTAATTCATTCGTACTATCCATTCTAATTCATTCGTCCGATCCATTCTAGTTCATTCGCACGAATGTATCCATTCTAATTCATTCGTACGATCCATTCTAATTCATTCGTACGATCCATTCTAATTCATTCGTAAGATCCATTCATTCGTACGATCCATTCTAATGGATACATTTGTGCGAATGAATCTAAATGGATTGTATGAATGAATTACAATGGATCGTACGAATGAATTAGAATGGATCGTACGAATGAATTAGAATAGCCCATACGAATGAATTAGAATGAATCGTATGAATGAATTAGAATGGTTACATTCGTGCGAATGAATTAGAATAGATCGTACGAATGAATTAGAATGGATCGTACGAATAAATTAGAATGGATCGTGGGAATGAATTAGAATGGATCGTACGAATGAATTAGAATGGATCCACCGAATGAGTTAGAATGGATCATACGAATGAATTAGAATGGATTATACGAATGAATTAGAATGGATTGTGCGAATGAATTAGAATGGATCGTATGAATGAATAAGAATGGATCGTATGAATGAATTAGAATGATTAGAATGGATCGTATGAGTGAATTAGAAAGGATCATACGAATTAATTAGAATGGATCATACGAATGAATTAGAATGGATCGTACGAATGAATTAGAATGGATCATACGAATGAATTAGAACGGATACATTCGTGCGAATGAATTAGAATGGATTATGCGAATGAATAAGAACAGATCGTGCGAATGAATTAGAATAGATCGTACGAATGAATTAGAATGGATCGTGCGAATGAATTAGAATGGATCGTACGAATGAATTAGAATGGATCGTGTGAAAGAATTAGAATGGATCGTACGAATGAATTAGAATGGATCTTGCGAATGAATTAGAATGGATCGTACGAATGAATTAGAATGGATACATTCGTGTGAATGAATTAGAATGGATCGTATGAATGAATTAGAATGGATCGTACGAATGAATTAGAATAGATCGTACGAATGTATTAGAATGGATCGTACGAAGGAATTAGAATGGATCGTACGAATGAATTAGAATGGATATATTCGTGCAAATGAATTAGAATGGATCATATGAATGAATTAGAATGGATCGTACGAATGAATTAGAATGGATTGTATGAGTAAATTAGAACTGATCGTACGAATGAATTAGAATGGATCGTACGAATGAATTAGAATGGACACATTTGTGCGAATGAATTAGAATGGACCGTACGAATGAATTATAATGGATCATATGAATGAATTAGAATGGATCGTGCGAATCCATTAGACTGGATCGTGCGAATGAATTAGAATGGATACATTCGTGCGAATGAATTAGAATGGATCGGACGAATGAATTAGAATGGATCGTACGAATGAATTAGAATGGATCGTACGAATAAATTAGAATGGACACATCCGTCCGAATGAATTAGAATGGATCATACGAATGAGTAAGAATGGATCGTACGAATGAAATAGAATAGATTGTACGAATGAATTAGAATGGATCCTACGAATGAATTAGAATAGATCGTGTGAAAGAATTAGAATGGATTGTATGAATGAATTAGAATGAATTCGTACGATCCATTCGAATTCATTCGCACGATCCATTCTAATTCAATCATACCATCCATTCTAATTCATTCATACAATCCATTCTAATTCTTTCACACGATCCATTCTAATTCATTCGTAGGATCCATTCTAATTCATTCGTACAATCTATTCTATTTCATTCGTACGATCCATTGTTACTCATTCGTATGATCCATTCTAATTCATTCGGACGAATGTATCCATTCTAATTTATTCGTATGATCCATTCAAATTCATTCGTATGATCCATTCTAATTCATTCGTACTATCCATTCTAATTCATTCGTCCGATCCATTCTAGTTCATTCGCACGAATGTATCCATTCTAATTCATTCGTACGATCCATTCTAATTCATTCGTACGATCCATTCTAATTCATTCGTAAGATCCATTCATTCGTACGATCCATTCTAATGGATACATTTGTGCGAATGAATCTAAATGGATTGTATGAATGAATTACAATGGATCGTACGAATGAATTAGAATGGATCGTACGAATGAATTAGAATAGCCCATACGAATGAATTAGAATGAATCGTATGAATGAATTAGAATGGTTACATTCGTGCGAATGAATTAGAATAGATCGTACGAATGAATTAGAATGGATCGTACGAATAAATTAGAATGGATCGTGGGAATGAATTAGAATGGATCGTACGAATGAATTAGAATGGATCCACCGAATGAGTTAGAATGGATCATACGAATGAATTAGAATGGATTATACGAATGAATTAGAATGGATTGTGCGAATGAATTAGAATGGATCGTATGAATGAATAAGAATGGATCGTATGAATGAATTAGAATGATTAGAATGGATCGTATGAGTGAATTAGAAAGGATCATACGAATTAATTAGAATGGATCATACGAATGAATTAGAATGGATCGTACGAATGAATTAGAATGGATCATACGAATGAATTAGAACGGATACATTCGTGCGAATGAATTAGAATGGATTATGCGAATGAATAAGAACAGATCGTGCGAATGAATTAGAATAGATCGTACGAATGAATTAGAATGGATCGTGCGAATGAATTAGAATGGATCGTACGAATGAATTAGAATGGATCGTGTGAAAGAATTAGAATGGATCGTACGAATGAATTAGAATGGATCTTGCGAATGAATTAGAATGGATCGTACGAATGAATTAGAATGGATACATTCGTGTGAATGAATTAGAATGGATCGTATGAATGAATTAGAATGGATCGTACGAATGAATTAGAATAGATCGTACGAATGTATTAGAATGGATCGTACGAAGGAATTAGAATGGATCGTACGAATGAATTAGAATGGATATATTCGTGCAAATGAATTAGAATGGATCATATGAATGAATTAGAATGGATCGTACGAATGAATTAGAATGGATTGTATGAGTAAATTAGAACTGATCGTACGAATGAATTAGAATGGATCGTACGAATGAATTAGAATGGACACATTTGTGCGAATGAATTAGAATGGACCGTACGAATGAATTATAATGGATCATATGAATGAATTAGAATGGATCGTGCGAATCCATTAGACTGGATCGTGCGAATGAATAAGAATGGATCATACGAATGAATTAGAATGGATCGTACGAATTAATTAGAATGGATACATTCGTGCGAATGAATTAGAATGGATTGTATGAATGAATTAGAATGGATCGTACGAATGAATTAGAATGGATCATACGAATTAATTAGAATGGATCATACGAATTAATTAGAATGGATCGTACGAATGAATTAGAATGGATCGTATAAATGAACTAGAATGGATCGTACGAATGAACTAGAATGGATACATTCGTGCGAATGAATTAGAATGGATAGTACGAATGAATTAGAATGGATCGTACGATTCATTCTAATTCATTCGTACTATCCATTCTAATACATTCGTACGATTCATGCTAATTCATTCGCACAATCCATTCTAATTCATTCGTACGATCCATTCTTATTCATTCATATGATCCATTCTAATTCATTCGTACGATCCATTCTAATTCATTTGTACGATCCATTCTAATTCATTCGCACGATCCATTCTAATCCATTCTAATTCATTTGTACGATCCATTCTAATTCTTTCACACGATCCATTCTAATTCATTCTAATCCATTCTATTTCATTTGTACAATCTATTCTATTTCATTCGTACAAATGAACTAGAATGGATACATTCGTACGAATGAATTAGAATGGATCATACGAATTAATTAGAATGGATCATACGAATGAATTAGAATGGATCGTACGAATGAATTAGAATGGATCGTACGAAGGAATTAGAATGGATCGTACGAATGAACTAGAATGGATTAGAATGGATCGTACGAATGAATTAGAATGGATCGTACGAATGAATTAGAATGGATCGTACGAATGAATTAGAATGGATCATACGAATTAATTAGAATGGATCATACGAATGAATTATAATGGATCGTACGAATGAATTAGAATGGATCGTACGAATGAATTAGAATGGATACATTCGTGCGAATGAATTAGAATGGATTGTGCGAATGAATAAGAACAGATCGTGCGAATGAATTAGAATGGATCGTACGAATGAATTAGAATGGATCGTGCGAATGAATTAGAATGGATCGTACGAATGAATTAGAATGGATACATTTGTGCGAATGAATTAGAATGGATTGTACGAATGAATTAGAATGGATCGTATGAATGAATTAGAATGGATCGTACGAATGAATTAGAATGGATCGTGCGAATGAATTAGAATGGATCGTACGAATGAATTAGAATGGATCGTACGAATGAACTAGAATGGATACATTCGTGCGAATGAATTAGAATGGATCGTACGAATGAATTAGAATGGATCTTACGAATGAATTAGAATGGATCGTACGAATGAATTAGAATGGATCGTACGAATGAATTAGAATGGATACAATGAATTAGAATAGATCGTACGAATGAATTAGAATGGATCGTACGAAGGAATTAGAATGGATAGTACGAATGAACTAGAATGGATTAGAATGGATCGTACGAATGAATTAGAATGGATTGCACGAATGAATTAGAATGGATCGTACGAATGAATTAGAATGGATCGTGTGAAAGAATTAGAATGGATTGTATTAATGAATTAGAATGGATCGTGCGAATGAATTAGAATGGATCGTACGAATGAATTAGAATGGATCGTATGAATGAATTAGAATGGATCATACGAATGAATTAGAATGGATCGTGCGAATGAATTAGACTGGATCGTACGATCCATTCGAATTCATTCGCACGATCCATTCTAATTCATTCGTACGATCCTTTCTAATTCATTCATACGATCCATTCTAATTCATTCGTACGATCCATTCTTATTCATTCGCAATCTATTCTAATTCATTCGTACCAATGGATACATTCGTGTGAATGAATTAGAATGGATCGTGTGAAAGAATTAGAATGGATCGTACGAATGAATTAGAATGGATCGTACGAATGAATTAGAATGGATCGTACGAATGAATTAGAATGGTTACATTCATGCGAATGAATTAGAATAGATCGTGCGAATGAATTAGAATGGATTCGTACGAATGAATTAGAATGGATACATTCGTGCGAATGAATTAGAATGGATCGTACCAATGAGTAAGAATGGATCGTACGAATGAAATAGAATGGAGTGTGCGAATGAATTAGAATGGATCGCACGAATGTATCCATTCTAATTCATTCGTACGATCCATTCTAATTCATTCGTACGATCCATTCTAATTCATTCGTATGATCGATTCTAATTAATTCGTATGATCCATTCTAATTCATTCGTACGATCCATTCTAATTCATTCATACAATCCATTCTAATTCATTCGTACGATCCATTCTAATTCACTCATACGATCCATTCTAATACATTCATACGATTCATTCTAATTCATTTGCACGAATATATCCATTCTAATTCATTCGTACGATCCATTCTAATTCCTTTGTACGATCCATTCTAATTAATTCGTACGATCTATTCTAATTCATTTGTACGATCCATTCTAATTCATTCGTACCAATGAATTAGAATGGACACATTCGTGCGATTGAATTAGAATGGATACATTCGTGTGAAAGAATTAGAATAGATCGTATGAATGAATTAGAATGGATCCTATGAATGAATTAGAATGGATCGTGCGAATGAATTAGAATGAATCGTACGAATGAATTAGAATGGATCGTGCTAATGAATTAGAATTGATCGAACGAATGAATTAGCATGGATCGTGCTAATGAATTAGAATGGATCGTACGAATGAATTAGAATGGATCAAATGAATGAATTAGAATGGTTACATTCATGCGAATGAATTAGAATGGATCGTACGAATGGATTAGAATGGATCGTACGAATGGATTAGAATGGATACATTCGAGCGAATGAATTAGAATGGATCGTACGAATGAATTAGAATGGATCGTACGAATAAATTAGAATGGATACATTCGTCCGAATGAATTAGAATGGATCATACGAATGAGTAAGAATGGATCGTAAGAATGAAATAGAATAGATTGTACGAATGAATTAGAATGGATTCGTACGAATGAATAAGAATGGATCGTACGAATGAATTAGAATGGATCAGATGAATTAATTAGAATGGATCGTACGAATGAATTAGAATGGATCGTACGAATGAATTAGAATGGATACATTCGTGCGAATGAATTAGAATGGATCAGACGAATGAATTAGAATAGATCGTACGAATGAATTAGAATGGATCGTACGAATGGATTAGAATGGATACAATCGTGCGAATGAATTATAATGGATTGTATGAATGAATTAGAATGGATCGTACGAATGAATTAGAATGGATCGTACGAATGAATTAGAATGGATCGTACGAATGGATTAGAATGGATTGTACGAATGAATTAGAATGGATCCTACGAATGAATTAGAATGGATCGGGTGAAAGAATTAGAATGGATTGTATAAATGAATTAGAATGGATCGTATGAATGAATTAGAATGGATCGTGCGAATGAATTAGAATTGATCAAACGAATGAATTAGCATGGATCGTGCTAATGAATTAGAATGGAACGTACGAATGAATTAGAATGGATCGTGTGAAAGAATTAGAATGGATTGTATGAATGAATTAGAATGAATTCGTACGATCCATTCGAATTCATTCGCACGATCCATTCTAATTCATTCATACGATCCATTCTAATTCATTCATACAATCCATTATAATTCTTTCACACGATCCATTCTAATTCATTCGTAGGATCCATTCTAATTCATTCGTACAATCCATTCTAATCCATTCGTACGATCCATTCTAATTCATTCGTACGATCCATTTTAATTCATTCGTATGATCCATTCTAATTCATTCATACAATCCATTCTAATTCATTCGCACGAATGTATCCATTCTAATCCATTCGTACGATCCATTCTAATTCATTCGTAAGATCCATTCTAATTCATTCGTACGATCCATTCTAATTCATTCGTACGATCCATTCTGTTAGAATTGGTGAGGTCTACAGCTCGTAAAACCTATAGTTTAGCTATGTATGGTTGATAGTATAAGATTGCATCTAGGTACGTACCTTAGTACGTGTTCTGATTACAGAACAGAGAGCCATGGCTACATGGTAATCCACTTGAGTGGGAGACTCAAGGGACTGGTCCCATGTAACCTAAATACGTTCGCAGCTCTGAAAAGGGTTGGTCGCCCTATCAGGATAAGCTGTTGGGATGACAGAGCGTGGGTGTCTCCACCACGGTCATTACCAGGCACAGTGTCTGTGGCTGAACGGAACCAACACGGTGCACAGATCGATGAGCAGACATCGGTGCACTAAACCGTGTTTCTGCTTAGGGTAAAACGGTCCTAAACCCTGAGGAACCATGTCTGGTGGACTAACCAGTTGTGTAGTGCTTTGGCGCACCAATGTGTGAGGATCCGAATGCAGTGATCCAAAACCACAGTGTACTGGGTTACCCGGCTGGCGTTGCATCAGTATGTCACTCCTGCAGGCTATCCACACCCCTAACGGGAGGTGCGTTCCTTGGTCTGACCTACGTCGTATTAAACCCTGGCCAGGTGGTCATCAGTTGGACTGGTGACGGATCCGGTTGCTCGAAAGAGTAATCGGAGATACGATGTATGTGGTCAACCTGGAAGGAACCGAGTCATATGAGCACTCGAGTCTGACGGTATTCTCCACCGCTCGAGTTGCATCATGGCACCAGTGGAGGGACAGCGGGTTTACCATACTAAGCGGAGAGCAGGGGTATGAGGGAGAACATAGTAAGTCTGGGGGAATTGGAGTGCAGCCTGCGTCGCACTCTGGGTGGCTACGCAGGTTAACTCGGACTCAAGGATCGATGGTACACTTGGGTAGTGTGTCGATCGAGTCTGAGTTGGAAGCCATGAACCCTGGTCCCTGAAGGTTCCACCTTATCGACATTATGTACGGTTCTTATACCATTTTCTCAAAATACAGAATGTAGTTAGAGGAAGCGAGACGTTCAAGCCTACGCTCCGTGAGTGCTTCGCACTAGTGCACGGTAGATGCGTAGCTACGTGTGTGCACTAAGGGGAAACCCTAGGTTAGTGCAGAGACGCATGTAGCAATTCCTTGTCATAAGTGGACTTTGCCACATGGGTGCAAAGCACCGGGATATGTTGCGAGTTGACTAGTTGACTTCACTAGGGGCACCCTACGAGAACCTCAGAAAATAGTGAAATCACTGGTGCACTTCACTTATGTGTGCCTAGCAAAGTCTCGTACACGAGGAACGGCCAACTAGTGACATAAGGGCGTTTTGGTCATACTATGCGCCACTATGCACTAAGGGGGCCGGCCCTGAGTGTTGAGAGACTGGTCAAGGCCGGCCCTATTAGTTTCAGGAGGTTGTTGCCTCCGATGAAAGGGTCGGTCAAGAGGCGCAGAAAACGGGCTGGTTTTGACCGTTTTCGAAAACAAGGAAAAGATAGAGATAAAAGAAGAGATATATAGGGAGAGGTTTGAATCAGTCAATCCTATCCGCTAGGCTTATCCGTAAGGATAAGGTCGGCCCTATATAAGGCATAGGGAGAGAGGGGGGGACGAAATTAATGAGCCATGCAAGCCCTAGGGCCGGCCCAAGCCATAGGGGAAACCCTAGCCGCCCCCCTCTCCTCTCTTCGTATCTCCTCTCTCGTCTCTCTTTCCCTCGCTTGCGCCATTGGATGGCGACTCGTCTTCCTCACGTGGTGTTTCATAGAAGGAGAAGGCTCATCATATGGAGGCACTCAGAGATCCATCGACGAGGTGCCGTGCATCGTGTGAGATCGGGTGAACTAGAAGGCGTCTCCCGCAACCTTTTGCTGTCCAGAATCTGCACAGAAAATCAGCGTTGTTTCTGTTATTCCGGGAGCTACAGAAGTCCAAACGACGTGAAACTTGTTTTAAAAGTTGCGTCTCGAAGTTGGCTACCTGCAGTCCAAATTTCAGCCCAATCAGAGTTTGGACCAGAAAGTTATGGCCGTCGCACCGAAGCTATGTCGAGCAGATCCGTAGCCCGTCTCCATCGACAAAGAAGAAATTTGTCGCGGTGAAAGATTCCGCACACAGGTATGATCTCTAACAAGTAGATCTAACATAATTAGAACATGCATACATGCTAGATTGTTCTTTCACGTTAGATCGTCGTTAGGGGTTCGCGTAGTTGCCATGCTAGTTTCATACACGCATATGTAGATCGTTTCGATGAAAAATTTTGATATGTAACGCACACCGCTCACGGTCCTCGGACCTTCACTTTGCTTCCGCTGCGGGCCTCTGCCATGGATTTATTTCCAACAATTGGTATCATAGCTGTCGCTAATGGTGTGCGTTTCATGTTTTTTTCATGAAACCGTCATGTGCGCGCATGAATAGTATGTGCCGCCATCGGGGTTCTACGAGTAGATCATGCATAGTATATGTTTTGTGTGTTCTATGAATCGTTCTTGCAGGGCACCGCTTCTAAAATTATTCTGGATATGTGATTGCTTGCTACCGGGGGTCGGACCCTGTGTTAGCGATTTTGTCTGGATGTTTTTTCTTCTGTGTGTGGATAGATTTTAGAGCCATAGTCGGGCAAGAGGTGAAGATTTACCACCCTTGATTCCCAGGCTTTTGCTAGGTTTGTTTTTCTTTTCTTTCTAGGAAATTGTGTACGAGCGAGCACTTGCTCGAAGCGTACTAGATCTTTTTCGGTTACAGATTGAAGAGGAGGACTTGCCGTGGAGATCCACCACCGGGAAGATGAGCGAAACCTTGGAGGACGATGGCGATCTGGCGAAGCGTACACGATGACGGCAAAGGGCAAAAGCGTCAGGAGATCGTATACAGAGGCTTGCACCGGATCGAGGAGCCTTGCGAAGGAGACAGAGAGCTTGCGCTGTGCCAGTCAGGTTCAGGGGTCGGACCCTGAACTTGATTCAGTTGTGTGCTTGTTTCTTTCAGTAGTTCTTTATATTTCTGTAGAGAACCCCGATGCGATAATTTAATTATCTGTATTAGAGGGATTCCCTTTCCCCTCGGGTCCTAGCGACCTTATTAGGATAGGATTCCACTAGTGACGCCTATTATTTAATTGACCCTTGATGATAGCATGAATTCCTCACATTTGGTTATGCCCCCATTAGGTCAACATCCGATTAGTCGGGTGTGCCTATTTGGCAAGCATCGAAACCTAGAATGAGTTGGAATTCTACTATGACATCATTCGTCAAATTTATAAGCGAGGCGCCATGGTAGTGGAAAACCTTTCCTGTCAGTCTGACCTTAGGCTAGGCTCCAGGGCATTAGCGTAATAGCCAAGTTTGCAAAGCATCGATGTTCTTGGGATATGTAATGTGACCCTTGAGTGGAGAAATCCACTCGAGGCAGGGACTATGATATTCCGAGATCGATTAATGCTTCGCAAAAGGCTTGAAACGCTAGTGGGAGCACGATATGACCAGGGTCTAGTGTATAGGTTGTCGTGACCTTAGTGTACACTCATACTTGCATTAAATAACCCTCAAATTTAATAAGGGATGCAAGAGAGGACTTTTAGAGATCCCCTGGCCTCCACGGCCAATCACTTCGTGCTCGGGTGGGAGGGCATAACTCAACAACCCCCTCGGGTGAGAGCTGTGTTTTTTCCATGCCAAGCTACTTAGTGATCTCCCTCGGGATATGGCGGTTACGACGCCAAGGGTTCAGGCTTTTACTCACCCTCGTGGAGGCCGTTAGAACTTCCGTTCCGTAATTGCCTAGGCTCGTGGTTAAGCATCCGAAGTACACGTGAGGTATTCGTTGCGAAGACAATGGTGATCACGTGGTACTGGCCAAAAGATAACCATGGTTCATCAAAGCCCTTAGTTGGCAGATTTGGATAGGGTCAAGGGAAAGACCCGTGTAAGCGGATGACCTGCACACTGGCCCCTCGGACAGGTGCAGCCTATTCCGAGATCTTACATACATGGTTAATTAATCCATAGAGATGTCTTCGCTGTGAGGGTAGCGCTGACATTTGGATATAATTAGCTTGTTTTCAAAAATCCATAAAATAAGTTTTTTTTGCATTCGTTTTTATTCAACCATATAGTTCCACTATTCGCTATCCCATAAGAGAACCAGTTATCGGGTCTCTAACTACGTAGAGCAAAAGCGCTATCTTTAGTTTATGCTTATGGTAGTAAACGTACATTGGCTAGCAATCTAAATATCCCTGTACTAGACCTAACGGGTCCAGATATCACTAGGCCACTAACTAGAGCATATGATGACTAGCGAGAGTCTGAGGAGATATGCAAGTTCTGTGTCATAGCAGACTTGTAGACAACTCCTTAGAAGCAAGTCAGAGATATACCGGGTCTTCTCAAAATAAGTTTTACTTGCATAAGATGTCTGCTAGGCGAAGTCCGTAGACTCATCGCTTATCCACCAAGATACTTGTCGGTACCGAGATGTCAGTGGGTATGCTTGTTCGGGAACACATCTTTGAGTTCCAGAACGAACTAGATTCCCAAGACATGGTACCAGATAACGAGGTGGTGGAAGACGTCTGTCTTGCATCCTTGTCTGGAACCTTCGAAGGCGTTATCAAAGACTTTAGCTTTAACAAGTTAGAGATGATAAACGCAGAACTTCTAAGGAGATTTCCAATAGACATAGGATGGGATCAAGATTAAAGGCAAAGCCTTTAGTGCTTAACCTAGGTCTTCTTTAGAAGAACCTAAAGGAGTAACTTATCAGAGATCGAAAACTATTCTAGTGCAGAAACTAGTGTGGACTCCTAAGTATGGTAACGCTAAGGACGGAAGTGTTTCCGCTTTGGCGTGTGTAGGGGGTATTTAAAGATTGAGTATGGTCTCAGGGTGTTAGAAGTTGAGTCACCATCTAGTAGCAGTTCTTATGCTTCTTGGAATGTAGACTTCGGGTCTACAGAGATTCAAGGAAAGCAGAAGTCTACTTTATAGTGAAGTAGTCCTAACATAGGTACTGATATCATAAGCCGCTGCGGAAGCTGTTAGATATGATTGTCTTAGTTTTTTCGAAACACAGATTTTGATCTTTAGAGATTTCATTCTGTTTCCTCTACTGTAAATGAAGTTTTTAGTTTTAGACAGCACCGTGAGTGTGTATCTTAAACTGAATAGATAGATTCATAGTTAGAGGAATAGATCAGAAAAATCTCTTTATATTTAATCCTAATTCGGAAATAGATTTCATGACAGCTGCAGCGTCTAATTGAAATTCATCTAAATCCTTTAGAGAAGCTATCCCATTTGTGACCCCTCTGATTTAGATATTCTTCCTCAAATAAATTCAGAGGTAAAAGAAGGCCGAGTTTCTGTTCACAGAATCATCGAAGATCCTTCTAACCTATGAGTGTAATCTGGAAGGCAGAACAACTAAAAGGGCCATGAAGGTATGGGAGTTAGTTAATTTTGACGTCTATGGTTCCAAGAGCGTCCAGACGATAGGAGTCTCTTCGACTTATCGAGGAAACAAGAACCTATCGGATGGGTTCCATAGGATCCTGATGGAGCATGGGATTAGCTCCCAGTTAAATGCTCCAAGGATGACACGTCAGAATAAAGTCTCCGAGAGAAGGAATCGGACCCTGTTTGACATGATCCGTAGTATGATGAATATTGCCAAATGTACTACCCACCCTTTGATGGGGTTGTACCTTAAAACAGTAGCTTATATCTGAAACTTTCTCACATCTAGATCAGTGCCTCAGACCTATAAAGAGCTATGGTCTAAGCGAAAGCTGACACTATAGAGTCTTCAGATGTAGGGTTGTCCTGCACTTGTGCAAAAGGACAAGAGGGATAAGATGGAGATGTAGTTTCAGGTATATCTGTTTATAGGTTACCCTTAGGAGGCATAAGGTGGACTGTTTTATGATCTTAAGGTTTGGAAGGTAATCGTTTCTACGAATACCATCTACCTAGACCAGGATTATATTATAGACCATAAGTTTACCGGTAAGGTAGTTCTGGGTGAACTACTGGGTACTGGTAGAGAGTGCGCATCTGAAAACGTAGTGGGAGTAGATGATACAAAAACTAGTATACCAGACACTGTAGAAACAATTCACCTTTATACCACCACAACTTCGTCGTTGTGGGACCATCAGAGCTCCTGAAAGATACTATAGAGAAACTTCGATAGTTAATCCAGAGTTTCAGGAGGATGATCCTTAGAGCTACGAAGAAGTACTGGGAGCTTCTTTTGTACCACCACCACCTCGTCGTTGTGGGACCATCAGAGCTCCTGAGAGATACTATGGAGAAACTTCGATAGTTAATCCAGAGTTTCAGGAGGATGATCCCTAGAGCTACGAAGAAGTAGTGGGAGCTTCCGACAGCTCTGACTGACAAAAGACCATGGAGGCAAATTTGCAACAATGTCCCTTGGAACAGTCTTGACACTTATAGCACTATCACCCTTCAGGGTGTAGAAGGTGTATAAGAAGAGCACCCGATTAAGACTTAAGTAGCTAGATTAGTTACCAAAGGAGAAAGGATTGACTATGTCAAAACCATCTCACTGGTAGCTATGCCTAAGTCTATTTCGGATCCTCTTAATCCATCACAGCCCATTATAGTTGGGAGATCTGGTTGATGGATGTCAAGACAGTTATTCCCTAACGGGAATTTGAAAAGGACATATGGATGATGTAGCCTCAGGCTTTGTATCAGTAGGTTAGGAAGATATGGAATGCAAGTTGCAACGGTCCATTTATGGACTGATGCAAGCATCCAGGATGGAATGTCTACTTTGATCAAGGGAATCCACTTACACGGATTTGATCAGAATGAGGATAAACCAAATTGGTACAAGAAAGATGAAATAGCTACAATGGTGTATTTAGTACTTTACATTAACAATATTCTACTGATTGAAAAAGAAGTAAGAATATTGTTTACGGTAAAGGTTTGTAGTCATCATAATTCGATGTGAAAGACCCTAGTGAGGCGAGTTATGCTCTGGGAATCAAGGTAACTCGAGATAACCAGAGCAAGGTTCTCTTGCTGTCACAGGCTACGCATGAAGATAAGATTCTAGCCAGATTCGTTTTACGAGGCTAGATATCTATTGCGCAGCAGGAATGATGGGTCGATTTTAGTTGAACCCGGGTCCAGATCTCTGGACCGATGTGAAGGGTATACTCAGAAATCCTCATTAAGTAAGGATTGTGAGTTAGTTTGCACTTCACAGATCCTGATATCGATTGGACACACAGGATCTGACTTTGGTGTTAGATGTGCGTTCCAGAAAATCAATTTCAGGGATTATTTTTATCTTGGGATTAGAAGCGGTAATTGATAGAGTGTGAAACAAGTGCATCATAGACTCTACCACAGAGGCTTAGCACGTTGTTGCGTGCGAAGTAGTATATCAGGTGGTAAGGCTTAGGAAGTTCTTAGAGAACTTGGGACACGTACCAGAGGCTCAGTTATCTGTTATTACAACAGAAGAGCGGTAAGCAAGGTCCAAGGAGACTAGGCACCGCCGTGAGGGGAAACCCATCAAGTACAAACTCCACTTGATCTGACAGTTATAGGAGGAAATGCAAGTAGCGGTACTGAGGTGGAATCTACAGACAATGTTGCCAATTCCTTTAAGGAATTCCTGCAAAAGCTTTTGGGCAGCATGTAGAAGCTACAGAGCTCAACACCGTTATTCCTCGTTAGACCTAGTGGGAGATTGTTAGAATTGGTGAGGTCTACAGCTCGTAAAACCTATAGTTTAGCTATGTATGGTTGATAGTATAAGATTGCATCTAGGTACGTACCTTAGTACGTGTTCTGATTACAGAACAGAGAGCCATGGCTACATGGTAATCCACTTGAGTGGGAGACTCAAGGGACTGGTCCCATGTAACCTAAATACGTTCGCAGCTCTGAAAAGGGTTGGTCGCCCTATCAGGATAAGCTGTTGGGATGACAGAGCGTGGGTGTCTCCACCACGGTCATTACCAGGCACAGTGTCTGTGGCTGAACGGAACCAACACGGTGCACAGATCGATGAGCAGACATCGGTGCACTAAACCGTGTTTCTGCTTAGGGTAAAACGGTCCTAAACCCTGAGGAACCATGTCTGGTGGACTAACCAGTTGTGTAGTGCTTTGGCGCACCAATGTGTGAGGATCCGAATGCAGTGATCCAAAACCACAGTGTACTGGGTTACCCGGCTGGCGTTGCATCAGTATGTCACTCCTGCAGGCTATCCACACCCCTAACGGGAGGTGCGTTCCTTGGTCTGACCTACGTCGTATTAAACCCTGGCCAGGTGGTCATCAGTTGGACTGGTGACGGATCCGGTTGCTCGAAAGAGTAATCGGAGATACGATGTATGTGGTCAACCTGGAAGGAACCGAGTCATATGAGCACTCGAGTCTGACGGTATTCTCCACCGCTCGAGTTGCATCATGGCACCAGTGGAGGGACAGCGGGTTTACCATACTAAGCGGAGAGCAGGGGTATGAGGGAGAACATAGTAAGTCTGGGGGAATTGGAGTGCAGCCTGCGTCGCACTCTGGGTGGCTACGCAGGTTAACTCGGACTCAAGGATCGATGGTACACTCGGGTAGTGTGTCGATCGAGTCTGAGTTGGAAGCCATGAACCCTGGTCCCTGAAGGTTCCACCTTATCGACATTATGTACGGTTCTTATACCATTTTCTCGAAACACAGAATGTAGTTAGAGGAAGCGAGACGTTCAAGCCTACGCTCCGTGAGTGCTTCGCACTAGTGCACGGTAGATGCGTAGCTACGTGTGTGCACTAAGGGGAAACCCTAGGTTAGTGCAGAGACGCATGTAGCAATTCCTTGTCATAAGTGGACTTTGCCACATGGGTGCAAAGCACCGGGATATGTTGCGAGTTGACTAGTTGACTTCACTAGGGGCACCCTATGGGAACCTCAGAAAATAGTGAAATCACTGGTGCACTTCACTTATGTGTGCCTAGCAAAGTCTCGTACACGAGGAACGGCCAACTAGTGACATAAGGGCGTTTTGGTCATACTATGCGCCACTATGCACTAAGGGGGCCGGCCCTGAGTGTTGAGAGACTGGTCAAGGCCGGCCCTATTAGTTTCAGGAGGTTGTTGCCTCCGATGAAAGAGTCGGTCAAGAGGCGCAGAAAACGGGCTGGTTTTGACCGTTTTCGAAAACAAGGAAAAGATAGAGATAAAAGAAGAGATATATAGGGAGAGGTTTGAATCAGTCAATCCTATCCGCTAGGCTTATCCGTAAGGATAAGGTCGGCCCTATATAAGGCATAGGGAGAGAGGGGGGGACGAAATTAATGAGCCATGCAAGCCCTAGGGCCGGCCCAAGCCATAGGGGAAACCCTAGCCGCCCCCCTCTCCTCTCTTCGTATCTCCTCTCTCGTCTCTCTTTCCCTCGCTTGCGCCATTGGATGGCGACTCGTCTTCCTCACATGGTGTTTCGTAGAAGGAGAAGGCTCGTCATATGGAGGCACTCAGAGATCCATCGACGAGGTGCCGTGCATCGTGTGAGATCGGGTGAACTAGAAGGCGTCTCCCGCAACCTTTTGCTGTCCAGAATCTGTACAGAAAATCAGCGTTGTTTCTGTTATTCCGGGAGCTACAGAAGTCCAAACGACGTGAAACTTGTTTCAAAAGTTGTGTCTCGAAGTTGGCTACCTGCAGTCCAAATTTCAGCCAAATCAGAGTTTGGACCAGAAAGTTATGGCCGTCGCACCGAAGCTATGTTGAGCAGATCCGTAGCCCGTCTCCATCGACAAAGAAGAAATTTGTCGCGGTGAAAGATTCCGCACACAGGTATGATCTCTAACAAGTAGATCTAACATAATTAGAACATGCATACATGCTAGATTGTTCTTTCATGTTAGATCGTCGTTAGGGGTTCGCGTAGTTGCCATGCTAGTTTCATACACGCATATGTAGATCGTTTCGATGAAAAATTTTGATATGTAACGCACACCGCTCACGGTCCTCGGACCTTCACTTTGCTTCCGCTGCAGGCCTCTGCCATGGATTTATTTCCAACACATTCTAATTCATTCGTAGGATCCATTCTAATTCATTCGCATAAATGTATCCATTCTAATTCATTCGTACAATCCATTCTATTTCATTCGTACGATCCATTCTTACTCATTCGTATGATCCATTCTAATTCATTCGTATGATCCATTCTAATTCATTCGCACGATCCATTCTAATTCATTCGTACGATCCATTCTAATTCATTCATACGATCCATTCTAATTCATTCATACGATCCATTCTAATTCATTCCTACAATCCATTCTAATTCATTCACCCGATCCATTCTAATTCATTCATACGATCCATTCTATTCGAATGGATCATGCGATCCATTCGAATTCATTCGCACGATCCATTCTAATTCATTCATACGATCCATTCTAATTCATTCATACAATGCATTCTAATTCTTTCACACGATCCATTCTAATTCATTCGTACGATCCATTCTAATTCATTCGTACGATCCATTCTATTTCATTTGTACGATCCATTCTTACTCATTCGTATGATCCATTCTAATTCATTCGTACGATCCATTCTAATTCATTTGTACGATCCATTCTAATTCTTTCACACGATCCATTCTAATTCATTCGTAGGATCCATTCTAATTCATTCGTACAATCTATTCTAATTCATTCGTACGATCCATTCTAATTCATTCGTACGATCGTACGAATGAATTAGAATGGATCATACGGAATGAATTAGAATGGATTGTATGAATGAATTAGAATGGATACATTCGTGCGAATGAATTAGAATGGATCATACGAATGAGTAAGAATGGATCGTACGAATGAAATAGAATGGATTGTACGAATGAATTAGAATGGATCGTACAAATGAATTAGAATGGATCATACGAATGAATTAGAATGGATCATACGAATGAATTAGAATGGATCGTGTGAAAGAATTAGAATGGATTGTATGAATGAATTAGAATAGATCGTATGAATGAATTAGAATGGATCGTACGAATGAATTAGAATGGATCGTACGAATGAACTAGAATGGATACATTCGTGCGAATGAATTAGAATGGATCGTACGAATGAATTAGAATGGATCGTACGAATGAATTCGAATGGATCTTACGAATGAATTAGAATGGATCGTACGAATGCACGATCCATGCTAATTCATTCGTTCGATCAATTCTAATTCATTAGCACGATCCATTCTAATTCATTCATACGATCCATTCTAATTCATTCGCATGATCCATTCTAATTCATTCGTGCGATCCATTCTAATTCTTTCACACGATCCATTCTAATTCATTCGTACGATCCATTCTAATTCATTCGTACGATCTATTCTAATTCATTCGTACGATCTATTCTAATTCATTCGTACGATCCATTCTAATTCCTTCGTACGATCCATTCTAATTCATTCATACAATCTATTCTAATTCATTCATACAATCCATTCTAATTCTTTCACACGATCCATTCTAATTCATTCGTACGATCCATTCTAATTCATTCATACAATCCATTCTAATTCTTTCACACGATCCATTCTAATTCATTCGTACGTTCCATTCAAATTCATTAGCACGATCCATGCTAATTCATTCGTTCGATCAATTCTAATTCATTAGCACGATCCATTCTAATTCATTCATACGATCCATTCTTATTCATTCGCACGATCCATTCTAATTCATTCATAGGATCCACTCTAATTCATTCATACGATCTATTCTAATTCTTTCGCACGAATGTATCCATTCTAATTCATTCGCACGAATTTATCCATTCTAATTCATTCGTACGATCTATTCTAATTCATTCGTACGATCCATTTAATTCATTCGTACGATCCATTCTAATTCATTCATACGATCTATTCTAATTCATTCATACAATCCATTCTAATTGTTTCACGCGATCCATTCTAATTCATTCGTACGATCCATTCTAATTCATTCGCACAATCCATTCTATTTCATTCGTACGATCCATTCTTACTCATTGGTACGATCCATTCTAATTCATTCGCACGAATGTATCCATTCTAATTCATTCATACGAATCCATTCTAATTCATTCGTACAATCCATTCTATTTCATTCGTACGATCCATTCTTACTCATTCGTATGATCCATTCTAATTCATTCGCACGAATGTATCCATTCTAAATCATTCGTACGATCCATTCTAATTCATTCGTACGATCCATTCTAAATGATTCGTATAATCCATTCTATTTCATTCGTACGATCAATTCTAATTAATTAGCACAATCCATTCTAATTCATTCGTACGATCCATTCAAATTCATTCGCACGATCCATTCTAATTCATTCATACAATCCATTCTATTTCATTCGTACGATCCATTCTTACTCATTCATATGATCCATTCTAATTCATTCGTACGATCCATTCTAATTCATTCGTACGATCTTACGAATGCATTAGAATGGATCGTACGGAATGAATTAGAATGGATTGTATGAATGAATTAGAATGGATACATTCGTGCGAATGAATTAGAATGGATCATACGAATGAGTAAGAATGGATCGTACGAATGAGTAAGAATGGATCGTACGAATGAATTAGAATAGATCGTACGAATGAATTAGAATGGATCGTACGAATGAATTAGAATGGATACATTCGTGCGAATGAATTAGAATGGATCGGACGAATGGATCGTACGAATGGATCGTACGAATGAACTAGAATGAATACATTCGTGCGAATGAATTAGAATGGATCGTACGAATGAATTAGAATGGATCGTACGAATGAATTATAATGGATCTTACGAATGAATTAGAATGGATTGTACGAATGAATTAGAATGGATCGTACGAATGAATTAGAATGGATACATTCATGCGAATGAATTAGAATAGATCGGACGAATAAATTAGAATGGATCGTACGAATGAATTAGAATGGATCAAATGAATGAATTAGAATGGTTACATTCATGCGAATGAATTAGAATGGATCGTACGAATGGATTAGAATGGATCGTACGAATGGATTAGAATGGATACATTCGAGCGAATGAATTAGAATGAGTCGTACGAATGAATTAGAATGGATCGTACGAATGGATTATAATGGATCCTACGAATGGATTAGAATAGATACCTTTGTACATATGAATTCGAATGGATCGTACGAATGAATTAGAATGGATCATATTAATGAATTAGAATGGATCATACGAATGAATTAGAATGGATACATTCGTGCGAATGAATTAGAATGGATCGTGCGAATCCATTAGACTGGATCGTGCGAATGAATAAGAATGGATCATACGAATGGATTAGAATGGATCATACGAATTAGAATGAATTAGAATGAATTAGAATGAATCGTATGAATTAGAATGGATCGTACGAATGAATTAGAATGGATCGTACGAATGAATTAGAATGGATCATACGAATGAATTAGAATGGATCGTGTGAATGAATTAGAAAGGATCGTACCAATGTGTAAGAATGGATCGTACGAATGAATAGAATGGATCGTATGAATGAATTAGAATGGATACATTCGTGTGAATGATTTAGAATGGATCGTATGAATGAATTAGAATAGATTTTGTGAAAGAATTAGAATGGATTAGAATGGATCGTACGAATGAATTAGAATGGATACATTCGTGCGAATGAATTAGAAAAGATCGGACGAATGAATTAGAATGGATCGTACGAATGAATTAGAATGGATCGTACGAATGAATTAGAATAGATTGTACGAATGAATTAGAATGGATCAAATGAATGAATTAGAATGGTTACATTCATGCGAATGAATTAGAATGGATCGTACGAATGGATTAGAATGGATACATTCGTGCGAATGAATTAGAATGGATCGTACGAATGAATTAGAATGGATCATACGAATGAATTAGAATGGATCTTACGAATGAATTAGAATGGATCGTACGAATGAATTAGAATGGATCGTACAAATGAATTAGAATGGATACATTCGTGCGAATGAATTAGAACGGATCGGACGAATGAATTAGAATGGATCGTACGAATGAATTAGAATGGATCAAATGAATGAATTAGAATGGTTACATTCATGCGAATGAATTAGAATGGATCGTACGGAATGAATTAGAATGGATTGTATGAATGAATTAGAATGGATACATTCGTGCGAATCAATTAGAATGGATCATACGAATGAGTAAGAATGGATCATACGAATGAAATAGAATGGATTGTACGAATGAATTAGAATGGATCGTACAAATGTATCAGAATGGATCGTACGAATGAATTAGAATGGATCGTACGAATTAATAAGAATGGATCGTACGAATGAATTAGAATGGATCGTGCGAATGAATTAGAATGGATCGTACCAATGAGTAAGAATGGATCGTACGAATGAATAGAATAGATCGTATGAATGAATTAGAATGGATACATTCGTGTGAATGAATTAGAATGGATCGTATGAATGAATTAGAATAGATTTTGTGAAAGAATTAGAATGGATTAGAATGGATCGTACGAATGAATTAGAATGGATACATTCGTGCGAATGAATTAGAATGGATCGGACGAATGAATTAGAATGGATCGTACGAATGAATTAGAATGGATCGTACGAATGAATTAGAATAGATTGTGCGAATGAATTAGAATGGATCGTACGAATGAATTAGAATGGATCGTACGAATGAATTAGAATGGATCATACGAATGAGAAAGAATGGATCGTATGAATGAATTAGAATGGAACGTACGAATGAATTAGAATGGATCGTACGAATAAATTAGAATGGATACATTCGTCCGAATGAATTAGAATGGATCATACGAATGAGTAAGATGGATCGTACGAATGAAATAGAATAGATTGTACGAATGAATTAGAATGGATCCTACGAATGAATTAGAATGGATCGTGTGAAATACGAATGAATTAGAATGGATATATTCGTGCAAATGAATTAGAATGGATCGTATGAATGTATTAGAATGGATCGTATGAGTGAATTAGAATGGATCGTGCGAATGAATTAGAATGGATTGTATGAATGAATTAGAATGGATTGTACGAATGAATTAGAATGGATCGTACGAATGAATTAGAATGGATCGTACGAATGAACTAGAATGGATACATTCGTGCGAATGAATTAGAATGGATCGTACGAATGAATTAGAATGGATCGTGTGAATGAATTAGAATGGATCGTATGAATGAATTAGAATAGATCATATGAATGAATTAGAATGGATCGTACAAATGAATTAAAATAGATAAGACGAATGAATTAGAATGGATCGTACGAATGAATTAGAATGGATCATACGAATTAATTAGAATGGATCATACGAATGAATTAGAATGGATCGTACGAATGAATTAGAATAGATTGTACGAATGAATTAGAATGGATCGTACGAATGAATTAGAATGGATCGTGTGAAAGAATTAGAATGGATCGTACAAATGAATTAGAATGGATTAGAATGGATTGTGCGAATGAATTAGAATGGATCGTACGAATGAATTAGAAATGATTGTATGAATGAATTAGAATGGATCTTACGAATGAATTCGAATGGATCGTACGAATGAATTAGAATGGATCCTACGAATGAATTAGAATGGATACATTCGTGCGAATGAATTAGAATGGATCGGACGAATGAATTAGAATGGATCGTACGAATGAATTAGAATGGATCGTACGAATAAATTAGAATGGATACATTCGTCCGAATGAATTAGAATGGATCATACGAATGAGTAAGAATGGATCGTACGAATGAAATAGAATAGATTGTACGAATGAATTAGAATGGATCCTACGAATGAATTAGAATGGATCGTGTGAAATAATTAGAATGGATTGTATGAATGAATTAGAATGGATCGTATGAATGAATTAGAATGGATCGTGCGAATGAATTCGAATGGATCGTACGAATTCATTCTAATTCATTCATACAATCCATTCTAATTCTTTCACACGATCTATTCAAATTCATTCGTAGGATCCATTCTAATTCATTCGTATAATCTATTCTATTTCATTCGTACGATCCATTCTTACTCATTCGTATAATCCATCCTAATTCATTTGGACGAATGTATCCATTCTAATTTATTCGTACGATCCATTCTAATTCATTCGTACGATCCATTCTAATTCATTCGTACGATCCATTCTAATTCATTCGTCCGATCCATTCTAATTCATTCGCATGAATGTATCCATTCTAATTCATTCGTATGGTCCATTCTAATTCATTCGCACAATCCATTCTATTTCATTCGTACGATCCATTCTTACTCATTCATATGATCCATTATGGATACATTCGTGCGAATGAATTAGAATGGATCATACGAATGAGTAAGAATGGATCGTACGAATGAAATAGAATGGATTATGCGAATGAACTAGAATGGATCGTACGAATGAATTAGAATGGATCGTGTGAAAGAATTAGAATGGATTGTATGAATGAATTAGAATAGATCGTATGAATGAATTAGAATGGATCGTACGAATGAATTAGAATGGATCGTACGAATGAACTAGAATGGATACATTCGTGCGAATGAATTAGAATGGATCGTACGAATGAATTAGAATGGATCGTACGAATGAATTAGAATGGATCTTACGAATGAATTAGAATGGATCGTACGAATGCACGATCCATGCTAATTCATTCGTTCGATCAATTCTAATTCATTAGCACGATCCATTCTAATTCATTCATACGATCCATTCTAATTCATTCGCATGATCCATTCTAATTCATTCATACGATTCATTCTAATTCTTTCACACGATCCATTCTAATTTATTCGTATGATCCATTCTAATTCATTCGTACGATCCATTCTAATTCATTCGTACGATCCATTCTAATTCCTTCGTACGATCCATTCTAATTCATTCATACAATCCATTCTAATTCTTTCACACGATCCATTCTAATTCATTCGTACGATCCATTCTAATTCATTCGTGCAATCCATTCTATTTCATTCGTACGATCCATTCTTACTCATTCGTACGATCCATTCTAATTCATTCACACGAATGTATCCATTCGTACGAATGAATTAGAATAGATTGTAAGAATGAATTAGAATGGATCGTACGAATGAATTAGAATGGATCATATGAATGAATTAGAATGGATCGTACGAATGAATTAGAATGGATCGTGCGAATGAATTAGAATGGATACATTCGTGCGAATAAATTAGACTGGATCGGACGAATGAATTAGAATGGATCGTACGAATGAATTAGAATGGATCGTACGAGTGAATTAGAATGGATCGTACGAATAAATTAGAATGGATACATTCGTCCGAATGAACTAGAATGGTTTATACGAATGAGTAAGAATGGATCATACGAATGAAATAGAATAGATTGTACGAATGAATTAGAATGGATCCTACGAATGAATTAGAATGGATCGTGCGAATGAATTAGAATGGATTGGATCCATTCTAATTCATTCGCATGAATGTAACCATTCTAATTCATTCATTTGATCCATTCTAATTCATTCGTACGATCCATTCTAATTCATTCGTCCGATCCATTCTAATTCATTCGCACGATCTGTTCTTATTCATTCGCACAATCCATTCTAATTCATTCGCACGAATGTATCCATTCTAATTCATTCGTACGATCCATTCTAATTCATTCGTATGATCCATTCTAATTCATTCGTATGATCCATTCTATTTAATTCGTATGATCCATTCTAATTCATTCGTACGATCCATTCTAATTCATTTGTACGAACCATTCTAATTCATTCGTACGATCCATTCTAATCCATTCTAGTTCATTCGTACGATCCATTCTAATTCCTTTGTACGATCCATTCTAATTCATTCGTACGATCCATTCTAATTCATTCGTACGATCCATTCTAATTCATTCGTATGATCCATTCTAATTAATTCGTATGATCCATTCTAATTCATTCGTACGATCCATTCTAATTCATTCATACAATCCATTCTAATTCATTCGCACGAATGTATCCATTCTAATTAATTCGTACGATCCATTCTAATTCATTCGTATGATCCATTCTAATTCATTCGCACAATCCATTCTATTTCATTCGTACGATCCATTCTTACTCATTGGTACGATCCATTCTAATTCATTCGCACGAATGTATCCATTCTAATTCATTCGTATGAATCCATTCAAATTCATTCGTACAATCTATTCTATTTCATTCGTACGATCCATTCTTACTCATTCGTATGATCCATTCTAATTCATTCGGACGAATGTATCCATTCTAATTTATTCGTACGATCCATTCTAATTCATTCGTACGATCCATTCTAATTCATTCGTACGATCCATTCTAATTCATTCGTCCGATCCATTCTAATTCATTCGCACGAATGTATCCATTCTAATTCATTCGTACGATCCATTCTAATTCATTCGTACGATCCATTCTAATTCATTCGTAAGATCCATTCTAATTCATTCGTACGATCCATTCTAATTCATTCAAATTCATTCGTACGATCCATTCTAATTCATTCGTATGATCTATTCTTATTCATTCGCACGATCCAGTTTAATTGATTCGCACGATCCATTCTAATTCATTCGCACGAATGTATCCATTCTAATTCATTCGTACGATCCATTCTAATTCATTAATATGATCCATTCTAATTCATTCATACGATCCATTCTAATTCATTCGTATAATCTATTCTTATTCATTCGCACAATCCAGTCTAATTGATTCGCACGATCCATTCTAATTCATTCGCACAAATGTATCCATTCTAATTCATTCATACGATCCATTCTAATACATTAATATGATCCATTCTAATTCATTCGTACGATCCATTCTAATTCATATACACAATGGTATCCATTCTAATCCATTCGTAGGATCCATTTTAATCCATTCGTACGATCCATTCTAATTCATTCGTACGATCCATTCTAATTCATTCACTCGAATGTATCCATTCTAATCCATTCGTACGATCCATTCTAATCCATTCGTACGATCCATTCTAATTCATTCGCATGAATGTAACCATTCTAATTCATTCATTTGATCCATTCTAATTCATTCGTACGATCCATTCTAATTCATTCGTCCGATCCATTCTAATTCATTAGCACGATCCATTCTAATTCATTCGTACAATCCATTCTAATTCATTAGCACGATCCATTCTAATTCATTCGTACAATCCATTCTAATTCATTCGTACGATCCATTCTAATTCATTCGCACGATCCATTCTAATTCATTCTTAGGATCCATTCTAATTCATTCATACGATCTATTCTAATTCTTTCGCACAAATGTATCCATTCTAATTCATTCGCACGAATGTATCCATTCTAATTCATTCGTACGATCCATTCTAATTCATTCGTACGATCCATTCTAATTCATTCGTACGATCCATTCTAATTCATTCGTACGATCCATTCTAATTCATTCGTAAGATCCATTCTAATTCATTCGTACTATCCATTCTAATTCATTCTAATTCATTCTAATTCATTCGTTCGATCCATTCTAATTCATTCGTATGATCTATTCTTATTCATTTGCACGATCCAGTCTAATTGATTCGCACGATCCATTCTAATTCATTCGCACGAATGTATCCATTCTAATTCATTCGTACGATCCATTCGAATTCATTCTAATTCATTCTAATTCATTCGTACGATCCATTCTAATTCATTCGTATGATCTATTCTTATTCATTCACACGATCCAGTCTAATTGATTCACACGATCCATTCTAATTCATTCGCACGAATGTATCCATTCTAATTCATTTGTACGATCCATTCTAATTCATTAATATGATCCATTCAAATTCATTCGTACGATCCATTCTAATTCATATGCACAAAGGTATCCATTCTAATCCATTCATAGGATCCATTCTAATCCATTCGTACGATCCATTCTAATTCATTCGTACGATCCCTTCTAATTCATTCGCTCGAATGTATCCATTCTAATCCATTCGTACGATCCATTCTAATCCATTCGTACGATCCTTTCTAATTCATTCGCATGAATGTAACCATTCTAATTCATTCATTTGAGCCATTCTAATTCATTCATACGATCCATTCTAATTCATTCGTCCGATCCATTCTAATTCATTCGCACGAATGGATACATTCTAGTTCATTCGTACGATCCATTCTAATTCATTCGTACGATCCATTCTAATTCATTCGTACGATCCATTCTAATTCATTCATACAATCCATTCTAATTCATTCGCACGATCCATTCTAATTCACTCATACGATCCATTCTAATACATTCATACGATCCATTCTAATTCATTTGCACGAATATATCCATTCTAATTCACTCATACGATCCATTCTAATTCCTTCGTACGATCCATTCTAATTCATTCGTACGATCCATTCTAATTCATTCATACGATCCATTCTAATTCATTCGTATGATCCATTCTAATTCATTCGCACAAATGTATCCATTCTAATTCATTCGTACGATCCATTCTAATTCATTCGTACGATCCATTCTAATTCATTCGTAAGATCCATTCTAATTCATTCGTACGATCCATTCTAATTCATTCGTATGATCCATTCTAATTCATTCGCAAATATATCCATTCTAATTCATTCGTACGATCCATTCTAATTCATTCGTACGATCCATTCTAATTCATTCATACGATCTATTCTAATTCATTCATACAATCCATTCTAATTCTTCCACACGATCCATTCTAATTCATTCGTACGATCCATTCTAATTCATTCATACAATCCATTCTAATTCATTCGCACGAATGTATCCATTCTAATCCATTCGTACGATCCATTCTAATCCATTCGTACGATCTATTCTAATTCATTCGCATGAATGTAACCATTCTAATTCATTCATTTGATCCATTCTAATTCATTCGTACGATCCATTCTAATTCATTCGTCCGATCCATTCTAATTCATTCGCACGAATGTATCCATTCTAATTCATTCGTACGATCCATTCTAATCCATTCTAATTCTTTCACACGATCCATTCTAATTCATTCGTGGGATCCATTCTAATTCATTCGTACAATCTATTCTATTTCATTCGTACGATCCATTCTTACTCATTCGTATGATCCATTCTAATTCATTCGGACGAATGAATCCATTCTAATTTATTCGTACGATCCATTCTAATTCATTCGTAAGATCCATTCTAATTCATTCGTACGATCCATTCTTACTCATTCGTATGATCCATTCTAATTCATTCGCACGAATGTATCCATTCTAATTCATTCATACCATCCATTCTAATTCATTCCGTACGATCCATTCTAATTCATTCGCACAAATGTAACCATTCTAATTCATTCGTACGAACCATTCTAATTCATTCGTATGATCCATTCTAATTCCTTTGTACGATCCATTCTAATTCCTTCGTACGAACCATTCTAATTCCTTCGTACGATCCATTCTATTTCATTCGTATGATCCATTCTAATTCCTTCGTACGATCCATTCTAATTCCTTCGTATCCATTCTAATTCACTCATACGATCCATTCTAATTCATTCGTACGATCCATTCTAATTCATTCATACAATCCATTCTAATTCATTCGCACGAATGTATCCATTCTAATTCATTCGTACGATCAGTTCTAATTCATTCACAAAATCTATTCTAATTCATTCATACGATCCATTCTAATTCATTCACATGAATGTATCCATTCTAATTCATTCATACGATCCATTCTAATTCATTCGTATGATCCATTCTAATTCACTCATACGATCCATTCTAATACATTCATACGATCCATTCTAATTCATTTGCATGAATATATCCATTCTAATTCATTCGTACGATCCATTCTAATTCCTTCGTATGATCCATTCTAATTCATTCGTACGATCCGTTCTAATTCATTCGTACGATCCATTCTAATTCATTCATATAAATGGATTAGAATGAATTTGAATGGATCGTATGAATGAATTAGAATGGATCGTTTGAGTGAATTAGAATGGATACGAAGGAATTAGAATGGATCGTACGAAGGAATTAGAATGGATCACGCGAATGAAATAGAATGGATCGTACGAAGGAATTAGAATGGATCGTACGAAGGAATTAGAATGGATCATACGAATGAATTAGAATGGATATATTCGTGCAAATGAATTAGAATAGATCGTATGAATGAATTAGAATGGATCGTATGAGTGAATTAGAATGGATAGTACGAATGAAGTAGAATGTATCGTATGAATGAATTAGAATGGATACATTCGTGCGAATGAATTAGAATGGATCGTATGAATGAATTAGAATAGATTTTGTGAATGAATTAGAATGGATCGTACGAATGATATAGAATGGATACATTCGTGCGAATGAATTAGAATGGATTGTATGAATGAATTAGAATGGATCGTACGAATGAACTAGAATGGATACATTCGTGCGAATGAATTAGAATGGATTGTACGAATGAATTAGAATGGATCGTACGAATGAATTAGAATAGATTGCGCGAATGAATTAGAATGGATCGTGCGAATGAAATAGAATGGATACAAATGAATTAGAATGGATCATACGAATGAATTAGAATGACGATCCATTCTTACTCATTCGTATGATCCATTCTAATTTATTCGCACGAATGTATCCATTCTAATTCATTCGTACGTCTAATTCATTCGTACGGTCCATTCTAATTCATTCGCACAATCCATACTATTTCATTCGCACGATCCATTCTAATTCATTCGTACGATCCATTCTAATTCATTCGTACGATCCATTCTAATTCATTCGCACGAATGTATCCATTCTAGTTCATTCGTACGATCCATTCTAATTCATTCGTACGATCCATTCTAATTCATTCGCACGATCCATTCTAATTTATTCGTACGATCCATTCTAATTCATTCGCACGAATGTATCCATTCTAAATCATTCGTACATACGATCCATTGTAATTCATTCGCACGAATGTATCCATTCTAATTCATTTGTATAACCCATTCTATTTCATTCGTACGATCCATTCTTACTCATTCGTATGATCCATTCTAATTCATTCGCACGAATGTATCCATTCTAATTCATTCGTACGATCCATTCTAATTCATTCACACTATCCATTCTAATTCATTCGTACGATCTATTCTAATTCATTCGTATGATCCATTCTAATTTATTCGTTCAAATATATCCATTCTAATTCATTCGTACGATCCATTCTAATTCATTCGCACGATCCGTTCTAATTCATTCGCACGAATGTATCCATTCTAATTCATTTGCACGATCCATTCTAATTCATTCCTATGATCTATTCTAATTCATTCGTACGATCCATTCTAATTCATTCGCTCGAATATATCCATTCTAATTCATTCGTACGATCCATTCTAATTCGTTCCTATGATCCATTCTAATTCGTTCGTACGATCAATTCTAATTCGTTCGTACGATCCATTCTAATTCATTCGTATGATCCATTCTAATTCATTCCTACTATTTATTCTAATTCATTCGCTCGAATATATCCATTCTAATTTATTCGTTCGATCCATTCTAATTCATTCGCACGATCCATTCTAATTCATTTGTATGATCCATTCTAATCCATTCGTCCGATCCATTCTAATTCATTCGTACGATCCATTCTAATTCATTCGTACGATCCATTCTAATTCATTCGCACGAATGTATCCATTCTAGTTCATTCGTACGATCCATTCTAATTCATTCGTACGATCCATTCTAATTCATTCGCACGATCCATTCTAATTCATTCGTACGATCCATTCTAAGTCATTCATACGATCCATTCTAATTCATTCGTACGATCCATTCTAATTCATTCATACAATCCATTCTAATTCATTCGTACGATCCATTCTAATTCACTCATACGATCCATTCTAATACATTCATACGATCAATTTTAATTCATTTGCACGAATATATCCATTCTAATTCATTCGTATGATCCATTCTAATTCCTTCGTACGATCTATTCTAATTCATTCGTACGATCTATTCTAATTCATTCGTACGATCCATTCTAATTCATTCGTACGATCCATTCTAATTCCTTAGTACGATCCATTCTAATTCATTCGTACGATCCATTCAAATTCATTCGTACAATCTATTCTAATTCATTCGTACGAATGGATACATTCGTGTGAATGAATTAGAATGGATCGTACGAATGAGTAAGAATGGATCGTACGAATGAAATAGAATGGATTGCACGAATGAATTAGAATGGATCGTACGAATGAATTAGAATGGATCGTGTGAAAGAATTAGAATGGATTGTATGAATGAATTAGAATGGATCATACGAAGGAATTAGAATGTATCATACGAATGAATTAGAATGGATCGTGCGAATGAATTAGAATGGATCGTACGAATGAATTAGAATGGATCGTGCTAATGAATTAGAATTGATCGAACGAATGAATTAGCATGGATCGTGCTAATGAATTAGAATGGAACGTACGAATGAATTAGAATGGATCGTGTGAAAGAATTAGAATGGATTGTATGAATGAATTAGAATGAATTCGTACGATCCATTCGAATTCATTCGCACGATCCATTCTAATTCATTCATACGATCCATTCTAATTCACTCATACAATCCATTCTAATTCTTTCACACGATCCATTCTAATTCATTCGTAGGATCCATTCTAATTCATTCGTACAATCTATTCTATTTCATTCGTACGATCCATTCTTACTCATTCGTATGATCCATTCTAATTCATTCGTACGATCCATTCTAATTCATTTGTACGATCCATTCTAATTCATTCATACAATCCATTCTATTTCATTCGTACGATCCATTCTTACTCATTCGTATGATCCATTCTAATTCATTCGCACGAATGTATCCATTCTAATTCATTCATACAATCCATTCTAATTCATTCCGTACGATCCATTCTAATTCATTCGTACGATCATACGAATGAATTAGAATGGATCATACGAATGAATTAGAATAGATTGTGCGAATGAATTAGAATGGATCGTATGAATGAATTAGAATGGATCGTACGAATGAATTAGAATGGATCATACGAATGAGTAAGAATGGATCGTACGAATGAATTAGAATGGATCGTACGAATGAATTAGAATGGATCGTACGAATAAATTAGAATGGATACATTCGTCCGAATGAATTAGAATGGATCATACGATTGAGTAAGAATGGATCGTACGAATGAAATAGAATAGATTATACGAATGAATTAGAATGGATCCTACGAATGAATTAGAATGGATCGTGTGAAAGAATTAGAATGGATTGTATGAATGAATTAGAATGGATCGTATGAATGAATTATAATGGATCGTGTGAATGAATTCGAATAGATCGTACGAATTCATTCTAATTCATTCATACAATCCATTCTAATTCTTTCACACGATCCATTCTAATTCATTCGTACGTTCCATTCTAATTCATTAGCACGATCCATGCTAATTCATTCGTTCGATCAATTCTAATTCATTAGCACGATCCATTCTAATTCATTCGTACGATCCATTCTAATTCATTCGCACGATCCATTCTAATTCATTCATAGGATCCATTCTAATTCATTCATACGATCTATTCTAATTCTTTCGCACGAATGTATCCATTCTAATTCATTCGCACGAATGTATCCATTCTAATTCATTCGTACGATCCATTCAAATTCATTCGCACGATCCATTCTAATTCATTCATATGATCCATTCTAATTCATTCATACAATCCATTCTAATTCTTTCACACGATCCATTCTAATTCATTCGTACGATCCATTCTAATTCATTCGTACAATCCATTCTATTTCATTCGTACGATCCATTCTTACTCATTCGTATGATCCATTCTAATTCATTCGTATGATCCATTCTAATTCATTCGTACGATCCATTCTAATTCATTCGTACGATCCATTCTAATTCATTCGCACGAATGTATCCATTCTAGTTCATTCGTACGATCAATTCTAATTCATTCGTACGATCCATTCTAATTCATTCGCACGATCCATTCTAATTCATTCGTACGATCCATTCTAATTCTTTCATACGATACATTCTAATTCATTCGTACAATCTATTCTAATTCATTCGTACGAATGGATACATTCGTGTGAATGAATTAGAATGGATCGTACGAATGAGTAAGAATGGATCGTACGAATGAAATAGAATGGATTGCACGAATGAATTAGAATGGATCGTACGAATGAATTAGAATTGATCGTGTGAAAGAATTAGAATGGATTGTATTAATGAATTAGAATGGATCGTGCGAATGAATTAGAATGGATCGTACGAATGAATTAGAATGGATCGTACGAATGAACTAGAATTGATCATACGAATGAATTAGAATGGATCATACGAATTAATTAGAATGGATCGTACGAATGAATTTGAATGGATCGTACGAATGAATTAGAATGGATACATTCGTGCGAATGAATTAGAATGGATCGTACGAATGAATTAGAATGGATCGTACGAATGAATTAGAATGGATCGTATGAATGAAATTGAATGGATTGTACAATTGAATTAGAATGGATCGTGCGAATGAATTAGAATGGATCATACGAATGAATTAGAATGGATCGTACGAATGAACTAGAATGGATACATTCGTGCAAATGAATTAGAATGGATCGTACGAATGAATTAGAATGGATCGTACGAATGAATTAGAATGGATCTTACGAATGAATTAGAATGGATCGTACGAATGAATTAGAATGGATCGTACGAATGAATTAGAATGGATACATTCGTGCGAATGAATTAGAATGGATCGTACGAATGAATTAGAATGGATCATACGAATGAATTAGAATGGATCATACGAATGAATTAGAATGGATCATACGAATGAATTAGAATGGATCGTGCGAATGAATTAGAATGGATCGTACGAATTCATTCATTCGCACGATCCATTCGAATTCATTCGCACGATCCATTCTAATTCATTCATACGATCCATTCTAATTCATTCGTACGATCCATTCTAATTCATTCGCACAAATGTATCCATTCTAATTCATTCGTACGATCCATTCTAATTCATTCGCACGATCCATTCTAATTCATTCGTACGATCCATTCTAATTCATTAGCATGATCCATGCTAATTCATTCGTTCGATCCATTCTAATTCATTCGTACGATCCATTCTAATTCCTTCGTACGATCCATTCAATTTCATTCGTATGATCCATTCTAATTCCTTCGTACGATCCATTCTAATTCCTTCGTATCCATTCTAATTCACGCATACGATCCATTCTAATTGATTCGTACGATCTATTCTAATTCATTCATACAATCCATTCTAATTCTGTCACACGATCCATTCTAATTCATTCGTACGATCCATTCTAATTCATTCGTACGAATCCATTCTAATTCATTCGTACAATCTATTCTATTTCATTCGTACGATCCATTCTTACTCATTCATATGATCCATTCCAATTCATTCGGACGAATGTATCCATTCTAATTTATTCGTACGATCCATTCTAATTCATTCGTACGATCCATTCTAATTCATTCGTACGATCCATTCTAATTCATTCGTCCGATCCATTCTAATTCATTCGCACGAATGTATCCATTCTAATTCATTTGTACGATCCATTCTAATTCATTCGTACGATCCATTCTAATTCATTCGTAAGATCCATTCCAATTCATTCGTACGATCCATTCTAATTTATTCGCACGAATGTATCCATTCTAGTTCATTCGTACGATCCATTCTAATTCATTTGTACAATCCATTCTAATTCATTCGTACGATCCATTCTAATTCATTCGCACAAATGTATCCATTCTAATTCATTCGTACGATCCATTCTAATTCATTCGTACGATCTATTCTAATTCATTCGTAAGATCCATTCTAATTCATTCGTAGGATCCATTCTAATTCATTCGTACGATCCATTCTAATTCATTCGCACGAATGTATCCATTCAAGTTCATTCGTACGATCCATTCTAATTCATTCGTACGATCCATTCTAATTCATTTGCACAATCCATTCTAATTCATTCGTACGATCCATTCTAATTCATTCATACGATCCATTCTAATTCGTTCGTACGATCCATTCTAATTCATTCACACAAATGTATCCATTCTAATTCATTCATACGATCCATTCTAATTCATTCGCTCGAATGTATCCATTCTAATCCATTCGTACGATCCATTCTAATCCATTCGTACGATCCATTCTAATTCATTCGCATGAATGTAACCATTCTAATTCATTCATTTGATCCATTCTAATTCATTCGTACGATCCATTCTAATTCATTCGTCCGATCCATTCTAATTCATTCGCACGAATGTATCCATTCTAGTTGATTCGTAAGATCCATTCTAATTCATTCGCACGATCCATTCTAATTCATTCATAGGATCCATTCTAATTCATTCATACGATCTATTCTAATTCATTCGCTCGAATGTATCCATTCTAATCCATTTGTACGATCCATTCTAATCCATTCGTACGATCCATTCTAATTCATTCGCATGAATGTAACCATTCTAATTCATTCATTTGATCCATTCTAATTCATTCGTACGATCCATTCTAATTCATTCGTCCGATCCATTCTAATTCATTCGCACGAATGTATCCATTCTAATTCATTCATACGATCCATTCTAATTCATTCGTACGATCCATTCTAATTCATTCGTACGATCCATTCTAATTCATTCGCATGAATGTATCCATTCTAGTTCATTCATACGATCCATTCTAATTCATTCGTACGATCCATTCTAATTCATTCGCACGATCCATTCTAATTCATTCGTACGATCAATTCTAATTCATTCGCACGAATGTATCCATTCTAATTCATTCATACGATCCATTCTAATTCATTCGTACGATCCATTCTAATTCACTCATACGATCCATTCTAATACATTCATACGATCCATTCTAATTCATTTGCATGAATATATCCATTCTAATTCATTCGTACGATCCATTCTAATTCCTTCGTACGATCCATTCTAATTCATCCGTACGATTTATTCTAATTCATTCGTGCGATCCATTCTAATTCATTCGTACGATCCATTCTAATTCCTTCGTACGATCCATTCTAATTCATTCGTACGATCCATTCTAATTCCTTCGTACGATCCATTCTAATTCATTCGTACGATCCATTCTAATTCATTCGTACGAATGGATACATTCGTGTGAATGAATTAGAATGGATCGTACGAATGAGTAAGAATGGATCGTACGAATGAAATAGAATGGATTCCACGAATGAATTAGAATGGATCGTACGAATGAATTAGAATGGATCGTGTGAAAGAATTAGAATGGATTGTATGAATGAATTAGAATGGATCATACGAATGAATTAGAATGGATCGTACGAAGGAATTAGAATGGATCGTACGAATGAATTAGAATGGATCGTACGAATGAATTAGAATAGATCGTACGAATGAATTAGAATGGATCGTACGAAGGAATTAGAATGGATCGTACGAATGAATTAGAATGGATATATTCGTGCAAATGAATTAGAATGGCTCGTATGAATGTTTTAGAATGGATCGTATGAGTGAATTAGAATGGATCGTACGAATGAATTAAAATGGATACATTCGTGTGAATGAATTAGAATGGATCGTATGAATGAATTAGAATAGATTTTGTGAATGAATTAGAACTGATCGTACGAATGAATTAGAATGGATACATTCGTGCGAATGAATTAGAATGGATTGTATGAATGAATTAGAATGGATCGTACGAATGAATTAGAATGGATCGTATGAGTGAATTAGAATGGATACGAAGGAATTAGAATGGATCGTACGAAGGAATTAGAATGGATCATACGAATGAAATAGAATGGATCGTACGAAGGAATTAGAATAGATCGTACGAAGGAATTAGAATGGATCGTACGAATGAATTAGAATGGATATATTCGTGCAAATGAATTAGAATGGATCGTATGAATGAATTTGAATGGATCGTATGAGTGAATTAGAACGGATAGTACGAATGAAGTAGAATGGATCGTATGAATGAATTAGAATGGATACATTCATGCGAATGAATTAGTATGGATCGTATGAATGAATTAGAATAGATTGTGCGAATGAATTAGAATTGATCGTACGAATGAATTAGAATGGATACATTCGTGCGAATAAATTAGAATAGATTGTATGAATGAATTAGAATGGATCATACGAATGAATTAGAATGGATCGTACGAATGAATTAGAATAGATTGCGCGAATGAATTAGAATGGATCGTACGAATGAATTAGAATGGATCGTACGAAGGAATTAGAATGGATCGTACGAATGAATTAGAATGGATCGTACGAAGGAATTAGAATGGATCGTACGAAAGAATTAGAATGGATCGTACGATTGAATTAGAATGGATCATACGAATGAGTAAGAATGGATCGTATGAATGAATTAGATTGGATCGTATGATCCATTCTAATTCATTAGCATGGATCGTGCTAATGAATTAGAATGGAATATACGAATGAATTAGAATGGATTGTAGAATGGATCGTACGAATGAATTAGAATGAATTAGAATGGATCATACGAATGAATTAGAATAGATCATAGGAATGAATTAGAATGGATCGTGCAAATGAATTAAAATGGATACATTCGTGCGAATGAATTAGAATAGATCGTGCGGATGAATTAGAATGGATCGTACGAATGAATTAGAATGGATATATTTGAACGAATAAATTAGAATGGATCATATGAATGAATTAGAATGGATCGTACGAATGAATTAGAATGGATAGTGCGAATGAATTAGAATCGATCGTACGAATGAATTAGAATGGATCATACGAATGAATTAGAATGGATCATACGAATGAGTAAGAATGGATCGTACGAATGAATTAGAATGGATCGTACGAATGAATTAGAATGGATCGTACGAATAAATTAGAATGGATATATTCGTCCGAATGAATTAGAATGGATCATACGAATGAGTAAGAATGGATCGTACGAATGAAATAGAATAGATTGTGCGAATGAATTAGAATGGATCCTAGTACGATCCATTCTAATTCATTCGTACGATCCATTCTAATTCATTCATACTATCCATTCTAATTCTTTCACACGATCCATTCTAATTGATTTGTACGATCCATTCTAATTCATTCGTGCAATCCATTCTATTTCATTCGTACGATCCATTCTTACTCATTCGTACAATCCATTCTAATTCATTCACATGAATGTATCCATTCGTACGAATGAATTAGAATAGATTGTACGAATGAATTAGAATGGATCGTACGAATGAATTAGAATGGATCGTACAAAGGAATTAGAGTGGATCGTACGAATGAATTAGAATGGACCGTACGAATGAATTAGAATAGATCGTACGAATGAATTAGAATGGATCATACGAAGGAATTAGAATGGAAGGTACGAATGAATTAGAATGGATATATTCGTGCAAATGAATTAGAATGGATCGTATGAATGTATTAGAATGGATCGTATGAGTGAATTAGAATGGATCGTACGAATGAATTATAATGGATGGTATGAATGAATTAGAATGGATACATTCGCGTGAATGAATTAGAATGGATCGTATGAATGAATTAGAATAGATTTTGTGAATGAATTAGAACTGATCGTACGAATGAATTAGAATGGATACATTCGTGCGAATGAATTAGAATGGATTGTATGAATGAGTTAGAATGGATCGTACGAATGAATTAGAATGGATCGTATGAGTGAATTAGAATGGATACGAAGGAATTAGAATGGATCGTACGAATGAAATAGAATGGATTGTGCGAATGAATTAGAATGGATCTTACGAATGAATTAGAATGGATCGTGTGAAAGAATTAGAATGGATTGTATGAATGAATTAGAATAGATCATATGAATGAATTAGAATGGATCGTACGAATGAATTAGAATGGATCGTATGAATGAACTAGAATGGATACATTCGTGCGAATGAATTAGAATGGATCGTACGAATGAATTAGAATGGATCCTACGAATGAATTAGAATAGATCTTACGAATGAATTAGAATGGATCGTACGAAGGAATTAGAATGGATCGTACGAATGAATTAGAATGGATATATTTGTGCAAATGAATTAGAATGGATCGTATGAATGTATTAGAATGGATCGTATGAGTGAATTAGAATGGATCGTACGAATGAATTAGAATGGATTGTATGAATTAATTAGAATGGATCGTACGAATGAATTAGAATGGATCATACGAATGAATTAGAATGGATCATACGAATGAATTAGAATGGATCGTACGAATGAATTAGAATGGATCGTACGAATGAATTAGAATGGATACATTCGTGCGAATGAATTAGAATGGATTGTGCGAATGAATAAGAACAGATCGTGCGAATGAATTAGAATGGATCGTACGAATGAATTAGAATGGATCGTGCGAATGAATTAGAATGGATCGTACGAATGAATTAGAATGGATACATTTGTGCGAATGAATTAGAATGGATCGTACGAATGAATTAGAATGGATCGTATGAATGATTTAGAATGGATCGTACGAATGAATTAGAATGGATCGTGCGAATGAATTAGAATGGATCATACGAATGAATTAGAATGGATCGTGTGAAAGAATTAGAATGGATCGTACGAATGAATTAGAATGGATCGTGCGAATGAATTATAATGTATCGTACGAATGAATTAGAATGGATACATTTGTTCGAATGAATTAGAATGGATCGTACGAATGAATTAGAATGGATCGTAGGAATGAATTAGAATGGATCGTACGAATGAATTAGAATGGATCGTGCGAATGAATTAGAATGGATCGTACGAATGAATTAGAATGGATCGTACGAATGAACTAGAATGGATACATTCGTGCGAATGAATTAGAATGGATCGTACGAATGAATTAGAATGGATCGTACGAATGAATTAGAATGGATCTTACGAATGAATTAGAATGGATCGTACGAATGAATTAGAATGGATACATTCGTGCGAATGAATTAGAATGGATCGGACGAATGAATTAGAATGGATCGTACGAATAAATTAGAATGGATCGTACGAATGAATTAGAATGGATCGTACGAATAAATTAGAATGGATACATTCGTCCGAATGAATTAGAATGGATCATACGAATGAGTAAGAATGGATCGTACGAATGAAATAGAATAGATTGTATGAATGAATTAGAATGGATCCTACGAATGAATTAGAATGGATCGTGTGAAAGAATTAGAATGGATTGTATGAATGAATTAGAATGGATCGTATGAATGAATTAGAATGGATCGTGCGAATGAATTAGAATGGATCGTGCTAATTCATTCGTTCGATCAATTCTAATTCATTAGCACGATCCATTCTAATTCATTCGTACGATCCATTCTAATTCATTCGCACGATCCATTCTAATTCATTCATAGGATCCATTCTAATTCATTCATACGATCTATTCTAATTCTTTCGCACGAATGTATCCATTGTAATTCATTCGCACGAATGTATCCATTCTAATTCATTTGTACGATCCATTCTAATTCATTCGTACGATCCATTCTAATTCATTAGCACGATCCATGCTAATGAATTAGAATGGATCGTACGATCCAATCTAATTCATTCATACGATCCATTCTTACTCATTCGTATGATCCATTCTAATTCAATCGTACGATCCATTCTAATTCCTTCGTACGATCCATTCTAATTCATTCGTACGATCCATTCTAATTCATTCGTACGATACATTCTAATTCCTTCGTACGATCCATTCTAATTCATTCGCGCAATCTATTCTAATTCATTCGTACGATCCATTCTAATTCATTCGTAAGATCCATTCTAATTCATTCATACAATCCATTCTAATTTATTCGCACGAATGTATCCATTCTAATTCATTCGTACAATCCATTCTAATTCATTCATATGATCCATTCTACTTCATTCGTACTATCCGTTCTAATTCACTCATACGATCCATTCTAATTCATTCATACGATCCATTCTAATTCATTTGCACGAATATATCCATTCTAATTCATTCGTACGATCCATTCTAATTCCTTCGTACGATCCATTCTAATTCCTTCGTACGATCCATTCTAATTCCTTCGTACGATCCATTCTATTTCATTCGTATGATCCATTCTAACTCCTTCGTACGATCCATTCTAATTCCTTCGTATCCATTCTAATTCACTCATACGATCCATTCTAATTCATTCGTACGATCCATTCTAATTCATTCATACAATCCATTCTAATTCATTCGCACGAATGTATCCATTCTAATTCATTCGTACGATCAGTTCTAATTCATTCACAAAATCTATTCTAATTCATTCATACGATCCATTCTAATTCATTCACATGAATGTATCCATTCTAATTCATTCATACGATCCATTCTAATTCATTCATACGATCCATTCTAATTCACTCATACGATCCATTCTAATACATTCATACGATCCATTCTAATTTATTTGCACGAATATATCCATTCTAATTCATTCGTACGATCCATTCTAATTCCTTCGTACGATCCATTCTAATTCATTCGTACGATCCATTCTAATTCATTCGTACGATCCATTCTAATTCATTCGTACGATCCATTCTAATTCCTTCGTACGATCCATTCTAATTCATTCATACGATCTATTCTAATTCATTCGTACGAATGGATACATTCGTGTGAATGAATTAGAATGGATCATACGAATGAGTAAGAATGGATCGTACGAATGAAATAGAATGGATTGCACGAATGAATTAGAATGGATCGTACGAATGAATTAGAATGGATCGTGTGAAAGAATTAGAATGGATTGTATGAATGAATTAGAATGGATCGTATGAATGAATTAGAATGGATCGTACGAATGAATTAGAATGGATCGTACGAATGAATTAGAATGGATACATTCGTGCAAATGAATTAGAATGGATCATACGAATGAGTAAGAATGGATCGTACGAATGAAATAGAATGGATTGTACGAATGAATTAGAATGGATCATACGAATGAATTAGAATAGATTGTATGAATGAATTGGAATGTATCCATTCTAATAGATACGTACGATCCATTCTATTTCATTCGTACGATCCATTCTAATTCGTTCATACGATCCATTCTAATTCATTCATACAATCCATGCTAATTCTTTCACACCATCCATTCTAATTCATTCGTACGATCCATTCTAATTCATTCGTACAATCCATTCTATTTCATTCGTACGATCCATTCTTACTCATTCGTACGATCCATTCTAATTCAATCCATTCTAATTCTTTCACACGATCCATTCTAATTCATTCATACGATCCATTCTAATTCATTCGTATGATCCATTCTAATTCCTTCATACGATCCATTCTATTTCATTCATACGATGCATTCTTACTCATTCGTATGATCCATTCTAATTCATTTGCACAAATATATCCATTCTAATTCATTCGTACGAATGAAATAGAATGGATTGTACGAATGAATTAGAATGGATCGTACGAATGAATTAGAATGGATACATTCGTGCGAATGAATTAGAATGGATCGTATGAATGAATTAGAATGGATCGTATGAATGAATTAGAATAGATTATGCGAATGAATTAGAATGGATCGTAAGAATGAATTAATGAATTAGAATGGATCGTACGAAGGAATAAGAATGGATTGTACGAATGAATTAGAATGGATCATACGAATGAATTAGAATGGATACATTCGTGCGAATGAATTAGAATGGATCGTGCGAATTAATTCAAATGGATCGTGCGAATGAATTAGAATGGATCGTATGAATGAATTAGAATGGATCGTGCGAATGAATTCGAATGGATCGTGCGAATGAATTAGAATGGATTGTATGAATGAATTAGAATGGATCGTCTGAATGAATTAGAATGGATCGTACGAATGAATTAGAATGGATACATTCGTGCGAATGAATTAGAATGGATCATACGAATGAGTAAGAATGGATCGTACGAATGAAATAGAATGGATTGTGCGAATGCATTAGAATAGATCATACGAATGAATTAGAATGGATCGTACGAATGAATTAGAATGGATCCTATGAATGAATTAGAATGGATCGTACGAATGAATTAGAATGGATCGTGTGAAAGAATTAGAATGGATTGTATAAATGAATTAGAATGGATCGTATGAATGAATTAGAATGGATACAATCGTGCGAATGAATTAGAATGGATCATACGAATGAGTAAGAGTGGATCTTACGAATGAAATAGAATGGATTGTATGAATGAATTAGAATGGATCGTGCGAATGAATTTGAATGGAACGTACGAATGAATTAGAATTGATCGTGCTAATGAATTAGAATTGATCGTACGAATGAAATAGAATGGATTGTGCGAATGAATTAGAATGGATCGTACGAATGAATTAGAATGGATCGTGTGAAAGAATTAGAATGGATTGTATGAATGAATTAGAATAGATCGTATGAATGAATTAGAATGGATAGTACGAATGAATTAGAATGGATCGTACGAATGAATTAGAATGGATCGTACGAATGAATTAGAATGGATACATTCGTGCGAATGAATTAGAATGGATACTAATCGTGCGAAAGAATTAGAATAGATCGTATGAATGAATTAGAATGGATCCTATGAATGAATTAGAATGGATCGTGTGAATGAATTAGAATGGATCGTACGAATGAATTAGAATGGATCGTGCTAATGAATTAGAATTGATCGAACGAATGAATTAGCATGGATCGTGCTAATGAATTAGAATGGAACGTACGAATGAATTAGAATGGATCGTGTGAAAGAATTAGAATGGATTGTATGAATGAATTAGAATGAATTCGTATGATCCATTCGAATTCATTCGCACGATCCATTCTAATTCATTCATACGATCCATTCTAATTCATTCATACAATCCATTCTAATTCTTTCACACGATCCATTCTAATTCATTCGTAGGATCCATTCTAATTCATTCGTACAATCTATTCTATTTCATTCGTATGATCCATTCTTACTCATTCATATGATCCATTCTAATTCATTCGGACGAATGTATCCATTCTAAATTATTCGTACGATCCATTCTAATTCATTCGTACGATCCATTCTAATTCATTCGTACGATCCATTCTTACTCATTCGTATGATCCATTCTAATTCATTCATACGATCCATTCTAATTCATTCGTACGATCCATTCTAATTCATTCGCACAATCTATTCTAATTCATTCGTACGATCCATTCTAATTCATTCGTACGATCGTACGAATGAATTAGAATGGATCGTACAGAATGAATTACAATGGATTGTATGAATGAATTATAATGGATACATTCGTGCGAATGAATTAGAATGGATCATACGAATGAGTAAGAATGGATCGTACGAATGAAATAGAATTGATTGTACGAATGAATTTGAATGGATCGTACAAATGAATTAGAATGGATCGTACGAATGAATTAGAATGGATCATACGAATGAGTAAGAATGGATCGTACAAATAAAATAGAATGGATTGTACGAATGAATTAGAATGGATCGTACGAATGAATTAGAATGGATCATGTGAAAGAATTAGAATGCATTGTATGAATGAATTAGAATGGATCGTATGAATGAATTAGTATGGATCGCGCGAATGAATTCGAATGGATCGCATGATCCATTCGAATAGAATGGATCGTATGAATGAATTAGAATGGATCGGGCGAATGAATTAGAATGGATTGTAGGAATGAATTAGAATGGATCGTATGAATGAATTAGAATGGATCGTATGAATGAATTAGAATGGATCGTGCGAATGAATTAGAATGGATCGTACGAATGAATTAGAATGGATCGTACGAATGAATTAAAATGGATCATACGAATGAATTAGAATGGATCATACGAATGAGTAAGAATGGATCGTACGAATGAAATAGAATGGATTGTATGAATGAATTAGAATGGATCGTACGAATGAATTAGAATGGATCGTGTGAAAGAATTAGAATGGATTGTATGAATGAATTAGAATGGATCATATGAATGAATTAGAATGGATCGTGCGAATGAATTCAAATGGATCGTACGAATGAATTAGAATGGATCATACGAATGAATTAGAATGGATACATTCGTGCGAATGAGTTTGAATGGATACATTCGTGCGAAAGAATTAGAATATATCGTATGAATGAATTAGAATGGATACTATGAATAAATTAGAATGGATCGTGCGAATGAATTAGAATGGATCGTAGGAATGAATTAGAGTGGATCGTGCTAATGAATTAGAATTGATCGAACGAATGAATTAGCATGGATCGTGCTAATGAATTAGAATGGAACGTACGAATGAATTAGAATGGATCGTGTGAAAGAATTAGAATGGATTGTATGAATGAATTAGAATGAATTCGTACGATCCATTCGAATTCATTCGCACGATCCATTCTAATTCATTCATACGATCCATTCTAATTCATTCATACAATCCATTCTAATTCTTTCACACGATCCATTCTAATTCATTCGTAGGATCCATTCTAATCCATTCGTACAATCTATTCTATTTCATTCGTACGATCCATTCTTACTCATTCGTATGATCCATTCTAATTCATTCGCACGAATGTATCCATTCTAATTTATTCGTACGATCCATTCTAATTCATTCGTACGATCCATTCTAATTCATTCGTACGATCCATTCTTACTCATTCGTATGATCCATTCTAATTCATTCGTACGATCCATTCTAATTCATTCGCACAATCTATTCTAATTCATTCGTACGATCCATTCTAATTCATTCGTACGATCATACGAATGAATTAGAATGGATCGTACGGAATGAATTAGATTGGATTGTATGAATGAATTAGAATGGATACATTCGTGCGAATGAATTAGAATGGATCATACGAATGAGTAAGAATGGATCGTACGAATGAAATAGAATGGATTGTACGAATAAATTAGAATGGATCGTACAAATAAATTAGAATGGATCATACGAATGAATTAGAATGGATCATACGAATGAGTAAGAATGGATCGTACAAATGAAATAGAATGAATTGTACGAATGAAATAGAATGGATCGTACGAATGAATTAGAATGGATCGTGTGAAAGAATTACAATGCATTGTATGACTGAATTAGAATGGATCGTTTGAATGAATTAAAATGGATCGGGCGAATGAATTAGAATGGATTGTGGGAATGAATTAGAATGGATCGTATGAATGAATTAGAATGGATCGTATGAATGAATTCGAATGGATCGTGCGAATGAATTAGAATGGATTGTACGAATGAATTAGAATGGATCGTACGAATGAATTAGAATGGATCATACGAATGAATTTGAATGGATCATACGAATGAGTAAGAATGGATCGTACGAATGAAATAGAATGGATTGTACGAATGAATTAGAATGGATACATTCATGCGAATGAATTAGAATGGATCGGATGATTGAATTAGAATGGATCGTACGATTCATTCTAATTCATTCGTACGATCCATTCTAATATTTTCGTATGATTCATGCTAATTCATTCGTACGATCCATTCTAATTCATTCGTACGATCCATTCTTATTCATTCATACGATCCATTCTAATTCATTCGCATAATCCATTCTAATTCATTCGTACAATCCATTCTAATTCATTCGTATGATCCATTCTAACTCATTCGGTGGATCCATTCTAATTCATTCGTACGATCCATTCTAATTCATTCCCACGATCCATTCTAATTTATTCGTACTATCCATTCTAATTCATTCGTACGATCTATTCTAATTCATTCGCACGAATGTAACGATTCTAATTCATTCATACGATTCATTCTAATTCATTCATATGAGCTATTCTAATTCATTCGTACGATCCATTCTAATTCATTCGTACGATCCATTGTAATTCATTCATATAATCCATTTAGATTCATTCGCACAAATGTATCCATTCAAATTCATTCGTACGATCCAGTCTAATTCATTCGTACGATCCATTCTAATTCATTCGCACGAATATATCCATTCTAATTCTTTCGTACGATGCATTCTAATTCATTCGTACGATCCATTCTAATTCATTCTCACAAATGTATCCATTCTAATTCATTCGTACGATCCATTCTAATTCATTCCTATGATCTATTCTAATTCATTCGCTCGAATGTATCTATTTTAATTCATTCGTACGATCCATTCTAATTCATTCGTACGATATAATTCATTCGTACGATCCATTCTAATTCATTCATATGATCGATTCTAATTCATTCGCATAATCCATTCTAATTCATTCGTACGATCCATTCTAATTCATTCGTATGATCCATTCTAATTTATTCGTTCAAATATATCCATTCTAATTCATTCGTACGATCCATTCTAATTCATTCGTACGATCCATTATAATTCATTCGCAGGAATGTATCCATTCTAATTCATTTGCACGATCCATTCTAATTCATTCCTATGATCTATTCTAATTCATTCGTACGATCCATTCTAATTCATTCGCTCGAATGTATCCATTCTAATTCATTCGTACGATCCATTCTAATTCGTTCATATGATCCATTCTAATTCATTCGTACGATCCATTCTAATTCGTTCGTACGATCCATTCTAATTCATTCGTATGATCCATTCTAATTCATAATTAGAATGGATCGTACGAATGAATTAGAATGGATCGTACGAATGGATTAGAATGGATCCTACGAATGGATTAGAATGGATACGTTTGTGCATATGAATTAGAATGGATCATACGAATGAATTAGAATGGATCATATTAATGAATTAGAATGGATCGTACGAATGAATTAGAATGGATACATTCGTGCGAATGAATTAGAATGGATCGTGCGAATCAATTAGACTGGATCGTGCGAATGAATAAGAATAGATCATACGAATGAATTAGAATGGATCGTACGAATTAATTAGAATGGATACATTCGTGCGAATAAATTAGAATGGATTGTATGAATGAATTAGAATGGATCGTACGAATGAATTAGAATGGATCATACGAATTAATTAGAATGGATCATACGATGGAATTAGAATGGATCGTACGAATGAATTAGAATGGATCGTACGAATGAATTAGAGTGGATACATTCGTGCGAATGAATTAGAATGGATTGTGCGAATGAATAAGAACAGATCGTGCGAATGAATTAGAATGGATCGTACGAATGAATTAAAATGGATCGTTCGAATGAATTAGAATGGATCGTACGAATGAATTAGAATGGATACATTTGTGCGAATGAATTAGAATGGGTCGTACGAATGAATTAGAATGGATCGTATGAATTAATTAGAATGGATCGTACGAATGAATTAGAATGGATCGTGCGAATGAATTAGAATGGATCGTACGAATGAATTAGAATGGATCGTACGAATGAACTAGAATGGATACATTCGTGCGAATGAATTAGAATGGATCGTACGAATGAATTAGAGTGGATCGTACGAATGAATTAGAATGGATCGTACGAATGAATTAGATTGGATACATTCGTGTGAAAGAATTAGAATGGATCGGACGAATGAATTAGAATGGATCGTACGAATGAATTAGAATGGATCGTACGAATGAATTAGAATGGATCGTACGAATGATTTAGAATGGATATATTCGTGCAAATGAATTGGAATGGATCGTATGAATGAATTAGAATGGATCATATGAGTGAATTAGAATGGATAGTACGAATGAAGTAGAATGGATCGTTTGAATGAATTAGAATGGATACATTCGTGCGAATGAATTAGAATGGATCGTATGAATGAATTAGAATAGATTGTGCGAATGAATTAGAATGGATCGTATGAATGAATTAGAATGGATACATTCGTGCGAATAAATTAGAATGGATTGTATGAATGAATTAGAATGGATCGTACGAATGAATTAGAATGGATCGTACGAATGAATTAGAATAGATTGCGCGAATGAATTAAAATGGATCGTACGAATGAATTAGAATGGATCGTACGAAGGAATTAGAATGGATCGTACGAATGAATTAGAATGGATCGTACGAATGAATTAGAATGGATCATACGAAGGAATTAGAATGGATCGTACGAATGAATTAGAATGGATCGTACGATTGAATTAGAATGGATCATACGAATGAGTAAGAATGGATCGTATGAATGAATTAGATTGGATCGTACGATCCATTCTAATTCACTAGCATGGATCTTGCTAATGAATTAGAATGGAATTTACGAATGAATTAGAATGGATCGTAGAATGGATCGTACGAATGAATTAGAATGAATTAGAATGGATCGTACGAATGAATTAGAATAGATCATAGGAATGAATTAGAATGGATCGTGCAAATGAATTAGAATGGATATATTCGTGCGAATGAATTAGAATGGATCGTGTGAATGAATTAGAATGGATCGTACGAATGAATTAGAATGGATATATTTGAACGAATAAATTAGAATGGATCATACGAATGAATTAGAATGGATCGTACGAATGAATTAGAATGGATAGTGCGAATGAATTAGAATCGATCGTACGAATGAATTAGAATGGATCGTACGAATGAATTAGAATGGATCATACGAATGAGTAAGAATGGATCGTACGAATGAATTAGAATGGATCGTACGAATGAATTAGAATGGATTGTATGAATAAATTAGAATGGATACATTTGTCCGAATGAATTAGAATGGATCATACAAATTAGTAAGAATGGATCGTACGAATGAAATAGAATAGATTGTACGAATGAATTAGAATGGATCCTAGTACGATCCATTCTAATTCATTCGTACGATCCATTCTAATTCATTCATACAATCCATTCTAATTCTTTCACACGATCCATTCTAATTCATCCGTACAATCCAATCTAATTCATTCGTGCAATCCATTCTAATTAGAATGGATATATTCGTTCGAATAAATTAGAATTGATACATTCGTGCGAATAAATTAGAATGGATTTGTATGAATGAATTAGAATAGATCATAGGAATGAATTAGAATGGATTGTATGAATGAATTAGAATGGATACATTCGTGCGAATAAATTAGAATGGATCGTACGAACGAATTAGAATGGATCGTGTGAAAGAATTAGAATGGATTGTATGAATGAATTAGAATAGATCGTATGAATGAATTAGAATGGATCGTACGAATGAATTAGAATGGATCGTACGAATGAATTAGAATGGATACATTCGTGCGAATGAATTAGAATGGATACATTCGTGCGAAAGAATTAGAATAGATCATATGAATGAATTAGAATGGATCCTATGAATGAACTAGAATGGATCGTGCGAATGAATTAGAATTGATCGTACGAATGAATTAGAATGGATCGTGCTAATGAATTAGAATTGATCGAACGAATGAATTAGCATGGATCGTACGAATGAATTAGAATGGATCGTACGAATGAATTAGAATGGATCGTGTGAAAGAATTAGAATGGATTGTATGAATGAATTAGAATGAATTTGTACGATCCATTCAAATTCATTCGCACGATCCATTCTAATTCATTCATATGATCCATTCTAATTCATTCGTACAATCCATTCTAATTCATATGCACAAAGGTATCCATTCTAATCCATTCGTAGGATCCATTCTAATCCATTCGTACAATCCATTCTAATTCATTCGCTCGAATGTATCCATTCTAATCCATTCGTACGATCCATTCTAATCCATTCGTACGATCCATTCTAATTCATTCGCATGAATGTAACCATTTTAATTCATTCATTTGATCCATTCTAATTCATTCGTACGATCCATTCTAATTCATTCGTCCGATCCATTCTAATTCATTCGCACGAATGTATCCATTCTAATTCATTCGTACGATCCATTCTAATTCATTCGCACGATCCATTCTAATTCATTCATAGGATCCATTCTACTTCATTCATACGATTTATTCTAATTCTTTCGCACGAATGTATCCATTCTAATTCATTCGTACGATCCATTCTAATTCATTTGTATGATCCATTCTAATTCTAATTCATTCGTACGACCCATTCTAATTCATTTGTATGATCCATTCTAATTAATTCGTATGATCCATTCTAATTCATTCGTACGATCCATTCTAATTCATTCATATAATCCATTCTAATTCATTCGCACGATCCATTCTAATTCACTCATACGATCCATTCTAATACATTCATACGATCCATTCTAATTCATTTGCACGAATATATCCATTCTAATTCATTCGTATGATCCATTCTAATTCTTTTGTACGATCCATTCTAATTCATTCGTACGATCCATTCTAATTCATTCATACGATCCATTCTAATTCATTCGTACGATCCATTCTAATTCATTCATACGATCCATTCTAATTCATTCGTACGATCCATTCTAATTCATTCGCACAAATGTATCCATTCTAATTAATTCGTACGATCCATTCTAATTCATTCGTACGATCCATTCTAATTCATTCGTACGATCCATTCTAATTTATTAGTAAGATCCATTCTAATTCATTCGTACGATCCATTCTAATTCATTCGTACGATCTATTCTAATTCATTCATACAATCGGTTCTAATTCTTTCACACGATCTATTCTAATTCATTCGTACGATCCATTCTAATTCATTCACACAATCCATTCTATTTCATTCGTACAATCCATTCTTACTCATTCGTATGATCCATTCTAATTCATTCGCACGAATGTATCCATAATGGATCATACGAATGAGTAAGAATGGATCGTACGAATGAAATAGAATGGATTGTGCGAATGAATTAGAATGGACCGTACGAATGAATTAGACGTACGAATGAATTAGAATGGATACATTCGTGCGAATAAATTAGAATGGATCATACGAATGAGTAAGAATGGATCGTCATTCCAATTCATTCGTATGATCCATTCTAATTCATTTGTATCCATTCTATTTCATTCGCACGATCCATTCTAATTCATTCGCGCAATCTATTCTAATTCATTCGTACAATCCATTCTTACTCATTCGTACGATCCATTCTAATTCATTCATAGGATCCATTCTAATTCATACATACAATCCATTCTAATTCATTCGCACGAATGTATCCATTCTAATTCATTCGTACGATCAGTTCTAATTCATTCACAAAATCTATTCTAATTCATTCATACTATCCATTCTAATTCATTCACACGAATGTATCCATTCTAATTCATTCGTACGATCCATTCTAATTCATTAATATGATCCATTCTAATTCATTCATACGATCCATTCTAATTCATATGCACAAAGGTATCCATTCTAATTCATTCGTACGATCCATTCTAATTCAGGATCGTACGAATGAATTAGAATGGATACATTCGTGCAAATGAATTAGAATGGATCGTATGAATGAATTAGAATGGATCGTATGAGTGAATTAGAACGGATAGTACGAATGAAGTAGAATGGATCGTATGAATGAATTAGAATGGATACATTCGTGCGAATGAATTAGAATGGATCGTATGAATGAATTAGAATAGATTATGCGAATGAATTAGAATGGATCGTACGAATGAATTAGAATGGATATATTCGTGCGAATAAATTAGAATGGATTGTATGAATGAATTAGAATGGATCGTACGAATGAATTAGAATGGATCGTACGAATGAATTAGAATAGATTGCGTGAATGAATTAGAATAAATCGTGCGAATGAAATAGAATGGATACAAATGAATTAGAATGGATCATACGAATGAATTAGAATGACGATTCATTCTTACTCATTCGTATGATCCATTCTAATTTATTCGCACGAATTTATCCATTCTAATTCATTCGTACGTCTAATTCATTCGTACGATCCATTCTAATTCATTCGTACGATCCATTCTAATTCATTCGTCCGATCCATTCTAATTCATTCGCACGAATGTATCAATTCTAATTCATACGTACGGTCCATTCAAATTCATTCGCACAATCCATTCTATTTTATTCGTACGATCTATTCTTACTCATTCGTATGATCCATTATGGATACATTCGTGCGAATGAATTAGAATGGATCATACGAATCAGTAAGAATGGATCGTACGAATGCAATAGAATGGATTGTGTGAATGAATTAGAATGGATCGTACAAATGAATTAGAATGGATCGTGTGAAAGAATTAGAATGGATTGTATGAATGAATTAGAATAGATCGTATGAATGAATTAGAATGGATCGTACGAATGAATTAGAATGGATCGTACGAATGAACTAGAATGGATACATTCGTGCAAATGAATTAGAATGGATCGTCCGAATGAATTAGAATGGATCGAACGAATGAATTAGAATGGATCTTACGAATGAATTAGAATGGATCGTACAAATGCACGATCCATGCTAATTTATTCGTTCGATCAATTCTAATTCATTAGCACGATCCATTCTCATTCATTCATACGATCCATTCTAATTCATTCGCACGATCCATTCTAATTCATTCGTACGATCCATTCTAATTCTTTCCCACGATCCATTCTAATTCATTCGTACGATCCATTCTAATTCATTCGTACGATCTATTCTAATTCATTCGTATGATCCATTCTAATTTCATTCGTACGATCCATTCTAATTCATTCGCTCGAATGTATCCATTCTAATCCATTCGTACGATCCATTCTAATCCATTCGTACGATCCATTCTAATTCATTCGCATGAATGTAACCATTCTAATTCATTCATTTGATCCATTCTAATTCATTCGTACGATCCATTCTAATTCATTCGTCCGATCCATTCTAATTCATTCGCACGAATGTATCCATTCTAATCCATTCGTAAGATCCATTCTAATTCATTCGTACGATCCATTCTAATTCATTCATACGATCCATTCTAATTCATTAATATGATCCATTCTAATTCATTCGTACGATCCATTCTAATGAATTAGAATTGATCATACGAATGAAATAGAATGGATTGCACGAATGATTTAGAATGGATCGTACGAATGAATTAGAATGGATCGTGTGAAAGAATTAGAATGGATTGTATGAATGAATTAGAATGGATCGTACGAATGAATTAGAATGGATCGTACGAAGGAATTAGAATGGATCGTACGAATGAATTAGAATGGATCGTACGAATGAATTAGAATAGATCGTACGAATGAATTAGAATGGATCGTACGAAGGAATTAGAATGGATCGTACGAATGAATTAGAATGGATATATTCGTGCAAATGAATTAGAATGGATCGTATGAATGTATTAGAATGGATCGTATGAGTGAATTAGAATGGATCGTACGAATGAATTAGAATGGATCGTATGAATGAATTAGAATGGATACATTCGTGTGAATGAATTAGAATGGATCGTATGAATGAATTAGAATGGATCATATTAATGAATTAGAATGGATCGTACGAATGAATTAGAATGGATCATATTAATGAATTAGAATGGATCGTACGAATGAATTAGAATGGATACATTCGTGCGAATGAATTAGAATGGATCGTGTGAATCCATTAGACTGGATCGTGCGAATGAATAAGAATGGATCATACGAATGAATTAGAATGGATCGTACGAATTAATTAGAATGGATACATTCGTGCGAATGAATTAGAATGGATCGTACGAATGAATTAGAATGGATCGTATGAATGAATTAGAATGGATCATACGAATTAATTCGAATGGATCATACAAATGAATTAGAATGGATCGTACGAATGAATTAGAATGGATCGTACGAATGAACTAGAATGGATCGTACGAATGAACTAGAATGGATACATTCGTGCGAATGAATTAGAATGGATCGCACGAATGAATTAGAATGGATCGTGTGAAAGAATTAGAATGGATCGTACGAATGAATTAGAATGGATCGTACGAATGAATTAGAATTGATCGTACGAATGAATTAGAATGGATCATATTAATGAATTAGAATGGATCGTACGAATGAGTTAGAATGGATACATTCGTGCGAATGAATTAGAATGGATCATACGAATGAATTAGAATGGATCGTATGAAGGAATTAGAATGGATCGTACGAATGAATTAGAATGGATCTTACGAATGAATTAGAATGGATCATACGAATGAATTAGAATGGATCGTACGAATGAATTAGAATGGATACATTCGTGCGAATGAATTAGAATGGATCGGACGAATGAATTAGAATGGATCGTACGAATGAATTAGAATGGATCGTACGAATAAATTAGAATGGATACATTCGTCTGAATGAATTAGAATGGATCATACGAATGAGTAAGAATGGATCGTACGAATGAAATAGAATAGATTGTACGAATGAATTAGAATGGATCCTACGAATGAATTAGAATGGATCGTGTGAAAGAATTAGAATGGATTGTATGAATGAATTAGAATGGATCGGATGAATGAATTCGAATGGATCGTGCGAATGAATTCGAATAGATCGTACGAATTCATTCTAATTCATTCATACAATCCATTCTAATTCTTTCACACGATCTATTCTAATTCATTCGTAGGATCCATTCTAATTCATTCGTACAATCTATTCTATTTGATACGTACGATCCATTCTTACTCATTCGTATGATCCATTCTAATTCATTCGGACGAATGTATCCATTCTAATTTATTCGTACGATCCATTCTAATTCATTCGTACGATCCATTCTAATTCATTCGTACGATCCATTCTAATTCATTCGTCCGATCCATTCTAATTCATTCGCACGAATGTATCCATTCTAATTCATTCGTACGGTCCATTCTAATTCATTCGCACAATCCATTCTATTTCATTCGTACGATCCATTCTTACTCATTCGTATGATCCAATATGGATACATTCGTGCGAATGAATTAGAATGGATCATACGAATGAGTAAGAATGGATCGTACGAATGAAATAGAATGGATTGTGCGAATGAATTAGGATGGATCGTACGAATGAATTAGAATGGATCATGTGAAAGAATTAGAATGGATTGTATGAATGAATTAGAATAGATCGTATGAATGAATTATAATGGATCGTATGAATAAATTAGAATGGATCGTACGAATGAACTAGAATGGATACATTCGTGCGAATGAATTAGAATGGATCGTAGGAATGAATTAGAATGGATCGTACGAATGAATTAGAATGGATCTTACGAATGAATTAGAATTGATCGTATGAATGCACGATCCATGCTAATTCATTCGTTCGATCAATTCTAATTCATTAGCACGATCCATTCTAATTCATTCGTACGATCCATTCTAATTCATTCGCACGATCCATTCTAATTCATTCGTACGATCCATTCTAATTCTTTCACACGATCCATTCTAATTCATTCGTACGATCCATTCTAATTCATTCGTACGATCTATTCTAATTCATTCGTACGATCTATTCTAATTCATTCATACGATCCATTCTAATTCCTTCGTACGATCCATTCTAATTCATTCATACAATCCATTCTAATTCTTTCACACGATCCATTCTAATTCATTTGTACGATCCATTCTAATTCATTCGTGCAATCCATTCTATTTTATTCGTACGATCCATTCTTACTCATTCGTATGATCCATTCTAATTCATTCGCACGAATGTATCCATTCTAATTCATTCGTACAATCCATTCTATTTCATTCGTACGATCCATTCTTACTCATTCGTATGATCCATTCTAATTCATTCGCACAAATGTATCCATTCTAATTCATTCGTACGATCCATTCTAATTCATTCGTACGATCCATTCTTATTCATTCATACGATCCATTCTAATTCAGTCGCACAATCCATTCTAATTCATTCGTACAATCCATTCTAATTCATTCGTATGATCCATTCTAACTTATTCGGTGGATCCATTCTAATTCATTCGCACAAATGAATTAGAACTGATCGTACGAATGAATTAGAATGGATACATTCGTGCGAATGAATTAGAATGGATTGTATGAATGAATTAGAATGGATCGTACGAATGAACTAGAATGGATACATTCGTGCGAATGAATTAGAATGGATCGTACGAATGAATTAGAATGGATCGTACGAATGAATTAGAATGGATCGTACGAAGGAATTAGAATGGTTCGTACGAATGAATTAGAATGGATCGTACGAATGAATTAGAATAGATCGTACGAATAAATTAGAATGGATCATACGAAGGAATTAGAATGGATCGTACGAATGAATTAGACTGGATCGTATGAATGAATTTGAATGGATATATTTGTGCGAATGAATCTAAATGGATTGTATGAATGAATTACAATGGATCGTACGAATGAATTAGAATGGATCGTACGAATGAATTAGAATAGCTCATACGAATGAATTAGAATGAATCGTATGAATGAATTAGAATGGTTATATTCGTGCGAATGAATTAGAATAGATCGTACGAATGAATTAGAATAGATCGTATGAATGAATTAGAATGGATCGTACGAATGAATTAGAATGGATCGTACGAATGAATTAGAATGGATACATTCGTGCGAATGAATTAGAATGGATACATTCGTGCGAAAGAATTAGAATAGATCGTATGAATGAATTAGAATGGATCCTATGAATGAATTAGAATGGATCATGCGAATGAATTAGAATGGATCGTACGAATGAATTAGAATAGATCGTACGAATGAATTAGAATGGATCGTACGAAGGAATTAGAATGGATCGTACGAATGAATTAGAATGGATATATTCGTGCAAAAGAATTAGAATGGATCATATGAATGTATTAGAATGGATCGTATGAGTGAATTAGAATGGATCGTACGAATGAATTAGAATGGATCTTATGAATGAATTAGAATGGATCGTATGAATGAATTAGAATGGATCGTACGAATGAATTAGAATGGATACATTCTTGCGAATGAATTAGAATGGATCGCACGAATGAATTAGAATGGATCGTACGAATGAATTGGAATGGATCGTACGAATGAATTAGAATGGATCGTACGAATAAATTAGAATAGATACATTCGTCCGAATGAATTAGAATGGATCATACGAATGAGTAAGAATGGATCGTACGAATGAAATAGAATAGATTGTACGAATGAATTAGAATGGATTCGTACGAATGCATTAGAATGGATACATTCGTGCGAATGAATTAGAATGGATCATACCAATGAGTAAGAATGGATCGTACGAATGAAATAGAATGGATTGTGCGAATGAATTAGAATGGATCGTACGAGTGAATTAGAATGGATCGTGTGAAAGAATTAGAATGGATTGTATGAATGAATTAGAATAGATCGTATGAATGAATTAGAATGGATCGTACGAATGAATTAGAATGGATCGTACGAATGAATTAGAATGGATACATTCGTGCGAATGAATTAGAATGGATACATTCGTGCGAAAGAATTAGAATAGATCGTATGAATGAATTAGAATGGATCCTATGAATGAATTAGAATGGATCGTGCGAATGAATTAGAATGGATCGTATGAATGAATTAGAATGGATCGTACGAATGAATTAGAATGGATCATGCTAATGAATTAGAATTGATCGAACGAATGAATTAGCATGGATCGTGCTAATGAATTAGAATGGAACGTACGAATGAATTAGAATGGATCGTGTGAAAGAATTAGAATGGATTGTATGAATGAATAAGAATGAATTCGTACGATCCATTCGAATTCATTCGCACGATCCATTCTAATTCATTCATACGATCCATTCTAATTCATTCATACAATCCGTTCTAATTCTTTCACACGATCCATTCTAATTCATTCGTAGGATCAATTCTAATTCATTCGTACAATCTATTCTATTTTATTCGTACGATCCATTCTTACTCATTCGTATGATCCATTCTAATTCATTCGTACGAATGTATCCATTCTAATTTATTCGTACGATCCATTCTAATTCATTCGTACGATCCATTCTAATTCATTCGTATGATCCATTCTTACTCATTCGTATGATCCATTCTAATTCATTCGTACGATCCATTCTAATTCATTCGTACGATCCATTTAATTCATTCGCACAATCTATTCTAATTCATTCGTACGATCCATTCTAATTCATTCGTACGATCGTACGAATGAATTAGAATGGATCGTACGGAATGAATTAGAATGGATTGTATGAATGAATTAGAATGGATACATTCGTGCGAATGAATTAGAATGGATCATACGAATGAGTAAGAATGGATCGTACGAATGAAATAGAATGGATTGTACGAATGAATTAGAATGGATCGTACAAATGAATTAGAATGGATCGTAGGAATGAATTAGAATGGATCATACGAATGAGTAAGAATGGATCGTACAAATGAAATAGAATGGATTGTACGAATGAATTAGAATGGATCGTACGAATGAATTAGAATGCATCGTGTGAAAGAATTAGAATGCATTGTATGAATGAATTAGAATGGATCATATGAATGAATTAGAATGGATCGTGCGAATGAATTCGAATGGATCGCATGATCCATTCAAATAGAATGGATCGTATGAATGAATTAGAATGGATCGGGCGAATGAATTAGAATGGATTGTAGGAATGAATTAGAATGGATCGTATGAATGAATTATAATGGATCATATGAATGAATTAGAATGGATCGTGCGAATGAATTAGAATGGATCGTACGAATGAATTAGAATGGATCGTACGAATGAATTAGAATGGATCATACGAATGAATTAGAATGGATCATACAAATGAGTAAGAATGGATCGTACGAATGAAATATAATGGATTGTACGAATGAATTAGAATGGATACATTCATGCGAATGAATTAGAATGGATCGGACGATTGAATTAGAATGGATCGTACGATTCATTCTAATTCATTCGTACGATCCTTTCTAATACATTCGTACGATTCATGCTAATTCATTCGCACGATCCATTCTAATTCATTCGTACGATCCATTCTTATTCATTCATACGATCCATTCTAATTCATTCACACAATCCATTCTAATTCATTCGTACAATCCATTCTAATTCATTCGTATGATCTATTCTAACTCATTCGGTGGATCCATTCTAATTCATTCGTACGATCCATTCTAATTCTTTCCCACGATCCATTCTAATTTATTCGTACAATCCATTCTAATTCATTCGTACGATCTATTCTAATTCATTCGCACGAATGTAACCATTCTAATTCATTCATACGATTCATTCTAATTCATTCATATGATCCATTCTAATTCATACGTACGATCCATTCTAATTCACTCATACGATCCATTCTAATACATTCATACGATCTATTCTAATTCATTTGCACGAATATATCCATTCTAATTCATTCGTACGATCCATTCTAATTCCTTCGTACGATCCATTCTAATTCATTCGTACGATCTATTCTATTTTATTCGTACGATCCATTCTTACTCATTCGTACGATCCATTCTAATTCATTCGTACGATCTATTCTAATTCTTTCGCACGAATGTATCCATTCTAATTCATTCACACGAATGTATCCATTCTAATTCATTCGTACGATCCATTCTAATTCATTCGCACGATCCTTTCTAATTCATTCATAGGATCCATTCTAATTCATTCATACGACCTATTCTAATTCTTTCGCACGAATGTATCCATTCTAATTCATTCGCACGAATGTATCCATTCTAATTCATTCGTACGATCCATTCTAATTCATTCGTACGATCCATTCTAATTCATTAATATGATCCATTCTAATTCATTCGTGCGATCCATTCTAATTCATATGCAATAAGGTATCCATTCTAATCCATTCATAGGATCCATTATAATCCATTCGTACGATACATTCTAATTCATTCGTACGATCCATTCTAATTCATTCGCTCGAATGTTTCCATTCTAATCCATTCGTACGATCCATTCTAATTCATTCGCATGAATGTAACCATTCTAATTCATTCATTTGATCCATTCTAATTCATTCGTACGATCCATTCTAATTAATTCGTCCGATCCATTCTAATTCATTCGCACGAATGTATCCATTCTAATTCATTCGTACGATCCATTCTATTTCATTCGTACGATCCATTCTAATTCATTCGTAAGATCCATTCTAATTCATTCGTACGATCCATTCTAATTCATTCGTACGATCCATTCTAATTCATTCGCACGAATGTATCCATTCTAATTCATTCGTACGATCCATTCTAATTCATTCATACGATCCATTCTAATTCATTCGTAAGATCCATTCTAATTAATTCGTACGATCCATTCTAATTCATTCGTACGATCCATTCTAATTCATTCGCACGAATGTATCCATTCTAATTCATTCGTACGATCCATTCTAATTCATTCGTACGATCAATTCTAATTCATTCGTGCAATCCATTCTATTTCATTCGTACGATCCATTCTTACTCATTCGTACGATCCATTCTAATTCATTCACACGAATGTATCCATTCGTACGAATGAATTAGAATAGATTGTACGAATGAATTAGAATGGATCGTACGAAGGAATTAGAATGGATCGTACGAATGAATTAGAAAGGATCGTACGAATGAAATAGAATGGATCGTACGAAGGAATTAGAATGGATCGTACGAATGAATTAGAATGGATCGTACGATTGAATTAGAATGGATCATACGAATGAGTAGGAATGGATCGTATGAATGAATTAGATTGGATCGTACGATCCATTCTAATGAATGAATTAGAATGGAATATACGAATGAATTAGAATGGAATATACGAATGAATTAGAATGGAATATACGAATGAATTAGAATGGATCGTAGAATGGATCGTACGAATGAATTAGAATGAATTAGAATGGATCGTACGAATGAATTAGAATAGATCATAGGAATGAATTAGAATGGATCGTGCAAATGAATTAGAATGGATACATTCGTGCGAATGAATTAGAATGGATCGTGCGAATGAATTAGAATGGATCGCATGAATGAATTAGAATGGAATATACGAATGAATTAGAATGGATCGTAGAATGGATCGTAGAATGGATCGTACGAATGAATTAGAATGAATTAGAATGGATCGTACGAATGAATTAGAATAGATCATAGGAATGAATTAGAATGGATCGTGCAAATGAATTAGAATAGATACATTCGTGCGAATGAATTAGAATGGATCGTGCGAATGAATTAGAATGGATCGTACGAATGAATTAGAATGGATATATTTGAACGAATAAATTAGAATGGATCATACGAATGAATTAGAATGGATCGTACGAATGAATTAGAATGGATAGTGCGAATGAATTAGAATCGATCGTACGAATGAATTAGAATGGATCGTACGAATGAATTAGAATGGATCGTACGAATGAATTTGAATGGATCGTACGAATAAATTAGAATGGATACATTTGTCCGAATGAATTAGAATGGATCATACGAATGAGTAAGAATGGATCATACGAATGAAATAGAATAGATTGTACGAAGGAATTAGAATGGATCAAACGAATGAATTAGAATGGATCGTGTGAAAGAATTAGAATGGATTGTATGAATGAATTAGAATGGATCGTATGAATGAATTAGAATGGATCATGTGAATGAATTCAAATGGATCGTACGAATTCATTCTAATTCATTCATACAATCCATTCTTATTCTTTCACACGATCCATTCTAACTCATTCGTACATTCCATTCTAATTCATTAGCACGATCCATGCTAATTCATTCCTTCGATCAATTCTAATTCATTAGCACGATCCATTCTAATTCATTCGTACGATCCATTCTAATTCATTCGCACGATCCATTCTAATTCATTCATAGGATCCATTCTAATTCATTCATACGATCTATTCTAATTCTTTCGCACGAATGTATCCATTCTAATTCATTCGCACGAATGTATCCATTCTAATTCATTCGTACGATCCATTCTAATTCATTCGTACGATCCATTCTAATTCATTCGTACGATCCATTCTAATTCATTCGCACAATCCATTCTATTTCATTCGTACGATCCATTCTTACTCATTCGTATGATCCATTATTGATACATTCGTGCGAATGAATTAGAATGGATCATACGAATGAGTAAGAACGGATCGTACGAATGAAATAGAATGGATTGTGCGAATTAATTAGAATGGATCATACGAATGAATTAGAATGGATTGTGTGAAAGAATTAGAATGGATTGTATGAATGAATTAGAATAGATCGTATGAATGAATTAGAATGGATCGTACGAATGAATTAGAATGGATCGTACGAATGAATTAGAATGGATCGTATGAATGAATTAGAATGGATACATTCGTGTGAGTGAATTAGAATGGATACATTCGTGCGAAAGAATTAGAATAGATCGTATGAATGAATTAGAATGGATCCTATGAATGAATTAGAATGGATCGTGCGAATGAATTAGAATGGATCGTACGAATGAATTAGAATGGATCGTGCTAATGAATTAGAATTGAACGAACGAATGAATTAGAATGGATCGTACGAAGGAATTAGAATGGATCGTACGAATGAATTAGAATGGATATATTCGTGCAAATGAATTAGAATGGATCGTATGAATGTATTAGAATGGATCGTATGAGTGAATTAGAATGGATCGTACGAATGAATTAGAATGGATCGTATGAATGAATTAGAATGGATACATTCGTGTGAATAAATTAGAATGGATCGTATGAATGAATTAGAATAGATTTTGTGAATGAATTAGTACTGATCATACGAATGAATTAGAATGGATACATTCGTGCGAATGAATTAGAATGGATTGTATGAATGAATTAGAATGGATCCTATGAATGAATTAGAATGGATCGTGCGAATGAATTAGAATGGATCGTACGAATGAATTAGAATGGATCGTACGAATGAACTAGAATGGATACATTCGTGCGAATGAATTAGAATGGATCGTACGAATGAATTTGAATGGATCGTACGAATGAATTAGAATGGATCTTACGAATGAATTAGAATGGATCGTACGAATGAATTAGAATGGATCGTACGAATGAATTAGAATGGATCAAATGAATGAATTAGAATGGTTACATTCATGCGAATGAATTAGAATGGATCGTACGAATGGATTACAATGGATCGTACGAATGGATTAGAATGGATACATTCGAGTGAATGAATTAGAATGGATTGTACGAATGAATTAGAATGGATCGTACGAATGGATTAGAATGGATCCTACGAATGGATTAGAATGGATACCTTTGTGCATATGAATTAGAATGGATCATACGAATGAATTAGAATGGATCATATTAATGAATTAGAATGGATCGTACGAATGAATTAGAATGGATACATTCGTGCGAATGAATTAGAATGGATCGTGCGAATCAATTAGACTGGATCGTGCGAATGAATAAGAATAGATCATACGAATGAATTAGAATGGATCGTACGAATTAATTAGAATGGATACATTCGTGCGAATGAATTAGAATGGATTGTATGAATGAATTAGAATGGATCGTACGAATGAATTAGAATGGATCATACGAATGAATTAGAATGGATCATACGAATGAATTAGAATGGATCGTACGAATGAATTAGAATGGATCGTACGAATGAATTAGAATGGATACATTCGTGCGAATGAATTAGAATGGATTGTGCGAATGAATAAGAACAGATAGTGCGAATGAATTAGAATGGATCATACGAATGAATTAGAATGGATCGTGCGAATGAATTAGAATGGATCGTACGATTGAATTAGAATGGATATATTTGTGCGAATGAATTAGAATGGATCGTACGAATGAATTAGAATGGATCGTATGAATGAATTAGAATGGATCATACGAATGAATTAGAATGGATCGTGCGAGTGAATTAGAATGGATCGTACGAATGAATTAGAATGGATCGTACGAATGAACTAGAATGGATATATTCATGCGAATGAATTAGAATGGATCGTACGAATGAATTAGAATGGATCGTACGAATGAATTAGAATGGATCTTACGAATGAATTAGAATGGATCGTACGAATGAATTAGAATGGATCATACGAATGAATTAGAATGGAGATATTTGTGCGAATGAATTAGAATGGATCGGACGAATGAATTAGAATGGATTGTACGAATGAATTAGAATGGATCGTACGAATGAATTAGAATGGATCGTACGAATAAATTAGAATGGATTCATTCGTCCGAATGAATTAGAATGGATCATACGAATGAGTAAGAATAGATTGTACGAATGAAATAGAATAGATTGTACGAATGAATTAGAATGGATCCTACGAATGAATTAGAATGGATCGTGTGAAATAATTAGAATGGATTGTATGAATGAATTAGAATGGATCGTATGAATGAATTAGAATGGATCGTGCGAATGAATTCGAATGGATCATACGAATTCATTCTAATTCATTCATACAATCCATTCTAATTCTTTCACACGATCCATTCTAATTCATTCGTACGTTCCATTCTAATTCATTATAATTCATTCATACAATCCATTCTAATTCTTTCACACGATCCATTCTAATTCATTCGTACATTCCATTCTAATTCATTAGCACGATCCATGCTAATTTATTCGTTCGATCAATTCCAATTCATTAGCACGATCCATTCTAATTCATTCGTACGATCCATTCCAATTCATTTGCACGATCCATTCTAATTCATTCATAGGATCCATTCTAATTCATTCATACGATCTATTCAAATTCTTTCGCAGGAATGTATCCATTCTAATTCATTCGCACGAATGTATCCATTCTAATTCATTCGTACGATCCATTCTAATTCATTCGTATGATCCATTCTTACTCATTCGTATGATCCATTCTAATTCATTCGTACGATCCATTCTAATTCATATGCACAAAGGTATCCATTCTAATCCATTCGTAGGATCCATTCTAATCCACTCGTACGATCCATTCTAATTCATTTGTACGATCCATTCTAATTCATTGGCTCGAATGTATCCATTCTAATCCATTCGTACGATCCATTCTAATTCATTCGTACGATCCATTCTAATTCATTCGCATGAATGTAACCATTCTAATTTATTCATTTGATCCATTCTAATTCATTCGTACGATCCATTCTAATTCATTCGTCCGATCCATTCTAATTCATTCGCACGAATGTATCCATTCTAATTCATTCGTACGACCCATTCTAATTCATTCGTACGATCCATTCTAATTCATTCGTACGATCCATTCTAATTCATTCGCACGAATGTATCCATTCTAGTTCATTCGTACGATCCATTCTAATTCATTCGTACGATCCATTCTAATTCATTCGCACGATCCATTCTAATTCATTCGTATGATCAATTCTAATTCATTCGCACAAATGTATCCATTCTAATTCATTCGTACGATCCTGAATTAGAATGGATCGTACGAATGAATTAGAATGGATACCTTTGTGCATATGAATTAGAATGGATCGTATGAATGAATTAGAATGGATCATATTAATGAATTAGAATGGATCGTACGAATGAATTAGAATGGATACATTCGTGCGAATGAATTAGAATGGATCGTGCAGGAATGTATCTATTCTAATTCATTCGTACGATCCATTCTAATTCATTAATATGATCAGTTCTAATTCATTCGTACGATCCATTCTAATTCATTAATATGATCAGTTCTAATTCCTTCGTATGATCCATTCTAATTCATTCGCACGAATGTATCCATTCTAATCCATTCGTACGATCCATTCTAATTCATTCGTAGGATCCATTCTAATTCATTCGCTCGAATGTATCCATTCTAATCCATTCGTACGATCCATTCTAATTCATTCGCATGAATGTAACCATTCTAATTCATTCATTTGGTCCATTCTAATTCATTCGTACGATCCATTCTAATTCATTAGCACGATCCATGCTAATTCATTCGTTCGATCAATTCTAATTCATTAGCACGATCCATTCTAATTCATTCGTATGATCCATTCTAATTCATTCGCATGATCCATTCTAATTCATTCATAGGATCCATTCTAATTCATTCATACGATCTATTCTAATTCTTTCGCACGAATGTTTCCATTATAATTCATTCGCACGAATGTATAAATTCTAATTCATTCGTACGATCCATTCTAATTCATTCGCACGATCCATTCTAATTCATTCGTACGATCAATTCTAATTCATTCGCACGAATGTATCCATTCTAATTCATTCGTACGATACATTCTAATTCATTCATAGGATCCATTCTAATTCATTCATACAATCCATTCTAATTCATTCGCACGAATATATCCATTCTAATTCATTCGTACGATCAGTTCTAATTCATTCACAAAATCTATTCTAATTCATTCATACGATCCATTCTAATTCAATCACACGAATGTATCCATTCTAATTCATTCCTATGATCCATTCTAATTCATTGGTATGATCCATTCTAATTCACTCATACGATCCAATCTAATACATTCATACGATCCATTCTAATTCATTTGCACGAATATATCCATTCTAATTCATTCGTACGATCCATTCTAATTCCTTCGTACGATCCATTCTAATTCATTCGTACGATCTATTCTATTTCATTCGTACGATCCATTCTTACTCATTCGTACGATACATTCTAATTCCTTCGTACGATCCATTCTAATTCATTCGTACGATCCATTCTAATTCATTCGTACAATCTATTCTAATTCATTCGTACGAATGGATACATTCGTGTGAATGAATTAGAATGGATCGTACGAATGAGAAAGAATGGATCGTACGAATGAAATAGAATGGATTGCACGAATGAATTAGAATGGATCGTACGAATGAATTAGAATGGATCATGTGAAAGAATTAGAATGGATTGTATGAATGAATTAGAATGGATCGTACGAATGAATTAGAATGGATCGTACGAAGGAATTAGAATGGATCGTACGAATGAATTAGAATGGATCGTACGAATGAATTAGAATAGATCGTACGAATGAATTAGAATGGATCGTACGAAGGAATTAGAATGGATCGTACGAATGAATTAGAATGGATATATTCGTGCAAATGAATTAGAATGGATCGTATGAATGTATTAGAATGGATCGTATGAGTGAATTAGAATGGATCGTACGAATGAATTAGAATGGATCGTATGAATGAATTAGAATGGATATATTCATGTGAATGAATTAGAATGGATACATTCGTGTGAATGAATTAGAATAGATTTTGTGAATGAATTAGAACTAATCGTACGAATGAATTAGAATGGATACATTCGTGCGAATGAATTAGAATGGATTGTATGAATGAATTAGAATGGATCGTACGAATGAACTAGAATGGATACATTCGTGCGAATGAATTAGAATGGATCGTACGAATGAATTAGAATGGATCGTATGAATGAATTAGAATGGATCTTACGAATGAATTAGAATGGATCGTACGAATGAATTAGAATGGATCGTACGAATGAATTAGAATGGATACATTCGTGCGAATGAATTAGAATGGATCGGACAAATGAATTAGAATGGATCGTACGAATGAATTAGAATGGATCGTACGAATGAATTAGAATGGATCGTACGAATAAATTAGAATGGATACATTCGTCCGAATGAATTAGAATGGATCATACGAATGAGTAAGAATGGATCGTACGAATGAAATAGAATAGATTGTGCGAATGAATTAGAATGGATCCTACGAATGAATTAGAATGGATCGTGTGAAAGAATTAGAATGGATTGTATGAATGAATTAGAATGGATCGTATGAATGAATTAGAATGGATCGTGCGAATGAATTCGAATGGATCGTAAGAATTTATTCTAATTCTTTCATACGATCCATTCTAATTCTTTCACACGATCCATTCTAATTCATTCGTACGTTCCATTCTAATTCATTAGCACGATCCATGCTAATTCATTCGTTCGATCAATTCTAATTCATTTGCACGATCTATTCTAATTCATTCGTACGATCCATTCTAATTCATTCGCGCGATCCATTCTAATTCATTCATAGGATCCATTCTAATTCATTCATACAATCCATTCTAATTCATTCGCAAGAATATATCCATTCTAATTCATTCGTACGATCAGTTCTAATTCATTCACACGAATGTATCCATTCTAATTCATTCATACGATCCATTCTAATTCATTCGTACGATATATTCTAATTCACTCATACGATCCATTCTAATACATTCATACGATCCATTCTAATTCATTTGCACGAATATATCCATTCTAATTCATTCGTACGATCCATTCTAATTCCTTCATACGATCTATTCTAATTCATTCGTACGATCTATTCTATTTCATTCGTACGATCCATTCTTACTCATTCGTACGATCCATTCTAATTCATTCGTCCGATCCATTCTAATTCATTCGCACGAATGTATCCATTCTAATTCATTCGTTCGATAAATTCTAATTCATTAGCACGATCCATTCTAATTCATTGGTACGATCCATTCTAATTCATTCGCACGATCCATTCTAATTCATTCATAGGATCCATTCTAATTCATTCGTACGATCCATTCTAATTCATTCGTATGATCTATTCTAATGCATTCGCACAATCCATTCTATTTCATTCGTACGATCCATTCTTACTCATTGGTACGATCCATTCTAATTTATTCGAACGAATGTATCCATTCTAATTCATTCGTACGAATCCATTCTAATTCATTCATACAATCTATTCTATTTCATTCGTACGATCCATTCTTACTCATTCGTATGATCCATTCTAATTCATTCGGACGAATGTATCCATTCTAATTTATTCGTACGATCCATTCTAATTCATTCGTACGATCCATTCTAATTCATTCATACGATCCATTCTAATTCATTCGTCCGATCCATTCTAATTCATTCGCACGAATGTATCCATTCTAATTCATTCGTACGATCCATTCTATTTCATTCGTACGATCCATTCTAATTCATTCGTAAGATCCATTCTAATTCATTCGTACGATCCATTCTAATTCATTCGTACGATCCATTCTAATTCATTCGTACGATTCATTCTAATTCATTCGCACGAATGTATCCATTCTAATTCATTCGTACAATCCATTCTATTTCATTCGTACGATCCATTCTTACTCATTCGTATGATCCATTCTAATTCATTCGTATGATCCATTCTAATTCATTCGTACGATCCATTCTAATTCATTCGTACGATCCATTCTAATTTATTCGCACGATCCATTCTAATTCATTCATACGATCCATTCTAATTCATTCATACGATCCATTCTAATTCATTCCTACAATCCATTCTAATTCATTCGCCCGATCCATTCTAATTCATTCATACGATCCATTCTATTCGAATGGATCATGCGATCCATTCGAATTCATTCGCACGATCCATTCTAATTCATTCATACGATCCATTCTAATTCATTCATACAATACATTCTAATTCTTTCACACGATCCATTCTAATTCATTCGTACGATCCATTCTAATTCATTCGTACAATCCATTCTATTTCATTTGTACGATCCATACTTACTCATTCGTATGATCCATTCTAATTCATTCGTACGATCCATTCTAATTCATTTGTACGATCCATTCTAATTCATTCGTACAATCCATTCTATTTCATTCGTACAATCCATTCTTACTCATTCGTATGATCCATTCTAATTCATTTGCACGAATGTATCCATTCTAATTCATTCATACAATCCATTCTAATTCATTCCGTACGATCCATTCTAATTCATTCGTACGATCGTACGAATGAATTAGAATGGATCGTACGAATGAATTAGAATAGATTGTGCGAATGAATTAGAATGGATCGTACGAATGAATTAGAATGGATCGTACGAATGAATTAGAATGGATCATACGAATGAATAAGAATGGATCGTACGAATGAATTAGAATGGATCGTACGAATGAATTAGAATGGATCGAACGAATGAATTAGCATGGATCATGCTAATGAATTAGAATGGATCGTACGAATGAATTAGAATGGATCGTACGAATGAATTAGAATGGATCGTACGAATAAATTAGAATTGATACATTCGTCCGAATGAATTAGAATTGATCATACGAATGAGTAAGAATGGATCGTGCAAATGAAATAGAATAGATTATACGAATGAATTAGAATGGATCCTACGAATGAAATAGAATGGATCGTGTGAAAGAATTAGAATGGATTGTATGAATGAATTAGAATGGATCGTATGAATGAATTAGAATGGATCGTGCGAATGAATTCGAATGGATCGTACGAATTCATTCTAATTCATTCATACAATCCATTCTAATTCTTTCACACGATCCATTCTAATTCATTCGTACGTTCCATTCTAATTCATTAGCACGATCCATGCTAAATCATTCGTTCGATCAATTCTAATTCATTAGCACGATCTATTCTAATTCATTCGTACGATCCATTCTAATTCATTCGCACGATCCATTCTAATTCATTCATAGGATCCATTCTAATTCATTCATACGATCTATTCTAATTCTTTCGCACGAATGTATCCATTCTAATTCATTCGCACGAATGTATCCATTCTAATTCATTCGTACGATCCATTCTAATTCATTCATACAATCCGTTCGAATTCATTCGCACGATCCATTCTAATTCATTCATATGATCCATTCTAATTCATTCATACAATCCATTCTAATTCTTTCACACGATCCATTCTAATTCATTCGTACGATCCATTCTAATTCATTCGTACAATCCATTCTATTTCATTCGTACGATCCATTCTTACTCATTCGTATGATCCATTCTAATTCATTTGTATGATCCACTCTAATTCATTCGTACGATCCATTCTAATTCATTCGTACGATCCATTCTAATTCATTCGTACGATCCATTCTAATTCATTCGCACGAATGTATCCATTCTAGTTCATTCGTACGATCCATTCTAATTCATTCGTACGATCCATTCTAATTCATTCGCACGATCCATTCTAATTCATTCACATGATCCATTCTAATTCATTCGTACGATCCATTCTAATTCATTCATGTGATCCATTCTAATTCATTCGTACGATCCATTCTAATTCATTCGTACAATCTATTCTAATTCATTCGTACGAATGGATACATTCGTGTGAATGAATTAGAATGGATCGTACGAATGAGTAAGAATGGATCGTACGAATGAAATAGAATGGATTGCACGAATGAATTAGAATGGATCGTACAAATGAATTAGAATGGATCGTGTGAAAGAATTAGAATGGATTGTATGAATGAATTAGAATGGATCGTACGAAGGAATTAGAATGGATCGTACGAATGAATTAGAATGGATCGTACGAATGAATTAGAATAGATCGTACGAATGAATTAGAATGGATCGTACGAATGAATTAGAATGGATCGTGTGAAAGAATTAGAATGGATCGTACGAATGAATTAGAATGGATCGTGCGAATGAATTAGAATAGATCGTACGAATGAATTAGAATGGATCGTGCTAATGAATTAGAATTGATCGAACGAATGAATTAACATGGATCGTGCATTCGTACGATCCATTCTAATTCATTCGTAAGATCCATTTTAATTCATTCGTACGATCCATTCTAATTCATTCGTACGATCTATTCTAATTCATTCGCACGAATGTATCCATTCTAGTTCATTCGTACAATCCATTCTAATTCATTCGTACGATCCATTCTAATTCATTCATACGATCTATTCTAATTCATTCATACAATCCATTCTAATTCTTTCACACGATCCAATCTAATTCATTCGTACGATCCATTCTAATTCATTCGCACAATCCATTCTATTTCATTCGTACGATCCATTCTTACTCATTCGTATGATCCATTCTAATTCATTCGCACGAATGTATCCATAATGGATCATACGAATAAGTAAGAATGGATCGTACGAATGAAATAGAATGGATTGTGCGAATGAATTAGAATGCACCGTACGAATGAATTATAATGGATACATTCGTGCGAATGAATTAGAATGGATCGGATGAATAAATTAGAATGGATCGTACGAATGAATTAGAATGGATCGTACGAATAAATTAGAATGGATACATTCGTCCGAATGAATTAGAATGGATCATTCGAATGAGTAAGAATGGATCGTACGAATGAAATAGAATAGATTGTACGAATGAATTAGAATGGATCCTACGAATGAATTAGAATAGATCGTGTGAAAGAATTAGAATGGATTGTATGAATGAATTAGAATTAATTCGTACGATCCATTCGAATTCATTCGCACGATCCATTCTAATTCATTCATACGATCCATTCTAATTCATTCATACAATCCATTCTAATTCTTTCACACGATCCATTCTAATTCATTCGTAGGATCCATTCTAATTCATTCGTACAATCTATTCTATTTCATTCGTACGATCCATTCTTACTCATTCGTATGATCCATTCTAATTCATTCAGACGAATGTATCCATTCTAATTTATTTGTACGATCCATTCTAATTCATTCGTACGATCCATTCAAATTCATTCGTCCGATCCATTCTAATTCATTCGCACGAATATATCCATTCTAATTCATTCGTACGATCCATTCTAATTCATTCGTACGATCCATTCTAATTCATTCGTACGATCCATTCTAATTCTTTCGTACGATCCATTCTAATTCATTCGCACGAATGTATCCATTCTAGTTCATTCGTACGATCCATTCTAATTCATTCGTACGATCCATTCTAATTCATTCGCACGATCCATTCTAATTCATTCGTACGATCCAATCTAATTCATTCATACGATCCATTCTAATTCATTCGTACGATCCATTCTAATTCATTCGCACAAATGTATCCATTCTAATTTATTCGTACGATCCATTCTAATTCATTCACACGATCCATTCTAATTCATTCGTACAATCCATTGTAATTCATTCGCACGATCTGTTCTTATTCATTCGCACAATCCATTCTAATTCATTCGCACGAATGTATCCATTCTAATTCATTCGTATGATCCATTCTAATTCATTCGTACGATCCATTCTAATTCATTCGTATGATCCATTCTAATTCATTCGTACGATCTATTCTAATTCATTCATACAATCCATTCTAATTCATTCGCACGAATGTATCCATTCTAATTAATTCGTACGATCCATTCTAATTCATTCGTATGATATATTCTTATTCATTCGTACGATCCAGTCTAATTGATTCGCACGATCCATTCTAATTCATTCGCACGAATGTATCCATTCTAATTCATTCGTACGATCCATTCTAATTCATTAATATGATCCATTTTAATTCATTCGTACGATCCATTCTAATTCATATGCACAAAGGTATCCATTCTAATCCATTCGTAGGATCCATTCTAATCCATTCGTACGATCCTTTCTAATTCATTCGTACGATCCACTCTAATTCATTCGCTCGAATGTATCCATTCTAATCCATTCGTATGATCCATTCTAATCCATTCGTATGATCCATTCTAATTCATTCACATGAATGTAACTATTCTAATTCATTCATTTGATCCATTCTAATTCATTCGTACGATCCATTCTAATTCATTCGTCCGATCCATTCTAATTCATTCGCACGAATGTATCCATTCTAATTCATTCGTACGATCCTTTCTAATTCATTCGTACGATCCATTCTAATTCATTCGTAAGATCCATTCTAATTCATTCGTATGATCCATTCTAATTCATTCGTACGATCCATTCTAATTCATTCGCACGAATGTATCAATTCTAGTTCATTCGTACGATCCATTCTAATTCATTCGTACGATCCATTCTAATTCATTCGCACGATCCATTCTAATTCATTCGTACGATCCATTCTAATTCATTCATACGATCCATTCTAATTCATTCATACAATCCATTCTAATTCATCCGTACGATCCATTCTAATTCACTCATACGATCCATTCTAATTCATTTGCACGAATATATCTATTCTAATTCATTCGTACGATCCATTCTAATTCCTTCGTACGATCCATTCTAATTCATTCATACGATCTATTCTAATTCATTCGTATGATCTATTCTTATTCATTCGCACGATCCAGTCTAATTGATTCGCACGATCCATTCTAATTCATTCGCACGAATATATCCATTCTAATTCATTCGTACGATCCATTCTAATTCATTAATATGATCCATTCTAATTCATTCGCAAGATCAATTCTAATTCATTCGTACGATCCATTCTAATTCATTCGCACGATTTGTTCTTATTCATTCGCACAATCCATTCTAATTCATTCGCACAAATGTATCCATTCTAATTCATTCGTACGATCCATTCTAATTCATTCGTACGATCCACTCTAATTCATTCATATGATCCATTCTAATTAATTCGTATGATCCATTCTAATTCATTCGTATGATCCATTCTAATTCATTCATAGAATCCATTCTAATTCAGCACGAATGTATCCATTCTAATTAATTCGTACGATCCATCCTAATTCATTCGTATGATCTATTCTTATTCATTCACACGATCCAGTCTAATTGATTCGCACGATCCATTCTAATTCATTCGCACGAATGTATCCATTCTAATTCATTCGTACGATCCATTCTAATTCATTAATATGATCCATTCTAATTCATTCGTACGATCCATTCTAATTCATATGCACAAAGGTATCCATTCTAATCCATTCGTAGGATCCATTCTAATCCATTCGTACGATCCATTCTAATTCATTCGTACGATCCATTCTAATTCATTCGATCGAATGTATCCATTCTAATCCATTCGTACGATCCATTCTAATCCATTCGTACGATCCATTCTAATTCATTCGCATGAATGTAACCATTTTAATTCATTCATTTGATCCATTCTAATTCATTTGTACGATCCATTCTAATTCATTCGTCCGATTCATTCTAATTCATTCGCACGAATGTATCCATTCTAATTCATTCGTACGATCCATTATAATTCATTTGTACGATCCATTCTAATTCATTCGTAAGATCCATTCTAATTCATTCGTACGATCCAGTCTAATTCATTCGTACGATCCATTCTAATTCATTCGCACGAATGTATCCATTCTCGTTTATTCGTACGATCCATTCTAATTCATTCGTACGATCCATTCTAATTCATTCACACGATCCATTCTAATTCATTCGTACGATCAATTCTAATTCATTCGCACGAATGTATCCATTCTAATACATTCGTACGATCCTGAATTAGAATGGATCGTACGAATGAATTAGAATGGATACCTTTGTGCATATGAATTAGAATGTATCGTATGAATGAATTAGAATGGATCATATTCAGAATTAGAATGGATCGTACGAATGAATTAGAATGGATACATTCGTGCGAATGAATTAGAATGGATCGTGCACGAATGTATCCATTCTAATTCATTCGTACGATCCATTCTAATTCATTAATATGATCCATTCTAATTCATTCGTACGATCCATTCTAATTCATATGCACAAAGGTATCCATTCTAATCCATTCGTAGGATCCATTCTAATCCATTCGTACGATCCATTCTAATTCATTCGTACGATCCATTCTAATTCATTCGCTCGAATGTATCCATTCTAATCCATTCGTACGATCCATTCTAATCCATTCGTACGATCCATTCTAATTCATTCGCATGAATGTAACCATTCTAATTCATTCATTTGATCCATTCTAATTCATTCGTACGATCCATTCTAATTCATTCGTCCGATCCATTCTAATTCATTCGCACGAATGTATCCATTCTAATTCATTCGTACGATCCATTCTAATTCATTCGTACGATCCATTCTAATTCATTAGCACGAATGTATCCATTCTAGTTCATTCCTACGATCCATTCTAATTCATTCGTACGATCCATTCTAATTCATTCGCACGATCCATTCTAATTCATTCGTACGATCCATTCTAATTCTTTCACACGATCCTTTCTAATTCATTCATACGATCCATTCTAATTCATTCGTACGATCTAATCTAATTCATTCGTACGATCCATTCTAATTCATTCGTACGATCCATTCTACTTCCTTCGTACGATCCATTCTAATTCATTCATACAATCCATTCTAATTCTTTCACACGATCCATTCTAATTCATTCGTACGATCCATTCTAATTCATTCGTGCAATCCATTCTATTTCATTCCTACGATCCATTCTTACTCATTCGTACGATCCATTCTAATTCATTCACACGAATGTATCCGTTCGTACGAATGAATTAGAATAGATTGTACGAATGAATTAGAATGGATCTTATGAATGAATTAGAATGGATCGTACGAAGGAATTAGAATGTATCGTACGAATGAATTAGAATGGATCGTACGAATGAATTAGAATAGATCGTACGAATGAATTAGAATGGATCGTACGAAGGAATTAGAATGGATCGTACGAATGAATTAGAATGGATATATTCGTGCAAATGAATTAGAATGGATCGTATGAATGTATTAGAATGGATAGTATGAGTGAATTAGAATGGATCGTACGAATGAATTAGAATGGATTGTATGAATGAATTAGAATGGATCGTACGAATGAATTAGAATGGATCGTATGAATGAATTAGAATGGATCGTACGAATGAATTAGAATGGATCGTGCGAATGAATTAGAATGGATCGTAAGAATGAATTAGAATGGATCGTACGAATGAACTAGAATGGATAGATTCGTGCGAATGAATTAGAATGGATCGTACGAATGAATTAGAATGGATCGTACGAATGAATTAGAATCGATCTTACGAATGAATTAGAATGGATCGTACGAATGAATTAGAATGGATCGTACGAATGAATTAGAATGGATACATTCGTACGAATGAATTAGAATGGATCAGACGAATGAATTAGAATGGATCGTACGAATGAATTAGAATGGATCAAATGAATGAATTAGAATGGTTACATTCATGCGAATGAATAAGAATGGATCGTATGAATGGATTAGAATGGATCGTACGAAAGGATTAGAATGGATACATTCGAGCGAATGAATTAGAATGGATCGTACGAATGAATTAGAATGGATCGTACGAATGGATTAGAATGGATCCTACGAATGGATTAGAATGGATACCTTTGTGCATATGAATTAGAATGGATCGTACGAATGAATTAGAATGGATCATATTAATGAATTAGAATGGATCGTACGAATGAATTAGAATGGATACATTCGTGCGACTGAATTAGAATGGATCGTGCGAATCAATTAGACTGGATCGTGCGAATGAATAAGAATAGATCATACGAATGAATTAGAATGGATCATACGAATTAATTAGAATGGATACATTCGTGCGAATGAATTAGAATGGATTGTATGAATGAATTAGAATGGATCGTACAAATGAATTAGAATGGATCATACAAATTAATTAGAATGGATCATACGAATGAATTAGAATGGATCGTACGAATGAATTAGAATGGATCGTACGAATGAATTAGAATGGATCGTACGAATGAATTAGAATGGATCGTACGAATGAATTAAATGTATACATTCGTGCGAATGAATTAGAATGGATTGTGCGAATGAATAAGAACAGATCGTGCGAATGAATTAGAATGGATTGTACGAATGAATTAGAATGGATCGTGCGAATGAATTAGAATGGATCGTACGAATGAATTAGAAGGGATATATTTGTGCGAATGAATTAGAATGGATCGTACGAATGAATTAGAATGGATCGTATGAATGAATTAGAATGGATCGTATGAATGAATTAGAATGGATCGTACGAATGAACTAGAATGGATACATTCGTGCGAATGAATTAGAATGGATCGTACGAATGAATTAGAATGGATCGTACGAATGAATTAGAATGGCATTCGTACGATCCATTCTAATTCATTCACACGAATGTATCCATTCGTACGAATGAATTAGAATAGATTGTACGAATGAATTAGAATGGATCGTACGAATGAATTAGAATGGATCGTATGAATGAATTAGAATGGATCGTATGAATGAATTAGAATGGATCGTACGAATGAATCAGAATGGATCGTGCGAATGAATTAGAATGGATCGTACGAATGAATTAGAATGGATCGTACGAATGAACTGTAATGGATACATTCGTGCGAATGAATTAGAATGGATCGAACGAATGAATTTGAATGGATCGTACGAATGAATTAGAATGGATCATACGAATGAATTAGAATGGATCATACGAATGAGTAAGAATGGATCGTACGAATGAAATAGAATGGATTGTACGAATGAATTATAATGGATCGTACGAATGAATTAGAATGGATCGTGTGAAAGAATTAGAATGGATTGTATGAATGAATTAGAATGGATCATATGAATGAATTAGAATGGATCGTGCGAATGAATTCGAATGGATCGTACGAATGAATTAAAATGGATCGTATGAATGAATTAGAATAGATACATTCGTGCGAATGAATTAGAATGGATACATTCGTGCGAAAGAATTAGAATAGTTCGTATGAATGAATTAGAATGGATCCTATGAATGAATTAGAATGGATCGTGCGAATGAATTAGAATGGATCGTACGAATGAATTAGAATGGATCGTGCTAGTGAATTAGAATTGATCGAACGAATGAATTAGCATGGATCGTGCAAATGAATTAGAATGGAACGTACGAATGAATTAGAATGGATCGTGTGAAAGAATTAGAATGGATTGTATGAATGAATTAGAATGAATTCGTACGATCCATTCGAATTCATTCGCACGATCCATTCTAATTCATTCATACGATCCATTCTAATTCATTCATACGATCCATTCTAATTCTTTCACACAATCGTGCGAATGAATTAGAATGGATACATTCGTGCGAATGAATTAGAATGGATCATACGAATGAGTAAGAATGGATCGTACGAATGAAATAGAATGGATTGTACGAATGAATTAGAATGGATCGTACAAATGAATTAGAACGGATCTTACGAATGAATTAGAATGGATCATACGAATGAATAAGAATGGATCGTACAAATGAAATAGAATGGATTGTACGAATGAATTAGATTGGATCGTACGAATGAATTAGAATGGATCATGTGAAAGAATTAGAATACATTGTATGAATGAATTAGAATGGATCGTATGAATGAATTAGAATGGATCGTGCGAATGAATGCGAATGGATCGCATGATCCATTCGAATAGAATGGATCGTATGAATGAATTAGAATGGATCGGGCAAATGAATTAGAATGGATTGTCGGAATGAATTAGAATGGATCGTATGAATGAATTAGAATGGATCGTATGAATGAATTAGAATGGATCGTGCGAATGAATTAGAATGGATCGTACGAATGAATTAGAATGGATCGTACGAATGAATTAGAATGGATCATACGAATGAATTAGAATGGATCATACGAATGAGTAAAAATGGATCGTACGAATGAAATAGAATGGATTGTACGAATGAATTAGAATGGATACATTCGTGCGAATGAATTAGAATGGATCGTACGAATGAATTAGAATGGATCATACGAATGAATTAGAATGGATCGTACGAATGAATTAGAATGGATATATTCGTGCGAATGAATTAGAATGGATCGTACGAATGAATTAGAATGGATCGTACGAATGAATTTGAATCGATACATTTGTGCGAATGAATCTAAATGGATTGTATGAATGAATTACAGTGGATCGTACGAATGAATTAGAATGGATCGTACGAATGAATTAGAATAGCTCATACGAATGAATTAGAATGAATCGTATGAATGAATTAGAATGGTTACATTCGTGCGAATGAATTAGAATAGATTGTACGAATGAATTAGAATGGATCGTACGAATAAATTAGAATGGATCGTGGGAATGAATTAGAATGGATCGTACGAATGAATTAGAATGGATCCACCGAATGAGTTAGAATGGATCATACGAATTAATTAGAATGGATTGTACGAATGAATTAGAATGGATTGTGCGAATGAATTAGAATGGATCGTATGAATGAATAAGAATGGATCGTACGAATGAATTAGAATGGATCGTGCGAATGAATTAGCATGAATCGTACGAATGTATTAGAATAGATCGTACGAATGAATTAGAATGAATCGTACGATCCATTCTAATTCATTCGTACGATCCATTCTAATTCATTCGCAGGAATGTATCCATTCTAGTTCATTCGTACGATCCATTCTAGTTCATTCGTACGATCCATTCTAATTCATTCGTACGATCCATTCTAATTCATTCGTATGATCCATTCTAATTAATTCGTATGATCCATTCTAATTCATTCGTACGATCCATTCTAATTCATTCATACAATCCATTCTAATACATTCGCACGAATGTATCCATTCTAATTAATTCATACGATCCATTCTAATTCATTCGTATGATCCATTCTTATTCATTCGCACGATCCAGTCTATTGGATTCGCACGATCCATTCTAATTCATTCGCACGAATGTATCCATTCTAATTCATTCGTACGATCCATTCTAATTCATTAATGCGATCCATTCTAATTCATTCGCACGAACCATTCTAATTCATTCGTACGATCCATTCTAATTCATTCGTACGATCCATTCTAATTCATTCGCATGATCCATTCTAATTCATTCGTACAATCTATTCTATTTCATTCGTACGATCCATTCTTACTCATTCGTATGATCCATTCTAATTCATTCGGACGAATGTATCCATTCTAATTTATTCGTACGATCCATTCTAATTCTTTCGTTCGATCCATTCTAATTCATTCGTATGATCCATTCTAATTCATTCGTCCGATCGATTCTAATTCATTCGCACGAATGTATCCATTCTAATTCATTCGTACGGTCCATTCTAATTCATTCGCACAATCCATTTTATTTCATTCGTACGATCCATTCTTACTCATTCGTATGATCATTTATGGATACATTCGTGCGAATGAATTAGAATGGATCATACGAATGAGTAAGAATGGATCGTACGAATGAAATAGAATGGATTGTGCGAATGAATTAGAATGGATCGTACGAATGAATTAGAATGGACCGTGTGAAAGAATTAGAATGGATTGTATGAATGAATTAGAATAGATCGTACGAATGAATTAGAATGGATCGTACGAATGAATTAGAATGGATCGTACGAATGAACTAGAATGGATACATTCGTGCGAATGAATTAGAATGGATCATACGAATGAATAAGAATGGATCGTACGAATGAATTAGAATGGATCTTACGAATGAATTAGAATGGATCATACGAATGCACGATCCATGCTAATTCATTCGTTCGATCAATTCTAATTCATTAGCACGATCCATTCTAATTCATTCGTACGATCCATTCTAATTCATTCGCACGATCCATTCTAATTCATTCGTACGATCCATTCTAATTCTTTCACACGATCCATTCTAATTCATTCGTACGATCCATTCTAATTCATTCGTACGATCTATTCTAATTCATTCGTACGATCAATTCTAATTTCATTCGTACGATCCATTCTAATTCATTCGCTCGAATGTATCCATTCTAATCCATTTGTACGATCCATTCTAATCCATTCGTACGATCCATTCTAATTCATTCGCATGAATGTAACCATTCTAATTCATTCATTTGATCAATTCTAATTCATTCTTATGATCCATTCTAATTCATTCGTCCGATCCATTCTAATTCATTCGCACGAATGTATCCATTCTAATCCATTCGTAAGATCCATTCTAATTCATTCGTACGATCCATTCTAATTCATTCATACGATCCATTCTAATTCATTAATATGATCCATTCTAATTCATTCGTACGATCCATTCTAATTCATATGCACAAAGGTATCCATTCTAATTCATTCGTACGATCCATTCTAATTCAGGATCGTACGAATGAATTAGAATGGATACATTCGTGCGAATGAATTAGAATTGATCGTACGAATGAATTAGAATGGATCGTGCGAATGAATTAGAATGGATCGTACGAATGAATTAGAATGGATCGTACGAATGAACTAGAATGGATACATTCGTGCGAATGAATTAGAATGGATCATACGAATGAATTAGAATGGATCGTACGAATGAATTAGAATGGATCTTACGAATGAATTAGAATGGATCGTACGAATGAATTAGAATGGATCGTACGAATGAATTAGAATGGATACATTCGTGCGAATGAATTAGAATGGATCAGACGAATGAATTAGAATGGATCGTACAAATGAATTAGAATGGATCAAATGAATGAATTAGAATGGTTATATTCATGCGAATGAATTAGAATGGATCGTACGAATGGATTAGAATGGATCGTACGAATGGATTAGAATGGATACATTCGAGCGAATGAATTAGAATGGATCGTACGAATGAAATTAGAATGGATCGTACGAATGAATTAGAATAGATCGTACGAATGAATTAGAATGGATCGTACGAATGAATTAGAATGGATCGTACGAATAAATTAGAATGGATACATTCGTCCGAATGAATTAGAATGGATCATACGAATGAGTAAGAATGGATCGTACGAATAAAATAGAATAGATTGTACGAATGAATTAGAATGGATCCTACGAATGAATTAGAATGGATCGTGTGAAAGAATTAGAATGGATTATATGAATGAATTAGAATGGATCGTATGAATGAATTAGAATGGATCATGCGAATGAATTTGAATGGATCGTACGAATTCATTCTAATTCATTCATACAATCCATTCTAATTCTTTCACACGATCCATTCTAATTCATTCGTACGTTCCATTCTAATTCATTAGCACGATCCATGCTAATTCATTCGTTCGATCAATTCTAATTCATTAGCACGATCCATTCTAATTCATTCGTACGATCCATTCTAATTCTTTCGTACGATCCATTCTAATTCATTCGTACGATCTATTCTAATTCATTCGTACGATCCATTCTAATTCATTCGTACGATCCATTCTAATTCATTCGTACGATCCATTCTAATTCTTTTTTTTTTAATCAAAGCTATGGGGATTTTATTAGGGACCTCGCCCAAGAAACAAAAAAGGATAGTCACATTACAGTTCTGGCCTTTTATATATCAAGGCTAACAGATAAATGGAAAGCAAAATACAGGAAAACAAACTGAAAACTAGAAACAAATCCAACTCCTCTTCCATCTGCAAAAACAGCCCCTCTAAGCCCCTTCCAAACTATCTCATATAGCTTCTGCCTTTGCAATCAGCTTCAATTGCTTTACGTATATTTTCCTTGAGGTCTTGTGGGTAAATCTGAACCATCTGATTGCCATGATCCATTTTTGATAAGATGTCTGCAGGTTGATTACCCTCTCTCCAAATGTGAGTGATCTTATGCTCATTGTACTTGTTTATGACCTCTCTGATACTTAAAACCTGGTGAATAGCATTCCAGGGAATAGCACATTCATCTCTAATACATTTCACTGCAATAAGAGAATCAGATTCAATCCACAGCTTTGAGATGTGCATATCTTCCGTATATAAGAGACCTTTCAGCACTGCATCTAATTCAATATTTAGTATTTCAGTATATTTAGATGGACCATAGAAACACTGAATTGCTTCACCATTGCTATTTCTGAACACTCCCCCAACAGAAGCTGAGTTGTTTGCCAAAGCTCCATCTGTATTCAACTTCATCCATCCCCTATCAGGCTTATCCCAGGTGACAGTGTGAATATTTCGAATATTAGGCTTCAGATGACATCCCCATTTTGCCAAAATAATCTTGTTATCCAAAGTATCCTCTTCAGAGTAATCACAACTAGACATTCTCAAAAAAACTGTTCTAGTAATATAAGCCAGCAGGACTCTCTTGTGAGTAGTATTTTTAGCAAAAATTCTTTTGCATCTCTCCTCCCAGATCATCTTAACTACACAACCTGTAGCTATTTTAGCCAGAGTGTTAATTTGACCTTTACTTTTGAATTTAGCTTTCAATCTGCCAATCTCTGCACTGAGATTACCAATTCTGGTTGCTTTGATGTCCAGTCTAGGTAGAACTGATCTCCAAATCCAGTTAGAGTAAGAGCAATTGAAAAATAGATGGTCATGAGTCTCCCTATCAGACCAGCACAGAACACATAAAGAAGGAACCATCATACCTCTTCTATGAAGCTTATCACAGGTGAGAAGATTTTTTAAAACAGCTCTCCACAAACAAACTGCATGCCTCTCAATTCTGTGCTGATGCCAAATCCAATTAGCTTCGAAAAAAACCTGCCCTTTAAGTCTATTTGAATCCCAAGCTGATTTGAGTGTATATGATCCACTGTTAGAAGGTTTCCAGATTTTGATATCAGAGAGCCTTGGATAAGAAATAGCAAAATCTGAAATCATATCAAAAATTCTCATAATATCTGCTGAAGAGGGTGAAGGGAAGGACCATTTCCCATTATCTATAAACTCACTAGCAGTAACATCTGTGCCATACCCCAAATCATATACTGCTCTACTATCAAAAAGATCAATGAGCCTCCCTTGAGGCAGCCAATTATCAAGCCAAAAATTAGTCTTATTACCATTCCCCACAACACTGATAATATTTTGCTTGAATTTATTTCGAATTTGAAGAATCCCTCTCCAAATCCCTGAAGCATTATGAGTGCTTTTACATTCCCAAATACCTTCATGTCTCAAATATTTAGCAGTAACCCATTTAACCCATAAGGACTTATCCATAGAGCAAATTCTCCAGAGATGCTTAGCCAAAGCAGCTTCATTCCATTCCTCCAATTTTCTGAAACCAAGCCCTCCTTCACTCTTAGGATAACACAGTTTCTTCCAGGCAATAGGGACCATTTTTTTAGTGAGTGAAGGCCCTCCCCAAAGGAATCTGCTGAATATACCTTCTATCTCTTTAATAACTGATTTAGGAAAACTGAAGACCCCAGACCAGTATAAATGCAAAGAATTAAGCACAGACTTGATTAACTCAACTCTGCCTGCAAGAGAAAGGAAATTCCTATTCCAAGATCCAATTCTAGACCTGATTTTATCAATTAAAACTTGGCAATCAGTATGCTTTAATCTCTTTGAGAGAAGTGGAAGACCAAGATACTTAACTGGTAGAGTTCCTTCTCTTAATTCAAGAATATTCAGCAAACACTGTCTATTCTGAACATTTTGGCTGAAGAAAACTTTGGACTTATCATAATTGATCTCCAGACCTGATTGATGATTGAAGTTCTTGAGGACTTGTGTTAGCCCAGTAGCTGAATGAGATTCAGCCTTACAAAAAAGCAGAAGATCATCAGCATAAGCCAAATGAGATATAGGGATACTACCCAAAGAAGGAACCAATATTCTTTTGTTTTCTTCTGCTTCTATAAGTAAACAAGAGAGAATATTCATAGCAATGGTAAACAAATATGGGGATATAGGATCTCCTTGCCGAATTCCTCTATAAGCTGTAAAATAACCCTTTGCTGCACTATTAATAAGCACTGAAAATCTGACTGAAGTAATACATTCCTTAATCCAGTTAACCCATCTATGTGGAAAATTCATAGCTGCCATCGCTTGAAGGAGGAAATTATGATTTACAGTATCAAAAGCTTTCTTTAAGTCGACTTTAATGCACATTCGAGGTGAACCAATCTTCATATGTAATTTATAAAGCAACTCATGAGCTAACATAATTGCATCCTGGATATATCTGCCATTTAGGAAGGCTGCTTGATTTTCTGCAATTAGCTGTGGTAGTATTATCTTCATTCTATTTGCTAAAATGGTAGAGATAATCTTATACGAAAAATTACATAGAGAGATAGGCCTGCAGCTTGCAAAGTTTTTGATACTTTCTCCTTTTGGAATTAAAGCTATCAAAGTGTGGTTAAGGTAAGTAATTTTCTGTGGATGGTCATAAAAGAAATGGATTAAAGCAGTAACATCATCCTTAATAATAGGCCAGCAACCATTATAAAATTCACTAGAGAACCCATCTGCACCAAGAGCCTTATCCATAGGAGCAGTATGAACAACATTATATACTTCTTCTGCAGTAAAATGTCTACTGATCCAATCAGCCTGTTCACTGGATAATTTCCCCATATTAGTGCAGTTAAAACTATGACAGCCACCTTCTTTGAACAGCTGTGTAAAGTATGAAATTCCTTCGGCTCCAATACCCTCAGGATCTTCTATCAACTGATCCTCAGTCGACAGAATAGAGTAGATTTTCGATTTAGCTCTTCTTCCTTGAATAATAGCATGGAAAAACTTTGTGTTTTTATCACCTTTGGATAACCAATGAATTTTGGATTTCAATCTAAGTAAGTCATCATTGATGTCTCTCTCTTTCTTAAGAGTAGTAAGAGCTTCCCGTTCTTCTAAAGCTATTGTATCATTTAGTGGATCCAAATTCATACGATTTTGAATTTCATCCAACTCCCTCTCTGCCTTTAAACATCTCAACTGAGTGTAGCCAAAGCTATTCTTATTCCAGGCTTTTAGAAGTGCCTTAAGCCTTTTGAGTTTGTGACAGAATTTGAAAAAAGGATCACCCTGAACTTCATTTTTCCAATAATTATCTGCTATAACTGTGAGAAAATTTTCATTTGTTTCCCATATTTTTAGATATCTGAAAGGAGAGGAGCCATAAGACCAACTAGGATTCATCTTAATAACCACAGGTGTGTGATCAGAAGATCCTTGATTAATGAAACTAGCAATACTGTTTGGGAAACCAAAATTCCACTGATGATTTACCAGAGCTCTGTCCAACTTAGCAGCAATCCGAGAGCTTTCAGCTTTGTTTGTCCAAGTGATAAAGTGGCCATGAGACACCATATCATCAAGATCACAATCATCAAGGACTTCATTAAATTCTCTAAGAGCACTATTAGGCACTGCATTACCTCCTTTTTTCTCCCCTGCTGTCCTGATCAAATTGAAATCTCCTGCTACCAGCCAAGGCTCATTTACTTGCAAACTAATATCTTTCATAGTTGTCCAAAGTCTACATCTATCAATAGCTGTATTATGCCCATAGATAACAGAAAAAAGCATCACTCTATTACCTGGTTTCCATATAGCCTTACAGTGCAAAATCTGATCACCTTCCATAAGGAGCATAACATCAAAAGTTGTCTGATCCCAAAGAAGAATAATTCTCCCAGATGCATGAGAATTATGACTAGACAAACATCTCCAATCAGGCTTGATTTTAGAAAGAATCTTAGATAGGTTGTGAATCTTGACTTTTGTCTCCACTAATCCAAGAATACCAATATTATGCTTATTGATCAATTTACAAGCATCTTCACATCTATCACTACTATTTAGACCCCTGGCATTCCACACACAGATATTCATTTGAAAACGGGCTGGGCAAAAGTTTTGCCCTGTTCTTCTATTTTCTCACCATTTTGCTCAATATCTTTTTCATCAGAAGAATAAAAGGATCATTTCCCAGCTTCTATAGAATAACCACAATTATTTATATCACTGATGACTTTAACTCTTAAGGCTTTTCTGTAGGCTTGTATCTCTGTTAGAGGACCTGCAATATGAGCTTTGCTTATGGCCAGAACATAATCATTATTGGCCTTTTTCCTGATAGCATCCTCAAGTTTATCACTAAACTCCTCCTATTTATCATTGATACCTGTCAGTGAAGAATCAATCTGATCTTCTGAATTGTCTTCACTCTGATCTTTTGTTTTATCCAGTTGAACTTGATGAGAACCATTGACTGTATTTTTCCCTTTCAATGAATCAATATGTGTTTTGTAAGCATTGTATTCCTTGACTATTTTTGCAGTCTCTACTACAGTTTTTGGCAAGGACTTAGTTCCGCCTTCTGTGTTCCCAATTTGAAAGGATACTGGCGTTTTAGTACCAATGACTTCAGCTAAGGCAATTGGGCATTCATTAGCATTACTAGAATCAAGTAGTTTGATTCTTGAAGCTCTTCTGCTTTCCTGAACTTCAGTTAAAAAAACTTCTCTTTTTCCTTTCTTTATAACCTTTGCATTTGTTTCCTTTTGCTCTGGATCTGAACTTGAAATTTCTTCCTCTTCAACCCCAATCTCTTTTTTTTCTCCATCAGAACACCCATATTTTCTTCAAGAATACTGTATGAGTTGTATAATTTGAGAGAAGGATTTGCTGTGGCTGAACATTTTGGGATCCAAACTTTTTTCTGGTTTATTACCTCTTTTGATTTAAACTGAATGGTATTGCAATCATTGAGTTTGTGTCCAAACCCTTGGCAGTTTGAGGAAACAGGAGGCTTCCATTCATAGACAACTGGTTGATCAAACAAATGAACTCCTTGGACACTAATAGGAATTGTGTCCACCATTTTTGCAGAATCTGAAATTTCAATATTAATTCTAGCAAAACTGAGCCTTTGTTTTGTTCTAGTAAGCTCATCCATTCTAATCGGCTTACCCAAAACACTGCCAATTTTGCAAAAGCTCTCCCAAGAATAGAGTTCAAGAGGTAAGTTTGGAAATCTGACCCATAGAGGAAAAGAATCAAACATCTTCATATCAAGCTGCATGCCTGGTTTCCATTCCCTTAAAAACAAAGGGCGCCCTTCATAATCCCATGGACCTTTATTCAAAATTCGATGAAAATCTGTAGATTCAGAGAATTTGAAGATTATTAATCCATTCTCCAAAATGGACATAGAGAACGAACCTTTGCATTTCCAAATCCTCAGCAAATAGATTCGAAATGCGCAAAAATAAGGCCTCTTCCCCATCAGATTACCCACAAGACTGTAACTCCATTGCTTTATCCCCTTATCAAGATCCTGTTGAGATAAATCTGCTCCCAATCTATCATCTCCAAGAGTAAAAGGTTGAGAAAATTTCAGCTCTGATTGAGCAGATGATGAAACAAACAACTCTCTCCAAGAAGAAATGGTTCCAGTTGAATGAGGGATCGGAGTAGAGAGATTTATAGGTTCTTGAGAGGTGGCAGACAATTTCTGAACTGATTTTTGGATCTGCTCAATGGAGGAAGAAGAATCTTTAAGCTCCGAGACCCTAGCACCTTCTTCAGATCCAGATTTGACTTGATTCACAATGACTTCCTCACAAGGATCAAAGAGAATTGGGGACGAGAAAGATGGAATTTCTTGAGCTTTATCTTCAGCCAACTGATCAAAAACCGGGCAATCTTGATTCGTAGCAAGAACAGATGATGAATACCTCTTCTCCAGATCATCCTTATTTAGAATTTCAGCCGAGAAAAATTCTGAAGAAAAATCAGAGTTGGATTTTGAGGGAAGAATCAGCCCTGGTGAAAGAGATGAAGAAGGTTCCTTAACTAACTGCTGGATCGGCTCAATTGAGGAAGAAGAAAACTTAAGCTCCGAGACTCTGGCATCTCCTTCAGATCCATATTTGACTTGATTCACTGAGACTTCCTTATAGAGATCAAAGAGAATTGGGGATGAGGAAGATGGAATTTCTTGAGCTTTATCTTCAGCCAACTGAACAAAACCCGGGCAAACTTGATTTGTAACAAGAACAACTAATGGATACCTCTTCTCCAGATCATCCTTATGTAGATTGTCAGCCGAGAAAAAATCTGAAGAATTATCAGAGTTGGATCTTGAGGAAAGAATCAGCCCTGTTGAAAGAGATGAAGAAGTGTCCTTTGAAACTGCCTTTTCCCGCGAATCGCCTGTTTTCCCTCCTTGCACTCTCTCTCTCTCCTCTCTCCTCTCTCCATTATCCATTTAAATCCATTCTAATTCATTCGTGCAATCCATTCTATTTCATTCGTACGATCCATTCTTACTCATTCGTACGATCCATTCTAATTCATTCACACGAATGTATCCATTCGTACGAATGAATTAGAATAGATTGTACGAATGAATTAGAATGGATCGTACGAATGAATTAGAATGGATCGTACGAAGGAATTAGAATGGATCATACGAATGAATTAGAATGGATCGTACAAATGAATTAGAATAGATCGTACGAATGAATTAGAATGGATCGTACGATCCATTCTAATTCATTCATACGATCTATTCTAATTCATTCATACAATCCATTCTAATTCTTTCACACGATCCATTCTAATTCATTCGTACGATCCATTCTAATTCATTCGCACAATCCATTCTATTTCATTCATACGATCCATTCTTACTCATTCGTATGATCCATTCTAATTCATTCGCACGAATGTATCCATAATGGATCATACGAATGAGTAAGAATGGATCGTACGAATGAAATAGAATGGATTGTGCGAATGAATTAGAATGGACCGTACGAATGAATTAGACGTACGAATGAATTAGAATGGATACATTCATGCGAATAAATTAGAATAGATCATACGAATGAGTAAGAATGGATCGTCATTCTAATTTATTCGTATGATCCATTCTAATTCATTTGTATCCATTCTATTTCATTCGCACGATCCATTCTAATTCATTCGCGCAATCTATTCCAATTCATTCGTACGATCCATTCTAATTCATTCGTACGATCCATTCTAATTCATTTATACAATCCATTCTAATTTATTCGCACGAATGTATCCATTCTAATTCATTCGTACGATCCATTCTAATTCATTCGCACAATCTATTCTAATTCATTCATACGATCCATTCTAATTCATTCGCACGAATGTATCCATTCTAATTCATTCATACGATCCATTCTACTTCATTCGTACAATCCATTCTAATTCACTCATACGATCCATTCTAATTTATTCATACGATCCATTCTAATTCATTTGCACGAATATATCTATTCTAATTCATTCGTACGATCCATTCTAATTCCTTCGTACGATCCATTCTAATTCCTTCGTACGATCCATTCTATTTCCTTCGTACGATCCATTCTATTTCATTCGTATGATCCATTCTAATTCCTTCGTACGATCCATTCTAATTCCTTCGTATCCATTCTAATTCACTCATACGATCCATTCTAATTTATTCGTACGATCCATTCTAATTCATTCATACAATCCATTCTAATTCATTCGCACGAATGTATCCATTCTAATCCATTCGTACGATCCATTCTAATCCATTCGTACGATCCATTCTAATTCATTCGCATGAATGTAACCATTCTAATTCATTCATTTGATCCATTCTAATTCATTCGTACGATCCATTCTAATTCATTTGTCCGATCCATTCTAATTCATTCGCACGAATGTATCCATTCTAATTTATTCGTACGATCCATTCTAATTCATTCGTACAATCCATTCTAATTCATTCGTAAGATCCATTCGAATTCATTCGTACGATCCATTCTAATTCATTCATACGATCCATTCTAATTCATTCGCACGAATGTATCCATTCTAGTTCATTCGTACGATCCATTCTAGTTCATTCGCAAGATCCATTCTAATTCATTCGTACGATCCATTCTAATTCATTCGTATTATCCATTCTAATTAATTCGTATGATCCATTCTAATTCATTCGTATGATCCATTCTAATTCATTCATACAATCCATTCTAATTCATTCGCACGAATGTATCCATTCTAATTAATTCGTACGATTCATTCTAATTCATTCGTATGATCCATTCTTATTCATTCGCACGATCCAGTCTAATGGATTCGCACGATCCATTCTAATTCATTCGCACGAATGTATCCATTCTAATTCATTCGTACGATCCATTCTAATTCATTAATATGATCCATTCTAATTTATTCGTACGATCCATTCTAATTCAAATGCACAAAGGTATCCATTCTAATCCATTCGTAGGATCTATTCTAATCCATTCGTACGATCCATTCTAATTCATTCGTACGATCCATTCTAATTCATTCGCTCGAATGTATCCATTCTAATCCATTCATACGATCCATTCTAATCCATTCGTACGATCCATTCTAATTCATTCGCATGAATGTAACCATTCTAATTCATTCATTTGATCCATTCTAATTCATTCGTCCGATCCATTCTAATTCATTCGTCCGATACATTCTAATTCATTCGCACGAATGTATCCATTCTAATTCATTCGTACGATCCATTCTAATTCATTCGTACGATCCATTCTAATTCATTCGTAAGATCCATTCTAATTCATTCGTACGATCCATTCTAATTCATTCGTACGATCCATTCTAATTCATTCGCACGAATGTATCCATTCTAGTTCATTCGTACGATCCATTCTAATTCATTCGTACGATCCATTCTAATTCATTCGCACGATCCATTCTAATTCATTCGTACGATCAATTCTAATTCATTCGCACGAATGTATCCATTCTAATTCATTCATACGATCCATTCTAATTCATTCGTACGATCCATTCTAATTCACTCATACGATCCATTCTAATACATTCATACGATCCATTCTAATTCATTTGCACGAATATATCCATTCTAATTCACTCGTACGATCCATTCTAATTCCTTCATACGATCTATTCTAATTCATTCGTACGATCCATTCTAATTCATTCATACGATCCATTCTAATTCCTTCGTATGATCCATTCTAATTCATTCGTACGATCCATTCTAAGTCATTCGTACAATCTATTCTAATTCATTCGTACGAATGGATACATTCGTGTGAATGAATTAGAATGGATCGTACGAATGAGTAAGAATGGCTCGTACGAATGAAATAGATTGGATTGCACAAATGAATTAGAATGGATCGTACGAATGAATTAGAATGGATCGTGTGAAAGAATTAGAATGGATTGTATGAATGAATTAGAATGGATCGTACGAAGGAATTAGAATGGATCGTACGAAGGAATTAGAATGGATCGTACGAATGAATTAGAATGGATCGTACGAATGAATTAGAATAGATCGTACGAATGAATTAGAATGGATCGTACGAAGGAATTAGAATGGATCGTACGAATGAATTAGAATGGATATATTCGTGCAAATGAATTAGAATGGATCGTATGAATATATTAGAATGGATCGTATGAGTGAATTAGAATGGATCGTACGAATGAATTAGAATGGATCGTATGAATGAATTAGAATGGATCGTGCGAAAGAATTAGAATGCATTGTATGAATGAATTAGAATGCATTGTATGAATGAATTAGAATGGATCGTATGAATGAATTAGAATGGATCGTGCGAATGAATTCGAATGGATCGCATGATCCATTCGAATAGAATGGATCGTATGAATGAATTAGAATGGATCGAGCGAATGAATTAGAATGGATTGTAGGAATGAATTAGAATGGATCGTATGAATGAATTAGAATGGATCGTATGAATGAATTAGAATGGATCGTGTGAATGAATTAGAATGGATAGTACGAATGAATTAGAATGGATCGTACGAATGAATTAGAATGGATCATACGAATGAATTAGAATGGATCATACGAATGAGTAAGAATGGATCGTACGAATGAAATAGAATGGATTGTACGAATGAATTAGAATGGATACATTCATGCGAATGAATTAGAATGGATCGGACGATTGAATTAGAATGGATCGTACGATTCATTCTAATTCATTTGTACGATGCATTCTAATACATTCGTACGATTCATGCTAATTCATTCGCACGATCCATTCTAATTCATTCATACGATCCATTCTTATTCATTCATACGATCCATTCTAATTCATTCGCACAATCCATTCTAATTCATTCGTACAATCCATTCTAATTCATTCGTATGATCCATTCTAACTCATTCGGGGGATCCATTCTAATTCATTCGTACGATCCATTCTAATTCATTCCCACGATCCATTCTAATTTATTCATACGATCCATTCTAATTCATTCGTACGATCTATTCTAATTCATTCGCACGAATGTAACCATTCTAATTCATTCATACGATTCATTCTAATTCATTCGTATGAGCTATTCTAATTCATTCGTACGATACATTCTAATTCATTCGTACGATCCATTGTAATTCATTCATACAATCCATTTAGATTCATTCGCACAAATGTATCCATTCAAATTCATTCATACGATCCAGTCTAATTCATTCGTACGATCCATTCTAATTCCTTCGTACGATCCATTCTAATTCATTCGTACGATCTATTCTAATTCATTCGTACAATCCATTCTAATTCATTCGTACGATCCATTCTAATTTCTTCGTACGATCCATTCTAATTCATTCGTATGATCCATTCTAATTCATTCGTACAATCTATTCTAATTCATTCGTACGAATGGATACATTTGTGTGAATGAATTAGAATGGATCGTACGAATGAGTAAGTATGGATCGTACGAATGAAATAGAATGGATTGCACGAATGAATTAGAATGGATCGTACGAATGAATTAGAATGGATCGTGTGAAAGAATTAGAATGGATTGTATGAATGAATTAGAATGGATCGTACAAATGAATTAGAATGGATCGTACGAAGGAATTAGAATGGATCGTACGAATGAATTAGAATGGATCGTACGAATGAATTAGAATGGATCGTACGAATGAATTAGAATGGATCGTACGAAGGAATTAGAATGGATCGTATGAATGAATTAGAATGGATATATTCGTGCAAATGAATTAGAATGGATCGTATGAATGTATTAGAATGGATCGTAAGAGTGAATTAGAATGGATCGTACGAATGAATTAGAATGGATCGTATGAATGATTTAGAATGGATACATTCGTATGAATGAATTAGAATGGATCGTATGAATGAATTAGAATAGATTTTGTGAATGAATTAGAACTGATCGTACGAATGAATTAGAATGGATACATTCGTGCGAATGAATTAGAATGGATTGTATGAATGAATTAGAATGGATCGTACGAATGAACTAGAATGGATACATTCGTGCGAATGAATTAGAATGGATCGTACAAATGAATTAGAATGGATCGTACGAATGAATTAGAATGGATCGTACGAATGAATTAGAATGGATCGTACGAATAAATTAGAATGGATACATTCATCCGAATGAATTAGAATGGATCATACGAATAAGTAAGAATGGATCGTACGAATGAAATAGAATAGATTGTACGAATGAATTAGAATGGATCCTACGAATGAATTTGAATGGATCGTGTGAAAGAATTAGAATGGATTGTATGAATGAATTAGAATAGATCGTATGAATGAATTAGAATGGATCGTGCGAATGAATTCGAATGGATCGTACGAATTAATTCTAATTCATTCATACAATCCATTCTAATTCTTTCACACGATCCATTCTAATTCATTCGTACGTTCCATTCTAATTCATTAGCACGATCCATGCTAATTCATTCGTTCGATCAATTCTAATTCATTAGCACGATCCATTCTAATTCATTCGTACGATCCATTCTAATTCATTCGCACGATCCATTCTAATTCATTCATAGGATCCATTCTAATTCAATCATACAATCCATTCTAATTCATTCGCACGAATGTATCCATTCTAATTCATTCGTACGATCAGTTCTAATTCATTCACAAAATCTATTCTAATTCATTCATACGATCCATTCTAATTCATTCACACGAATGTATCCATTCTAATTCATTCATACGATCCATTCTAATTCATTCGTACGATCCATTCTAATTCACTCATACGATCCATTCTAATACATTCATACGATCCATTCTAAATCATTTGCACGAATATATCCATTCTAATTCATTCGTACGATCGATTCTAATTCCTTCGTTCGATCCATTCTAATTCATTCGTACGATCTATTCTATTTCATTTGTACGATCCATTCTTACTCATTCGTACGATCCATTATAATTCATTTATTCGATCCATTCTAATTCATTCGCACGAATGTATCCATTCTAATTCATTCGTTCGATCAATTCTAATTCATTAGCACGATCTATTCTAATTCATTCGTACGATCCATTCTAATTCATTCGCACGATCCATTCAAATTCATTCATAGGATCCATTCTAATTCATTCATACGATCTATTCTAAATCTTTCGCACGAATGTATCCATTCTAATTCATTCGCACGAATGTATCCATTCTAATTCATTCGTACGATCCATTCTAATTCATTCGTACGATCCATTCTAATTCATTCGTACGATCCATTCTAATTCATTCATACGATCTATTCTAATTCATTCATACAATCCATTCTAATTCTTTCACACGATCCATTCTAATTCATTCGTTCGATCAATTCTAATTCATTAGCACGATCCATTCTAATTCATTCGTACGATGCATTCTAATTCATTTGTACGATTCAATTCTAATTCATTCGTACGATCCATTCTAATTCATTCGTATGATCCATTCTAATTAATTTGTATGATCCATTCTAATTCATTCGTACGATCCATTTTAATTCATTCATACAATCCATTCTAATTCATTCGCACGATCCATTCTAATTCATTCGTAGGATCCAGTCTAATTCATTCGTACAATCTATTCTATTTCATTCGTACGATCCATTCTTACTTATTCGTATGATCCATTCTAATTCATTCGGACGATTGTATCCATTCTAATTTATTCATACGATCCATTCTAATTCATTCGTACGATCCATTCTAATTCATTCGTACGATCCATTCTAATTCATTCGTCCGATCCATTCTAATTCATTCGCACGAATGTATCCATTCTAATTCATACGTACGATCCATTCTAATTCATTCGTCCGATCCATTCTAATTCATTCGCACGAATGTATCCATTCTAATTCATTTGTACGATCCATTCTAATTCATTCGTACGATCCATTCTAATTCATTCGTAAGATCCATTCTAATTCATTCGTACAATCCATTCTAATTCATTCGTACGATCCATTCTAATTCATTCGCACGAATGTATCCATTCTAGTTCATTCGTACGATCCATTCTAATTCATTCGTACGATCCATTCTAATTCATTCGCACGATCCATTCTAATTCATTCGTACGATCAATTCTAATTCATTCGCACGAATGTATCCATTCTAATTCATTCATACGATCCATTCTTATTCATTCGTACGATCCATTCTAATTCACTCATACGATCCATTCTAATACATTTATACGATCCATTCTAATTCATTTGCACGAATATATCCATTCTAATTCATTCGTACGATCCATTCTAATTCCTTCATACGATCCATTCTAATTCATTCGTACGATCTATTCTAATTCATTCGTACGATCCATTCTAATTCATTCGTATGATCCATTCTAATTCCTTCGTACGATCCATTCTAATTCATTCGTACGATCCATTCTAATTCATTCGTACAATCTATTCTAATTCATTCGTACGAATGGATACATTTGTGTGAATGAATTAGAATGGATCGTACGAATGAGTAAGAATGGATCGTACGAATGAAATAGAATGGATTGCACGAATGAATTAGAATGGATCGTACGAATGAATTAGAATGGATCGTGTGAAAGAATTAGAATGGATTGTATGAATGAATTAAAATGGATCATATGAAGGAATTAGAATGGATCGTACGAAGGAATTAGAATGGATCGTACGAATGAATTAGAATGGATCGTACGAATGAATTAGAATAGATCGTACGAATGAATTAGAATGGATCGTACGAAGGAATTAGAATGGATCGTACGAATGAATTAGAATGGATATATTCGTGCAAATGAATTAGAATGGATCGTATGAATGTATTAGAATGGATCGTATGAGTGAATTAGAATGGATCGTACGAATGAATTAGAATGGATCGTATGAATGAATTAGAATGGATACATTCGTGTGAATGAATTAGAATGGATCGTATGAATGAATTAGAATAGATTTTGTGAATGAATTAGAACTGATCGTACGAATGAATTAGAATGGATACATTCGTGCGAATGAATTAGAATGGATTGTATGAATGAATTAGAATGGATCGTACGAATGAACTAGAATGGATACATTCGTGCGAATGAATTAGAATGGATCGTACGAATGAATTAGAATGGATCTTACGAATGAATTAGAATGGATCGTACGAATGAATTAGAATGGATCGTATGAATGAATTAGAATGGATACATTCGTGCGAATGAATTAGAATGGATCGTACGAATGAATTATAATGGATCTTACGAATGAATTAGAATGGATCGTACGAATGAATTAGAATGGATCGTACGAATGAATTAGAATGGATACATTCGTGCGAATGAATTAGAATGGATCGGACGAATGAATTAGAATGGATCGTACGAATGAATTAGAATGGATCAAATGAATGAATTAGAATCGTTACATTCATGCGAATGTTTTAGAATGGATCGTACGAATGGATTAGAATGGATCGTACGAATGGATTAGAATGGATACATTCGAGCGAATGAATTAGAATGGATCGTACGAATGAATTAGAATGGATCGTACGAATGGATTAGAATGGATCCTACGAATGGATTAGAATAGATACCTTTGTGCATATGAATTAGAATGGATCGTACGAATGAATTAGAATGGATCATATTAATGAATTAGAATGGATCGTACGAATGAATTAGAATGGATACATTTATGCGAATGAATTAGAATGGATCGTGCGAATCAATTAGACTGGATCGTGCGAATGAATAAGAATAGATCATACGAATGAATTAGAATGGATCGTACGAATTAATTAGAATGGATATATTCGTGCGAATGAATTAGAATGGATTGTATGAATGAATTAGAATGGATCGTACGAATGAATTAGAATGGATCATACGAATTAATTAGAATGGATCATACGAATGAATTAGAATGGATCGTACGAATGAATTAGAATGGATCGTACGAATGAATTAGAATAGATACATTCGTGCGAATGAATTAGAATGGATTGTGCGAATGAATAAGAACAGATCGTGCAAATGAATTAGAATGGATCGTACGAATGAATTAGAATGGATCGTGCGAATGAATTAGAATGGATCGTACGAATGAATTAGAATGGATACATTTGTGCGAAAGAATTAGAATGGATCGTACGAATGAATTAGAATGGATTGTATGAATGAATTAGATTGGATCGTACGAATGAATTAGAATGGATCGTGCGAATGAATTAGAATGGATCGTACGAATGAATTAGAATGGATCGAACGAATGAACTAGAATGGATACATTCGTGCGAATGAATTAGAATAGATCGTACGAATGAATTAGAATGGATCGTACGAGTGAATTAGAATTGATCTTACGAATGAATTAGAATGGATCGTACGAATGAATTAGAATGGATCGTACGAATGAATTAGAATAGATACATTCGTGCGAATGAATTAGAATGGATCGGACGAATGAATTAGAATGGATCGTACGAATGAATTAGAATGGATCGTATGAATGAATTAGAATGGATACATTCGTCCGAATGAATTAGAATGGATCATACGAATGAGTAAGAATGGATCGTACGAATAAAATAGAATAGATTGTACGAATGAATTAGAATGGATCCTACGAATGAATTAGAATGGATCGTGTGAAAGAATTAGAATGGATTGTGTGAATGAATTAGAATGGATCGTATGAATGAATTAGAATGGATCGTGCGAATGAATTCGAATGGATCGTACGAATTCATTCTAATTCATTCATACAATCTATTCTAATTCTTTCAGACGATCCATTCTAATTCATTCGCACGTTCCATTCTAATTCATTAGCACGATCCATGCTAATTCATTCGTTCGATCAATTCTAATTCATTAGCACGATCCATTTTAATTCATTCGTAAGATCCATTCTAATTCATTCGCACGATCTATTCTAATTCATTCATAGGATCCATTCTAATTTATTCATACGATCTATTCTAATTCTTTCGCACGAATGTATCCATTCTAATTCATTCGCACGAATGTATCCATTCTAATTCATTCGTACGATCCATTCTAATTCATTCGTACGATCCATTCTAATTCATTCGTACGATCCATTCTAATTCATTCATATGATCTATTCTAATTCATTCATACAATCCATTCTAATTCTTTCACACGATCCATTCTAAATCATTCGTACGATCCATTCTAATTCATTCGCACAATACATTCTATTTCATTCGTACGATCCATTCTTACTCATTGGTACGATCCATTCTAATTCATTTGCACGAATGTATCCATTCTAACTCATTCGTACGAATCCATTCTAATTCATTCGTACAATCCATACTATTTCATTCGTACGATCCATTCTTACTCATTCGTATGATCCATTCTAATTCATTCGCACGAATGTATCCATTCTAAATCATTCGTACGATCCATTCTAATTCATTCGTACGATCCATTCTATATGATTCATAAAATCCATTCTATTTCATTAGTACGATCAATTCTAATTCATTAGCACAATCCATTCTAATTCATTCATACGATCCATTCTAATTCATTCATACAATCCATTCTAATTTATTCGCACGAATGTATCAATTCTAATTCATTCGTACGATCCATTCTAATTCATTCGCACAATCTATTCTAATTCATTCATACGGTCCATTCTAATTCATTCGCACGAATGTATCCATTCTAATTCATTCATACGATCCATTCTACTTCATTCGTACTATCCGTTCTAATTCACTCATACGATCCATTCTAATTCATTCATACGATCCATTCTAATTCATTCGTACGAATATATCCATTCTAATTATTTCGTACGATGCGTTCTAATTCATTCGTACGATCCATTCTAATTCATTCATTTGATCCATTCTAATTCATTCGTACGATCCATTCTAATTCATTCGTCCGTTCCATTCTAATTCATTCGCACGAATGTATCCATTCTAATTCATTCGTACGATCCATTCTAATTCATTCGCACGATCCATTCTAATTCATTCGTACGATCCATTCTAATTCATTCATACGATCTATTCTAATTCATTCATACAATCCATTCTAATTCTTTCACACGATCCATTCTAATTCATTCGTACGATCCATTCTAATTCATTCGTACAATCCATTCTATTTCATTCGTACGATCCATTCTAATTCATTAGCACGATCCATTCTAATTCATTCGTACGATCCATTCTAATTCATTCGCACGATCCATTCTAATTTATTCGTACAATCCATTCTAATTCTTTCACACGATCCATTCTAATTCATTCGTACGATCCATTCTAGTTCATTCGTAAGATCCATTCTAATTCATTCGTACGATCCATTCTAATTCATTCGTACGATCCATTCTAATTCATTCGCACGAATGTATCCATTCTAGTTCATTCGTACGATCTATTCTAATTCATTCGTAAGATCCATTCTAATTCATTCTTACGATCCATTCTAATTCATTCGTACGATCCATTCTAATTCATTCGTAAGATCCATTCTAATTCATTCGTACGATCCATTCTAATTCATTCGTACGATCCATTCTAATTCATTCGCACGAATGTATCCATTCTAGTTCATTCGTACGATCCATTCTAATTCATTCGTACGATCCATTCTAATTCATTCGCAAGATCCATTCTAATTCATTCGTACGATCCATTCTAATTCATTCATACGATCCATTCTAATTCATTCGTACGATCCATTCTAATTCATTCGCACAAATGTATCCATTCTAATTCATTCGTACGATCCATTCTAATTCATTCGCACGATCCATTCTAATTCATTCGTACGATCCATTCTAATTCTTTCACACGATCCATTCTAATTCATTCGTACGATCCATTCTAATTCATTCGCACGATCCATTCTAATTCATTCGTACGATCCATTCTAATTCATTCATACGATCCATTCTAATTCATTCGTACGATCCATTCTAATTCATTCGCACAAATGTATCCATTCTAATTCATTCGTACGATCCATTCTAATTCATTCGCACGATCCATTCTAATTCATTCATACAATCCATTCTAATTCTTTCACACGATCTATTCTAATTCATTCGTAGGATCCATTCTAATTCATTCGTACAATCTATTCTATTTCATTCGTATGATCCATTCTTACTCATTCGTATGATCCATTCTACTTCATTCGGACGAATATATCCATTCAAATTTATTCGTACGATCCATTCTAATTCATTCGTACGATCCATTCTAATTCATTCATATGATCCATTCTAATTCATTCGTATGATCTATTCTTATTCATTCGCACGATCCAGTCTAATTGATTCGCACGATCCATTCTAATTCATTCGCACGAATGTATCCATTCTAATTCATTCGTACGATCCATTCTAATTCATTAATATGATCCATTCTAATTCATTCGTACGATCCATTCGAATTCATTCGTAGGATCCATTCTAATTCATTCGTACAATCTATTCTATTTCATTCGTACGATCCATTCTTACTCATTCGTATGATCCATTCTAATTCATTCGGACGAATGTATCCATTCTAATTTATTCGTACGATCCATTCTAATTCATTCGTACGATCCATTCTAATTCATTCGTACGATCCATTCTAATTCATTCGTACGATCCATTCTAATTCATTCATACAATCCATTCTAATTCTTTCACACGATCCATTCTAATTCATTCGTACGATCCATTCTAATTCATTCGTACGATCCATTCTAATTCATTCGTACAATCCATTCTAATTCTTTGACACGATCCATTCTAATTCATTCGTAGGATCCATTCTAATTCATTCGTACAATGAGTAAGAATGGATCGTACGAATGAAATAGAATGGATTGTACGAATGATTTAGAATGGATACATTCGTGCGAATGAATTAGAATGGATTGTGCGAATGAATTAGAATGGATCGTACGAATGAATTAGAATGGATCGTGTGAAAGAATTAGAATGGATTGTATTAATGAATTAGAATAGATTATATGAATGAATTAGAATGGATCGTACGAAGGAATTAGAATGGATCGTACGAATGAATTAGAATGGATCGTACGAATGAATTAGAATAGATCGTACGAATGAATTAGAATGGATCGTACGAATGAATTAGAATGGATCGTGTGAAAGAATTAGAATGGATTGTACGAATAAATGAGAATGGATCGTGCGAATGAATTAGAATGGATCGTACGAATGAATTAGAATGGATCGTGCTAATGAATTAGAATGGATCGTACCAATGAGTAAGAATGGATCGTACGAATGAAATAGAATGGATTGTGCGAATGAATTAGAATGGATCGTACGAATGAATTAGAATGGATCGTGTGAAAGAATTAGAATGGATTGTATGAATGAATTAGAATAGATCGTATGAATGAATTAGAATGGATCGTACGAATGAATTAGAATGGATCGTGCGAATGAATTAGAATGGATCGTACGAATGAATTAGAATGGATACATTCGTGCGAATGAATTAGAATGGATCGGACGAATGAATTAGAATGGATCGTACGAATGAATTAGAATGGATCAAATGAATGAATTAGAATGGATCGTACGAATGAATTAGAATGCATCGTACGAAAGAATTAGAATGGATATATTCGTACGAATGAATTAGAATGGATCGTATGAATGAATTAGAATGGATCGTATGAGTGAATTAGAACGGATAGTACGAATGAAGTAGAATGGATCGTATGAATGAATTAGAATGGATACATTCGTGCGAATGAATTAGAATGGATCGTATGAATGAATTAGAATAGATTGTGCGAATGAATTAGAATGGATCGTACGAATGAATTAGAATGGATACATTCGTGCGAATAAATTAGAATGGATTGTATGAATGAATTAGAATGGATCGTACGAATGAATTAGAATGGATCGTACGAATGAATTAGAATAGATTGCGCGAATGAATTAGAATGGATCGTGCAAATTAAATAGAATGGATACAAATGAATTAGAATGGATCATACGAATGAATTAGAATGACGATCCATTCTTACTCATTCGTATGATCCATTCTAATTTATTCGCACGAATGTATCCATTCTAATTCATTCGTACGGTCCATTCAAATTCATTCGCACAATCCATTCTATTTCATTCGTACGATCCATTCTTACTCATTCGTATGATCCATTATGGATACATTCGTGCGAATGAATTAGAATGGATCATACGAATGAGTAAGAATGGATCGTACGAATGAAATAGAATGGATTGTGCGAATGAATTAGAATGGATCGTACGAATGAATTAGAATGGATCGTGTGAAAGAATTAGAATGGATTGTATGAATGAATTAGAATAGATCGTATGAAT